>CM053744.1:44031911-44059832 GCA_028658305.1 Pachyuromys duprasi
AATGGAGATACCTCCAGATGATCTGTTGTTGTAGAGGACTGTTTTGGAGATTCTGGGTTTTTTGTTTCTCCATATGAAGTTGAGTATTTTTCTTTCAAGGTCTGTGAAGAATTGTGAAGGTATTTGAATGGGGATTGCATTGAATCTGTAGATTGCTTTTGGTAATATGGTCATGTTCACTATGTTAATCCTACCAATCCATGAGCACGGGAGGACTTTCCAACTTCTAATATCTTCTTCAATTTCTTTCTTCAGAAATTTGAAATTTTTTTCATATAAGTCTTTCACTTGCTTGGTTAGAGTCACCCCAAGGTACTTTATGTTATTAGTGGCTATTGTGAAGGGTGTTGTTTCCCTAATTTCCTTTTCTGCCCTTTTGTCTTTGGTGTACAGGAGGGCTTCTGATTTTTTTGAGTTGATTTTGTATCCAGCCACTTTACTGAAGGTGTTTATCAGTTGAAGGAGTTCTCTGGTTGAATTTTTGGAGTCACTCATGTATATTATCATATTGTCTGCAAATAGTGATACTTTGACTTCTTCCTTTCCAATTTGTATCCCCTTGATCTCCTTTAATTGTATTATTGCTCTAGCTAGGACTTCAAGTACTATGTTGAAGAGATATGGAGACAATGGGCAATCTTGCCTAGTCCCTGATTTCAGTGGGATTGAATTTAGTTTCTCTACATTGAGTTTGATGTTAGCTATAGGCTTGCTGTATATTGCCTTTACTATGTTTAGGTATGTGCCTTGTATCCCTAGTCTCTTAAATTCAGTGATAACTGCTTTACCACAAAGATTCACAAAAGCTTCCACAGTGTTCCACTTGGTTCCTAATCCCTAGAAATAAAACTTTCAATTATTTTAACTGATTTCTTAGAATTTTGCCTATGCATTTTAGACTATTATCTTCCTAATGTTGTTTCTTGATTTTTCACTGTCAGCAATTATCCATGGACTTCCCAAATTAGTAAATGAAGATTGCTCTCTCTATTTGTTTCTCTGTCTTTCTGTGTCTGTCTCTCTCTCTTTCTCTCTCTTAAATCTCCCCACAAATAAGTGCATAAAAATCGATACCTTCTCACCATCATGACATTGTGCTTTTTCTTTAGACCAGCATTTGGCCTAGCTTAGCTATATAACAGTTTCTTTGTTTTTGTTTTTGTTTTTTCTTGTACAATTTTGTGTTCATCATCTTTGTGACACTGTGGCTAAATACCTAGATAAGTTAATAGAGTGAAGGTTTATTTTGACTCGTGGTTTCATATGTCTATAATCACTTTGTCCGCTATTCTATCCAAGTGGTGGAACAAAGCTGCTCACCTTGTGGTGGCCAGGAAACAGAAAGATGGAGAAAGACAGGGACAAAATATCCTCTCCAAAGGCCTGATCCCAGTGACTTCCATCCTCCCATTGCACCCTGCCTCCTAATGGTTTCATCCTACTCACTAGCCCCTTGTGAAAACTGGCTCTTCATTCAACACAGACATCCCCGCAAAACATCGCAGTTGCAAGCCGTGACAACTCTGTTGTCAGTATCCGATGTTGGCATCTCTTAGTTTCTGTTTGGTTACCATAGACACAGCTGTACTGCAACCTGGATTTAAGTGTTATCCCTTTCTATTTATGTAAAAATGGGTGTTTTGTTAATCTCGTCCCACAAGCATCCTCTTCTAGCTTCCTGAAATATGCTCTTGTTGGAGCTGGACAGTCTCTCAGCCTAGAACACAACTAGTACCCTGCGATGTCCCCTCCAGTTAACCAGGGGATTTCCTTTTCCCTTTCTGGTATGCTGAAGACCCCATTACCCACCTCCCACTCATTTGATTCACAACTAGTAGTGACCACTATTTATACCATTCTGCAGATGAGCCAAACCAAGACATGGGGGCACTTTTGTAAAATATCCCAAAGTCACATTTTTTAATACACATAACACAGAAAGGCCTCAAGTCCAGAATCCATCTAACACTGCGGCTCGGTCCTGACAGCTTGCTGGGTGGCCACTGAAGAACCCTAACCTTCTTGGCCAAGGGTATGTCTCAGGGCAGAAGCTTGGAGCACTCCAGGTGGCCTGCCCTGTGTAGTCTGTGCTCATGTCCAGGTCATCCACAGCAGCGTTCTTATCTCAAAGCATTTTTAGCCCCTGACTACCCCATCCCTTGTGGCAGTTTCTTATTTCTGGGCTTAGCTAGTTTAAAAAAAAAATAGCTTCTGGGCATGTGACTATTCTCAGAACTTTAATGTCAGAAATAATGATCGTGTTAAATTGGAGCTCATTACCACAGAATGAGAGACTTCATTGAGCCCTGATTTGGGGGGGAGGGGTGTCCTCTGTAGCTCTGACATGGGGCACCATGGGGAGATGGGTTGTTTGGAGTAGCAAATTTTAAAATAATAAGAATGCTCTCCTTTCACTGATGCAGGGGAAAGGGTCCATCCTCCATTGTTCTCGCCAGGCACTGACTGTTCCTTTGTTGTGGTCGCACAGAAAGTTTCCTGAGCCCCTTAAGCCACTAATACTAGTTGTATCCCTAGCAGCCGTAACACATACTTAAAGCGTTATTTCCAGCCCAGCTTTTCCCATAATGAACCTGACAATCCCGTTTTATGATTTGTTGAGTGGTTAATTCAAGGTACGCTGATCTCCAGAATGAGTTTTCCCTGTAGAATCCCTGTTCAGCCTCCACTCACCAGCACAAAGGCCTGGCATAACGATCCACAGAGGGCACACATGGGCGCGACAGGACAGTGGTGTTGCTCGAAGTCCGGAACTTTGAAAGGTGCATTGGCCTCTACTTTTCTTTCTCTGGAAGAACACACGCACACATACACTCAAGCACCCATGCATGCACACGCGAGTACACACACACTAGTCCTTCTCCAATAAACTGCCAGAGCAATGGGTGCTGCACCTAGTGTCCTTGTAGCTGGGACCTGATGTCCCCAGAGCATTGGCCACTACTAAAAGCAACAGAGGATGCAGGGTATCTGGTAGCACCCCCATCTGAGAATCAGAGGGAGGGAATGGGAAAGTCTTTAATCCAGAGGTACAAGGCAAGACTGTGAGGTATGCCAATGTCCCCACTTACTTGCATTCCTTTATAAAATAAAAATTTTTAAAAAGAATGTTTTCTCTCATAGCTGGCTGCAAAGGGCAGAGTGGAAACCATTAGGAGGAAATCATATTCTTATTTAAGAACTAGAGAATTTAAATCATAATTTGATTTAAGATGTTAAGAAAGGATATTTTCAACAGAAGGGAAAAGGGTTCCCCAGTAAGCAACTGTGCTTCCTTCTATTAAGAGTGTCTATAGCAAGAATGGACGTCCATGGGTATTCTGGTGGAGGATCGCACACTGAGCCATAGTACCTTCTAATCCTCAGGCTCCTTGAGTCTAAGATATAGGAGTTTTATGAACTACTTTTCTGTGAGCCTATGTGCTCACATGTGTGTGGGTATGTAAGCACATGCATGCTACATCTGTGTAGAAGCAAGAAGTCAACCTCAGGTGTTGTTCTTGAGGTTCAGTCCACTTTGTTCTTTCAGACAGGGCCTTTCACTGGCTCAAAACTCACTGAGGAAGCTAGGGTAGCTAACTGGGAGCATCAGGGATCCAGATGTTTCAATATCTCCCTAGTGCTGGGGCTTCAAGGAGGCTACCACACTCAGCCTTTTATGTGGGTTCTGGGGATCAGCTCATATCGGCATGCCTGCATAGTTGGCATTTTACTAACTGAACTGTCTCCCTAGTCCTGTAAGTCACTTTTAAAATGAGGGAGGCTAAGTCCTCTCAACAATTAAAGCAAGCAAATGTGTTTTCTAGATATATGTAGCTACTTTAGAACAGGAGCCAGCAAATATTTTCCTCGAGGGCCAGAGGGCAAAGACTTAAAACTTTATGGACTCTGTTATCTGTGATGTAATCACTGTAGTGTGACCAGTTACAGAACGAAAGCAGCCACATACAATACAGAAATGAATGAGCGTGTCTGTGTTAAATAAAACTTTATTTATGCAGTAGGCAGTGGTGTAGTTCCCATGGTGTGCTTCAGAGTATAGTGGGAATAACAACACACATAGGGAAAAAAAGAGTATGTTAATTCCCTGCATGAGATTCAAGTGTCACACTCATGTACCGCTTGTATGTAAGTCTTTTTGTGTGAGAGATGTATATATTTGTGTATGTGTTTGTATGTGTGTGTATGTGAGAGAGAGAGATGGGGAGAGAGATTTTCAGGGAGTGGAGAGAAGAGAGAGAGATTGAACAGGGAGAGAGAGAGAAAGAGAGAGAGATTCAGGAAGTAAAGAGAAGAGAGAGATTGAACGTGGATATATAAAGAGAAAGAAAGAAAATCCCTAAGAGGCCATGGTCACTGTCCAAACAGCACGGTTTTCTGTCACAGTGATGCAAAGGCTTCATCCCCAGAGGTACCCCAAGGGGAGTTGTACACAGCGCCTGAATCCATGCTACTTCACGCTCTTTGCTTTGGGCATCTGCCTTGTGAAAGGAAAGGCCCTAACTGCATGTAACTATGTCCTGAAGGGGGGAAAATGTGCTTTCCCAGGTTGCTGTATCAGGTTGGCAGCTTGTCACTGGGGCTTTCAAAGTGAGAATTCAGACCACATCTGTGCTTAATGCAGCCCGGAAGTTCTCAGCTCCAGAGGCAAAAAAGCCCAAGGGCCAGCAGATGGGAGAAAATTGGCCAGGCTGGAGGTGGCCAAAGATGCTCAGCCTTCGTGTCAGGATAACCCCTCCATTCCCTCCAGCCCTTGTTCTCTTATCTGTGGTCGCCACAGGGTTACTTGAAATAGTATGTTTCAAAAGTACTTTGTTAGTATTTTCAGAGACCACGGCAGTGTTCATTCCTTGCATTAGCACATATATATGTGTACATATATATTATTTTAAGTGTCTAAAATATGGCAATTTCTATGTCACCCTGACGTTAAAAGCCTTGTAAGGCAGGTAACAGCTCCCTGTAGACTTGAACACTCCTCTCCTCAAACATCCAGGAAGCCCCCACTGGACCATTTGCTGCCACTTCCTGTTTCCATGGCAGACATTTTCTCACAGCCTAAGACAGGAAGGTATATCTGCCCCCATTCTTTCTCAAGTACATTCTGTGGTGCCCATCCCCTCCTACATCCAATCACCTCTAAATAGAGGTGTCTCTCCCCTTCCTACTAGCTCAATGTCAAAGTGTGGCATGGGTGTGCCCCACGTGTGAAATCTAACGTCTCCCTTTCTTACTCACCTGTCTAAAGCTTGGCAGAGCGCTTACGGTCATTTGGCATCCCTTTCACTAGAGGAGCCATTCTGCTGCTGGGAGCTGACCTTTTACACGCAAGACAGGGCTGCCGTAAGTGATCGCTGCTACATGCACGTTTGCTGTGTTTGCAACAAGGAAGAGGACCACGCCGCACATGCGAGGACATCTGTTGTGTGTTTCTGTGCAAGTCGTTTATAAAGATTCCTACTTTTTGACAGTACATGAACCAGAATAACTATTGCCACTTTTTGAAAACACCATTGGCCCTAACTGGGGGGAGAAAAGCATGTCTGTCGAATTTGATTTTTTTTTTAATTAAAAACATTTGTCAGATTCAAAGACTACCTGGGGTGGGGGGAGAAGATGTGTGAAAAGATTATCACAAAGATGAGGTATTTCCATGGGTTTTCCAGAAACTAATTGTAGAGCTTCGAAGTTATGAAAATGCCCTTTAAATAATTCTTCTCAGAGACTTAAGGAGTAAAAGCAATGATTTTTTTTCCCTCCGCTTCCAAGATAAAATCATACATCCTGAAGCCTTCAACATCAGCCTTTGTTTCTTATCGGAAGTCTAATGTCTGATTTGCCTCCAAGCACAGCATTATTTGTTATTTGCTCGTGATGTTAATCTGTCTCACTGTGAAGTTGTGGGATTTGGTGTGAGCTTTGCAAAGTGGGTGATGATAAGAAGGATTTTCTCACCTGGTGCAAGTCCTCCGGGCACCCCACTCGAAATCAATGAGTCCCAACTTCAGGACCTCTGTCTTTGGCTCACATGTCACACTTAGGAGTACACCAAGGCAGCCTGGCTCATACAGGATCATGTTCTATACTATTAGGGAGGATCAAATGCCACAGACCAACTCTAGCCATTCTATCAGGAGTCAATGAGGATTCTAAGAACTAGACTTTAAAGCCTGCATGTCACATAATGGCTGCTCTGAATCTGTGGGGGCCACCTTTGATCTCCATGCATGGAGCCTGTGCTTCTAGGTCATGGCCAAGAACTGAGTTCATGAGCATCTTTACAGCCAAAAAATGGGTTTGCTGCTGCAACAGACACTGACCATAGAGTACCTAACCCTTGCTTAAGAAAGGGATTGATCCTCACAAATCTGAAAATACTTCTGAAAGCAATACTGATCATTTGACTGCAATAAAATTTTATATTGCTATGCATACACCTTCAATCTCAGCACTTGGGAGACAGGGGCAGATAGAACTCTGTGAGTTTAAGGCCAGCCTGGTCTACAGAGTGAGTTCTAGGACAGCCAGGGTTATACAGAGAAACTGTGTCTCAAAAAGCAAACAAACAATTTAATGTTACTTTTGTACTTGGTGATAGTTTCCCAACTCTCTCCTTACAACAGCATAACAAGGTAAGTACTTTTATATGCAAACCAGCTCAGAGAATTTATATTTCTTAGCTATATTCATGTAGGTGGTCGTGAAATTCAAATCTAGATAGATCTAGTGAGCGTAGTTTCTATGAGTCATATAAAAAGAACCTTCCTAATCTAATTGCTGAGTAAAAGCTGTTTGGGGAAGAGAGGGAAAAAAGAGAGAAGGAGATGGGAACAAAGGACAGATTAATGGAATTACTTACTCTAGCTTTGAAGAGAGCAGAGAAGAACACCGATAGCTAAAAAGAACCTGGCCAGCTTTAGTTCTGTCTGGCCCAGTCTATCAATATTCAGGTTCATTAGTACATGGGGTTGCTTTAGCCGACTGGGGGCAACTTGATTCCTAAGCCCCTTCCTCAGGACATCACACACACACACACACACACACACACACACACACACACACGGGATTGACTGAGCTGCTTAGGTATAGTCCAGAGGAACCAGGTTTTAACTTTTCCCATCAGGGTGATTTGTTTTCTGATGCCAAATAGAAACGTAAGCTTATGTGGCAGAAGCAAAGGCTCGTGTGACTGAAAAAGCCACATGGTTCCTTCCCGACCAGGTCAAGTGTAGCATTTGATTAGGGGCTTAAACAAGGTCACCAGTTTCATCTTCCCCTTGCCCTTTGCAGTTGCCTGTTCTTTCCGGCTTCCTTTCTCATAGGGCCCTCCAGGGCCCTGAGAGTGTCCTTTCTCTCACTCAAGGCTCCACAAGAAAACAAAGAGTAGATGGTGAGATGATTCTGTGAGTAGAGGACCTTGCCTCCGAGCCTGGTCATGTGAGCTTTACCACCAGGGTGGAAGGAAAAAAAAAATCAACTGCCACCAAGTTCATGGCATGAGTGTACACACGCATATACTAAAAACAAACAAATAAACAAAACAAAAAATTCTCTCAGCAAAAGTCCCATGGGTCCTGGGCTGAACCATGAACCAAGTAGAACCGCTGAGGAGAGAAGCAATATTCTGATTGGCTTAGGAGAAGTGTCATATCCTGATTGGCTGAGAAGAGATACAGTAGTATTCTGATTGGCTTAGGCTTCCATCAGGTGACTCCCTGGAGTCAGCCCCAACCCACAGTACATGAAAGGTTCGGGAGGAGAGAAATGACCTCAAAATGGTCACTACCAGATGCATGTTACTTAACAGACATCAGGGGTCAAGGATAATATACGCCTGTTTAGCTGTTGGGCTGTCCAAAAAGTGGGTGGGAGCCTCCTGGTCCTCTGACATATGTTAGGCTAATATTGGCAAAGCAGGATTGTCCTGGGCTTTCTTTGATTATGACTGACGCGAGGTACATGATATTACAGGTATGTGTGGCTGTCAATTGGCTAGGTGTAGTTTTGTTTGGGACCAAATTTAGTTCCTAGCGCCCATATCAGTTGGCTCAGACACACCTGTAACTCCAGGAAATCTGATGCCATCTTCTGGCCTCTCAGAAGGTACCTAGTACCTATATACACAGGCAGGTACTCACAAATACACATACAGTTCTTAAGCTTAAAAAAAAAAGAAAAGAAATCACCTCAAATCTTGCTTATATCATTAATACCTGGAAGCATCTTTTCAAAAATGGAGCCTTTGATCCCACTCCTGACATACTAAATAAATCCACGTAATCAACCAGAAGAGCAGCTGGCAAAGTTTTCTCTAAGGGATCAGAAAGTGATTATTTCAGACTTCAAACCTGACCCTTCTGTGGATTCTCACTCAAGTCTGACTGCTCTTGCAACCCCCTAAAAAAAGCTCCTACATTGTAAACATATCGGCATGGCTGTGTTCCAATACATCTTTGTTTGCAGAAACAGGCCACAGGTCACATTTGGTGTTCAGGCTTTAGTTTACCCATTTCTGGCCTGGGGGACCATGACTGTGACTGGATTCACCTGTTTGACACCTCTGCCCTCTGAGCTTACATTTTCAGAAGAATTGCCGGAATGTGATCCAAAACAATCTTTGTTTACCTTTCCAAAGTGCACAGATAGGAGTCATCTTGCTTGGGAGGCGCTGGGGCAAAGCAAGCTCCAGCGAGAGGACCCAGAATGCCCTCAGAGCCTACGGTGAACGTGGCAAGGACTTGCCGCCGGAAGGCCGGGGGTCACCTGGCGCGCGAGCACACCGTGTACTTGCGGGCAGGACAAGCCTCCGCTGTTTTCTCAAGGACCTCTGGCAAGTGGAGCTCATTGTGCTCATCTCCCTGGAAACCAGACACAGGCTCAGCGATGGAAAATAGAACATTTCTCTCAACTTGCCTGGATGCCTCTGTGAAGGCGCAGAGTTGCAAGGGGAGCAGACACCACCCGCCGCTCGCCCCCCTCCCCCCCCTCAGGTCCAGACCATGTTCTTCCCTTTACCGGCTCCACCACCAGGGATTACAGGCAGCAGTGAGGCCTCCACAAAGATAAGCCACACAGAGCTCCGTTACCTGATGCCTGGGTCCCTCAGCGGAGAGGCTATTCTCTTCCCTTTTGCAGTAAATGTCAGCCCCTCGCTGCCTCTCCCGGCAGCTCACATCTGTGTGCGTTCTTTCATTTTTCTCTAGAGATCCCTCCTGTCCAGGATGTTTTTTATTTTACACTTGAAAAAAGCCGGGGCTGTCTGCACAGAGCCACAGAGCCCGCCTTACTGGCTCCAGCCCCAGCTCAGCTCTCCAGCTTTTTGCCTCGGGCTTCCTAAACCCTGCGTGAAGAGGAGAAGGCTGCGCCTTTCTCTCCTGTCACTCCAGCTGCTATTGCTGCTGCCAGGTGGGTGGACAGAGTTTGAAACCCACTAGTCAGGAGAGAAGTGAGTTACTGCTTCACTCTGGCCACTCAGGGCTTGAAAACTTCACAAGCGGAAAGTGACTTGCAGCCTACTCTATCCCCCCCCCCCCGCCCCCTACCCCTAAGTGCAAGCACAGAGCAGGGCTACAGACATGCTCTCTTCTCGTGCTGTGGCCATCAACATCCCCTAACCCCTCTTGTTCCCTGCGCCATTAGTCTACGGCACCAGCTTCTCGATCCCTCCTCCTCGGAGCTCAGAACAACAGCAGCCCTGAACCAATGTGGGCCAGGTTTTCCTAGGGCTCATCCTGGTCAGCGGAAGCTCTGGGGTGCGCATGCCCAGAGATGCATCAAAGATTAGCTACATCTCACATTCTAAACCTCAAGGAAAGGATGGGAGAGTCAGCTCAAGCACACTTGGCCCTGTGTCCTTGAAGTGGGCGTAGATTCTCGGGGAAAGTCAGCCTGCATCGACGGAACGTTTACTAAACCTTCTCCCAGGAGTGTGCAGAGGCGTCTGGTTCTCTTCCCTGGTTCCATGATTGCCCTGACCTTCACAGCCCAAGCTCCACATACAGCCCGAGACTCTAAACACAGCGCCTGATGCTCTCCTGTTCAAAACCTCCACAGCGCGAATTGCATTTAAACTAAAATTCACGGCCTTTTACAGTTTTCACTGGTGTTTTTGTCTTTTTCTTAGCAATTGAAAAGAGCCATCTGTCATACATGGGGTAAAAAAATCCCTACTTCTATATTCTATCTTACCACACCTCCCCCAGCCCTGCATAAAAGTTCTCCGTTTTGGGGCCGTGACGTGGATCCCATTTTGGTTTTGGTAGCTTCTGGTTTTCCAGGCTACATTATGATGGATGTCCTTCTTGGCATGACTATACTTTAGTCCACTTGGATTTTTCTTCTAAGAGGTTCCTGCGGTTTTTATTTTACATTTAAGTCGCCACTTCATCTAGAACTTATGTTTTGTCAGAGATGGGGGAGGGGCAGGGAAAACTTATTTTACTCGAACCAAGAACTGACAAATTGTAGTCCGCAGGCCAGCCTCCTATGTTTATAAATAAAGTTTTATTAGCATGCCGGCACTCCCCTTTATTGGCATGTGATTTGTGGTTGTTTTCAGGCAGGACAGAACTCAGTCACAGCAGTAGAAAACTTATGTTAAGTCTACTTGACAGAATCAGCTTGCCAACCCTGCTCTAGGTGGCTATCATTTCTGCCAGCACAATTTGTTAAGTAAACCACCTCTGAAATGGAATTCTTTCTTGTACATGAAATCCTAATGTATCCTAGCATATTGTCCTGGATTTTCCGTTCTCTTCTGATCTCCCCCATCTCCCTGCCAATACCACTTAGATTGGATTACTGCGACTTTATATTTGGCAAGCTATATCCTCCATCATATTTCTCACTTTTCATGCTCATGTTTGCTGTTCACATGTAATTACCCTTCCATTACAACTGAAGGTAGTTTTATCCACTTTCAAAAGAGAAAAGAATGACCGTTGGAATTATAATTAGAATCGCATGAAATTATAAGAGGAGTGGATATTTTTGTAACACTAAGCGTTCCTATCTGAGAAAATAGCTATTTAGTTCTTGTTCGGGATGCTTCAGTGAAATTTTTATAGTTTTATCCACACAGGTGTGCACTCATCAGTCTGCTCCAAAATACAAACCAAGCCTGTAATTTAAACAGGGAAATTTTATAGAAGACTTAATAACTAGTGAAAGATGCTTAGGAGCTAATAGGGGTTGCAGAGAGCTGTGAGGAACATAGACATAGCAAATGCAGAGAGCGGCAGCTGTTTCCGGGGCTGAGAGCAAGTGCTGTTTATAGGAATGGAATGAAGAAAGGAGAAGCCTTGAACCCCGGGCTGAAATTCAGACCTCACTCAGAGTGCTATAGTTGCCACGGAGTGCACAAATAGGCTCTATCTTCATTTTATATTAAATTTGTTTCTAAGAGTTTTTCATCAGTTGCCCCTCTAACCTTTCCTGTCATTTTCCCCCATTCTCGTTTCTGGGTACTTATTGCTAGTCAGGAGTGAAGCTATTGATTTCTGTATATTTATCTTTACTAAATTGTCTCATTTATTTGACCAGCATTTCATTAGCGTCTCTTGGGTTTCTTAGGTATTCAAACATATCAGCACAGAGATCATTTTATCTGTTTTCTTCACTATTGATACTGATGATTTCATTTTGCTTGCCTGAGTGCATTCAAAGTTGCTCAAGGATGTTCACTTTAGCAGTTCACCTCTTCTGCCAATTTTTTCTAGATTAAATTTCCTAGGTTTTTTTTCTTTTACTCTACTAAAAAATATGTCTAATTCTGAGAGATGTTTATGGCTCTGCCCAACTCACATTTTAATTAAAGTCTTCTCAAAATTTAAATACTTGTTCTTCTTTATGTGTTTAGTTGTTGTGTTGTGTGGTGCATACAGGTTTGAGAACATTATATTTCCTCCACAAGTTGTGTTTTTAAAACCTCAGAGTGCCACTTCTCATTCTGTGTTCATCTTGGCCCATTGACCACTAGTCACACTTCCTTTAAACAGCAAGCACCTAAGTCACAAGGATCCATGTTTCTGGGCTCCTGGCTTTGTTCTGTTGGTTCAGTTGTGTATCTGTTTGTAGCTGTCCTACTTACTCTCACTTTGTGAAAAGTCCTTTTACCTGTTGCCCTGGTTAGCAGTGACTGTCAGTATGACACCACCTAGAAACTTCTATTAAAATTTAAAAAAAGGAATCTTAATTGAGTAATGTCTTTAACAGGTAGACAGTTCCATTTCCTGAGCAGGTGGTCTTCAGCTAGGACAGCTGGCTAACCATTAACCTGTGAGTGATACAGAGAGTGAACCAGTAAAGAGTTTCTTCATGGCTTCTACATGAAGCTCCTGCTTGAGCTACTGCCCTGACTTCCCTCAGTGCTGGACTGTGTGCTGAAAGTGGAAGCCACATAAATCCTTTCCTTCCCTAAGTTGCTTTTGGTCATAGCGTTTTATCACAGAAACAAAGATGAAACTAGAATGTTCCATGCTCTGGCCATTATATGAAGGATGTAGGTAAAGGGACAAGATTAGAATAGGGACACCATTTAGCATATAATGCAATATGCAGACAGGTGACAGTGGTGAAAACCAGGGCTGTTCTATTGTTCTATAAATCTCAGAACATTAAGGAGCAGTAAGTAAAAACGTTGGGGACAAGAGAGATGGCTCATCAGTTAGCGCACATACTTCTCTTGGCAAAAAACAGAGTTCAGTTCCCAGACCCTTAGCAAGCAGTTCGTGATTGCCTTTAACTCCAGCTCCGGGAAGATTTGATATCTCTGATCTCTGCAAGCATCTACATACACGCATGCACAAGAGCACGGGTGTGCGCGTGTGCACACACACGCTTAAAGATAACGAAAGTAACTTTGAATTCTATATGGTAGATCACGGAGCAATGTCCCCAGCACCATCACCTCCAGTTTCACACTTATAAACAACAAGAAACTGGCCCCTGAGAAGAACAGTGAATGGCAAATGTAAGGTTTGTCCCTCTCTGAGCTGTCACCACACCTCATTTGGGTGCACCCAGATGCTGAGGTGATGTGCTCATCACCATCTTCTCCAACCTCCACATTACATCAGCCTTTCGGCAGCTTCTTCTCCTCTGTCACAGCCATGCCTTCTACTCTGACTCCAGTCCAATGTGAAAGAAGCAAGCCAGCGCTGCCCTTGTACCACACGTTAAGGAGTGCACATGGCCAGGCATCAGTTTTAGATGACTTACTAAATTATTTTAAAGAGTTTCTTTTCTTCTGTAAAAATAGAAATGAATTAGAGTTCTGAAAATAAGTTGTGAAAGCCTTGCTGACCTGGCTGGAAATTCTAGGAAAGAGCTGACTCAAGGTCAGGGGGAGTAGAAGTCTGAATAAGACCTAAAGTCATTCTTCAAGAATTTTCCACAGTGTTGAAGAATTACAAGTTTGTAAGGGCCTTCTTCAATCCAAACTATTCTTGGATTTCAAACTGTACTGCTAGTCACAATATCCAACAGTAGCCTTTATTTTATAGGGTTGGGAAGGCAGAAAGGGGAGAAGAAGAATAGGATGCTGGGATTAAATGAAGCCTGGCTATTTTTCAAGCCCTAAAGAATGAATGGATCTAAGCAAGGGCCAAGAGTGACTATTCACATCAGAAAAAAAAAAGTCAACAAAGCATAAATTTTCTAAAAGAAAATCACAGCACCATCAGTGACTTAGTCCTGCCAAAGAGGGAAACAGATAAAGCCTAAATCCATCTGTCCAGTAGCAGAGACAGAGCTTTTGGTTGTTGCAGTTACCAAATAGCAAGAAGCACATTTATTTTTGCCCATAGTTTCATGGAGGTAAAGGCATGGAAACCTAAGATTGTTCTGTATCTAAAACTTAACACCCAGCTTGTTAAATCTCCAAGGATCAGGAAACAGCTTTGATCTGAAAGAGAGTTAGCTGTAGCCTTGGGTTCAGCTCACATGGTCCTGTGTTTGTAAGCTAGCTGACTCTTCATTCCAAAATGTCCCACAAACTCCCAAAACCATGCCACAATCTGGGGACCGAATGTCCAAGCACATGCGTCTATTGGGGGACATTTCACATTCAACCCATAACATTCTATTGTGAAATCCAAATCCACTTTATGCCTTGGAGCTCCGTTTCCTCACTGCTTGGGAGACATAAATGGCTGCTTACCCTCTGGCAAACAAAACCATGAACTACTTGGCTGGCCGCCGTGTTTTCTTTGCTATGATGGACTGTATCTCAACAAGCCTTGATCCAAAATAAAGCCTTTCTCCTTTAAGTTGCTGCTTCTCAAGTATTTGGTCACAGTGATGAAAAGGGAAGGAGGTGTCAAGACTGGCCATGAATTGATCATGATCAATTCCATTGAGTTCTTTGCTATGCAGTGCAGTCGGACTTGTGAACCAGAGTATTTGATAACAACAAAAAAGTTTCCAAAGACAAAAAAGAAATCAAAATTGAACTCCTTTGATTCAAGACTTGAAAGATTTTGTCAATGTGCTGTAATGCATGGGCCTTACTACAGCTGCATTTAAACCTTGAAATAATAAATATATAAAACCATCAAAGAAATGAGACTTCTGAGTAGATGGTATTATAGAAATGTTTCAGGTCTGATAGTGGATTTATGGTTATGAGATTCTTTTTTCTTTAAGACAGGAACTCATGGTCATGGTAACTCATGCTGATCTCAGACTCACTAAGTAGCCCAGGGTGATTTTGACTGACTTTCACCTCCACCTCCCCAGTGCTGGGATTACAGGCATGTGGCACCATGCTTGGTTTATGCATTGATAGGAATCATACCTATAGCCTCAAGTAGGCTAGACAAACACTCTCCCATGATCATGTTTCTAAGATGTCATTATCACTTAGAGATGCATGGTGAAGTAACATACCTGAGACAGGCTTCAAAGTTATAGGTGGGGAAAGAGTGGGTAGAGTCAATGCACAAGGCTAGCCATGAGTTGATCATTAGTAAAGTTAACAGATAAGCATAGACGTTTGTTATTTTTCCATAACAAATTCTGAAGATACAGTGTATACAATTCATGTATGTTTGTGTAAGTGTGTATATGTTTATGGTGGTCTTCTATGTACTTGGGTTGTAGTCATGGATTCCATAAGATTCCAGAATTCAAGCAAATACAGAGTGAAAATATTCAGAAAAAAATTACATCTTTGTGTATACGCACAGATCTTTTCCTCATCATTATCTCCTAAAGAATACAGTGTGACATCTATTTTCATCTACTTACATAGCACTGCATTATGTTGGGTATTGTGAGTTGGCTAGAGGTGATTGAAACTAGTATACAGGAGGCTGCATGCAGTTTATGTGTGAATACAATGCCATTTTATATGATGGGTTTCATCCGTGGATGTTGGAATCCCAGTGGATACTGGCACCGGTCCCCTGCAGATACGAAAGGGAAAAATGCCTTTATATTCCAAACCTGACCTGCCCATTCACATGCTCTGTTGGCTGCCTTGCTTTCTCTGCTAACTGTTTTCCCTGGCCTCTGCTGCCAGACGTGAATCTGAGGGACCAGCTGCAGGACTGTTCCCTCAGAGCTGAAGGGGGTCTGACCCGTCTGCTGGGGCCCATACCTAATACCTTCTATCCCCAGAGCACACTGTGGAACTCTCCTTGTGCAAATCCCAAGGGTCTCCTGTGTTGGGACAGGCAGCTTATCTTTCGATGCAACGTCTGCCAGTAGCTAATGCAAGTCACCAGAGTCCAGCATTTATATTACAAAAATGCAAGTCGTCAAAAGGATTAAGCTGCAGCTTTCATTTGCTCCTTTATTATGTTGCACAGGGAAATCGTACATTGAAGTAATGACACAGAATAGAGTTTGCAAAGCTCTCCTTGTAAATTCCTGAACCAAAGAGGCATTCAGAGGCATGGCCTGAGGCACAGGAGAATTTTATCATTCACTGCTTTATTTTGGTCTTTGAACATGGATCATCTTTGGTACCCTTCCTCTGCAGAACCTATACATTCGCTGGCATTCCATCAACTCTTTCCATCCTTGTAGGGGCTTAGATGTTGGGTTGAGAAGGAGTAAATATGGACTCCATGTGATTTCTAGTCCTGCCTTTACAGGTCACCCCCAAAATAGAATATGAAGAGACTCTTCTGTGCTACCGGGGGCTATATTCTCTCTGCATGGTCTTGGCTCCTGCAGACATGTGAGGCTGAATGAAACTGAGCTCTGCTGGTTTAACTCACCTCACTCTGAGCTCCTAATCCAAGCTTCATAAAAGAAAACACAACTAAAGCTAAGGGGCTCTGCAATGTGCAGCCACACAACTGGACAGATATGGGAGCTGGGAAGAAGTTTGACAATTAGTTTGTCTCTCTTGAGTCAGAGAAACTAGACCAGACAACTCTGGAAACCTCCCGGCACCACGGATGATAGTGCCTGGTCCCCAATGTCTCTGATTCCTCACAGTGGAAAAGATAGAAGCCTCAGACATCAGTGACAACTAAGATTCTGTCTCCAGATGCTCAACTCATTAAAGTCTGTGAAAGCAATTTGACAGCACCGAAGATGTGTTTTGTCATTGGGGTGGGGTTGACACTGTTATTTGTTTTAGCCAGAAAGAGGTGTGCAGGGAGGTGTCTGCTTGTGGGGGTGTTTCCGAAGAAGGTGTCACTGTGTTTGTGCTGGTAATGGGTAATGGGTGGGTGTGAGTTGCCTGAGTATTGCTCTACTATTTTTGCTTTGTGTTGTTTCCGAGACAAAATGTCCCAAAGTCCCCGAGTCTGATTTTGTGGCAATTCTGCTTTTTCTTCTGTTTCATTAGAATCACCCATGCTCCCTTGCACCATTTAGGTCACCGGTCACTTCTTTGTAACCTCCAAGAACTGTCTCCTTTTCTTTACACTGTCCTTTCTTCTTGCCTAGAGGAGCAAGCTGTCCTTCAAATAAAATGATCCCTTTATTGCATCGTGCAAATAAAAAAAAAACCCTTTGAATGTTTTTGACTAAATTATTGTAATTAAATCTTATAATTTAAATTAAATAATAAAATAAATAATTAAATTAAATCTTGCGAATAATTTTTTGGCACAAATTATTTACCCATTGGTGGCTTTATTTGAATTTGGATGGACTCAAATGCTTTCTGGCAAGCGCTTCGGGACAAGTGACTTGTGTAATGACCAGTAAATGTGTTAGCCTTCCCATTTCTAACATAGAATAAGCAGAACCAGCCATTTCTATTTCATGTGTTCTTTCTAAGCCCTTCATCGCCCTTTGAAAAGGAATCTTGTTTAATAGATCACAGACCTGATCTTTTAAACTGTTTTCAGTGGTTATGCAAAATCTTCACCAAAGTACTGCTAGGTAGACTAGAGAGACTTCTGGACTTTAATCAGTCATGAGAGTCGGCAGGATTTAGAAGTCATTTCTCAACTCGGGATCACCTGCAGGTAATGAAAAAGTCCCAGGGAAGACTGCTGAGTGAAAAATGCCATTGTATACATAGACTTTTATGGACTCTGAAAAGCCCTTTGACTCCTTGGAAATAGAAGCTACGT
Organism: Pachyuromys duprasi; assembly: GCA_028658305.1. NCBI lineage: Eukaryota > Metazoa > Chordata > Mammalia > Rodentia > Muridae > Pachyuromys > Pachyuromys duprasi. The sequence goes on from CM053744.1 coordinate 44,049,467, forward strand.
TGGAAGTAGAAAGAGCAGAAGAATCCGTAGGACATGCGCATGTGAGCGCGGTACTGATGTTTAGGCTTGAAAAAGAGTGAAGAGGTGCTGGAAGGGGGCTCAGAGCCACTGACAATCTTAACTGTTTGCCCAGAGGGGCTGGGCTGAGACCTTGAAGGGGAGGGAAAGGGCATTGCCATCCATGAGAGACACTTTGAACTGTTTGCGGCATCCTTGACTTCAGAGCTCCACGCCGGGCAGCCTCAATCCAGGAATGGAAGCAGCGATGCAGTGCGTGGAGGCTGGGATTCACCTGGGGATGAAGAGACCAGAAAAAAAGGAAACAGGATAAAGAACAGCAGCTGTTCTGCCGAAGCTGCCTCTGCAGGCCTTGCTTGTGTTTGCCAGAACAAACCAAGATGGACGCTGAGGCGCTGTAGAAAGTCCTCTGGTGGTTCTTGGCAGACGGAACTTCCTGTCCTGTCTGTGGCACTTCTCATCGTATGATCCCAGGCAACCCACTTTCCTCCTTTGGGCCTTTCATCACACAGAAAGTTGTGGGTAAGAATGGCTGACTTTAAGAACATTTTGCAGTCCAGGAGGGGAGAGTGTGGCCTCCCAACAGAAATATCCAAAAGAGATTTTCTTGTTCTGTTTATTACCAAAAATCAGGAGTCCTGGATAATCTGCCCAAACTTCTGCCCATAATGTACAGAAAATAGGAGGGACTGGTTTTACGTTTGAACAAAGAGAAAGTGACGTCTTCCATGTGGCTGAGGAGGTGCAGGTAGTGTCAAAGGGAAAAGATACTGTTCCAGGCTGGGGAGATAGTTCAGTACATTAAAGGGCTTATCATACAAGCATAAAGACCCGAATTCAGTAACCAGAACCTACACTTAAAATAATAATAATAATAAGAAGAAGAAGAAGAAGAAGTGTGGTAGTGAGCTTCTGTAATCCCAGGGCTGGGGGGTGGTGGTCAGAGACAGGAGGCCCCCTGAGGTTCACTGGCCAGACAATCAGCAGCTAGACTCTAGCTAAATAAGCAAGACAGATGCCTCTTGAGAAATAGCAGCTGGGGTTGCCCAGTGGTGTCTGCATTTGTGTGCACATGCATACTTGTGCACATACACAGACGCACACACGCGCACACACGCGCACACACGCGCACACACGCGCACACACGGACACACACGGACACCCACACACATTTACAAAAATTAAAAAGCAGTGAGATCTGCCCTCCCATCCCTGCAAAAAAAAAAAAATCAAGCTGTGTCCATAACAGTATCCAGCTTGCCTAAGATGGCACTCTGACTGAACTGGAGGGACACACTGAGCATGCATGATGCACTGTGGTGAACGCCTCTTGCAGGTGAGCTACACCAACAAAGCAAGTGCATCAAAACTCCCAGCCCTGGTTTCCCCATGGAAAAGGTGGGGATTACAACCTGGGAATTCCAGTGGAATCTGCATTGTGGACCTGTGGACGGGACGTGTGGACTTTGCCGCGCCCAGCCGAACCACTGAAGGCACCCCTGAACTTCTCATTCATGTTTGTGCAACACCACCCCCCAATTAGCACCCCATTAATGGCTAAACTCGTGCAATGACTCTTCTTTGTCATCCCTGCCCTGCAGCTCTGAGCAGCCCCCAACCTACCTCCCCAGATAACAGAGCCTTAATTAACACTAGTATTCAGGCAGGATACAATCTGTTTTTATAAGTCAGGCGCTTTGATGAGAGCATGAATGCGACTTGTCACATGTCGCCGTGCCTTCGTCCTCTGACACAGACACCCAGGTGAGAGTGCAGCTGAGCTGCAGTGACATGTGCCAGGTAGCATGAAAGCCACCGACCTCCAATTGGTTTTCTGCCTGGATCTGAAGTCTTTCCAAAAGAGGGTTGATGTAGCATATCCATTTTTGCCGGCACTGGTCTTTTCTGGTGACATGGCAACCGGTAGCTGGAAGGTTGCAAGTGGGAGGCGCGGAGCACAGTGTGAAAACTTTGGCCTTGAAGTCCCAGTTTCAAGAGAAGAACAATTCCTTGCCTAGTGGTATGAAAGGAATCCTTTGTGTGTCGCACGCACAGCCGTATCTCTGACAGACTGACCAAGCGATAGATTGAAAGGATTTCATAGGGTGAGTTTCCAGAGACTTAGCCCTTCAAATAAGCCTTGAGTGAAACCTCAAAACAAAGACAGGGCCATCCTGATTCTGAATCGTTAAGCTGTGTGCTCTTCCACGAAACAATGTCCTTTGCTTGGTCATGCGATGCCTCTTGATCCTGGCTGTGCCTTCGCCTTGCCTTGAACTGTTAATCATTCCAGATGAACAGACCTGTCCTTCGGGTACTTGGCAATGTCCAATTAATGGATATGGACGAAGTGTTTGAATCTTTGGGGCAAAAACAGCATATGCGTCTCCTACAAACCCGCAAGAGACACCGACTGCCTGCTCAGGACTAAGAGGCGGCAGGGTGCTACTTTGCTGTGAAGCTGGAGTTTTGCATCCACCATCTCATTTGAGGCCCCTCATGACCTATGAGGCCTCCACATAGTGGAGAGAAGTCTGAGAGACTCAAAAAGTCCCACCCCTTTGTCCGTCACCCGGACAGCCTTGACTCCATCGATGCTGGCTTTATAGCTTACAGGTGTCCCCTGCTTAAAAGCCCTTTGCTGGTTTGCTGCCTTGTTGCATATCAAATTCCTTTTTTATTCATATTTTTGAGACAAAGTCTTACTGGCCTAGAACTCACTATTGAAACCAGGCTGAACCTCAAACTTACAGAGATCTGCCTACTTCTACCTCCCAAATGCTAGAATTAAAGATGTTTTTTCGTATATCTATCAGGATCCTTACTTTTTTTTAACAAGACCACTTCATTTTTACTTTGCTTTGGGCCTTGTTAATTGCATAGCCAGCTCTGCTGCCTAGACCTGTTTGCTGTGTTTTCTCAACTGCTTTATGTTTATGTTGGGAAATAGTAGGCATTTCTTTCCACAATGAGCAGATAACTATCTTTAGTGAGTCACCAGGCAATCAGGAGGAAATCATTACATTGTTGCTTGAATATATCCATTTGCTGGGACCTGCATTCTGAGTATCCCAGAAAGAGTTTTACCAATACCCACAGCAGTCCAGTATAATTACATCATCCATGACCACCCAAAAGGGCAGAGAAAGACCAAAACAGAGGTCACCATCTCTATATCCATGACCACAGATTCCGGAGTTGGCTTTCCCAGGTCTGAATCTTAACTACGCCATTCCTCAGCTGTGTGATCTTGGTCAGTTACTTGACATCTCTGAATTTCAACTTCCTTATGGGCAAAGTGGTAACAAAGCTGGTCATCATTGCCCGAGAGAGTCCATTGTTTTCAGGACTCAATGAACGGATATAGACAAAGAAAGAGCTTGGAGTATAGCAGACAGTCACTGAATGCTGGGTCCTCTGACAACCTTTGCACTCCAGCATATTCCCCATTAAAGACTGAAATAGGTATTTAAATGGTACCTTCCTTAAGGATCTGAAGTGTTTTCCCAGCACTGGATAATATAGTCAAGGTGCAATTAGCCATACATTATAATATTTTTAAGTGATTCAAGTGACACTTCTTATGTCTAAGTGTAATCTCTCCCACTTTAGCGTTTATCATAGTTTAATAACTACTGAATGCTGTTGAATTAAAATACTGTTCTGTCTGGGGACACATTGACCCTTCGCATAGCAGAACTCATCCAAGCCTCCGCCAGAGCCTCGAAAAGAGCTTGCTGAAGCAATGGGATTTGCTGCTCTCTGGAGACAGGAAAGACTGGAGGAGTGACAGGGAAGCTGTGACCTTCAGAAACTAGGCAACTTCTGTCTTCTCAAAGGCCTGCCTGGGCCTTTACCTGTAGCAGCAACACTTCTGTAACACTCCATTGAGGTATTCGGAGGCCATCAGTTCCTGTCAGTAGTGGAATAGTAAGAGGGGGGGGGTTCATATGTGTACAGGTGCATGTTGTGTGGGTGGTTGTGCATGTATGTACGTTAATGTATGAAGCCTAGAGGACAGCCTCTGATGTCATTCCTCAGACACTACCTACCCTTTTTGAGACAGGGTCTCTCAGTGGCCTTGAACTTGTGAAGCAGGTTGGATGCAGGGCCAGCTAGCCACAAAGATCTGCCTTTCTCTGTCTCCTGAGCACATCACCACCCCTGGATTTTTACATGATTTCTGGGGATCAGGTTCTGGTCTTTGTACTTGCCAACCTCTTCCCTGACTAAGTTGGCTCCCCAGGCTTATCAAAGCCCTTTTGGCAGCTCCTCTAATCATTTCTCTAACCCATCGAGCAGCCTGCGTTGGAGGCTGAGGACAAGGCGTCCAGAACGCCTTTGATGCCCCTCTCATGTGTTCCCCAGTGCCATGTGATATATTCAGTTCTGTGTGTGCATTTGATAAGAGTCCGTGTGCCGCTTGATAAGTTATGCAACCCATTTTACAGATGAAAGAAAAGAGGCCTCTGGTAATTTGCCTGGTATTAGAGATCTTCAGACTCTGGGTTGGAGTGGTATCAGCCTATATTCCTGTGTGTGAGTGACCTGCATGTTCTTTAATGGGAAGGAAGAGGCGAGGCATAGGGAGACAATAAATCCTTGCTGACCAAAGGACTGTGAGCTGGAATAGAGTAACACTGGAGTCTTTTCCTCTCCAGATGAACTTCTGTAAGCAGTGACCCCATCCAATGTGACATTGCTTTTATAAATTATTCAAACACTGTGAAACATTTGTTTTTCGAAGTGGCTACCCCTCTTGTCTTTATAGTGTATTGTTCTTCCTGCTTCACACCACGGAAGGTGACAGACTGATTTAAGACTTTGTGGTCTTCTGGGCAGTCAGCCATGTTGGTCCAATGAACTCATGGGATCTTTCTGTCTTGTGTATCTTAGACTTAGCCTTGAAACTGAAGCTGGATCTACTCGGTGACTGTAGAGGGTAATATAGATAGATAGATAGATAGATAGATAGATAGATAGATAGATAGATAGATAGATAGATATAGATATACTAGTATATATATAGTATATATATATATATATATATAGTAAATCCATATGATACTTTAGTGAAAGATCATTTTGCTGTATGGATGGGTTTCCTGATGAGCCCCTAGAAACCTGAAAGCCTGACAGAAAACTTCCTCTTGTGTGTGTGTGTGGTTAGTTATCTTTTTTGTTGAAGCCAGCCGGGAGAAGGCATAGGCCTAAATCACTCATCCTATGAGTTCCTAAGTTGCATGGGATATTGTACCTTGCCATTTAGAATCATTGTTATGTAGATTTCCTTTCCTATCATAAAATACTTTTCAAGATTCCTGTCTTTTTCTCTCTATCGCCCTCTCTTTGCTACCCTTTCCACTTAGGAGTTAAACTGGGCAGGATTCTGTTTACCCCTTACTTTGACCCCACTGTGTCCTATCATAAGCCTTTTCCTTGTGGCTACACACATCCATAAGAGTCATTATCCTGACTGCATACTTTACTCTACCCAGGAGCTGATTGAGAATCTTCTTAATTTCTCCTCTATTGGTGGGCACTACAGATGTTTCTGCTTGTTTAACTAGCACCCAAGCAATTTGACAGGAGTGCTTCCCATTTCAATGGCTATGCTTTTCTAAACTCTTACAGCGAGTCCTTGCCATTGCTTTCTTTACTTAACTTAAATGAACTTTTTTAACCCTTTCTTTCCTAGTGCTTTTCTTCTTTAACTCTTCCAGTAGATGTTTGATTCAATGTCACTTGGATATACTTAGTTCTTCCTTTTTTTCTCTTGAACCCTCTGCTTCTCTCTTTCCTAGATCCCTTCCTCTTTACTGAGCACACCCAGTGTCTAAAACCCTCTCACATCCATGAGTTTTCATGCCCAGGTTCTTCTAGAATATTCTTTCCTCCTACCCACTCCTGGAGTTTCTGTCACAACTCACTATGACAAAAAGCGTTGTCTCTGTGGCTCTGCACAAGATAACCAAACATGGTAGAAGGCTGTATTTTACAGTTAGCTGGGGGTAGAGGGTTGGCATAGCTTTGTGCCATGTTTAGGAGTGCCAGGCTCTACAAGGTGGGGTTTGGAGCATCTGTGGGTACCTTGAGCAGAAGAGCATCCAGGATAGAACACAGTATTTAGAATTAGGCTGGCATTGAACCAGGTCTCAGCTCAGCCATCTGCTAGCTCTATGACCCTCTGCATGTCACTGAACAGGGTTCCTTGATCACTTGAAAGGTTGGTGAGGTGTGACTCTGATGGGTACTGAGCCCTCTCTGCTTCACTTTCATAGATGGCTGCTCTCCTCCACTCCAAGCTTTAGTACAAATGTCTAGACTCACATCTTGCTCACCACAGAGACTTAATAAATATTTATCAAATGAGTAAACTCTGGCTAAGAGCTCAAAGGTGTAGATACCAGTGCTCTTTTGCATTCTCGTTCTTCCCGCCAGGGACATAAGCAGGTGGTGCAACTGCTGTGTGCAGAGTGTGTGTGGGAAGCAGGCAAATCTGTGACTGCATGTGCATATGTAGCCAGGCAGCAGCTGTTTCCAGATGGGAGGTGGCACCATGCCAAGTACCAGTGGCCTCTCCACAGAGTAGAGTAATGAGGAAGGTCCCACGTGGCCCTTCTGGAAAGAGTCTCTCATTGTGGAGCGTGTGGCACTTCACAGATGTCCTCTCAGTGATTTCCCACACATGGCTGCAGAAAAGGCAACGGGCCCCGTGGCCACTCGGGTATCCCAGGAGCAGGTGGGACAGGATGGTAAGTGAAGAGGATAGGATACAAGCCAGGGGGATGCTCATGTCCCATTCTACAGAAAGAAAGAGAGCAGAGAGATGTCAGTGGCTGGCTCACAGTTAATGAGATACTGGGGACAAATATAGGAACTATTGCCCCAAGGTCTAAATATCATCAATACCACCCTCATAAAAGGGAAGATTCTCCCCTCCCCCCAGAAAACTGCAGCTGTGGTGTGGATGGACTGAGGAGACAGAGTCTCACAGACTGGTGCTCATAGGTGAGTAGCCAAGTCATTAGCTCCTTTAAGTTCAGTCTTAGTCCTTAGTGTCATGAGAAGACTTCCCAGCACCTCCCGTGGCTTGTGTCCTTTCTCTTCACTCTCCATCCTGTCCCGACTGTTCCAGGTATACCTGGGTGGCCACATGGGACATTGCCTCCTTTGTAGGCATGGCAGTGAAGATGGCTGAGACTCTATCATCCCCCACCCCATCTCTGTGACAGCCTTGGGCCATTCTTTTGTGGCACTTGACTATTTTACAATTGCTTATCGGGAGATTATAATCAAGAGTGGAAGCTCTAGGGGTCAGGGGATGCTTTGGTTCATATTGCGCACATCTACCACCAAGCATGGCAAGCATTTGCAGGAAAGTTGTGTGATTTATAAAATTTAAATGCAGATGCCAACAAAAAGTCAAATGATAGAAAAGGAAATCCTTTATCCCAGGATTTGATAGCATTTCTTCTCTCCAGTGCTATTGTTTTATACCTATGGCTTTGCTTTTTTTTTTTTTTTTAACCTCAGGAACAATTTTATTAGAGTTTAAAAGAAAAGCTCCAAAGCAAGTGAGCTATAAATCTTAGCAGGTACCCAGAGGAAGATGGAAGGGAGGAGGGACGGAAACCATGTGCCTGAGTTGAGTCAGCCATATGGTGGACATGCAGCCACATGGCAGGAAGGGGGGTTCAGAGAAAGAGTGAAGCCCAGAGTATTAAGGAAATTGCTTGAATTTTCTACCTAAAGCTCCAAAGTGAAAGTGATTCTAATTTATACAGAATTAATGGTGTGAATGTCTATAGCTCACGAGGCCAGGAATACTGCTATCTGTCTTGATTACCCACCACATAGACACATGTAGCACGCAAAACAAATAATGTGCTAGACAAATATTTGTTGATGAGCTGATAAAATTCACTAATCCATGTCCCATTAATTAAGAATATTTGAAAATTAAGACATGGTCTAATTGAGTTTTTTTCCCTTTGAAATTTTACTTCTTGCTTTGAGTTTATCAGTGTTCTCTGCCTCATTTAGAAAATAAAACTGAGGTATAAGCCATGTAAATCTGCTTCTTGCTTTGACTCAGTAAATCCACACTGAATGCCTATTCTGTTATGCATAAGATCAGTTGATGGGATAGCATGGGGAAGGATGGCTCACTGGTCTAACTTCATAGATCCTAGAGTATGAAAACATGTTGGCTAAAGCAAATAATAGGATTTGGAGCTGTATTTCAAATATGTAAGTTAGCTTCTGCTACATAACAAAAGACCCTGAAAGTTTATATATGCAAACAGTAACCGCTTATTAACCTTGTGGTCTGTGGGTGACTAATTTGTTCTCATTCATCTAGGTAATTCTGTTGACTGGATTAGGCTCATCTGATCTTCGTTGGGGTCATTTAGGTTGACCAGCTACCTGTCCATGTGGGCCCACCTGAGTTTTGTTCCACTTGATGATAAGACATGGAAATCTCAGTGTTAAGAGTGAAAGCCGCCAAGAGTGAAATCACAAGCTTTACATGTGCTGTGTTGCATTGATCAAAGGCACAGTGCCAGTCTGGATCCCAGGGGGAGAAAAACAGCCCTCACCTCTTGATGAAATGAGTTACAAACTATTATGCTCCTTTTTTAAAAAACATCCAAAATTCATTCAACAACAACAAAAAATAAAAACATACTATGTCTTTATGTATTACTTCAACAGTTCTTGATGGCTTATAAATTCAGTGTGCTCTTTAAAAGATAGAGAGGTGCCTGAAATTTCATTCAACAGCCCAGTAAACCCCTTTAGGATCCTTCATGCAAGTAATCCACCTGACCCACCCCTAATTCAACCCTCGAGAAAGGTCATTGTCCAATTTTACTTCCAGGAAATAAGGAAGGCTTCCTGCTTAGAAACACAACGGAATGGTGGCTAGTGGTCAGAAGTTCTTCTTGTCCCTGCACAATCTTGCATCAGTCACTGAAATATGAGCAGACATTATCTGTGTTTCTGGATGTTTCTGTGACTCATTTGCAGGATATCCGGCAAGCCTTCAGAACACTCTGTGAAGTGTGCTGTATGGGTCTGGAGAGGCCTAACACCCATTAGACACTCCTGCTGCAAATTGGATGTGCCAGTCCCTGTGGGCTGGTGCCAAGGTGTGAATTAAATAGAGATACTCTTGATTTGGTCCTCTGGCCTCCTGATTCCGTTCCCGGGCAATCCTATGGCTGGCCAAGCCTCCAGGCAGTCAATCTGACCTATGGGATGAGGGGATTTGGAAGTGGGTAACAGTAGGCATCTGTAGCAAGGGTAGCTTCCCATTTGTAAATTCTCATGAAATGAGAGGAGTTTCAGAGAGCTGAACCTCCTCCGATTCTTCTCCTGGGAGCACAGCTTGCCCAGGCGGGAATGTGGTGGGGAGCAGAAGTCCTGCAGGGTAGGGAAGACACAGAAGCTTCTGGCCCAAAGTGAAAAGCCTTGGCTGTTGCAGTTGCACCGATTTATGTTGGGAATCAGCAGTCCGGGAGGCTGTGGAAAAGAAAATATGGCTGAGAAAGCTCACAAAGGGAGTCAGGCTGCAGAGATGGCTCAGTCAGTAAAGTGCTTGGTGTGCACACAGAAGGACTGAAGTTCAAGTCCCCAGGACCCATGTGAAAGCCTGGCCTGGCACAGCAGCATTTAACTATAACCCCACATTTAAAAGTCAGAGACACGAGCAGCTCCCTAGGTTCACTAGACAGCCAGTCTAGTCCAATCGGTGAGTCTAAGGATCAATAAGAAACTCTGCCTCAAAAAAATATGGTGAGGAGCAATGAGGAAGACACTCAGTGTCTATCTGCAGGACCCACATTCATACAAGCACATACACATATGCTCAGATATATATCATGAGGTGGGGAGGAAAGAAGGGAATGGGGGGAGGAAGAAACCAGTGAGCTGGTGTCTGTTGGCTACAGCATGGAGGCAGAGGTCTGAGGAGGTCACAGTCAGGCTGTTTCATTGTTGCTGTTTTGGTCCGCACATGCTTTGGTTTTCTCTTTCCCTTCCTGCCTTTCCTCCTGCCAGTAACTTAGAGGGGGCATGCATGGGAGCTGAAAGGGATCGTGAGCTTCTTTCTTCTGCATTATCCCCTTGATTGTGCCATCAAGAAACCACAGCTGGCTGTGGCTGGAGAGAAGATCCTGGGGCTATGATAATGGCATGCGCTGCTCTTCCTGGGGACTTGAGTTCAGTTCCCAGCACCTACAGTAAGTGACTCACAACCACCTATCACTCTAGCGCCAAGGGATCTGATACTCTATTCTGGCCTCCAGATTCACCAGAAGATACTGATACACACACACACACA
>CM053744.1:44059932-44089931 GCA_028658305.1 Pachyuromys duprasi
CAGTCCTGGACTGTAAAACAAGAAAGGTACCTGGTACATGGAAGCTGCCAGAGTAAGATCACCTGCTGTCCTGGATGTCACCAATATTGTGCTTAATCCGCACAGCCATTTGTGTTAGAGACACTGGATATCTCTGTGTCTGCCTGGAATCTAACACAGAGAGAAGCTGAATCACTCCCCTAAGGCCACACAGATAAAAGGTCAACCCTTGACGCAGATCAACACCTGCTTTCTAAGCCAGGTATTTGGTCACTACCTTCTCTCCTTCTCGCCAGTTCAGCTTCACGGTCCCCCAACCCCTACAAAGTAGCTTCAGGTGAGCAGTAATTCTGCCAATCGTCGTTTGATCATCTCAAAAAATAAAAAAGAATATTATCTCATAAGACCTACCCAGTGATCAATACCCATACACACTGAATCTTTAATGCTGCATCTTATCAAATTAGCAGCTTCCACCACAACTCAGGGCAGAAATCAATGTTCCCTTGACCTTAAACATGCACAGACTTGAAAACGCTCCTGCCCCAGGGCTCCTGAGGCCGGAGGGTGACAGGATCCACTCTCAGACACATCCACTTGAACTTGGGGGGGCACCCAGCTCTGGGTGTATTGTTCAGTAACAGACCTGGTCATGTGGCTCCTCTGTCCCCAGCCCAACAGGGCCTTCCCAGTGCCCTGAGACATGAGACATCTAAGCAGGCAGTTTCTAGCCTCCATGTGAAACTATGAGTATGGAGTTCCCAACCTCTGGGAGCCACCTCAAACTATGCACAGGCTGTCCTCTTCGTGACCTGTGGGACACATTTTTAGCTTTGCCATATGTGAATAACTTCCTGCCCTGAGTGGAGTCACTTCTCCCCAGAACTGGGCCTTCTCTTTACCCATTTCTACTTCTCTTTTCAGGCCTGGGGTCCCCGTTTCTTCCTTCTGTGCTCACATGGGGTTTAATAAGTTTTCATAACTTCTTACAAATCTCACCGTGGGATAGCCTAGGAAAATCCAGCCAAGTTTTTATTATCATCTGTAAATTCCTTCAGTCTTTTGAGTCTTAAGGACATGACTTAGGGGCTGAAGAGATGACTTACCATTTAAGAGCACTTACTGCTTTAGGGTTGCGGGGAGTGATTCCAAGCACCCACTTCAGACAGCTCACAACAGATGCTGACTCCACCTCCAGATGCTCTGATGCCCTCCTCTGGCCTCTGTGGCAGCTGCACATCCTGGGCCCTAGCCCAGACACAGACACACACTATGCTGCTAACTAAAAATGAAAAATTAAAAAATAAAACATGATTTAGCATCTAAGTATATATGACGTAGTATCATTTTCCTTTGTTAAGTAGGCAGTTGGCAAGATTCTCAATTTCTGAAAATTATAGCCTCATACTAAATGATAAAGGGTATATACGAAGTGCTTAGTGTATACCAGGTAATATTTTAAGCACTTTTGGGGCATCATTATGTTTACTCCAATAACCACTTTAGAATGACTACTTCTAATACTTATATTTTTCATATGAAGAACTGAAGCCTAGAGATCACACATCTGGCACAAAGCCATTTAGGTGGCAGGTGTGGGTCTGGAATTTAAAGCGGGGTAGTCTGACATTGGCATCTAAGCTTCTAGACATAATACCTGTGTGGCTTTTATCCTGGGTTGTTTTCCATTTGGTGCCTACTGTAAATTTGTTCCCCAAAGTACACCCAGTCTAACTCAATGGAGAGACCATATCTAATGAGGAGGGATCACCTGTTAGTTGTATATTGCTATTTGTTGTTAGTTGTATATATGTTTGTAGTGTGTGTGTGTGTATGTATGTATATATATATATATATATATATTACATAGATATACATGAACTAGAAGTTTCTGGCTTCTTTGAAGGTTCAGTTGAATCATGTGATGTTTTCCTGGAAGCTGTCTTGTGAGAGAGCACGTGATGTTTTGCTGTGAGTGCTCTCACGTGAGGGGCATAACTCTGGCTAGATGAGAACACCCATGGGAGAGGAGAGGAGTTATAAAGAAGCCCACGGACAATGAGACATCACTTTTGGAATAGACATCACTGCACTGATCTTCATGCTTTGACACTTGACTTTGAAGAGAGAAACGTTCTAGAGAACTTCTTGGGGCAATCCAACTTAGTTGGATTTCGCTGACTTGTCCTGATCTTCTGAATTGTGCTGATTCATGTTGCTGCCTGGTGTCTGCCTTTGGACTGGACTGCTGGTCTCCAGACAACAAAGAGTGGACTCGTCCCAAAGAACGACTTCTAAAAAGGTCTACAACCTACTTTACCTCATAACCTTCTTTCTTCCCTACCTCTGCTCACTGGGTGGAAAGGAGGTAGTAGCAAACCTTTAGGAACACTAAATAAAGTAGGTTTGGTGAAAAATCTAAGCCTACATATACTTATACATACACATACACACACACACATACATGTACATATCCCCACAACCCTCCAAAGCTGGTTGCTCAGAGTATCCTTCATATCCTACCTTCTGTGGTTCAAGAACCCGTCACAGCTTAGCTGGACACAGCTTGTTCTGGGTCCTTCACCAGGCTGCATCCAACAAGTCAGCCAAGGCTACACATTGTCTCAGGGCTGTCTTAGGATAAACTTCCCAGTTTGTCGGCAAAATTCACCAGTTCCTTGTAAGTTCCCAGCTGCCAGCTGCTTTCTGCTCCATACCACAGCTCCTCTCCACCTTGCAGTTCACATCAGGACAGCATGCCTCGTCAGACAACAATTAGATGAGGACAACAAGGCCCCAGCCTTTGATGTTCTGATCCTTGGCTCTTGCCATATTGTATCCCTCAGAAGTGACACAAAACCTGGGAGCCATCTCAGAAGCTTCCTAAAACACAAATCTAAGCAGAGAAGTAAGGGAGGCCATGCCAAGCTAGGGCTGGTGAAAAGACACTTGGTGTACATGAGAGCTGGCCAAGATGGAAAGCCAGTTAGAGGAGAAGACAATGACAGGCCCCAGAAAGAACCCAGCTCCCTCCACACTTCCATCTGCAGGTCTGAGGCAAATCTTCTGTCTTCAGCTACTTTAGGGATGTGAAGGACAGAGCTCCTTGAAGCATAAACATTTCTTGGCAAAACTCTGTAGGCTACAGATGGATAAGCTCAACTCTGTGGTTCTCCTACACACACCCTTCAGTCATCATTGGTGTTGTTCTGATCTGCATCTTCAGTTGAGTTTTCTCAGAGCTAAACAAGGGACAAAAAAATTAAAAAAAATAAACATGTATTCTAAAGGCAATGTCGTGAAATACTTATATGGAAATGGGGGAAGGAGAGAAACCAATAAAATATGTGTGTGAGAGAGAGAGAGTGAGAGGGGTGGGGGAGAGAGTGCATAATCCTGTCATCCATCCTTCAAAGGGATAAGGAGGTCCCAGGCTATCACAGCTAGATGACTCCTCCCCACCCTATTAACTTTTGCATAAATTTCAGCTCAGGCCTAGAAGATTCTCAGAGCTGGGGGCAAGAACAACAGATGTTTAAAGATAGCAATTCTGCTTAAGTAGAGCAACTCTTGAAAGAACAGGCATGGGTTCTAAGGAAACCTACAATAACATTAATCATAGCTAAAATGGTTTTCGTATAATGAGTCTCTGTAATCCTCACAGAAACGCTAGCTCAGTTCTTGACACATGTAGGTGCTCAACAGATGTTAATTAAACTTGTTAGTGATTCTACCACGTGTCCAAGGTCATTGGACTTGTAAATGTCAGATCCAGGACTCCTACTGGGTCATCTGGTACACAGTCCGCTGGTCTTTAGCTGGTAGAACAAGGAAAGTGTCACTGCAAGCAGGGATTCCTGCCTGGCTGTGGAGACAAGCTGAGGAGACAGGTAGCCCTGGTGCCACCGAGGACCAACTGCAACATCACTATTTTGCTCCAGGTCAGCCCAATTAGCAGTATTTGTCTGATAAAATTATGAAGAGGGAAACCCCAGAATGGCCTATGTGGCAGCAGATGAGCCTGTAGGAAGAACAAATGAGGGTGACCTAAAGTGCATGCTGCTGTCTGAAGCAAGTCAAAGGTACCAGACTGGAAAGCATTCAATTAGGTCTTATCTTGCATTTGTTTCTAGAGACTAATGTAGATGATCCAAGTGATCATGGGGAAAATACCACACTGGAAAGCTCTCTGGTCAACTGAAAAGTGGTTGGTTCCTTGGCTGTGTTTACTGTTGGCTTTGATCTCCTCTTTCATTCTGGAGTCATTGCTATTTCAGAACTGTGTGTCTCTGGGATGCACTCCATGCAGAACGACAACCATGGAATAGGAAAGATCGGTGGAGAAGCTGAGCAAACGAGCAGGGAATATGGAGATCTTGGGAAGAGTTTCCAGCTCAGCTCCTACAGCAACTAGCTGTGAGAATTGGATTGAGAGAGGGTGCCTGATATGGCGGTGCACACCCACAGTCTCAACTCTTGGCAGCTGGAGACAGGAGGATCAGAGTCAAGGTCATCCTTCACTACATAGTTCAAGATCAGCCTGGGCTACCCGGGACCCAGGCTCACAACAGAGAGCGAAGAGTCAGGGGAGAAGGGAAAGGATAGTGGAGAAAGAATGAAGAGCCCTACTGTGAGCTGGACTTTGTGCTTGAGACGCCTTTGTGGTTTATCAGCGTAATGGCCCTTAAAGTAATTGATGTTCTTTCCCCACATGATTAATTTGGGGAAAACTTGAATGAGTCCTTGCCACTCTGCCTTACTCCAAACTCCTTGCTCTTCTCTCTCTGTCTCTGTCTCTGTCTCTCTCTCTCACTGTGTGTATGTGTGAACACATATGTACAGATATGTGAAAGCCAGAGGGCAGCTTCAGGTACAGTTCCTCATACACAAGCCAGCTTTTTGCTTAAGACAGGATCTCTCATTTGTCTGAAACTCACTGCTAGTAGTCTAGTGATATATGCCTGTCTCCCTCTCTAGCATGGCAATTATGAGCACATATCACTACATGTAGCTCTTTTTATATGGCTTCTAAGGATTCAACTCAGATCGTCATGTTACCAACGTAAGCACTTTGCAGACTGGGGTATTCCCCAACGGTAGCCAGCGCCTTTAAAAATGTGTTTTCTGTGTGATCACACGGGGTATTGGAGGAAGCAGGCCCCTCAGATCCCACTGAGCCACTCTAAAGCCCTGTTTGAGAAAAGGTGGGAGAAGAACACTTGATGACCTATACCCTTTCTTTATCCACCCAGCTGAAGGAGTGTCTCCTGGAAGAAGACTTTGGTGTGTGCAAACAAATGGGACAGGGTCTAGAGAGCTTTTTAAAAAAAGCAAAAGAAAAAGGAATTTTAAAAGCCAGGTTTCCTTTCCTTTTATTATTATTATTATTCATGTCAGAAGTCCACTGGGGAAATCTTTATCTGCATTAAAACATACATAAGAAGAGGGAAGAAAGAGAGACAGTCAAGAGTGTTCCTACAAAGCAAGTCTTTGAGCCCCGCTCAGTTCCTCTATCAAGTTCTTTCCTGTACTCTCCACAAAGATGGAATCTGGGTTCAAGGTTGAATGGAAAAGCAGCTCCTGATGGAACTCGTATCCCCGGAACACACCTCTAGGAGATTAGGCCGTCATTAAATATTTGTAGGATAACAGGAGAAGCCTAATTTAGTTTTTGTTTCTTTCTCTCTGTGGCTTAATCACAGATGAAAGAGACTAATAGCTCTACAGAGCTTTCTGGTGATCAAAGGCCAATCAATCCTCTTTGTGGAGTAATTAACTATTTGCTAAACTTGCAGAATTGATTTCCATTTAGGGCTAAGAGAGAGGGTTTTAAATGAAGACCGATTCGCCAGGCAGAGGAGGGAATCTTGGGGCTGACGCCAGGAGATAGTCAGGGTGATGGATTGGAATCTGCTAATTAGAGACTGGAAAAAATACAGCCAGAACCTGACCCTATTTGGGAAGACTTTAGGGAAGGACAGCTGGGAGTGAGGGTGAACATGGACGCTGGCTTTATCTGCCAGGCAGCTGTGAACAGTGGAAGCAGAGAAAAGCCTTGACATCCTCATTCTCATCCGATGCTCAGCTGTTACACGTGTGGTCCAGAAACCCATGTAGATACCTGCAGTGACTAAGGTGTGGAGGGGTCACCCTGTACAATGAGACCCCCTGTCACCAGGCCATAGCCCTTAGTTCCCCTAGCTAAGCACACACCTCAGATTCTGTTCAAACACTTGGGGCTTTCATTGGAAGCCAGTCTAAAATTTGGATGCTATTTGTTTTCATACAGATACCCCAAAAATCTATTCGGACAGAGATATTTAGGACCTCCAGTAACAAGCCCATGCCAGCTTAAAACTATTTGAGTCTTGAGAACAGCTAAAAATGCCTCTGCCTAGAGTTGCCAGGCATGATTCACAATACCTAGAGTATTTGAGTATCTGATGAACAAAGAATATTTTTTTCAGTATCCTAAATAATCTGTTGCTTTAGTATATGTATGTTCCCCCAGATAATTGGAGTTTCTTTAACCTTTAGATTGAAACCAAATAGCTCTTGTTCAGGTTAGAATAAACCTTGTGCTTTCAATATTTTGACCTCTCTGTGCCTAAGTTTCCCCCTCTAAGAAGGACATTCATACCAGTAGCTGTTCCACTATGAACTGAAAATGAACTGGATGTGAAGCCCTTTGGACAATACAGAATCTGGCAGAATTTTACTCTCTGTAAATAGTATCTATCGTTAGAGGGAACACTATTTATTTGATAAATAAAAATACAGTGTTGTTAAACATTAACATTAGCTTCTTTTCCTTTCTGTCATCTCCCTTTGTCCTTTTCTCCCCAAAGTCCTTTCTTCCTTGCCTATTCCTCCTGCTTCCCCCACCACCATCACCTTATTTTCTTTTCTGCCAATTGAGTCTGTGTTAACATCCATGTCATTTTGTAAACTGTAGCACCTTCCTCTACTTTCTCCTCTACCTCCGGGCAGGTTGAGTGAGCAGCCTTGAGTTGTCTCAAGGCCCTAGTTCTGTGGTTTTGGCTATGCCCTTTGACCTTTTGTGGCTGGGTTTCCTTAGAGTGACAGTGCTGTTACATGTACCATCATAAGGATAGTGCAACCCCCTCATCTTTATAATGCACGGGTGTTCTCCTGGGCTCCCTAGAGATAACACAATACTTGTTGAAATCAGCACCTACCGTTTGAACCAAGCTGGGTAGTGGTCTGGCCCAAGGGAGTAAGTAAATAGATATGGGTCCTAGCTTTCATTTTCCTGACTCTAGCCATAGGAGCTCCTTGCAAACCAAAATGCCTTTAGCCTTCAGTAAGAAAGGCCTGTGGCGGGGTTTTCAACTTTGATTAAGATGAGAATATTTTCCTTTGTCTTCCACAAATCAAGTTCCAGGCAGAGCCTGTAGCAAGTTAATGAGAATTGGACAGCGTCTCATGCGAATTTAAAGAATCGATGTCCTAATGGCTCCTGCCACCCTGACCTCCTGGCCACATGTACTAAGCACGCTGTGGACCCCTGCTCTCTCTCTCAACAGTTGTGTGTCAGTCATCACTGGGAGAAGCGTGTAAGTTCTTGGTGATGAGGGAAAAGGAAAACACCGGTCATTTTCGACTCACTGCGGTCCATCCAGAGACGAAGCTTTGTGCTCAGATAGTCTGGACGGCCATTACCAGAGCTTCACCCCAAGCCTCCCAGCTTTGAGGGTTATGCGATTTTGGAATGATGAGCTGGATGCTTAAAAAGCATACTCTGTTTGACTAAGCAGGACCCAGATCAAACTATGTGAGGAATAGTCTTCAAAGAAAATGCGCTATGCCAGGTTACCTCTGCCGTTGGCTGGCCCAGCACACACAGTCACCTGGAATGGTGCTATCAGGGAATTTTGGAGATGGGAAGAGGGTACCTGTGGAGGCAGTATGAAAGGATTCCATTTGACTCTTCTTTGTGAGTTGAATTTGCCTATCAAACAGCCAGGACTTGCTATTCCTTGGCAAAAGAGACCGATGTTGCCAGAGCACCTCGTGTGCAGAGGGCTTAGATGATGCCCACTTAAGATAAAGTGGTGCAAGATCCCCACCACTCTCTGAGCGAGTTAGGAAGGAGGGAGAAAAATGGCCGCTGAGAGAGAAGGAGGTTCCCTGGTGGTATTTGAAGAAGGCCCCTTGGTGCGGCCACAGCTCTCCTGAGCTGGCCAGCGGCGTTTAAATGCCAGGGCTGCCGTGAACTGACTCACTGCTGGATAATTACGTTAGGGACCAATACGGCCTGTTGAAAATCAATTCTGTGGGACCAGTGTGTTTGTTCGGAAAGCCACTCAGCCAATTCAGAAGTATATTAGGCAGCAGGCCCAGTGCAGTGACCTCTTCCGGATTGGGGTTGACACTTGAACGAAGGCGTTTGTCCAGTTAAAGGACAGTACTAGCAGCAGGCTCTTATCTCCCATAAATTGGATTACTCCGATCTGCTTGTTCTCTTTAAAGATAGCGACTCTTGGGCTTTCCCCCTCTCTTTCCATCTGTCTGAGATGGTTACCTAGTGATTACTGTCTAACGCGCCATCCTTATGTATTTCTGGACAGTGTCTGTCACCAGTGTGACTCCCCTTTCCTGAAAGGGTGAGGAAGGTTATTGGAGCTGAACACCTCCACGTGTCAGGTCTCTGGTGAGACTGGGGAATGGGTTTAGACCCTGGTGCCCAGGCCCGTGTGTTCCCTTCCGAAACACGTAGTCAGCAAACCTGTGGCTTACTTTTCAGTCTAGGTGAGTCTTGTGATATCCCATACTTCCTTTCAAACAGGTCAGTTAACTCCCTAGGGGCTGCTGCTCTTAGTTTAGAACCCCAAGATTTCTCACTGTGCAGTCATTGTCTCTTAAGTGGGAAATGTGTCTGGCCACCAGATCTGTATATGACAACTGTCTCCAGCCCTCTGGAGCACCGAAGTTCTGCAGAGAAAGGTTAGAGGCTGGAAACATCACCACTGAGAGCTAACCCTAGAACGGAAAGCCCAGAAAACACCCTGCCTTCAACACCTCTCCTAGGGGAGTCTACACTCCCTGGAACCACCACAGTGGCCTTTTCCACCACACACAGGGTTGAAAGGGGTGTCACGGAGACAGAGCCAAGTCTGGGGAAATGCGTGTCCTCCTCCTAAAAGGATCCGGGGAAGACTTATGGCTGCAATTACAGGTTCTTTTAATGACACATAAAATTAACTGCTCCACATATCCATTCGCTTTGACAGCTGAGGGTTTCTCTGAGGTAGGAGGAGGGCCATGCACACTGTCAGCGACTCACATGTCTGTATCCCAAACCCTGTCAACCAATTAGACTCAAGAGCAAGCTGCACCATTTTCTAATGAAGCTATAATCAGGCTGCTCCCTCACCCAGAAAGAGCAGATAGTCTTGTCCAGAATGGAGAAGGTAATCGTCAGGGGAAAAGGCCTGAATAAATCAGAGGTGATTTCGGCAAGGCTCTCTATAGGTCCATTATAATTGGAAAGTGGCTGACGCAGACCTGGCCTCCCTCACTTGGGAGAAAGCGCCTCGCTGTATCAGGAAAGCAACATGGCTTCTAAGACAAATGGCTGTGAAGGCAGCAGATGTGGGTGTCAGGACTAAGTTCTCAGGGAGCCACTGAAGTATAAGGAGAAGAGGTGGAAGAGAAGGGGAGTAAACTACAGAGAAGAGGGAGGGAGGGAAGGAGGGAGGGAAGGAGGAAGGAATAGAAGGGAGAGTGAGGAGAAAAGCCATCTTTACTGGCTGATAGGAGAGCAGCATACCCATGCTCTAGCACGTGTGTGGAGGTCAGAGAACAACTTGCAAGAGTCACTTCTCTCCTTCCACCGCCTGGGTCTCAGGGATTAAACTGGCCCAAGGAGGAGATAGATAAATCAGCTATCTACCCAACTACAAAACCTGACTGATAGCATCCGAGGGCCTTATCTCTTGAAATGATACGGCACCTTTAGTCACCAGGCTGCTAATAACACCCTCTCCCAGGAGAGCACAAAGGATTCCCCAGATTCTGTTTAACAGTGGGGACTGGCCACAGGTAATTCTCCTGCTCAGCTGGTTGCCCAGCAAGGCGTTAGAATACTCACGGGAATCCGGAGAAGGGAGGAGATGGGTGCGCACACAGCAGCTGGGGATAGTCCCAGGGAGAGGGTGACAGCACAGGGACACTGCACCCTTTTCAAGTCTGAAGATTTTCAGCTCCTTCCCTGGGACAGAACGGAAGTGTAGACCACTAGGGAGCCATGTATGCCCTTGAGTGATGGCCACAGAGAAGGTTCTGGAAAAAAAAAAAAAAACAAAATGGCTGGAGGCTGCAAGGCATTCTTTTTCTTTAGATTTCTCTGTTTGGCATATATGTATATGTGTGTACGTGTGTACGTGTGTGTGTGTGTGTGTGTGTGTGTGTGTGTGCCTTGTGCATGCACATATATATGGAGGCTAGAGGTCAACCTCAGGTGTCCTCTCAAGGACTATCCAGCTTGTTTCCAGAGACAGGCTCTCTCATTGGCCTGAGGTCAGTTGGCTAGACTAGACTAGTTGGTCAGCTGGTCAGTGAGCCCCAGGGGTCCTTCTATCTGTGCCTCTCCAGCACCGGGGATATAAATGCGCACCCCACGCCCTAATTTTTATCTGGGTCCTAAGGATCAAACTCGGGTTCTCCTACTTCCACAACAAATACTTTGCCCCTGAGCTATGCTCTTTCTGACCTCCAAATCTATATTTTCATATCGCCAAAAGACAGGTTGAGCCATGGAAGATCTTGTGGATCTCAACATGGGGTTATAAAAACCCTTCCCATTATTAGAGTAGACCCTTTTAAAAAGCATATTTCCACTGTATTTTAATAAAGTAATTGATTTTCCATTGATACCAAAATACCACAAGATGGTCCCTTATATAAAAGCTTTGTATCAGCAGAATCCCCTCGACCTTCAGAGACAGAATGTACAGGGCTTTGGCCATACTTCCTCATCTTCCTGATTGAGAGCCAGTCACCCCCAAGGGAATTTTCCCATCTTTAACTGGGAATACAGGGTCCATAAGAGCTTTCTAAATGAACACCATGTTCAGTATGAGCATCGCTTGTGTCAATTTGGCGTGTGTGGCTAATTGCTGTGTGCAGAAGCCAACATCTGTGAAGATCAGTCCATCCTCTGAACCCCAGACTGTCAAAGTCAACGACAAAGCTCCCCGGGTGAAGCACATCAGTAGAGCACCCGTAGGAACATCAAACACAGCTTCAAGTGGAAAGTGGCTGAGAGCAAAACTTTCAAGATGAATGAGAAGGCTAAATTGAATACATTCTTTTAGGGTCTAAAGAGGATGGGGCTGGGAGGGGGCAGATGACGTACTCTAAGGTTAAAGAACCCTTGGCAGAGAAGCCATTAACGACCCATTTGCAATGGCACAGAGCCTGGGCTGTACCCCACCAGGTTCCTGACCAACCAACGTCAACAACACTTAGGGTAGCTGAGTGTTTGCCATGTAATTACACAATGTGTGCCTTAATGGCAACCATGGCTTTGGCAGATTAGGGGCTCCTTGCCTTTAAACATATCTGCCCACCCAAGTTCAAGAAGATTAGTAAACAGGAAAAAGGGGTCTTCTATACAATGAGAAGGAAACAGACCAGGCTGGGCCTAGAAAGCTGGTTGAGAACAGGCTTTTTTTCCTCTGCCTTCATCAGCCAACTGATGGAGTCAAATTGAACACTGGCTGAGAAGCAAGTCTAACATTCTGTCAGCTTTTAAAGAAAATGACAATTATTACAGTTTCACTCAGGTATGCCAAACATCAGCTTAGAACCAGCGGGAGTCAAAGTTCTTGCCTAGCATACAAAGGTGTATGAAGGGTTTGTTAAAATTATTTTTAATTGTGTGTGTTGGTGGGGTGTTTGCATATGAGCACAGTTGCCTGAAGAGGGCGTTACAGCCCTAGAAGCTAGAGTTACAGGAGGTTGTGAGCTGCCTGATATGGATTCTTGGAATTAAACTTGGAACTTCCGCAAGTAGTATGCACTTGTAACCACTGCGCCATCTCTCCAGCCCTAGGCTGGAGTCATTTGAAGGAGTGAGCATTTATTTGGAGTGTCTCCTCTCTAGGGCTCTAGTTATCATGGAGACCCAGAGTTGAGTCCAGGTCCAGCAGATATAGAGTCATGCTGTCTTTTCATCTCTCTGAGCTTCAGCTTCCTTCGAAGCCCTGTAAACTGGAAGTGGCCTGCACTCCTTATGGGCTGGCCAGAAAGAGTCCTCTGTGACCCTGAAGTCAAATAATAACAATTGTGTGACCTGAATGGCAGATTCTGGCTCAGGGGATCGGTAGCTTCTATTTCTTCTCTGCCATTCTCAGGCCATGGTCTCTTTGGCTAGTGTTGTGACTCTCCATCTTTGGGGTCTAAAATACATGAGGATGAAGGGTGACCGGTTCCACAGCCATTCTATCAGGCACCCATCTTGCTGTAACAGGACCACACTGAGTAGGTGACTGACTCTCCTCTTCCCAGATGCTCAAGTGAAGGAGGCTTGTGTTCATAAGAGTGAGCAGAAGTTTAAAAGTTTGTGAGACTGTCAAGCAACAGCTGTCATCTAGGAGGGAAAAGTTTCCCTGGAAACTGGAAAAGTTCTAGGAGACAAAGGGTGACTTCTTTGTTTGTTTGGTTGGTTGGTTGGTTTGGGTTTGGGTTTTGGTTTGGTTTTTTGAGACAGGGTTTCTCTGTGTAGACTTGGCTGTCCTGGACTCACTCTGTAGATCAAGATGGCCTCAAACTCACAGAGATACATCTGCTTCTGCTCCCTTGAGTGCTGGGATTACAGGTGTGCAACACCTCACCCGGTGAGGGTGACTTCTTAATTCATCACACCCAGTCAAGGCATCTGAATGTGATTACGTGGAGTGTATATGGGGCCCCTCAGCTCTCCCAGTCAGAATGGTGACTGACCCTGGAGTACAAGAGTTCTGAAATTCAGGACAAGCGGGACCCCAGATCAAGGACAACCCCTTCGGACTGTCTGGCAGCCATCCTCAAGAAAAAAGTTTGAGTCTGGAAGGAACTCAGTAGAGAAGCTCAATGTCTTCAGGGCTGTTGCATAGCTCAAAGCTAGTATATTCCAAACCCAAGCTACAGCTGGGGCTGTGACCTGAAGGGCCTGAGGAATGAGCCAACCACAGATTCCCATTACACTCAAAAATAACTAGTCCTAAACATACAATAGTTTGTATAGAGAGGGCTGCACATGAGTGTATGGGTACAGGTTACATATGTTTGTGGGTGCATGTGGAAGCTAGAGGCCAACCTTGGCTGTTATCCTTAAGAGCGGTGTTTGTTTGTTTGTTTGTTTGTTTGTTTGGAGATGGGGCCTTTCAATTGGCTGGAATTTATCCATCATTCAGATGGCTGCCTGTCCTAAGAGCACTTTACTTGCCTGGTTTGTGTGTCAACTTGACACAAGCTAGAGTCATCAGAGAGGAAGGAACCTCAGGTGAGAAAATGCCTTCATGAGATCCAGCTGTAAGGTGTTTTCTCAATTTGTGATCAGTGGGAAAGGGCACAGCCCATGGTGGGTGGTATCATCCCTGGGCTGGTGGTCCTGGGTTCTACAGCAGGCTGAGAAAACCATGGGAAGCAAGCCAGTAAGCAGCACCCGTCCATGGCCTCTGCATCAGATCCTGTGCCCAGGTTCTAGCCCTGCTTGAATTCCTGTCCTGACTTCCTCTAACGATAGACTAAGATGAATAAACCCCTTTTCTTCCCAACTTGCTTTTTGGTCATGGTCCCACAGCATAGAAACCCTAAGTAAGACAAGCCCCATGGTTCTATTTGTTTCTATTTCTCCAGCCCTTGATTCCAAGCTCATACCACCATGCCTAACTTTTTAACATGGTCTCTGGAGATCAAAATCACATCCTAATACTTGCATGCCAATCTCCTTACCATCTGGACTATTGCTTCAGCCCCTTAAAAAGATACCACTTAGACAGCTTTATTCCAGGGTTACTGTGTGTGTGTGTTTAATGCTATTGATTCCAAACAGGGTTTTTTACAAAGTGCTCATATTCATATTCTTTAAGCTAGGGATGGGAGTGAGTAGTTCCATAAATGGGGTTGGATATGAGGATTGTTGGACAAGGATGGGGAATAAAGACCCAATAGCCTAAGCCATCTCTGTATCCCCTCTTCTGTATGTTAAGACCAGGTTGCATTTTGCTTTGTCATTCACACGTTTCCTCCTTTCTCCTACCTTTGTGCTCACATTTTCTCTCTCCAAATATGATTCACAAACATATAGAGAATAACTTGCCTCAACCATTTCATTGTAAGTGATTACCCCTGAATCTCGTGGTTCCTAAGTACTACCTAAGAAGAAGAATGTTGTCTTGCCTAATGACTGTACACATATCAAAATTGGAAAGTTCAACAGTACACTTCACCATTAATTAATCCAAGTCTGAACTGAAACTTTATCCACTCTTTCTGTAGCATACATCATGCAGAAGCACCCATGCCTGCCATCCATCTCCACAGCTTCCTTTAAGCCAGCACAGTCCTGCACTCTCCAGACTCTCTGCTCTTTCTCTTTCCGTTACCTTTACATTCTTGTAGAAGGATGCAGTGTGGGTTTGCCTGGCCACCTCATGGCTGGATCCAGATGATGACTTGGGGGCAGAAATACCCCAGAAATGATCACCTGTCTCCTCATATAAAGTTGAAAGGGGTTAGTGATGTAATCCAGGGTCAACTGGCTGAGATGGCGTGTGTCAGCTTGCTCCACAGGACAGTTGTTGTTTGGCCTTTTGTGACAAACAGGGAATTGTAAGGAGATGCTTTG
Organism: Pachyuromys duprasi; assembly: GCA_028658305.1. Classification (NCBI taxonomy): domain Eukaryota; kingdom Metazoa; phylum Chordata; class Mammalia; order Rodentia; family Muridae; genus Pachyuromys; species Pachyuromys duprasi. The sequence goes on from CM053744.1 coordinate 44,074,769, forward strand.
TGACTATGTAAAAGATCTTATTGTTTAGCCAACTTGTGACCCACAAGTATTTATATCCTTGGTCGATCGTTACTGTGATGCTTGCCAAATGGTTTTCTAGTCCCACTGACCATGCGTATTAGTTCAAGTCCACTGCAAGGGAGGGCTCTCCCTTCTCACGGAGTAATACATTTGTTCTCGCGTTTATTTCAGCATGGATTCATGGGTTCTTATAGATCACTCATTGGATTGTGACACATTACCATCATTGTTTGTTTTGACACTCAGCTCCCAGAATTTGACACTGGGAGCCCTTTCTATCCTTTTCACATGCCCTCTTTACTTTATTAAGTAAGTACTTGCTTAATGAATGAAGGCTCATTTTGTACTCACCTGCCTCTGAATCAGGCATCACTCTAAGAAGCCCTGGATCTGGAGAATGGAGTTGTATGGCCACAGTCTGCACATCAGAGCTACTGGATATCATAGTTTTGTTTTTTGGTTTGGGGGGGGGGCTTTTTTGCTTAGTTTTTGAGAATTTCATATATAAATACAGTAGTTATATCATTCTCCTCTCCTCCTCCTTCTCCTCCCTCCACTTCCTTCCATGTCCCTCCCCCTCCTTTCCCAAACTCCTTATTCTTATTCTTTAATTGCATTTGTTACACACACATACCATATTTATAAATACAATCTGTGAGGTAATTTAGTCTCATTCATATGTATTTAGGGCTGACCTTTTAGGACTGGCTGACCTATCAGTGGTCCAGTCCCTGGAGAAGATTGTCCTTGCCTCAGCAAGCATCAATTTCCTGAAGTTCCTCTTCTAGGGATGAAGGCCCATGAGAACCCCCCCCCCCCCGTCAGCCTGTCTACCTGTGCTGTCTTGCTTAGGTAAACATATTGGTGAGGTCCCTGTGTGCAGCTTCCCTGTCCTATCTGGAGGACTTTCACAGCAGTATTCCTGGTCCTCTGGCCACCTTTCCTCCCTCTCTTCCACGATGTCCCCTAAGTCTTAGGTGTGAGAGTTAGCTGCGTTGTAGACATAGCAGTGGATGATAGACACCCATGGTCAGTTGTTCTTTACATTTTTTTTTGCTTTCTTTTTTAATTTAAATTTATTTTTATAACTTATTCAGTTTGTATACTGATTGTAAGGCCCTCCGTTGTCTCTTCCCAGTTCCACCCTCCTTCCTTCCTCCCCTCTCCTACCCTCCCCTAGTCCTCAGAAAGGGGCAGCCCTCCTCTCCTACCATCTGACCCCAGTCTATGAAGTTTCATTAAGACTGCCTACATCCTCTTCCTCTGTGGCCTGGCAAGGCCCCCAACCAGGGGGAAGTGATCGAAGAGCAGCCAACAGAGTCCATGCCAGAGACAAACCCCGTTCCCCTTACTACGGAACCCATATGGAGACTGAGCTGCCTATTGGCTACATCTTAGCAGGGGCTTTAGGTCCTCTTCATGCATGGTCCTTGGTTAGTGCATCATTCTCTGCAGGCCGCCCTGGGCCCAAATTTGTTGGATTTGTTGGTCTTTTTATGGAGTTCCTGTCCCCTCTGGGTCCTTCTAATTCCCCAACTCTTTCCGGTGACTCCCTACTCTCTGCCCCAAGTTTGGCTGTGAGTCTCAGCATCTGTTTCAATCTTGATCCTGCTAGGTGGAGTCTTTCAGAGGATATTTATGATAGGTTCCTGTCCTGTTCTCTCTTTTCAACCCCTTCTGGTGTCTACTCTATTTGCCCTTCTGAATAAGAATTAAGCATCCTCCCTAGGGTCTTTCTTGTTATTTAGCTTCTTTTTTAATTTATTTTTTATTTATTACAATTTATTCACTTTGTATCCCAGCTGTAGCCCCTTCCTCATCCCCTCCCAGCCCTTCCCTCTCTCCCTCTTCTCCTCCCATGACCCTCCCCCAGTCCTCTGATTGGGAAGGTCCTCCTTCCCATACATCTGACCCTAGCCTATCAGGTCTCATCAGGACTGGATGCATTGTCTTCCTCTGTGACCTGGTAAGGTTGACCCCCTTCTCAGGGAGAGGTGATCAAAGAGCCAGCCACTGAGTTCATGTCAGAGACAGCTTCTGTTCCCCTTACTAGGGAACCCACTTGGAGACTGGCTTCTTTTGCCCTGTGGCTTGTAGTATGGTTAACCTGTGTAATATACATTTTTACTTTCTTTAATGGTCTCCACATTGCTGGGGGGAAAAAGTGTCTTTGATGAGGGTCAATATAAGGATATGTATTAAGGATACAATTAGAGACTTTCATGCTTCAGTGAAGTCCAATGAAGTGGCAAATGCCACTTCATTTTTAAGTTTCTCTCAATGGACATCAGAGGAAAAATGATAGAGACAGAGGGAGGAAGATGGCTAAATAGGTGATTGATATTGATATTGATTGATTGATTGATTGAATAGAAATGTGTTTAAACCATGTAGACACTTTCATTCCAGTTCTATAGTGTGTTAGCCTCCCTGTTTTTCATATGTGACAACAGTCCCCCACTATAAGACACTCAGCCCCCGTTTTCACAGTGCATTTTTATTTATTCATTGGCTCAAGCCTGGAAAGCAGAAGGCTGCTTTCAGCTCATCCATGCACACCCTGCAGAAGCCAAAGCTGCTAAGTGGGATTCTGTGTGTTCTTCACATACCCTTTGAGCTCTGGACTAAGGGATGTAGGCATAGCGCCATGTTGAGTAGTTATTGGAGGCTGGGTGGGACTGTCACTCAGTAGTAGAGGGCGGCTAGCATAATATGTGGAAGCCCTGGGTAGACCCCTTCCCATCACACGGTGTTCTTACATCACTCCATTCAAATCCATGGTGATTTGTGTTTCTCTTAGAGGTTTTTCTCCATCTCTGTGGACTTCCTTAGTATATAAGACATTACCGTCATTATGAAAGTCAAAGTTAAATGAAAAGGCACCATCACCCACTCACCTCTTGTGGGCAGCAGGTCTCATCCACTTCTGTTTTCCTTCCCATTGTTTGTTTTTGCTGAGACATGGAGATCTATTTGTCCGTTGATTCCTTTACTTTCTTATGTTAGAGAACACATGCTGTAAATGACCTTTATATACTGTGTTTTCTCACATCCTAGACATCTCCATTCACATCAGTTCACTAGGCTTTTCCTCATCCTGGGTTAAACAGTCAGTGTGTTATATGGAAGAACCACATTTATTCCATCTTCTTCCTTTTCTACATTGTTTGAACATCTTGTACTTATGAACATCTTGATATAGAATCACGTATGTGTATGTCTTGTACTGTTGGACATGTACCTTCGGGATGAATCACCTCAGTAAATTCCTAGAAAAGCGGTCATGGAGTTGTTCGCATTCCTTCTAACAAGGTGTGGTATTGACTTTGGCCTTGTCAACCAAACGCATCAAATTTTTTAACTGTAGAAAGTCTGGGAGGTAAAGAAGAATACTTCATTGCAGATTTTTAAAACCCACTGAATTTAGATACAATACACTAATTTGAAATATGCAGCTCAATGGATTTTAATGTTTGCTGGTGCTGCAGATAATCTTAGAACTTGGTGCCTTTTACCAGCCATGGTCTTAAACACCCAGACCCTCCAGTCCTGAGCTACTACTAAGCTATGTTCTACCTGTGGGTCTGTTCTCCCCTCAGTTTTTAAGAAGTTCTTGAAGCTGGAAAGATAGCGTGGTGGTTATGAGCCCTGGCTGCTCTTCCAAAGAACCTGGGTTTAATTTCCAGCATCTGGATGCTGGCCTGCAGCTGTCTGTAACTGTAGTCCCAGAGGATCTGATGCCTCATTTGGCCTCTGTGGGCACCAGGCACACAGATGTTGCAGAGACATCCATGCAGGCAAAACATCCATATACATAAAATAAACGTAAAATAGCCAGGCAGTGGTGGTGCACGCCTTTAATCCCAGCTCTCAGGAGGCAGGAGCAGGTGGATCTCTGTGAGCTCAAGGACAGCCTGGTCTACAGAGTGAGTTCCAAGATACAGTTCTACACAGAGAAACCTGTCTCAAAAAAAAAAGTAAAATAAAAATTTAAAAAGCTACATGTGTAGACTGGAAAGATGTCTCAGTGATTTAAAAAAGTGTTGTCTTTGCCAAAGACTCAAGTTTGATTCCCAGCACCCACATGGTGGCTCATAACCATCTGTAATTCAAGTTCCAGGGGATCCAACAGGCATGCATGTGTTGCACATACATTCATGCAGGAAAAACACTCATACATATAAATTAAATAAATAAATCTAAATCTAACATATATGTAATTTTGTTAACTACAGAAATTGCCCCTTTACTGTGTTGCGACAGCAAATCATTTTTCTTTTCTGGCATGTCTTTAAATTGGCTTATGGTGCTTTTTTTTCTCCATGCAGACTTTTTTGAAATGTTCATGAGATCACATTTATCAATTCTGCCTTCCTGCACTTCTGAATATTGATTCTAGTTAGAAGCCATTTGTTTACATCCAGGAATTCGTCCATGTTCTTTCCCAGAGCTTGTAAGTCCATTTTTACTTGTAATGTTCTTACCCTTCCTAGCATATATTCTAATGCATGGTCATTGAGCCGGCTCTATCTTGGCTAACTTTTCTGTCTATGCATTTGCCCTCCCACCATGTATTTAAAGGAGAACCTTCCCTCCAGTTCATTCCTGTGAGCTCTTAAAACATCTGGAACATTTGCATATCCTGTCCTCTGTGTCCAGAGTTTCCGTTCTACTCCCCTTCCGTGTGTGTTTAGGTACACCTCTCAGGCTGTTGGAGTTCTGAGTAACAGGTGGGAGTCTCATTTCTGTTGCTGTGAAAATAGTTGACAAAAAAAAACAAACAAACCAAAACACCATATAACCTCTATGGTTATATATTCTTATCTCTCCTAAGGTGTTGATGTGAGAAAATACAGATGGTCTGGGCCCATGAGCTTATAGGTAAATTGAGGGAAGGATGTAAAAATATAATGGTACTTAGCTTATTGGTCCTTTAGGGAAAACTGTGTATTGTGCTTCATTTGAGGAAGAACTTTTTGATAGACAGTAGAAATAGAAGGATGTGGTTTGGCCAGGAGAATGGATGACCCTGATCTCTTTCTTGGGATGGCATTAACAGTGAATAGGAAGCTCTGAGAAAGAATGGCAGATGCTTTGGTAGGAGAAAAGAAATGACAAGAAGAAAACTTTATTTTGTTTGTGTTTGTTTACTGTGCCTATGAAGTATGTACATAGATGTTGGCTTGTATGCAAATTTGCACATAACCCAATGGAGGTCAGAGGACAACCCTGGTTATCAGGGCTTGCCTTCCACATTGCCTTGAATCTGGGTCTCTCTTTCTTCATTGTCTTCCCCTTGCCCTGCGTATGCCAGGCTAGCTGGCCTATAGGTTTCTGGGGCCTCTTCTGTCTCCGCCTCCTGTGCCGCTGTAAGGATCGCAGACATACACTGCAGCACTGGCTTTTCCTGACTGTGTTCTGGAGATGTCAGCTGATATCCTCACCTTTGGGCAACAGGGGCCTTACCTCCCAGCCCAACAAGGAAATCTGAGATTGTAGTTGTGAACTTGGTTAGAGCTGGTGTCCTCTGAGAGGCGATGAAGAATGGATTCTGCATGAGGGGGTTGTGGACTCAGAGTTACTGGAGAATTAAATGAGATCCTGGGGGTCTTTGCATAGTTCCTGATACTTTGTGGGGCTTTAGTGAGTTCATTCCCTCCCTTCGCCGCCACCTTCTACATTGTCTTGCACAGTACTCCACAGTATCAATGGGAGTAACGGTATGAGTCGGGCTTGAACCGTCCTTCCCCGGTGTGCTGCTGCAGGTAGCTAGGGGCAAGGCTGGGCACTGAATGAGGAAAAAGTAATCGCTAATGCGTAGTTTGTAAGAAAGTGGCCTCTCTATTTCAAAGCAGCCGCAACCCTCTCGATGGTGGTGAGCCCAGTTCCTGGAAAAGCCAATGTCCAGATTTTGGGTATGCTTAAGGAGCCATGCAGCATAGCTGGATGAAATTCAGCCAATACGGTTGCTGAGGAAACCCTGTACTTGAGCCTTGTTGGGCAAAAAAAATGGGTGGAAACTGCTGTGGGGATTGGCTGGCAAGTGTGGTGATCAGTGCAGCTATGATGGTTCTTTCTGTACCTGAGGTCCATCGATGTGACAGGAGCAATACTCAGCCGCTGAGGTCACTCCTTTGTGACCCTAGACACATTCAGAAAGTTTACAAGGAATAGGAAGTGGGAAGGGGAAGGAGAGTAGAACTGGGAGGAGGAGATGCTGAGGGAGGGGGCTTCAATAAGAATATATAATTAATAAATTGTAATAAAAAAAATAAAAAAAGAAGTGAGTCCTTTTACCAAATTTTTATTTATCAATTTTGGGTTTGTTTTGTGCATCACGGTGTGTGTGGGGGGGGGGGGCATGCACGTGTGTACAGGTGTAGTCAGCCATGCCTGTGCGTCAAGCCAGAGGTGGACATCAAGTTTCTGCCTCTATCGTTTTTATCTTATTTATGAGACAAGGCCTCTCATTGACCCTGTTGATCACCATTTAAGATAATCTGGCTAGGTAGCAAGGCCCCAGAATCCTCCAGTCTCCGGACCCCCAACATTGATGTTATAGACATGCACTACCACACCCAACTTCAACAAGGTGTCGGCGATCCAAACTCCGGTCCTCAGATTTGCGCAGCAAGCATTTACCCGTGGAGGTGTTTATCTAGCTCTTTAATTACCATATCTTTTCATCTCACGTTTGATCCAGTGTTTGTTGGATTCAGCATTATAAAGTTTCTGGAAAGTTTGAAGCTAGAGGAAGAGTTGTTTGTTTGATTGATTGGTTTCTTTGTCTTATAGGAAAAACACAAAGTCTAGCAAATACAATTTGGTAAGTATTAATGTTATTATGAATGTTAACACCATAGTTTGACATCCTTTCTCACAACAATGGCCCTTATTAAATTAGGAAAAGTAGACTGCTTTATTTATTCCTTGGATTTCCTGAAAAATGCACTTGGGCTATTTGAAGCCATGGGTTTGCCACATAATCCTTGGTTTTATGCTTACTAGTTTATGCTTACTCTTAAATGTTTTTAACTGTGTTGTGAAGAGAGCTGCTGAGTTTAGTTGGTCTGGGGGACTCATTCACACACACACACTGGCGAGAAGCTGACAAACTCAAGAACAAAACAAGCCATTAACATTAGAGTTGAACAAAGGAAGTTCTCATGTCAAGCAGATTGAGAAAGTGCTCATTTTCTAAAAGGAAACAAGAAAAAGGAGGAAAAGAGATCCTCTTATCCAGCTGAAAAGATCACAAGACCAAGACCGGGAAGGGGAGGGGGCTTACACTTGGCCACCCGAAGGACTTCCACTTGTGCCCGCTTCTGTTCCCAGCCTCTTGAGGCTCCTTGGTTCTCCAAGCACAAAGGCCAGTGACTGTGAGTAGCCACTCACAGGCCCTTTGAGGAGTGGGCAGAACAATGGCCCCTCTCCCAGCCTTCGGCGCTGTGGGGGCTAGAATGCAGACAACAGGAAGGCACCAGACTCCCCACTCCTTAACTTTCCAGGATGAAGTGGTCTCCTGGAGGCAAAACCAGCATTTCATTCTAGCCTCTAAGTCCCTTACTCAGTTTGTCCTCTCCTCGGCACTTGGGCTTGGTTAATGCACTCTCTCCTCTTTCTACCTTTAAGGCCTCACCATCTCACCACTCCCCAGCGCCCTAGTGCCCACACTCTGTCCACACCTCCGTGAAAACAGCCCTCGCACAGGCCAGTTCACTCAGCTGCCTCTGCTCATGCTGTGAGCTTATTCACAGTGGAGAGGTGTGGGTGTTGCTGAAAACTCTGGGTACCACCCTCTGTTCTCTTGAATCCTCTCTTCTGACTTTGATGACTAGTGTGCTTCTCCCACAGTTAGCTTCCTGCCTCTTTTTTTTTTCTCTCCTTCCACCTGGAGATCACAGCTCTATGCTTCACGTCTTCCTCACAGCCCTCAGTTCATCCAGGTTCATTTCCACGTGTACCACCCAGGCTCAGTCAGCAACTGTTGATGGAGATGTCACCTACTAGGCATGAGAAACCAGACCCTCAGCCACAGGTCAAGAGGTGGGGGGCCCAGCCTTTGTGCTGTGCATCTTCCCTTGACTTTATCCCACAACTAAAAAAAAATCTATTTATTTATTTATTTACTTTACATTCTAATTGTACCCCTCTCCCTCCTCTTTTCCTGGTCCCACCCTTCTTCCCTCTTTTCCATAACCGCCATCCCCCTCAGAAAACAGGAGTCCCTCCTCCACCTACCCATGGCTCAGAGGTTAAGAACAGTCCCTGGCTGTTCTTCCAAAGGTCCTGAGTTCAATTCCTGGCAACCACATGGTGGCTCATTCCACAACTTTTGTTGCTGAGTCCTGTCTCTTGTGCTTTAAGCCACTCTCTGTATGCCAACCCCTCCCATTCTCTTTCACACTCACTCCTAGCTTGGGGCCTTCAGCTGTCTTCCATGCCTTGTCCCTTTATTCCTGTGCCTTGTCATCTCATTCTGTATGTTACCATCAGCTCAGTATTCCCAAATCGATACCATCACCATGATCCTAGTGGCCATGATATACATTTTTAATCTTTCCATGTTAAAAATACTTAGTAAATAAAAAAGGGCAGGCAGATGAGTTGGAGAAGAAGAGAAGGAGAAGGAGGAAGAAGAGAAGATGGAAGAGGAGGAGGATTGGGAAGGGGAGGACACAGTAATGTTTACTTTTAGATTTCTGGGTAATTTGATTTCTGAGAATGACTTCTTTCCCTGTCCGTTTTCCTCTGTAGAAGCCCTGGTCACCACTGCTCTTGCAGAGCTGTCTCCACTGAATACCCACTAACCCCTGTGAGCTCTTGTGTGGAGCTCTTACCAAACATTTCTCAGCAGCACTGCCTCATCACTTTGCCTCATCCATGGCTTTGATCTGTTTCAGGACTGAATGTTCATGTGCTAGCCAAAGAGACCCCTGCAGTAGACTTGTAAATAGTAGCACAATTTCTCCTCTTGACCATATGAAAAGTTTCAAGAGAATTTCAAAGAAGGTCTAGTTGGTAAATAAAGCTGGAAGTGGTGAAAAAAAGGTGAAACTAATTTTCTGTGTATGTTACCAAGGACATATTTAGCCTTTTTGGACTTTGGGTATCCTTCACATTGGCTGATGGGTTCAGGTACCCTTCACATTGGCTAATGGGAAGTGTTCATCCACATCTCCTCTCTCAGGAAGAAAGGACAGCTTAGGGTTCCCGCACTGTCTTTGTAATTTAATTAATTATCAGCATCTTGCATTCATTTCCTCCTTTTCAATGTTGAATAAAACATTATAGAGTTTCCCTGCCCCATATTTATTCTTCATTGCATCCAGCGATATATATATATATGTGTATATATAAAAGCTCTAATTTCCTCCAAATTCCAACCTCTTCCACCTGATTTTAACATACAGGTTTTATTGTTGTTTTGTTTTATGGTTTGTTTGTTTATTTGTTGAAACTGTAAAAATCTCCTGGCTATGCCTTCTTTGAGAAAGACCCTGGAGTCAGACAGGCTCTGCATGTATTTCAGACTCCTTAGGTTTTACAAAACACTGATTGTCCTAAGCCATTCATCAGAAGGCACAGAGTAAAACCTTAGCAAAAGAACCTCAGATTTCATTGTTTCGTCTTTGCATCTCTTTGACTGTGTGATGCTACTGGGAACCACTAAGTCACCAACTCTGTCCCTGTGTAACTCTGACTTCCCTCTTCTAGGTCAAGGGCATCAGTGCAGATCAAGGGCTCAATTATGGAAGTGTTCCCCAGATCTCAGATTCACATTATTGTATAGAAATACCATGATTTCAAACCCAGCCCCATATTGTTCTGAAATTTCAACATTGGTACACAACATTTAAGTATGATTACAATAATGGAGCAGGACTTACAGGTGTGTCTTTTAGATGCCATACTCCAGTAGTTTATGATCTTCTAGACTCTAGAATCTAGAGAAAGTACCAAAACCTTGGCTATCAACAGCACTGAATTAACATCAAGAGGTATTCATCATAGTCACAGCCCATGGGGATGCCATGGCACACATGAGAACAACACAGGGAAAAGAAACATCAAAGAGACCAGACAGTAGATCTTGCTATGTAAGGGCAGAAGAAAATGGAGTGCCAGACAGAAGACCAGGCAGGGCTCAGCTCCAAGCACTGGGAGCTCAGCTCTTGGCCCACTGGGGAGTGCTAAGTGTACTCTTCCGAGTCATCTCTCCTGTATCTGGTGTGTCTATTAAGGTAACTGGTAACTGAGATACTCCATGACCAGCAAGAGAAAACAGGAACACAGAGATCTTTCGGAACAAATCTAATGGTGTGAGCAGAGTAGGGCGTGCCTGTGACCCTGAGATCGATCTCCTATCTTTTCAGGAGAGACAAAGCCAGACAAGAGGGAAACCGGCATGTTCTAAGACTAGTGTCTCAGTGTCTGTCCTTAATCGCCTCCCTCTGCCTCCTCAACCACATTCATAAATATTTAACAATAACCCAGCCTGTCCCCCAACTCCAGCACCCACATACCCTTGTGCCCTTTATCCAATGATTTCACTCACAGCCTCCCACAAACTTAAAAGCTCCTCCCTGTTCTAAGCCCCTCAGCAGATTTCTATTAGGTCATGAATCTTAAAGAAGCCCCTTCAACAACAGTCATGGCCGCTCCTGTCTATCAAACAGTGACATTTGTCCCTGCCACACTTCCCATGCAATACTTCCCATCCAACACATTTGTGAATCATCACACTAACTGCATTAGCCACTAACAAACATACTTTTGGTGTTACCTCCCACCCCACTTGCCATCAGTTGAAACCCCCCCCCACCTTTAGTATCTCTATTATGCAGAGCTTTGACTAGTTCACCCCAATAACTAGCTAAGTTAAGTCACCAGAGTTAGCTATGATGGCCACTTCATTCACTACCTCTGCTTGCCTTTGTCCTCTTCCTGGTCATCAGCTACTTCCTAGGCCACCCAGGCTACTTCCCTGGACCATCGGGAGGAGGCTCAAGACCCTCTCTCTCCCCCCGCATCCATCCCTGAATGTGGGGCTCCTTCCGCTCATGAGTGCCTGCTTAGGGTGACCCTACTTGATCCCTGTTACATTCCTCCGGGCTTGTCAAAGGTTCGCATTGTGTTCCTGAGTAGCTGGAGCATGCCATGAAGAGTGAGCACGGCCCAGTCCTAATCATGACAGCCCCAGCCCCAGTGAAAGATGAATAATAACAACAGCTTCAGCCCATCGTCCCAGAAGAGCCCACTGAGGACGTTTGTTTTGGAATAATGAATATGGAAATTTGGATTCTATAATAAACTGCAAGCAGTCTTTCAACTCACTCGTGCCGAAAATTCACACTCGCCTTTCCCATAACTTGTCACTTGTGTTTTTTATTGTTCGATATGTAAACAAGGCTGGGAAAGCCTTTGTTCCTTGATGCCTACTTAGATTTGCCCATTAATCCCAACCCCCCTCCCTTACCCACCAAGGCATGCAGGATTACACAAAGCAAAAGTCATTAATTTTTATCTCTGACTATCTGTGGGGTTTTTAATGTGGCCTGGCTTGCTTATGCACCACCAATTACATGTCATAAGTGCTTGTAGATGCTGGAGCGGTATCATGGGCTGATGAATCACTGCCTCCTCCGCTGATTAGTATGCAAGGGGCCCTGTTCCTCTTTGAGCAGCTGGCATGCCAATGAGGATCTGGCTCGGCCGGTCAAGGCATCTGGACATGAATTCAATATGGATTGCTTTAATTAAATGGCTAAGCGCACAAGATGCTGAGAAACAACTCCATCATTGAGGGGAAACTTGAAAATGTAGTCGACACAAGCAAAGCCGGGTAACAAGGGTGGAGAAAGCTTTCATCTGCACTGCCTGCTCTACCCCAAATCCTGGGAACTCCGGGAACTTTCCCTTGCAAAGCACAACCACTTCCTAAAGGCAGGATGAACGGTGGAATTTACAGCGTAACACCTGAGATGAGTCCAGTTCATCACCCTTAAATTTAGAAATAAAAACAGGAGAACAAGGCCTCCTTTTCTGCCCTTTGGGAAAGGGTTTATTTAAATTATACCCTTGTTTGGAAACTCAATAAAGCAGACTTTAAGAAGGAAGAAGGCAATGCAAGCTGGCTGGGAAAGTCCACATTCACCTCCCAACAATGGCTCTAGCAGAAAACAAACAGGGGCATCACAGACATGAGGAGGCTGGAGAGGTCCATCTGTGTGCTGATTCACCATGGCGGAGAAGGGGAAAGCAACATGAATTTGCACTGACCACTTGGGAAGGGCTTTTGCACACGTCACAGTTACAAAGAATCTGCCAGCTTGTGTTTGCTTTCAGCCCCTCTCTTGTTGATCTATTTTAGCAAAGGAACAAAATCATATGTTGTCATAGAGAATAGATAGTTTGGCATCGCCCGCATTTTATTCTTATGGGAATTTATCTTCAATTCTATTGCAAGTCTCTTCTTACTTCCATATGTGGCTTGCCAGTGTTTAACCATGTGGCAGATGGAGTGACAGCTCTGTGGATTCAGGCATATCTGAATTGTTATCCCAGGCTTTACATTTTCTAGCTATATGGTCTGAATCCCTTTCCCTGTATCTAAAACACAGATAAGAATAATACCAATGTCACCATCCTTTTACCGTGATTGGGTTAACCAGAGCTGAATCATATGGCATATACTTTAGAGTCTTTAAAAAATAATGGTTATCTTTGACTTTGTGGATTTTGGTCATAAGTGGGATGCTGTTTTACTGATTGGATACAGAGAGTGCTGCTCGTGGAATTGGTAGCATTTACCTACATGCACCAGGAACCATGGAAGAAAACCATTGAAATTGTATTTCTGTGTACTTGCCACCTCTCCAGCTTCTACTCAAGTTGTTCTCCTGAACTAGTGTCAACCGTTGATAGCAATATGTACTAAAGATAGTTCTAGGGCCATGTTTTCTTTTTAAATGGATTATTGAGACACCATTGTTTGAGAGACCCCCTCAAACACTCCACCTTTACAAGGAAAAATGTACCATATGGAAGTAGTAGACAAACATCTCAGCTGGAGTCTATCCCCTGCTACCGTAGAGGAGCTTTGATACTGTGGCTATGTTCAGCCTATCCCTGAACAATCTGTCCTTTAGGATCTTCTAAATCTGTGAAGAACTGGAACATTCCATGCCGGCAAGAACGCCAGGTTCTAAGAATCAGGGGCTAATGGATAGAAAAACATCTATCATGTACACAAAACTCAGTTAAACCACATCTGAAAAATATGCAGAACCACCATGGTAATAAGGACCCTGTCCCAGGACAGTTCAACATCTGATGGGCCCACCCATGAGATCAAAGGTTGACATAAAGGCAGAGTTCTTGAGCAGGAAGGGAAGACTCTTGCTGAATCTTGCTGTTCTCTGTTAAATCTTCAGGAAAGCAAAGTCCAATCTAGATTCTCCCTGGGTCAGCATGTATTCACCTACCAGGTGCCACCTTTGAAAGGAAATATGTTAGTATAAGTAACTGTCACCAGGAAAGAAATGGAAGCCTGTTCTTTAACCCAATCATGGGCCATCATTGTTTTCAAATTGGCAGACCTGAATCTCCTTCTGGAGCAGCTGGGACAGAGGGGACAGAGAAGGGGGAGTTCTTTGATTGAATATAGACTCTTGGTAGGGAGAACATATGTCTAAGGAATGAGTCACCTGCCTGGTGTTCTGGCATAAGCAGTCACTGCAATGGTGGGAAGAACTCAAGAGCAGAAGAAACAGTCCATCTGGCCCTTGAAATAAGCTGCAAGTCATAAGCTGATTTTCTGTTTTCCAAGGAGATGAAAGGAACATAGGACATACTCAGAGCGGGAGAGAGAGAGAGAGAGAGAGAGAGAGAGAGAGAGAGAGAGAGAGAGAGAGAGAGAGAGAGAGGGAGAGGGAGAGGGAGAGGGAGAGGGAGAGAAAATATTCTTACTAGAACATGGTTTCCAAAACAAAAAAGCAAAAGACCAAGCATCATTTGAACATCAAAACTCAAGTGAAGTAAGACCTGATTCTTGCAGTATTGGGTGAAAATCTTGAGAGCAATGCCTGGAGATTCAGCTTGCAAAATACCGAATATTCTAATACGTAGCACTTAGATAAGACTTTTGACAGAGCCTTTGTGGGGTAGGGTAACTGCCCTTCTCCCTGTAGGTATTTAGAAGTCCCACTGTAGCTCCTTAGAACCATAAACATAAATTAGGTACTATCCAAGATGCCACGTGTGTCTAGTTTATTCGCCAATCAGCTGCAGTCCAGGTGAAAGCTGTAGCTTTGGTTTTTGTTAATGACTTCACTGAGATATAATGTACACATTTCATTTGCCATAAAATCCACCCAGTTAGTATATAAGTCAAGTATTTTCTCATAGAAATAGACATCTAGAATCTACCTTGAGAATATTATTTTGCCCCCAAATAAAAACTTCATCCCTTTTTAAAAAGATTTGTTGCTTTTATTTTGTGTGAATGGGTGTTTTGCCTGCACATAAGTTTGTGTGCCAGATGTCTGCAATGCTCACAGAGGCCAGAAGAGAGTGTGCAAAAGATCCTCTGCAACTGGGGGCTAAGCATGCTGATAACTAAACCTGGGTTCTCTATAAGACTGACAAGTGTTTTTAAGTCATCTCTACAGACCCCAAATAGTGATCACTGCCCATTCTTCTCTCCTCCTAGAGTATAGCATCGGTAATATACATGCTATCTCTGTTCTGAGCATTTCTTGTAAGTAAAACCAAACATAATATAGGCTTTTGTACCTAGCTTCTTTCACTTGACATGATTTTAAGGCTCTTCTACATCCAAGCATATATCAGGATATCATTAATTCATCACTGCAAGACCAACCTTCTCACCAAACCTTCTACAAGCCTTGAGGAACAAATACCAACTTCTAAACATCACCATGAGGTTTTCAAAATGTGGTTCTGGGACACCTCTTCAGCACCCTCTGCCCTGGGTCTCTGTAATGTTGAAGCAGACAGCTAATTCTGGGACATAGGCACCTCTGCCTGTGTTGACCTTCTGCCTACCACTCCCCACATTTTCTTTCCAGGAAAATTTCTTCTCATCTTCCCTTTTCAAATGTCCTTTCCCATAGGAACA
>CM053744.1:44090431-44201847 GCA_028658305.1 Pachyuromys duprasi
GGGCTGGATTCTTCTTGGCTGTACGGCTGGGCTGCACAGTACAGGATATTTAGCAGCGCCCCTACCCTCCTCCCAAAGATGCTTCCTAGATACAAGTAGCATAAGGTCCATCCCATCTGTGACAAACAAGAATATATGGTGACGTCGCCAGCCTTGGCCTCCTTGGTTGTGTATGTGAGGAGACAGTCTTAGCATCCTCACTGAGCGCTTAGCAGTCCTCCCCAAGTACAGAGAAAAAAAAATGGTGCAGAGTTTAAAAATAATAAAACCAACATCAGTATTCTCCCCAGGTGCCAGGAAGGTCAGTGATGAGATTCTCTTTCCTGCTAGGGTAGAAGTCCAGAGTTCTACCATCGCCACCGTGTTTTGGAAGATACTTGAGGCACGCTGCTTGTCTCCCCCAGTAACATATAGAGTTTTAACACAACAGCTCTCCTCCTGAGTTAAATCTACTTTTTTGGCCACAGACCCTCAGAGACAGGGCCAGGAAACTGTTGCTATACTTGGAAATGTCTTGTTGCTCAATTAAGCCCTATTTCCATATTGTATCAAATTCAGCACCTCCTTTTCTTAGGGTGAATTATCACCACTCTGGAGCATGCCGAAGAGCTTAGGACACCCTCCCTAGTTTACCAAGCTGTATTCTCATTATGATACTCCTCTGTTTAAAAATAACTTTCAAGGGGCTGCAGCAACTGCTCAGAGGCTGGGAACACTGGCTGCTCCTTCAGGGGACCCAGGCTCGATTCCCAGCACTCACATGATGGCTCGCAACCATCTGTATTCCAGTCCCAGAAGATCCAACATCTTCTCCTGGCCTTTACATGCATTTCACACATGTGTTTCACAGACATACATGCAGGGAAAACACCCATACCTAGAAAATAAAACTAAATAAAATCTCAAAATAATATTATTAACTAACAATCAGATTTTTCTGTTACTGCTAGTTCAGTGTAAGAGCATTTAGTTTCCCAGACTGTCCAACTCAATCTCCTATAATCGCTAGGTAGGCACTAGGCGATCTTTTGGACCAGTCTCCTTGTGTCCTATGAGCACACATGAGACTTCATGACTTCGGACATCACACATCCTTAGAATATCCTTTGTCTGCAGGAACCACTCCTGAGATTTAAATTCTTAGCTTATATCCTGCTTCTCTCAACCCATGGCTCTGTGATCTGGACATTTTTGTGCCTTATTGTTTTGCACTTGACGACCTGTACATTTCAGATTGTCTCTTCCAGACAGAGTACACAGTTTCTGAAGACAACAATGTGTTTTCTTTCTCAGAAATTAATCTGCAAATATTCAATAAAGCCTTGTTAATAAATTTTGGTTTTTTTCTGTACTTTATTTAACTTCCTTTATTCCTAGCTTACTTGTATAACATTCAATGTGAGAATTAAAAATAAATATGTGCGTGGCCCTGATAGCTTAACATAACCTTAAAATTAGCTTGGAATTTAAACCTAAATCTCAAAAACAAACAAAAATATCTACCTGCTGTTTCCACAGCTTATCTACTGGGTGGGTATTTTCTGCAATGTTCGCTCTATCCCTTCTGGGTACCTTTCGCCTGGTTAGCTCTTCATCTCTTCAGCAGTCAAGGCCAAGTTTCTGTGTGAACCCAGGGAAACCATCCAATATTAAAGTAAGCACAGGTGAGCATGGAGGGCTTCCTGAGTTTGCTCATCTGCAAGGCACCTGGTGCCCTTTTCCAAATGTTGCCCCGCCACTCAAGTAAACTGAAAGTAATGTCTAATGCTGTTTGTTTGTGGTAGCCATCAAACTTTTCAAATTCTGAACTCTTATAAAATTATCCTAATCACAACATGGGATGTTTTTAAGAAACTACAAATTTAACAGCCTGTAACACCAAGAAATCAAAAGGCTGTCGAAAGAGAGGAAAAGATGGCCAAGAGTGAGAAAGAAAATGAAGAAAGACCCTGAAGTGTAAGTGTCCCTTGAGGAAGTGACTGTGGGTCAGTCTTCCTGGCTGGTGTAAGCCATGAGATAGGCCAAGGGAGTACACCAAAGCAAAACCAAGTCAACCTTGACCTTGGTACTGGTGGAGTCTCTCGACTCCCCGGGCTGACCTAGAACAGACCAGATTTTCTTCTGAGAATATATCTTGGCAGACAGTAACAGAGCTTTTTCTCTTCCCAGTTTCAGGGAAACCAGAGAGTGCTTTTAAGTCCAGCCTCCAAAAGATCCTTGACCAACAACCTTCGGAGCTGGGTGTCCTCGTCGGGTCAGCTCAGATTGATTTGCTGATTAACTCCAGCATCTTTCTGGCTCCTCCAGACACCAGCACATTTCAGGTTTCTAAATATAGGTCAGCCCAGGCAATTAGGAGAGAAGCCCTGCTTTTGAAAGGTATTCAGCAGGCAGAGAGCCCAGTTTACAAACGAGTGATCATGAGGATGAGGTTTGGCCTCAGAAGATTTCACTGGCAGGGATTGTGACATTCTCAGCTACTTGGCTTCAACATTTCAGGTTGTACCAGAGGCTTCCGTGTGCCTTAATGCCAAAGATGATACTAACTATGAGGGATTTCATGTGTCATTAGAAACACACTTGGCCACAACCCTGTTACCTCAACACTGGGTTGCCACTCTCACAGCCATACGTCCTCACTGTGTTGGAGATAAATTGGTGTTAGATAAGCCCGTGGTCCCACTCAAGGCACACTTATAGCTGGCCCTCCACAGCTGAGTTGATGCAAATTTCTTGTGACCTTGACTCCACATGTTTCTCTCCAGAATGACCAAAGTGGGAAATGTATCATGTTGCCAGGAAGCTACAAGAGATGTTACAGCATTGTCTCTAGGTGACTCAAAGTATTTCGTGTGCGTGTGTGCGCGCATGCGTGTGCTCGTGAGCACATGTATACATTTTGTTTTATTTTCTTCTTATGACAGGGTCTCTCGCTGGCCTGGAGCTCACCAAGTAGCCTAGCTTAGCTTGCTAGAGAGGCCCAGGGATTCACTTGTCCCTACTTGTCCAGCACTGAGGGATACAGGTGCTTGCTGCCAAAGCCGGCGTTTTCATCTGGGTTGTGGGAACAAAACTTTGATCATCATGCTTAAGTCCCAAAGCACTTTGCCAAATGAGATGTCTCCTGAGCTGCCCCCTCCCAACACACGTACTCAAAATACTCTGTGCAAACAACCTGAAACGACCTAGCAGTCTGTCATCATAGAGCCAGAAGGTCAGTGGAAACCAATTGATCACTCACAAGGAATCTCAACTACACTCTTGTCGTTATCTTCAACTGGGATGCATTCTGGTTGGGGACATGGGACTTATTCGTGTGTTCTGTGATGTGTCAGTCACTTTTCTGTTGCTCTAACAGAACACCCTGACCAAGGCAGCTTACAGAAAGAAGTTCACACAGTTCCAGACGGGCAAGCTTCAATCGTCATCATGGTAGGAAAGTGCCGGCACAGCACCCAAGCAGCAGGCTAAGGGCTCATGCTTTAAACTGCAAGTGGAAAGCAGAAAGAACAAGTGCAAGGTTGCAAATCAAACTAATAATAAGAAAGAAAGCTCTCAAAACTCACTCCAGTGGCATAAGACATCCTCCAGCAAGGCCACACCTCCTAGACCTCCCAAAACAGCACCACCAACTGGTCACCAAGCACTCAAACCGCAGCTTGTAGCCAGGTGGTGGCTCACTCAGCAGGCAGAGGCAAGTGGATCTCTGAGTTCAAGGACAGCCTGAGTTATGGGGGGAGTTCCAGGACAGCCCTGGCTACACAGAGAAACCCTGTATTTAAATTAAAACAAAACAAGCAAGCAACAAAAACAAAAGATAAAATACAAAAACACCACCTGTGCAAATATTGACATTTTTGTCATGTTTACATAGTTTTGATATAGGTGTGTGTGTGGTGTGTTAATATGTGAAGAACTAGGATACAATATATAGGGCAAAAAGAACACCCTGGGTTTCCCTTGGGTTTGGAGAATGTGTAGCCATTTGAAGGGAGCAGTGTTGTGCATAGTAAAGCTCTGTGGTCCCTACATCCATTCAATACAGTAGTTCAGATGGTGGCAGCAGCTCAGGGTCAGGCCAGCTGAACCAGACCCTGCCCCCTGCCTGGTCAGATCCTTAGGTGACTCCTGTGGGTATCACTCTGAAACTCAGTGTCAGGAATTCACTGCAATTCTGGGCTCTTTTATCAGGCAGGGGTTGAGCAGACCTGCATACACAGGGAAGCTAGACCTGGGCGTTGTTGAATTTTACCCTCTATAAAAGAGGATGCGGCCTGTGAAATGAAAGCATCCACCATTGGGCGATGTTAACATATCAAAGCCATCTTTGCTTTCTTCCTTCCCTGAGATCTCTCCCACTGTAATAGATATAGGCTGGCAAGTTATTAATGCAGAAACTTCTTGGGACTTGGGGCATTTCAAAGGATCGCAAATTCTTGGGCATCGCAGTGGTGAATGTTGGCTTCAGCACTGCCAGGGAGCTCGAGTTGCAGAGATGGTAACTAAGAAAACTCATGCCACTGCAAGGACTCTTTCTGTGAAGATCTGTGTGGCAGGGTCATTTTGTGAGGTGCTGTGGTGTTAGGAGGGGGGAGGCTGGTTGCTCTCTCTGAGCTCTAGCCGTGACTTTCTTATCTTTGGCTTCTAGAACACAGCAGTGCACTAGGATATTGTCTCTGAGCTATTTCCAAATCCATTGTGCGCTCTTTCCATGGACCAGTTATCTACAATCCACCCAGTGCCTCTATGGCCACCTATGTGATGCCTGGAAACAGATGTCTCCTGCTGTCCTTTATGATAAATGGCTGACCCACACGCAGACCTTCCTCTTACCCAAGGGCTTTACCCGGTAGAAAATCTCTTTCTCTAGCTACCTCATGCCCATCGCCTCCTTCTTGAGGAACCCAGAACTATTCTCCCCATGCCGCCTCTTCCTTCCAGCCTAACCCTGCCATCAGAGTGCCACTGGCGTGAGGTACGTGTGACTCTTTCCCTCTCCCTGGATCATTTTTCCTAGGCTGCTTCTCCCCCCCACACACACCACCCCACCTTATTTTTTATTTTATTTTATTTGTGGTCTCTGTCACTCTGCTGGGGCAAGAGGGTAAAGGGATCTGGCACTAAGTGCGAGCCAAATGCTGAATCTGGAATCTATCTTCCAGGCGGTACAATGATAAAAATTCATGGCAGGACAGCCACCACTGACACACTCTCAAAGACATATTGCAGGTAGCATTATTTATTGTGGCAAGGAGTTCATAGAACCGCTGCCTCAAAGCACCCCGAGAGATCCTAAAAAGCCCATCTCCCATCAGGTGAGGCAGATTTATGGAGGATGCTCCAGAGAGGTCGGGCAGTACGGCTTAGGAAGCAGGCTCCTTTCAGAAAGCCTGGATTCCCTTAACATATTCAGTGCAGTGCGATTGGTTCAAAGGAGGGCTTGAGTCTGTAATGTTGACCATAAAATTGCAGTGACACGCTGCTTTAGATAAGAGGGCTGGAGGGAGGGGGCAGGGATGCTGCAAGCGCAGGAGCAGCCAACACAGGCAAGACCCCGGAGCATGCGCTCAGATTTGAGGTTAATGTGTGGGGGAGATGCTGGGGGGGATGGGCCCAGGCAGATGAATGTTCACACAAAGGAAAGCTGAACCCACCAGCCTAGACATGGCTGATAAACCCTGAGTCTGTGCATAAGCAAAGCAAGGGGCACACAGGCACATGAAAGTGTGTGCAAGACCTTCAGGGGGGCATGTTGCCATCCAGATCAGAAAATACAGTGAGTCAAGACCAGCTAAGCTAGGCAAACCATTGTCCGGGAATAAAGAAAAAAAAATGGGCTGCTCCTCATGACCCCTGCCAACTCCATAGGTGTTTCACACGCTTTACATCAGCATTGTCCACACAATGTCATTCTGTAAGGCTTACCAGTCTTGAACGCAAAGATTTTTAATTCGCAACAACCATCTAGGCCAGCGGTTCTCAACCAATGGATTGAAACCCCTGTTGGGGGCTGCATATCAGATATCCTATATATCAAATGTTTACCGTAAGTATCAAAATTGCAGTTATAAAGTAGCAATGAAATAATTTTACAGTTGGGAGGGTCACCACAACATGAGGAAACTGCACTGAAGGGTGGCAGCATTAGGAAGGTTGAGGACCACTGAAGAGGCACAACCCTAAAATAAGGTCCTCCTTTGAGCTCAGAGCTGTTGAGTCTTGTGGACAAGAGAACTGAGCTCTTCCCTTTTGGAGTCAGTGACATCCATGACGGGGCGAGAACAGGACAGGTAAGCACCCTGGGGAGGCATTGTCAGGCCAGGGTCTGCTATGTGAATTGCTTTTCCTGGTTGGTCTCCACTGACCTTGTTCTGGGGTCA
This sequence comes from Pachyuromys duprasi, assembly GCA_028658305.1. Lineage (NCBI taxonomy): Eukaryota > Metazoa > Chordata > Mammalia > Rodentia > Muridae > Pachyuromys > Pachyuromys duprasi. The sequence goes on from CM053744.1 coordinate 44,096,812, forward strand.
CCATATTCACCCTCCAAACCAGTCACCTCCTTGATTTGGTGGGAAGATTGAGCTGCCGTCGATTTCTACGTGCAAGAAAGGGAGATGGAATATATGGAGGGTGAGATGGCCATCTAAATAATTGAGGTGATTATCTTTGTCTGAATTATTCAGTCAGGATTTAAATGGTCCTATAAATTTAGAGAAAGGTAGGGTTTTTTTTTTAATTTTAATCTGAATTTTACAAAGAACAGCTTTAATTCTTCCCTTCACTCAAACCTTCCCTTTACTCAAGAGTGATTCCTCCTTTCACCAAAACTGACATCATGGAGATTTTTGATTCCACTTGCTTTTCAATGTCCCTCCGAAGCATGTGTCCTTTAGATGTGAGGCCTTTGGGATTTCTTTCCAGGTTCAGAAGTTTCACCTCTAGGTGTGAAGTAAAGGGTGTGGAAAGATGAGGGTGTAGGCTTGCTGGAAAGAGCCCCCCCGTAGCCACATTCTTACCAAGATGGCAAAGCCATTTAAATGTCTCTGCTCCTTGGTGGTCCTCCCATGAGAGGTTTCCCTCACTCACTGGCATACTGTCGGTCTCCTCTGCGTGTCGTTAAACTATGGATGCCTGCCATTGTCTGGTTCCATCAGTGCGCAGCAGACAGCTTCGTTGCTTCTCTTCTTTCTTTGTTGTACATGAGTGGTCGTCAGAGGCTGAGTCAGGTACCTTTCTTGTTCACACCCCACCTTAATTTTGAGATAGGATCTCTCACTTAACTTGGACCTCACAATTCTGCTAGGCTGTCAGGTCAATAAACTTCAGGGATCTACCTGTGTCAACCACCCACCCAGGGCTAAAGCTACACCACACACACAGCCATGACTTCTCTCACTGGCAAGCTAAACCCTGCTCCTTGTGGTTAAGCCGAAGATACTCTACAGACAGCCTCCTCCCCAGCCATGTTAGGGCATTTCGTTGTGTTTTAAGATGGGATCTTCTTCTGTATCCTAGACAGGCCTCTAACTCATGATGGTCTGGCTTCCCAAATTCCGGGATTACAGGTGTGTGCCACCACACCACCTCCTGTTGCTTCTCTATTGCCTTTCCAGGTGTACATTTTCCCTGCGGGCTCTATCCTTGGGGATGTAGCTACTGAGCCCAGCAAGATGCTCAAAGCCTCTGAGTGCCACTGTGCAGATGGTCATCCTTGCCTACTGGCCTCTGCCGTCGTTCCTCTGAGTACCACTGTTGACCCCCTGAGGTCTACTGCTTGACCTCATTAATACAAAGCGGGAGCAAGCTAAGTGAATGTTTTCACAGCCTCCTTTTTCTGCAGGCCACCTGGAGGTTATCAGGGCCAGAGGCTGCTGTGCAGTTCATAAACCTGTTAGGGTATTCGGAGTCATGATTCTCTTATTCAACTGTCTGTGCTTTTCCTTGGGACAGCTAATCCCTCAGCGTGACTGGTGGAAGCCGCAGTATTGATTTCTGTGTCTCTCTAAACCTCAGTTGTGTTCAACGCTTGTTAGACATCTGAAGGAATATCCAGTAGGCTCTAGGGGCAATTTGAGAGCTTGGCTCAATAGGCTGCTCTCACGAGAAGTTTCTGTAAGGTTGCTGGGCCAGCCAATCGAATAGATTTCAAAATGAGAGAAAGGGGTTAGAGAAGTCGAGGAAGAAGAGAGGAAGAGAGAGGAAGCAGAAGATAAAGGAGAATGAGAGAGAGGGAGAGAGCGAGGAGAGAGAGATGGGAGGGAAAGAGGAAGAACACACACACAAAATAAAGATGGTTTTAAGGGGCTCTAAGGAAAATCTTGAGGACCTGCCATCTTTCTTCTTCAACCTCTGACCCTTTGTTTTGAAAGGAGCACTTTTACGTTTTCTGGCCAGTATGTCTGGAAGGTGTCCAAGCTTGAGGCTGGCGCACTTCCTACTCTCTCCCTTCTGACGGCCCTCCTTCGGTTTCACATCTTACATATTTTAATCTTACCCAGCATGCATTATTTGTCTCCCCACCACCCTCCATCTCTTATTTTGGTCTCTTCCTTCTCTTTAGACCTATTCCTGCTCTCAGATAGTTCTTGTCATACATATTTTTATTTTAATTGAGGTTTAACTTACAAGAGAAAGCATACCATGAGTGTGTGAGTCTGGCTTATTTCACTGAATGTGACGTTCTCCACGTTCACGTATTTTTCTGCGAACGCCATAATGCCATTCTGCTTTATGGCCAGCTATGACACCATTGTGTATATGTAACACTCTTACTTCACCCATTTGTCACCAATGGTTCTTTATCTTAGAACCGTGCAGCAATAAACACATCCAACTGTCTCATAGCTGCCTCCTGGGGTATGTTTTGAGGAGTCTTTTTTCCTCTAAGTTATCTTTAGGATGCATCTGACAGAGGACAGGGCTGGGAACACAGCTCAGTGGCAGAGTGCTTGCCTAACTTTCCAGTCTTTCCAGCACTGAAAAAAGAAGGCAGTGAAGTATGGAGAGGAGTGGAGGAGGAGAGGGGAAAGAACAGGACAGGAGCATGTTTCTCTCTGCCATGTTGACTTCAGTTCCTTTGGACACACTTACCCAGCAATGGTAGAAGTGGATGACCCATGAGGACAGTCTTTTTTCATCTTTTGATGAAAAAATGGTATCAACCATGTCTAAGAACTAGTGTTTGAGTCCCAGATTTTATATATGATCCTTGTGACTAGCTAGGAGATCCTAGACTACACAAAAATGATGATAGTGGTGGTGATATTAGTAATGGTAAGTATTTAGAGAGGAAGCTAGATTCCTGAGAGTTTCTGATTTTTATACAAAGAATCTTTCCTAGAACTTTCTCTCTTTGTGGCTCCCTCCCATGTATACAGATATTAACATTGTTTGAGACAGGCACTTGTTAAAAACTCCCCAGCCACAGGGGACTCTGAAAAGCAGGAACCTTGTCTTATTTCCCTCATCATTACAAAGAATTGAGTTTTGTCCATAACTGGCACCTTATGAACGGGCTCTTACTGAAACTGGTTTGTCTGAAGACAATTTGTCTTCCATTTCCTGTGTCTCCTATGCCTGCCCCATCCTATCGGAGGTGTAATAACCAGTAATAAAAAGAAAAACTCACACTCTCGGAATTGCCTGTATCTATTGGCCTTGGCAAATAATGGCGTCAGAGTTGGTCACCTCAACGCATGGTAAGGCCCAGAAGTCTAAAATATATTCTGTGAGCTTCCTTTCCATCCAGTTGTACCCTGCAACAATCAATATCAGTCTGTTTCAACACAATAGTCATATTGAAAGTATGTATATCTATCTACGATAAAGTCATTTCAGGGCTTATTCGTAGAGTGTCTTTCTGCTGTTTGCAGTACCAGAGGGATCAAACCTAGGGTTTCGCATACTCCAGGCATGTGTTCTACCACCGAGGCAACAAACCTGTTAGTATATCTGGAGTGCGCAAGACCAGGTAAATGTAAGATAGACTATCAAAAGAATGGAATGAAGGCAAATTATTCCACCTGCAAGTTGTTTGCTTAGGCACCTAAGAGACAAACAGGACAGACGCAGTGCTCATGCCTTGTGGGATTTTTATTTTCAGAAAGAAAGGAAACAATTCTGGGAGACCGTGTTTGAAACTTGGAATTGGGAACACCAAATTCAAGTCTTAATCTTTTGTTATGTGGCCTTGCGCATGTTAAAGAAGCTCTCTGAACTTCCACCCTTTCCTTTGATAGTAACTTTTCTCATGGGCAATAGGAATGAATGACATCTGGCACAAAGCCTGGCACAAAATGAGAGCACCATTGTGTTTGGTTTCTGCCACTTTCTACATCTTCAATCAACAGTATTAAAATAGACTGATGTCGATTGTTGCAGAATACAACTAGGTGGGAAGAAAGCTCCCAGAATATTTTAGATTTCTGGGCCTTACCGTGCACCAGAGCCTATGTCACGTGGAACTCCAGGACTGCTGTGCTGAATGCTCTCACACTGGTGCTAAGTCGCCATTGAGTCAGAGGTCTTCTGTACAAAACTGTCGGGTGGCTGATGACCAATGGAGGACCCGAATTTTGTTTCTGCATCTCTCTGAATAAGGAACTAAGAAGTAAAGAAATGGAAAGCAAGAAGGAAACCATGAACAGAATCACCAGTTGGTAAATTTTTGAGGCTTCCTGATGTCTGAGTCAGTTTTGAATATGTTAAAAGGCAGCAATTCTCTAACTGTGCCCACGTGCATTAGCCTCACAGTAGGAAGGGACACTCTGCCCTTGGTTATATTTTCAGAGTGAAGTCCGGGAACATAGCTGCTGCATGTTCATCCCCAAAATAGAGGCCATGGAAGGACCACTAACATCCTCTCATCTGCCCTTCCCAGACTTCATTTCCACAGTCTTCAACACTGAGTTGTCACACTGCACGCACACTCTATCATCTGAGTTCGTCATGATGTTTTCAAATGAGCTTGGACATTCTTATGCAATTGTAATATGCCTCCTAAACTAAAATTTCACAAACATTTATCTGGTGCCAGGAACCAATTGTTTGAGTTATTTCCAAACAGAGCATACAAAGGTCAAGGTGTAATGGATCAAACATCATGCACACACATGTGTACACACACACACACACACACACACTGGAGAATGGCTGAAACTCTGAGAATGATGCCTCAACTGTGACTGAACCATACAACACCATTCAAGGGTGGCCAAAGTGCCATTTCTGCAGCTAGTCCATTTGGAAATGGAAAAGAGGCTGCGGGCAACTATTCCAGGCTGTGAGCAGAGAAAATTGCTTTCTGCCATGAAGGCCCCCATGGGTAGAGTCTAGACAAGGCTTCTGCTTCTTCCTTCCATCTTGCCTTCACATCCTCAGGGCCTCTTGCCCTCCCAGACCTTGGTGTGAGAATTGCTACTGTGTTGTCACTCAGTCCCTTGTCTATCCCCAAGTATCTCAGTGGCTCTCTGTCACCCCCACCGGCTCCTTCACAGATTCCTAATTCTCCCGTCAACTAAAGCTTGTGGGTTGACTGACATCTTCGGTGTTGTGTTGGCGTACTTAAAAAAAAAAAAAAAAACTCCTCTGCACTGGGTACTTTCTATGCCAGACATTTATATTCAGCTGAGTTGGATGGAAAATCAGTTTCTTTTTCTTTACTTTAAAAATGCTCTTAATATTCATTATTGTGTCTGGATAAAATATAATTTATAATGTGAAAAAAAACTCTATTATTTACATTTCTTTTCTCCCTACTCCACCCCAATCCCTTCCTACCCCCAGCACCAGGTAGGAGAGAGAAAGAGTTACTAGCAGAGGGGGTGCATTCTTTCTTAGCTGCTTCCTGTTGGTCAGGGTCATCAGGTCCCTTGGAGCCAGTCCAATTCTTTTTTCAGTATGTCTCCATCTTCTTGTCCCGAAGCGGCGACCAGGAGCAGCCTTGTTCTTTCTCTTCTCCACACTCTGGGCTCTGGCATTTATTCTCTCTCCGGAGTCCTCAGATTCAAACTATCTGCAGCTGGCAAGGAGCTCCCCTCAGAACCTGCATGAGGCAGATGGTCTGCTGCTGTGGACCATCTGAATCAGTCCCACATCCCGCACCTGGGACCAAAACAAAACATGTTTCTATCCACAAGCAGTGTTGTCACCTCGTTCTGGAAATGACATAGAGGCTACCCTGAGAAAAACAGCAGATTGTCCTGAGACGTTCAACCCAGGGAACAAGGCTGCGGAACGCTGATAAGCATCTTCAAATCTAGCGTCATCCCCAGAGGGCTCAACAAGCTGACTAATTAACCTATGAAAAATGTACACCTTTATTTTTTTTATATTTTTTAATCCTTTGAGAATTTCAAACAATGTGTTTTGATCCTATTCACCTCCCAAAATAAAGCCTTTATTCTTAGGGTACGTTTGTTGGGTATTTCATCACGGCAATGAGAAAAATAAATATTGCACTAGACTTTATAGAGGTTTAATTCTGAGCCTTATTCGTATAGGCACATCTACTTAGAAAGCCAGAAAACCATCCAAGAGTTTTCTGTGAGTGTTGACTCTTCTCAGAGTTAAAATAAATTACATGTGTATACAATAGCTGGTCTTGCCAATGGCCACAAATCCTAGAATTCTGTTGGCCAGTGCTTCCTGAATCTACTGCTATGTGTTGGCTTTGCCAATAAAACTCCAGTGCAGCTCCAGCTCAAGCTTGTAATAGACATCTCTGAATTGTTCTCTGTAAGCTGCTTCCCTCCCTGTGGCTATGTTTAACCAGGCCTGTTCCTAGTAGACTTATTTTATTGTTATTCATGTGTATACCCAATGGGCATGGTCAGGCTGGCTTGGGTACCTCTACACACACACACACACACACACACACACACACACATTAAACTTTAAAAGTCGATATCCCTTTAATTTATTTTCTTCACTTCTCATTCCTGGGGGGAATCCCCTGTTATCTTTATGCAGCAATAGAAAAAAAAGTAGAATTGGATAGAGTTAATTAAACTATAGGGACATTACAGGCGCTGGAATCTTAAAAGTACTATTTATAGGCATCCATGCCTCTCAGTTAAATTAATAATCCTCTTCCTAAGAAACTCCAGTGGAACCTCTGCTTGCCAGCTGTTCCATACCTTGCTGCTGTTCTTAAATCATGGATGGTGGGATCTAGAGCAGCGGTTCTCAACCTTCCTAATGCTAGGGCCCATTAATACAGTTCCTCATGATGTGGTGATTCCCTCCCCCAACCATAAAATTATTTTTGTTGCTATCTCATAGCTGTAATTTTGCTATGAGATATGAATGAATCATATCTCATAATATGAATCATAATATAAATATCTGGTATGCAGAATATATGATATGTGACACCTGTGAAGGGGATCGCGACCCACAGGTTGAGAATCGCTGATATCTTATCCTCTGGCTCCCAGATTTTTCGCAGCACTGACTCCTGGGGTCACCCGAGTAATTTCTCTTGAACACTCCAAACTTGCAATGGTCTCTGACACCCATCTGTGACTCCTGTTCCCACCCCCAAGTCTGTGTCATTGTAAAGTGTCCTATTAAAATTAAACCTGGCAGATCTGTGCTTACAAACATCAGAGGGTTCTAGATCTGGGGTAGGAACTAAGCCACAGGTACCTCTGTGGCCCATCACCCTGCATGGGGGCGGGGGCTGGAATTCCTCAGAAGTTTTAGAATCTAAAACATCTGAGGCATCTTTGCCGCTTTCCTCAAGGAATGTCTACTCTGAAGGCCGCCACCCTTTCCCCTGCTTGGCTGTGCATCCTAATCAGAACTACGGTCATCTATCACCGTGTCCTCAATCCAATTCTTTTATTGTTGGCTGGGCGGATGGATGACTCCATGGGTAAAGTGCCCACTCTACAATCAGGAGGAACAGAGTCCCAATGCCCAAGGCCTGGGTGCTGCTGTGTACGTAACTCAGAGCTAGGGACACGTGATCCTCAGAGCCAGGCAACCTAGCTCATCAGTGAGCTGCGAGTTCAGTGACAAAGTTTGTCTCAAACTGTAAGGCAGTCACGGCAGTCACTGTGACCTTTGCTCGTGTACATGCACACATAGATGTGCACACACATGAAGCTGCATACGTGTGTAAAACACACACACACAGGAGAGAGAGAATCAATCTTCAAACTGTCTAAATGGCTGTGAGCAAATCTTTTGTTTTTTTGTTTGTTTTGTTTTGTTTTGTTTGAGGGTTTTTGTACCGCACAGCTGTGTATAAGGTAATTAACATGAGTCCTCAGAGACCTCTCAGGACTTTCCTTATATCATGGCTTCAGTGTTGATAGTAACTTCAGTCTCCCCATCCAGGCCTTTTCTACATGTGGCGCTGAAACATTCTCAGACCAAAAGCAGGACGGCTGGCAAATGAACAACTCCTGGAAAGACTTCCCGGAACATTTGGCATATCAAAGCCAGATCCAAGGCCAGCCCCCCCCCCCACCAGAACCTGGTGGGGGCTGATCTCTCACCTAGTCAGAAATGGTGCTCACATCAGTAATTGCAGCACTTGGATGGCAGAGGCAGAAGGGCTATCCCAGGGTATGGAGTGAGCTTCAGGGCAAGCCTGTGCTACAGAGCAAGATGAATCTGCTTGGTTTTTGTTCTGTTTTTTTTTGTTTGTTTGTTTGTTTTTTAAATAGCTGGGATGGCTCTGCGGATAGACTATAAGCAGCTAACAGCAGCCGCCTGCCTTTTGAGTCTATCCACCTGCTTGCAGGTGCTCAGAGCTTTGCTGGAGACTGCGTGCTAGACGTAAGATGAGTGGATGCTGGCCTCGGTCCAGGCTTCCTAATCATGGGTGAGCAGATGCTGTCCCGAGCAACTCCACGTAGTGATGCCACTAATGTAGAAATTAGTGTTTTTCTCTTTCTGCCAGAATGCAGGATTTACATGATCCCTCACACATATCTCTGGAGGCCTGGGCTATAATCTCATAACCAGCAAGGAGCCAATAAACTTTCCCTCGGGAAAAAATGCAACTCCCAGAAAAGTCCAGAAGCTTTATTTTACTGGCAGTTGCCCAAACTCTTCTCTAAGGTTTCAGGGGGCCTGGGCCCCCTTTGGAGGCGTGTCTCATGCATCAGCCTGAGGTCTCTTGTCTGCCCTTCAACAGGAGCCATGAGCAAGCTGTGGTAGAGATGCCCCGGGTTGTCCGTGGAGATGAAAATGGGGAGGGAGCACCTTGAGTTCACATGCAGGAAGTTGGCAGTGTGGGTGTCGTGTGTACCGTCAAAGGGAGAATGAGAACCAGCGGCTCCCTAGAGATCAGCCTTGAGTGAATCACCTGCACCCTGTGTCATGGAACTTGGTTGGCCTGGATGTGTTGTAGGTGATAAGGTCAAGCTGACGACTGGGTCATCTTTCTGTGCTGCCGACTCTTCTAGGCTGCTGTGAAGTCTAGAGGATACAAAATACAAAAAGGATGTGTTTTAAAGTTTAAATCATCTTTATTCTAAAGATTATTTTACCATGTATTCATTTGTATCTATTTTTACATAAAGAATGAAAGACCTTGTATGACTATTTTATACTGTAGAAAATGGAGCAGCTTCAACACTTTTCAGAGTTGGTTAATATTTTTATTTTTATAATTGTTAAAGCTGAGAACATATCACTTTACAGAAAAACATACTACCAAATGATGGAAGTATGTTTAATGCCACTCAGAAATGATTGAGAAATGTGCCCTAATCCCACACCAAAACTGGTTGAATTTGTTGTTGTGGTGGTTTTAATGAGACTCAAGTCAGCAACCCAAACAGCAGTCCTCAAACAGGAACGTTCTAACAAAAAACAGGGCAAAGATATACTAATGTAATACCTGCTGAACAGTGACCGTAAGGGGCTCTAGTAAGGATCTTTGTTTCCCGTAATTGAAGGTTTTGTAAGAGCGGAAAGCTGTCTGTAGAGTAAAAAATGTTGTTATTCATAACATATCATAATCTTGAGTCTAAGCCAAGGCAGTGTTCCTTGACATTGCATGGTTCAATGGCATGCACAGCTCACGCTACACGTTGTGTGTCCAAAAGCAAGACTTCGGTGAAGTCACACAACACGGGCGAGCACTGCTTCAAACACCTGGGTTCATAGCTGTTCGATTTGGTACTTACTTTGGTCACTTCTTATTCAGAGACTCTTTTATTGTTTCCAATATTTCCATAGCCCCTGCATTCAGTTATGTGACCCCCACAGTTTAAAATTTGGGGCTCTAGAACAACCGGACATGTCCCTGGGGGAAAAAGCAGCCCCCTTGTAGTGCTGAATGACTTGATAGAAGAGGCTGTTTTCACCATCAGTCCCACCTCCAGACCCTGCTTCAGCTGGAATTCCTTCTACTCTGAGCATGCAGCCTACTCTGGCTCCCTTTCTGAACCTACAACTTAGGTTTTAGGGACAGCAAACCTGTGGATGGTAGACAGTTCCATGATATCCTTGATCTCTTTTCTGCATCTCATTCCTATCGCCTACAGGGCCTTTGCACAAGCTCTCTCTGCCTGAGTTGCTTTTCTGCCAGTTTCATGCCTGCTCATATTTCCTCTCTCAGCTCCACCACTTCTGTTAGCAAAGTATTTTCCAAAGTTGAGATAAACTCAGATGTACCTGTTTTAAAAAACAACCCTGTTTTTAAAGGCATTTTTATTTCCAATCATGTGTATGCATCCATGTGCACCTGAGTGTAGTATCCATGGAGGCCAGAAGAGGGCGTAGGATCCCTCAGAGCTAGAGGTACAACTGGTTGTGAGCTGCTCAACGTGGTTGAGGGGAACAGAACTCTGGTCTTCTGCAAGAACAGTATATGCCACACACTGTCCATTTATGCTGCACTGCTGGATTAGGAGTTTCTTAAGCTGTCATCTCCACGAGGAGAAGCTCAGAGGCTGTTTGGACTCCATCTTGGGTGTCCCTGTGCCGAACATAGTGCCTGGCGTGCAGTGGTCATACAGCAAAGCCTTGTTGAACTCTTGTGATTTGTAGAAATCAACTTATTCTCCATTTATGTATAAATATACAGCCATCCATCTGTATCTGCAGGACATTTATTCCAGAACCTTCTTTAGACACTGAAATCTGTGGACACTCAAGATTTTTTTTTATGTATGATGGTATAGCATGATATGCATGTAACACACGCATATCTTCTCTTATATTTGGGACACCTCTGCATCATTTTTAATCTGTAATGCTGTGTGAGACCTGTGGAAATAATTCCTAGGCATTGTCATTGGCTGTTGTTGTTGGACATTTGGGTATGTGGACCCAAATGCTCATTTACAGATGAGCAGAGGCCACAGAAGACAGCAGGTGTCACCCTCAGTCGCTCTCTGCCTCGTTCCTTTCAAGACAGGGCCTCTTATCAACCAGAGACTAACCAGCTCAGCTAGGCTAGCTGGGCTACAAACTCCCAGGATGCTACTGGCTTCACTCCCCAGAGCTTGAGTTACAGGCACACACAACTGTGCCTAGCTTTCTCTAGAAATGTTGGGGATTTGAACTCAGGTCCTCATGCTTGCATAGTAATTACTCTCACCCACTAAGCCATTTCCACTGCTCCATTTATTATTATTATTATTATTATTATTATTATTATTATTATTTTGCCATATATTGAGTTTTTAGTTTTTCAAATATGTTCAATCCATGGTTGATAGAATCTTCAAATACTGAACCCACAGATGTGAAGTACTCTATCTGTGTGGGTACTGATACTAGAATTGCCATCCTTCAACCAAGGCTCAAAACTCCCCTTTGTAAAGCATTTCTGGACCACAGTAATAAGTATACCAAAAGGTGCAGTGTAATATGTCACACAAGGGGCCTGTGGAGACGTTGGCTGAGTCCTTCCCCATCACCCTTCCTCCTTTACTCCTGGTTGACTTCCACATCTAGATTTATCTGGCAAAGGCCTTTGCTCCTTTGATGGTGCCCTAAAAGCACAAGCGAGTGGCTGGTTGTCTCCGCAGGCTCTGTCAGCCAGTAGGACTCCGCCCCACTGAGAGGATGTCTGGTAGCCTGAATGTGACTTCTCTGCCAAAAGACAGCACTTGAAGGAACAGAACCTGGCCCACCAGCCTGGGACCTCACTGTGGATTAGCGCGCAGATGCCCACGAGAAATGCTTTTTCTCTTCACGCCTGTCCCTTGTTAGAGACAGAGCCCTGGCTTCCATCACACTGGACGAGAAGCAGGGTGGGTTTTCCAGTGCCCTGAAAACTAACAGCTGGGTTCCCTTGAAGATGCCATTTGGAATCAGCCTCTTACATTCCACCCAAAATGGTGGGGTGTTTGCTGATGAGGAAACCACATGGGTCCTTCCTTGCCTCGGCTCTGAATATCTGAAACAGGACAGACACAAACACACACACTAGGGTCAGGCAAGCCTCAACTCACCAGCTCGAACTAAACATTTGATTAGTTCATCTTTGAAGAGCTATTCAGCCAGACACCAGCCCTTTCCTTACAGCCACAGGGATCCTTAAATATTCTGCTTCAAAGGGGAGCAGGCCATCGATAAGACTCCTCTAAAATGGGAGAGAGATGCCATTCCTGTTCCTTTCCTGCCTTCTTCTCTTTCACCGTGTGCTCGATTCTCGAAGGAGTCTGCTTGATTCGGTATGTTGGGGACTTGGTGACATTAACGTATCTGTTTTAGGGAACACAAAGTCATTATGAACAGCATCCTAGATCATTTAAAGGGGAAAAAAAGGTGTTACAAAAGACCAGGAGGTTTTTTTTCCCCCTTGAAGATAATAGCAGTCAGGCTGAAGGAGATCGGGGGTCGCAGAGCTGTGCTCTGATTGGTGGCTCACACGCTGCACTGACATTTCTGCAGTTTCATCAGAAATTCTAAATAATCCATGTGAAAACGGGTGGTTATTTACTGAAGATATACGCGCTGCGTGTGCACGTTGTGCACTGAAGACATAATCTTGGCTCTCGGGGCTGCCTTCTGTGGCTAGTGGAGGCAGCAGCTGTTCCGAAAAAGCCCTCGAAGAGGAGATGATCCAAGACATGTGTGGAAAACTGAGTTAATGGCTGACTAAGTATGAGGGTTTGATAGTGAAGAAACACATCTCCATGGGGGACAGCAGGAGGGAGTGGCTGAGTGAGCACACCTGGCTAGCAGCTCACACAGGACCAAGCCTCAGAGCCCAGATGCTGGCTCTGTGTTCTCAAGCTGCGTCCTGCTTATTATAGATGAAGGCAAACACCTTCAGACCTCAGGGCAGGCTTGGATCTATAGGGATTCATCCCCTACCCCCGGCTTGTCAGTATGCCAGTATGCATCGAAGCCCACTTCTCCTTATGTTGATCAGACAGGATGCAGAAGCGGACGGAAGTGTTGCTGAGTCTAGCTTCGATAGGAGCAGGAGCTCTCATTCCCCTGACCCCATTTGGGGACCAATTCCAGATGCGCTCCAAGTCCCTATTGTGTCTCCTTCTTGTCTCCCCCCTCAGTCAGCATGGATGCTCTTCTCTCCCTCCCTCTATGAGGTGGCAGGCAAGAGATGCCCACAGCCATGCTGATAAAAAGCCAGAGCCCTCATGTACTCCTCCTCAGCTCCCTGCTGAGGTTGAGCATCTGGGGGCAAATGAGCAGGGTCAGAGCCTTTTGAGGGCATGGGCAGGCCTTCTCTGATGGCTCAGTTGCTCTGAGAATTCTGAGTCCCTTGAAGGGAGCAGAAAAGAGGAATCGCAAGAACTAGGATGATGGTAGATATGGATGTTTGTTCTGGGGAGAGTTGCATGGAATCTGCTATATTCACACCCAACCCCATATGGCTTTTTCAAGGCAAGTGAGCTTCGGGTAACCCCTCCCATGCCCTGACTAGAAACACGGACTTATATTCAGGGTCATTTGAAGAACACACTTGGCAGTGTTTTCTAATGTGGGGTAATCCAATCAATTCAGAATTGCTGCTCTTCATAAGACTGTTTTGGTGGTTTCTGTGTGGCCTTAAAAATTGCATTCATTCCTAACAGAACATTCTTCTGAGAAGGTTGTTCTGATACTGCTGTTATTATTCATGTGCCAGGGTGTGATGCGCAGGAGGAGGGAGAAAGGGACACACAAGTGTGTGTGTGTAAGAGAGAGAGGAAGGGAAGAGGGAGGGAGGGAAGGAAGGAGCATGACGGGAGATGCAAAGGAGGGGATTGGCTCCATCTAAAGCTATTTGTCCCTCCAGAAATGTGTTTTCATGACAGACTGTTTCAGACCCAGCGAGACAAAGGAAGCTTTTCCAGCACATATTATGAATTCCAAAATGTATAATAAATACACGTTTTACAAAAGCAATATGTGTTTTAAAATATAATATATGCAAACAATCTTATAAATCACTAGGCTTGACACGAGTCAGCCGAAGAGGCTTCTGGGGAAATGGTGTTGTGCATGTGCGTGTGTTTTTAATAATGTAAAAATATGTGTAATATGTTTGAAAAACAACAGCCAAAAACCCTTTCTACCTGCCAACTTTATAATACTTATTTCCCCAGAGTCTGCTGTATCCTAGATTCTCAGGAAAATAACAGGGGGCTTACATAAAAAGTATAAATATGAATAAGATGTAAAAAAAAAACCTCCACCCATCTCCATACATATTTCCCCAATGGACTTGACCAGCCCAGGCATCATATGTCAAAAAAAAAAAATCACTATTCTGGTCTTCGTGCAAAGGTTTTATAGTTAGCGTATGAAGCAGAGCCGCAGACTACCAGGAAGGAGAGTTCCCTTGGACACCCATTCTGGCACACCCCACAGGGCCTGGTGCTCTGGTGGTGTGTTAGCAGACACATTCAGTGTCCTTTGTTAGCTGGCCACATCTCTGGATTGGGGTGGGGAGAGCAGGGTAGGAGCTGTGCTGGGCAGAGTGGGATTTCTGGCCTCTTGCTCTAAACTCTGGACTATTTTCAAGTAGCTCCATGGATTCCATGGGTACGGAGCCACTAAATGGTAGCACCCTAATCTGTGTGTGATGTGTGTACATGTATGTGTGTGCCAGGAAGCACATGCCATTGTACACATGTAAAATACACAAGGCAACCTGAGCTATTGGTCCTTGCCCGCTACCTTGTGTGAGACAGGATCTCCTGTCCAGCATTGTATATGCTAGGACACTTCCCATATCACAGATGTGCCCTCCCATGCCTACCTTTGCAGGGGTTCCTGGGATTTGAACTCAGATCCTCATGCTGTGTGGCACACGCTTCATCCACCAGGCAATCTCCCCAGCCTAATCTTAACCCAACCCATTCTGCCCAAGATAGCAGAATGAACCAGAATTTAACTTGTTACAACCAGACTTTGGACACGAAAGTGAGACAGAGGCATAGAAGGGGTCAAACCTACTTGGGCATGATGAGGGAAAGAATATCTGTGTAGGTAAAGAGGTGTTCATTTAACTGCTATTCCTAATACCAAAGAGAGAAAGTAAATTTACATAGAGTCTTCCCGTGAGCCTGTGGTTCAGATTACTATGCAACCATCACAAAGAACATTTAGGGCATTTTTAATGTACACATACATTATAGAATGCAATATATTAGATAAAAGCACCATGCCAAATCTATATCCTTAATCATCATCTCCCCATTTTTCTCTCCCCAGCTCCTGGCAGCCACTGTTCTATTCTCTATGTTTGACTGTTTTAGAACCCACATATAGGTAAAATAATACAATGTTTGTCTTTCTGTGTCTGCTTTATTTAAAGTAATGCATTCCTGTCTGTCCATGTTTTCATCAGTAACAAGATCTTCTTTTTAGGGCTGAGTAATACTCCGTATGTGTATAAACCATAATTTTTTAAAATTATTCATCCATTCGTGGATACACAGGCTGTCGTCATATTCTGACTTTTTAGAATGGTGGCACAGTGAACATGTCTGTACATACATGTATGCATACATACATGCTTACATACAAATGTCTCTTCAGCATGCTGATTTCAGTTCCTTTGTATGAATATCCAGAAATGGAATTCCTAGACCACTGGGGAGGGGGTCTTTAACTTTTTAAGGGTGTTCCAATTGTATCCATTGTGGTGGTCTGAATGAGGCACATACCTCCCCGCCCCCGCAGCCACAGTCTCAGGCATTTGAATATGTTTGGCTCTGTTTGGAGAGGTTTCGATTGTAGAGCCTGGCCACTGAGGGTAGGCTCCGAAAGCTTATATTCTCCCCCTGCTTCCTGTTCACTCTCTGCCTCATGCTTCCTTTTGAAGATGTAAGCTGCCAGCTTCCTGTTCCTGCCATGCTGGCCACTTGCTGCCTCCCTCCATGACGGCTTCTTATCCCTGTGATACTTACCTTGATCATGACATTTTATCATAGCCAACAGAAAAATCACTAATACACGCATCAACAGTATGCGCAAGCTCTCTCCTCTCCACATCTTCACTAGCAAATTCTTCCACTTTTCATTATGAGCGAACACATAAGAGGTGATAAACGGCTGTGGTTTGGGCTCTCATTTTACTAATAGTGAATAAAGCCAAAAATCTTTAGATATATTCCTTGGAAGTTTGCATGACTCGAATAGAGAGTGTGTCTGTTCGGAGTATTTTTAATTGCATTGTTGGGAGGCTGCGCCTGAGTTGTATGTGCTCCTCATTTTGTGGGTATTAACCCCTCGTCAGCTATGTAGCTTCAACATGTTACCTCTCATCCCGTGGGCTGACGCTTCACATACTGACTGTTTCCTTTCCTATGCATAAACTTTTTAGTTTCACACGTTCCTACCTTTGTATCCCAGATGAATTGTCTGTGATTTTTTGTGAGAGGAGTATATTTTAACAATCTCTGCTAACTTTATCCTGTGTTTTCTTCAAGGAGTATTTTACATTTAAGTCTCTCACCTATCTGGGGACCAATTTCTGTGTGTGGTACATGATAGGAATCCAGGCTAATTCTTTCACATATGGATCCCAGTAGCATTTGTTCCAGAGGCTATCCTTTTCTTAATTGTATCTTTGCTACCCTTGATGAGATTTAGTTGAGCATCTATTCATGGGTTTATCTATGCTTCCTCAGGCTACATCTTTTTCATCATCCCTTCTAACATGTATAGTTGCTATTGGCCGACCGCAGGTACACCTGGGATGCTCACTTCACTGTAGTGTCTTGTTTGTTGACTCTTGTTTACCTCTTTGGCTCAGCTTCTAAAGTCTGTCCTTAAAAGACCAGGGCCAGTGTTTCATGCAACCTCGTTCAAAGTGTAGCTGTGGGTACCCCTGGCTGGAGCCTGTCCTACTGGAGAGATGGCTGCCAGTGTCTTCCAAGTGTTTAACTAAAGGGAACCATGCTCCTTGCAGAGATAACCCAAGACTACCTGGACAGAAATATCTGGTTGCCTTTACTAAAACTGTTCTAGTGTCATTTCTTTTTGCTGTTCTGAAAGAAGCAATATATGGGCTGTTTGGCTCACAGTTCCAAATCATTACAGTTCCATTGCTGCTGGAAAGTAAGGAGGGAAACTTGACAGAACTAGACACAACCACAGTGGTGAGCAGAGAGAGAACAAAGGCATGCACGCTTACTGCTCAACTCACTCTCTCCACCCTTACGCAAGGCAGGAGCCAAACCTGGGGAATGATGCAATCCACTCTTACTGAGTCTTTCTACCACGGTTAACAAGACAATCTCCACAGACATGCTCACAGGCTGGCCTGATCTAGACCATCTTTCACTGACACTGTTCACAAGTCATGGAAAGTAAGCTGACATTTGAAGCTAACCAGGTATAACAACAAATAAATGAGTAGGTGCTGACCCTGTAAACAGCGGAAGGGCCCTCTAGGTTCCTCATTTCCTGAAAGCTTTTTTTTTCCCAATTTAGAACTTGCTGACTTAAAATTATGTTCTCAAGGTGAAAAAGCTTTCTTTTATCATTATAGCTGTAATGGAGAATATCACTTTACACCTTTGATCCATAAGAATATGTTGTATACTACTGACTCCTGATAGAGTAACATACTCCGAGGTTTATTATGAGTTGCACACACCCACACAATCTTTTAGGTGTTTGGAAACAAAAATCTGGTGCTTGGTTTACTAAAACTCCATTGAAGTAAAAATAGAAAGGGAGAGAGGGTAGGAGGGAGGAAAAGAAAAGAAAGGAAAGAAAGAAGAATGGAAAGAAAATGGAAAGAGAAAGAAAGAAGAATGGAAGGAAATGGAAAGAGAGAAAGAAAGAAAGAGAGAGAAAGAAAGAAAAGAAAGATTGATTGGGTCATTGGAGTCTGTTTAAGCTTAAAACTCATACAAAATGAAGTAAATCTACACTGGGAGGAAGGAGATAAGACAATTAGCACCTTAACTGTAAAGATTCCAGTTGAGATACAGACAGGGAGAGGCTGGACATGCAAAGAACGTTATGTTCTTTTAGACTAGGAAGCATGGGCTTTCCCCGCCTAGGAGGAGACCGTGATAAGCAGCTAGAACTCTTCTCACTGATACGGTAAAGTGTCCCAACAGGACAGTCTCAGCATCACCACTAATAACAACAACAAGAGTCTATTTTTAGGGAGACTATGAAGATCCACATTTTTTATGATGATTCAGCTTAAGAGCTTCTTTGGTTTTGGATGGTTATGATGCTTAGTTTCACTGCCAACTCTACAGACCTTAGAATAACCTGGAGAGTGATTGAAGGATTGTTTAGATCAGGTTAGCCTGTGGGCATTAGTGTGAGGGCATGTCTTGAGTGTAAATTGATGTGGGAAGACCCAGCCCACTGGGGGGGGGGAGGGAGGGAGAGGAGTTCCTGTTTCCTATCAAGAAGGCCCTGAACTGTGTAAAAGGAGGAGACAGAAAGCAAGCAGGCCTTCAAGCACTCGTTTCTCTTTGCTCCTGATGGCAAGTGTGGTGGGACTACCTGCCTCAGGCACCTGCCACCGCTGCTTCTGCTATGCTGGACTGTGACCTGTAATCAGAATAAACCTTTCTCCCGTAAGCTGCTTTTGGACGGCATGCCGAATCCCAGCAACAGAAACAAAACTAAAACACTGACCATTTACTAATTAAAGAGAAAAGAATTGAGGTATCCAGAGATCCCTTCTTTAGGACACAACTATTAAAAGGTGTGCCTCTTTCGCCCCCATCAACAAGGCAGATGAGTTGAAGGAAGAGTGAATCAGGGCATTGCCGGTGACTGCTCCCCCAGCTTTCATTAGGTGTGTTGGTGACCTACAGACAGAAACACTTTCACTACAATGTCATAAAATTTTAATTCTTTCTACAATTTGGGGAGTTATTCTCCTCTGCAAGTGATGGAGGAAAGCACTTTGGTGCTTCTGGGTTTTAATCAAGAGGCCCTGTACCCAGCAAGAAAAAACCAATGAGACAGCACCTCAAGCTCAGGGTCACAGTGTCCAGCCTTGCTCTGGATGCAGAAGCCACTGTGAAGGCCTTGATGATAGTTTGTTATGGGGCAAGGCTGGTATTAAGCAAAGCCAGGTTTCATTCTAAAAATTAAATATTACCATTAGGTAGAAAACAAGAGCGTCAAGATGCCATTTGTCGGCCTTGAAATTTGTCTTGATTAAAACGCTGTAATTGTGCCAACTGCATTTTGTAAATCAACTTAGCATTTGTCAAGCCCTCAGCAAGCCCTTTTGAGAAAAATCAGAAAGTATAATGTATAAGCTAGCACTCAAATTAAGGAATTTATCCATATATCTTATGAAAGCAATTCAGGATACAAAAAAGAAAAATAGGTTATGTGATTTAACCTATCTCTCAGTTGCTATGGAATCCTTCCTCCAAGACATTCAGTGCTTTCTATGTTAGCAGTCTGTTGGTGCCAACGGAAATTCATCCTTACACCTTAGAAGCTAAGACAGAAAACAGCAGAGAGCTGAGTGTTGTGCTGTTTACCGGTAACCCCCAAAGAGGAGGGTGTGGCAGGAAGATTGCAAGCTTGAGGCATGGCTGGCCGGCATGGTGAGACTCTGTCACAAAGGAAACACACACACACACAAGAAAACAGCTGCCTATAGCACTGAGGACTTCCTGGTTTCAGAGATAGCCTGGTTTATCGTACATCTAATGGAGTGTTTGTGACAACTGCAAAATTTATCTCCCTCCAGTCAACAAAGATGTTCTACATTCAGGGAAAACTTGACATTTGCCTTAAGTGATTTCATTGTGAGAGTTTCAAAGTATTTTCTGTTTTTTTTTTTTTCCTTAAAAAACAAAAGTGCTGCAGAAATGTAACAAAGTTTCTTCACATTTCGGAATCGCAGAAACCACTTTGCTGTGAATAAGGGTACCAAAACCAGTGTTGGAACCCTTAGATCAGAGGAGGTGGAACATGATAAACTCACACACCGACCTTCCCACAATGCTCCGATGTATAAAATATCAGGAGAAAGTGTTTAACATGGAGATAGAGTGCAGCATCCCCACTGGACATACATGCAGAGTAATGACAGAGACCGAAGCCATGGGCCTCCCAGACTCACCACCTGGGCCTGTGCTCCTGTGGGACAGCGAAGGCCCGCATTGCCTGATGAGAAGTTGCTAGACTCCACACTCGAACCACGAGCTTGGGAGATACAGGCGTATTGGCTATGGGGGGAGTTGGAGGCAGATGTGTCACCAAACGTCATGGTAGGGAAAGAGGCCCTGGCTGCTCTACACTGTCTTGCTTCTGCCTTGTGGTTCAAGGAATGGGTGGGAGGTCACCATTGAATGGGTGGGAGGTCACCATTGAATGGGTGGGAGGTCACCATTGAATGGGTGGGAGGTCACCAGAGCTTGAAATGTCAGAGAAACCAAAAACCTTAGGCTCCATGTCAGCCTTCAGACCATGATTCCAAACTGTGTGTGGAAATCTAAAAAAAACAAACACGACAGATGCCAGCCACCATTTAGAGCAGGAAGGCACCACCGTGATGTGCCTATTCTAAACAAATCTGGCAGGCATGAGTTAAAGAGGCTCACCAGTTAATGAGGGCGTAAACAGTAAAAATGAACAAGGATGCTACATGAGGTTTTGTCTTAGGGAGTTATTTTCACTTGTTTTGAAACAGGATCTTACTTTGTTGTCCAGGTTGGCCTTGAATTCTCAACCCTTCCATTTCTGCCTCCACAACTCTAGCATTGTGTACTTGGCACTACCATGCCTCACTAAGCATAAATATTCTAGAAACAGAATTCAAACTACTATCAGAAAACAGTTGTCAGTAAAGTAAAAAGAAAGCAGTTGACTCTCTGTGAGTATCCAGAGATATCGGTTAGAAATCTTAAAGGTCAAAAAATAAAATGTGTATCAAATGAGCTCTATACTTGATACATTCAGTACCCCCCCACACACATAGTTCATCTAGACTTATGATACTGACATATGTCTAATTAGAGCTTCAGGAAAAAAAAAGTGTGAAGAGTGTTAAAATACCCTAGATATAAAGAAAGTGAAATAAGAACAATTCCATGGCATACACATACAATGAAACCTCCAAGAAATGCAAAATGAATAGAAACAAAGCAAACAAAATTCAAAAACAAAAACAAAGCAGACTATTTTGGAAAGAAAGAAAGAAAGAAAGAAAGAAAGAAAGAAAGAAAGAAAGAAAGAAAGAAAGAAAGAAAGAGAAGAAGACTGGATGCTGGGGGAGAGGGCCCAATGGGTAAGAACACTTGCTCTTTAAGCACGAGACCAGGAATTCTAATCCACAGCACCCAGTACAAAGCCAGGCATGGCCACCCACACACCTGTAACCACAGTGCTGTAGGAGGGCAAAGACACCAGGGTCTCTGGGGCTCACTGGCTGCCAACCTAGTTCCAGGTTCAAGACTCTGTCTCCATGGAATATGGCAGAGGGTGAAAGAACAGGACGCATGATGTCCTACTCTGACCTCTTCGTACCAGAACTTTGGCACACACATATGAACACACACACACAAAGAAATAAATGAAGGTTAGATGAACTGCAGACTTATCAGTAATAAATATGAACAAGAGACTAAAGATCAGAGGACAACGGAAAAAAAAGAGAAGGAAAGGAAGGAAAGAAGGAAATAAAGTTAAATGTCAACATACGCAACTAAGCTTTTTTAAGGGTAAGAGAAAAATACAATTCTTTTTAGGTATGTATAAACTGGACATTAAATATCTCTAAAACTACTAAAATGAAATGGAACCTAGAGGGAAATCAAATAACCAGGAGGGGTTGAACAAAATATACTAATAAATTTAATTTCTTACATTTAAAAATACTTTTGCATTTTAGAGTTAAAATGTTATGCTTCTATGCTAACTTGAACACAGGAAGTTTTCAAAGGGTAAACCCATAAACTGGGGAACATGGTGGAAATCCTCTATTTATTTAGTTTTCATGATGAGAACCTACCATTATATATATATATATATATATTAATAACAAGAATCATTTTTAAAATGACAGATATCTAACCTATAGTCTAAAACCAGTACAGATCAATGTGGTGGGAAATTGGTTGGTTTTTTTATAAAAAGTAGAAAATTTCTATTTTTTTAAAAAACTAGAAAAATAGCTAGGCTTGATATAACATCTCTACCAGGGACTAGAAAAAGAGAAATACCCAGCTCATGTTATGAGGCCAGGAGAATCCCCAAATCCATTAAGGCCCACAAGAAAGTCAGAAACCAGCTTCATACATGAACCCGCATGAAGAGCTGTGACCAAGCAAGGAAAAAGCAGCAAGTTGAACTCATTGCCTTATGAAATACAAAATTCACGTCAACTGGAAGAATAAAATCTCAGCAGTGTAAAGTGCTTCCACCTGAGAGAAGGAGTAATAGCTGTTATATTAGGAGATGATATAAGGACTCCATGTGAAATAGGAAAAGATCCGTCAATTAAAATAAATTCTTATTCATTATAAAAATTCATAGCACCTAAGATATAAGGAAATTACTTAAACCCACAAAGGACTACTATCAAAAGAAGGAGCAAACGTCATGCTTACGGAATTCCATTAGAGTTGGTTTCTTTGAGGAAAGAAAATTAGGAAAATGATACTGGTAATTATTGTGATATAAATATATAATGGCTAGGAAATCTCAGGGAGGGGTAGGGAAGAGTAATGGAGTAAATTATCCCTTTCAGATTATCAAAACATATTAAGAAGCAACAATAATTAAAGCAATTTGGTGCTGCTAAAAAAAATAGACAGATGAGTGGAATCAAGACAGGATCCGTAAATAGAACTGAATAGGAAATAAGAAATAGACCTGAACATGAAATACCGATAGTGTAGGAAGTCAGTTAGAATAGCTGGATTCCTAATGAATATGGGAGAGGCCTGGGGACAAAAAAAAAAAAAAAAGAAGCACAAACTTCACATAAAATCAAAGACTCTCAAAGAACAAGAGAAAACTTACAGGTAAAAACACAGGTCAACTTGGACTCCTGAAGTAGACACCATTTCTAAAATGAATGGGAAGAACAGGAGCCACAAGGGAAAGATTGACATTTTTGGCTGTGTGCAAGCCAACCAAACTTAGTAACTCAGAAAAAAAATATGTGAAAGGGCATGTCAACCATCCACACTGAATTGGCAAAAGGCCAGAAATTTGAGAATATGAATTCCTGGACAGGAGTTTTACTGCCATTCCCTTCTTTGGGGTTTCTAAAGACTCCGGTGATAGCTATTGGCATTTGAACACCCATGTCCTCTTCATTTGAAGTGTTTGGACTCAAATCCAGATCCTCATACATACCAGACACCTATCTAAGCTTGACTAAAAACCCCAACCCATAAACACAAATATTCTTTTCTTTAATCCCACATTCTACATACAGGAGTGTACAAATATACTTCAAAAATACCTCAGACACAGGCCTACAAATGGCCCGCTGAGAGCAGTGAGAATTTACTTCCATTTTATGGCTTCCTGTTTTCAAGTTGAAATTCCTAACCACATGGTAAAATACTTCTATTTCCTATCCAGCAGGGACAATTTAGATAGTAGGTTTATGGACCATTCATATCCTTCATGTTTTAATAAATATTCTTCAAATGGTCTGGGGTCCTTATATCTATGGGACTTTGGGGGCTAGAAATCTTATTGCTCTCTGCAATTCCTCCTTTTAGCATGGGAACCCCAAAATATTACCAGTTGAGGGTTCAAATGCCCTCATCAGTTTAGCCAGTCCAGGGACTGGCAGCCTGCCACAGAGCAGGAATGCAGATCCTCTCCACCCAGAGCAGGGAATACCAGTATTAAGTGCTGCAATTATCTAGATATTCTAATAATGTACTGATTAATACTGATATTTCTAGTACATGTATAAGGTTTTTTTTTTCATTTTTCTTAGACTGTCAGGATTGATAGCAAGATCACTCAGGCACAGGGTATAGTGTGTGTATGTGTGTGTCTACATGCACAAGCACATATGTACATATGTCTTTATGCATGTGTAGATACTTGAGTATCTACATACGTGAATGGGTATATACGTGCTTGCCCAAGCTTTCACATATGATGGGTGAAGATCAGCATCATGAGTCTTCCTCTATTGTTCTCCACCTTTTTTGTTTTGTTTTCTGAGACAGGGTCTCTCACTGAATCTGGAGCTCCCCAGTTGGCTAGAGTAGCTGGACAGAGAGCTCCCCAGGAACATCCTGCCTCGGCCCCCACCAGCCCTGGGTCACAGACTTGTCCTTCTGCACCTGGGTTCTGGAGCTCACACTTGCATGGAAGCCCCTCAGCCCGAAGGAGCATCAGTGAAGCACAATCTAGATGCTCAATAAATACCAGTGGGAATCACTTAGGGGTAAGCTGACGCCCCCTGGCAGAGTGCTTACATCAGAAGATAAAATGTCACATGTATCTATCCAACAAACACAGACTGCGTGCCGTTCTGCACACAGCTGTGTGCTCTGCAGCAGCAAATCTCAGGGCTACATCACCTCAAACCAATAAAAACATTTCACCAAAAAGTGGAAAGAGACCATTATAGGATAGTGAAGGTTGCATTTTTCAATTTTTAGGACAGGGCATGGTGGTGTGCACCCATGGTTCCATCACTCAGGAGACTGAAGCTGGGTGATCATGAGTTCAAGGACAGGCAGAGATTCATGTTGAATTTGAGGCTAGCCTGAGCTATGCACTGAGATGCTGCATTGAAAGAACAAAATATTTACTACAATCTAGTATTAATGCCATGACATTAATGACAGAGCATTAACACCCTTCCCAAACATAGGAAGTCTGTAATAACAAAGTAAAAGCTAGTCTTTTAGGTACATATGGTGGTTTCTCTCTTCTTTCTTCTCGTTTTCCCTAAGAATGACAGAAGTTTTACCTAGGATGTTCTCCTATGAGCAGGGTGGCTTTGGCTGATTCCCCAGCCTCTCCTGGGCAGGAGTTGCTTATCTATGGACATTTGGTCAGTGTCAGCTCTTAGCACATTTGTGGGTGATGATATCCTTTTCTTGGGTCTCTTCATAGAGAACAACAGGAAGCTTGAACATTGTTTCAGCTGCCTAAGAGCTTCTAAGTGAGAAGTGAATCAGCCAGGAGAGAGTAGCCCAGAGCCCTGTGGCCACTGGGGGGGAGAAAGGCAATGTCACCAGATTAGAGAGCGACAGTACAGCACACATTGTAAGGGGACAAGGGCAGGTGCCACTCTAGTCAACAGGATGAGATTCACTCCTACACTGAGCACTTTCCAAGCCCCTGGCCTATAGAGGCACCTCACTGCCCTCCTGATGTGGCTTCATTTGAAAGCTATGTTCCTACTGTCTTTCCCATTTTAAAGATAAGGAAACTGAGGCCTGAGGGTGAGTAATGTGTAAGAATCCAAAAGTTGGTCAAGTGGGACTCTGATTTGGGACTATGTCCTACAAGCCAAGCTACCAGGTGGGCTCAACCATCTCCCTGAAGTCTCACAGCTTAGCTATGCTGGCCCTACAGAGCTCAGCAGGCTGGGCTTTAGAGAGAAGGCCCAGAGAAGCAACTGTGAGGCAGTGACTAAGGTGTGACTTACCCACAGAGGTGGCATAGGGAAGTGTCACCCAAGCAATAGAAAACACCTCATGAAGCCTGTCTGAGAGGGGAGGAAAAGGTCCACTCTGTGACATTTTGAAGGAAAAGAGCTCACAGTGCCTGGACTCTGGACTTGTAGCCCACACTTGATTTTCTTCATCTTCTATGGATGCCTCTGTCACCATGTAGTTCAAACCTGGGCTCAGTGGTAGGGGAAGGCCATCAGGGGCAGATACAAGTTTGGGAAAATGTTCGAAGTGAATAAAACAAAACAAAACAGAATCACCAACAAAGAAAGAATAAAATCCTACTGTTTGTAATATTTGCTTTCTTGTTTGAAATCAAGTCTCGTATAGCACAAGTGGGCCTGACTGAGCTAACTGCGTACCTGAGGCTGGTCCTGAACTCTTTATTCTCCTGCCTCTATCATGTGAGTGCTGGGTTTACAGGCATATGACACCACACCCATTATTTATGAGCCACAGTGAGAAAGGACACATAACAGGATGTATTGAAGTGAAGCTGCTCACTTCTTGGCTGACAGGAAGCAGAGAGGTAAGAGGGCCAGAGACAAGATGCTGCACCCCACTAGCCCTGCTCCAGGTACACCCCACATCTCCAATGGTCTCCATCTCCCAATGGTGTGCCTTCAGGTAATAATACCGTCAATGATCGAGGCAACAGTTAAATCGGAGCCCTTTACAACCCCATCACCTCCAAAACCCTGCATCCACGAAGCCTGTGCCTTCTAGGGACATTCCAGAATGAAACCGTTGCATGCTCCACTGAAAAGAATCTTGCCTGGTGCAGTGGCACAATCCTGTATTCCCAGTGCTTTGGAAGGCAGAGGCAGGCAGATCTCAGTGAGTTCAAGGCCAGACTGGTCTACAAAGTGAGTCCTGCACAGCCAAGGCTATACAGAGAAATCCTGTCTAGAAAACAAAACAAAACAAAAATGTCCAACCAGTTCACCAGCCCTCTCTGGTTTTCACATTCCTCGCCAAACCTGAGCACACTCCCATGATGCCAACCATCAAGTATTCGGCGCAAAATATTTGTGTTTTACATAAAACTAATGTAGGAGATAAAAATGTGGGAGTACCTGCCTGTTTTGGACTTGGAACTGGATGTCATGGGGGGTGGGGGGGACAACTGTCAATTCTAGCCTCAAGCTGAGCTGGGAAAAAGGAAGAGTTAACTGAAGGTATTGGCTGTTGTCAGGGAATCTCAGACTGTTGCTATTGTGACTTTCCTGAGCACCATGAAGTGACCTGATAAATCTCTTTAAGGGTAAATTGCATGAGAACCATCTTCAACAAGAATTTGAACAGAGCTGATTCAAGTTTTGGGGTTTTGTTTTGTTCGTGGTTATTGTTATTGCTGTTTGGTTGGATTTTGTTTTGTTTTAGAAACATGTTTTCTCTGTGTAGCCCTAGCTGTCCTAGAACTAGCTCTGTAGACCAGGCTGGCCTCAAACTCAGAGATCTGCCTGCCTCTGCCTCCCAAGAGCTAGCATTAAAGGCGTGTGCCACCCACTGGTACACATAATTAATAAATTCATATACATACATGCATCCATACATACGTGTTTGTGTGTCTTCACAGCAAAAGAAAAAGGTGGGGTCAAATAACTGCATCTTCTTGACAGTTGCGCCATCTTACACCGTGTTCTTAGTTTCTCTACACCTGCGTGTCCCTTGAGTGGACCAGAGGTAGTATTTAATGAAGGTCAATTCAAGATGTAATGGCATGTGGAAAACCCCTGCACAATGTCTCAGAGAGATGCTAAGAATCATTCTCATGACCACAATCCAGTGTTTTCCACCCAGGAACAACCTCACCACAAAGAGAACTTGGCAGTGAACCCATGAAAGCCAAACGTTGCCATTAGGAATCCTTTTTAGTCTCTCTACCTTATTGTCCAAATCAGGCATGAGAGTTAGTGTCAGCTGTCAGACACCTGGGCTGGGGGAACCTCAGCTAAGAAACTGCCTAGATCAGACTTCGGTGCCCGTGAGGCATTTTCCTAATTGCTAATTAGTGGGGGAAGATCCAGGCTTCCACTCCTAGGCAGCTGGAATAGAGTTGGAGGGAATGAGCCAGGAAGCGTTTTCGTTCCTCTGAGGTCTCTGCTTCAGTGTCTGCTTCCAGGTCCCTGAGGGAAGTGGCCGCCTTGGCATCACTTGATGCAGGATTTCAAGTAGGAAGAGTCGGAAGTGTCAGCTGAGTAAGCCTTTTCTTTTACCCACTGAGCCATCTCCATAGCCCTGCAAGAAGGAACAAACAGTAGAATCTCTCTACTCACTGCTTGCTAAAAGTGGGAATTTCCTTGAATACAAATCATCTCTTAATGAATCTGGCTTTAAAGCAGAGCTAAAGACCAACAAATGAAGGATTCGAACCCAGATGGTGTGTTTTTGTAAAATAAAAGCAGATGTCTGGTCAGGCTTAAGCAAAGACCTTTCAACCCCAAAGTGAGGTTCACCCTGTCTTTGTTTCCCCGCTGTGTGCATGGTGGTTGTAGAACAGTCTTCGGAGGTGGGCACTGCTGTAAGCCAGGCATCTGTGTGTCCATGGGTGTTCCCTGGGCCCACCCTGATAGCTTTGGCTAGCTGTGAATAGCTGCTTTGGCTCCCAGCTGTTCACCGTCCTTCCACTGCAGAAAGCTTATATTCAGGGGGAAAAAAACAGGCTACAACCACAGCCTCCCCTGGGTCTCCATGGTTATCCTTCAGCAAGAAGAGAATGCAACATTTTGGGTTGCACCAACCCCTCATTTTAAAATAAAGACCCTTGAAAGGGCAGGTGTGCCCGGAGCCCTCTGCGACTAGCTGTAATTCTCCGCAGAGTCAGACACGCTTGTTCTTCTGAATTAGCACTGAGCGTGAGGCCTTTACCACGGTGCTAATTGCTATTGGGTGTAAACAAGCGGTCCCAGTATGTGGGCATGAGGCAGGACAAAACAGATGCCAGAGCCTTTCAGAGCCCTGCCCTGCACAGGCGCTGTGCTGGTGGCTGAGAGTGACTGTCTGAATGTCAGGCTCCTGTGGCCCTGGTCCCCAGCAGTTCTAGCTGAGTAAGTGAACAAGCGCACCTTCCTTCCTCCTCCTGACTGTACGTGTGGTGCTTGGCCCTCCGCTCTGCCTTCCCTACACAGGAGGAAAACACGTACCAGCTGCAACCTCACCCCTAAGTGCTCCCCGGCAGAGAATTCATGCCTTTGCAAGGGAGAGCCAGCTGCAACCCAGGTTAACTTTGCCCACCTCATTTCTTTTTGTCTCTTATAGTAATTATACATGATGGGTTTCTTTATGACATTTTTCATTCATACATATATATTGTATGTGTACATATGTATATTTGGTCATATTCATCCCCTATTGTACTCTTGTTCTACTCCTACTGTTCCCCCCACCCGCCCTTCCTTCCTTTCACTTTTCTGCTTTCCTGTGTGTGTGTGTCCTAATGAGTTTCACGAGGGTTACTTAAAGGACCATGAGTAAGGGTTGTTTCTAGGAACTCTGGCAACTTAGCAGTGGTTATACCACAAAAGAAAATCAGTTCTAATGTCCACCACTGTGCTCCCAGCTTAGACCACCGACTTTCTTAAAAAGCATCAGTCTAGGAAAAAGAAGAAGGGTTTTGCTCGCTTATTGTAGAACACAAGATAGGTCTACATCCTCTTAGTGTTTCTTCCTGCCTTTCACCCTTCACTACAGAGACAGACTCCCCCCCTCCCCAAAGATAAAATGGGTCATCTGTGCTTGTGCTTAATTGCAACAGGCACACCCACAGAGATGGAGAGGAGACTTCAGAGACTGGAGAAATAAATGCCCGTCTTTGTGGGTTTCAAATGCTCCTTTAGTTAAAAATGAAAGGTTTGAGAGTGGTGGGGCACAAGGCCTTACAAAGAATTACAGGCAACTAAGGAATGTTGATAGGGAGAGAAATAGTCATCCTCTGCATACCAATTGGTTATACAATTCCGAATGGTCAGACCTGAAAACATACATAGAAGTAACGTTATACAAACTGAACAGATTGTCCTTAGAAGAGAGAGAGGGGGCAATTAATGAAAAAAGAACAATGACTTCAGAAGAGAAAGAAGAAGTTATGTTGAAGGTTTTGAACTGAAGAAAGGGAGGCGGGGAATGATGTAAATATGTTATCTCAAAAAGTAGGATTAGAAGTCACAGGTCTGAAATGTAATGAGGACCAAGTTTTCCATTTGTTTCTAATAATGGACACAGACACCTCAAAGCAACAGGAGGAAAGTTACTAATAAAACCAAATGAGTGGAGAAATGATAGCATCTGATATGGCTTGGTGGGTAAAGTGTTCCCAGCACAAGTCTGACAACCTGGGTTCTATCCCCAGAACCCACATACCAAAAAGTTGTCCTCTGACTCTGCACATACGCCATGGTATATGAGTACTCATGCACATACGCACACACACACAAATACACTAAAAATAAATTATTATTCTTTTTCTTAAGGAGAAATTATGAGAAGGATAGAGAATACAAGCCTGAGGTCCTCTGACTCAAGAAACTCAGTCCTAAGCCTCATCTCATACGATGTTCTTCCTTACCACCAAGAAGCTTCCAACCAATGCCACGTCCCATGGGAGTAATTCAGTGACAGAGTGGCTTGTATGACACATAACTGGGGTTAGAATGGGGTGGGGGACAGAAGGGACTCTGCAGCGACAGCTGGCCCCACTCTTGCTATTGCTGCAGTGTTCTGGGTCTCTGAAAGACATGGAGTTTCTCTGCCTTACAGGGTCCTAGGCATGGGCATGGGTGTCTCTGGGAATGAGAGGACAAAGACCAAGCAATGTGAGGAAAAGAAAGGCAACCTTAGGGGAAATCAATCACCTCGTCATTCCTATTACGTTGTAATTGTGGGCTTATTGAAGTAAGGTCAACTCTGAGTTCATTACCAGTAGGCTTTTCCATGTAACAAAGAATCGCCAAGCTTACTGACTCCAACAGTAGGTATTTATTATTTAGCTCCTTGGCTGAAGGTTGGCTGGGGCACCTGGGAAGTTACACTGTCTCTTCTGCTTTGGGAGAATTGGTTGTTCTCTGTGGTCTGCTGGTGGCTTCCTTTGGGCTGGAGGATCTAGGGAGCTTGCATGTATGTCTGGCCAGCTGGTTAGTATGAGGCCCCAACCCCAGGGCTTCTCCGGTCAACTTCTTGATATAGCCTTTCATGCTCCTACAGGCTTCTCCAGCCTTCCAAGACAGTGAAAGCCGAGGCTGTAAGATCCCTTGTGACAAAGGCTCCTGCCTCACATTGCATCATTCTGAGTATTTTGGTTTTTAAAATTAATACCATATCTTTGACACGATCCTTTAATCTTTTGTGGATAATCAGTATTTCTGCATGTGGATTTAAATAATTTATCTTATCAGATCCCTACTGACGGATCAGCAGGCTATGCCCAGTCTTTTGCTATTCCGTATAATATTATAGTTAATAACTTCAAATATAAGTCGATGTACCTGATGAGTGAGAAATTGCTGTTGAACCCAACATTGCTAGGTTTAAATTGTGTGCCAATAACAGGGAAATGTATCTAGAACCAGATCTTGGTTCCTAAGTGCCATTTTCCACTTAAAGGAGTCAAGAATACTTGGAAGATGGACAATTCCAGGACAGAGCAAAAAGATACATCATGGACCAGTGATATCTTACAGTGTCAGAAAAGTGGTCAGTCAAAATGGAAACATGGAAGCCTAGCAAAAGACACAGGCACCAGCTCCAAGGATGAGCAAGCATGGAAAAATGAAGCATCCAAGTACATAATGATAGATGCAAACAACTAAATGCGTGAGTCCATGATATAAATAGGATATTCCAGTCACAGGTTATCTCCCTAAAAGAGACTTTCTAATTACAAAGTGAAAATAAGAGCCCAGGAGACACTGCTGGAATAAAATGGTTTTTAATAATAGCTTTAACAGGCGCAGGACACAATGGATCTGCAGTGGCATATCACATCTCTGATACTTTTTACAGAAACGAAACAAAACAACAACAACAAAAAAACCTTGAATATAATCACGAGGACCTAAACAAGCCAAAACTGAGGGAGATTCTACGAAGTGAAAGATCAAGCGATGCTCTTCAAATCTGAAGTTCCTGAAGATTTAAGGATTCATCCATGTTAAAGGAGACTGGGGCCTGGAGAAACGGCTCAGTGCTCAAGCGTACGGGCTGCTTTTTCAAAAGATCTGAGTTCAGTTCCCAGCACCCATGTCCCAGAGCTCAGCCTTCTGTAAGCGCAAGTCAAGCAGATCAGGCTCCTTCTTCTAGCTTCCGTGGCTCCTGCAAACATATATGCACATATATATAAAATAAAATAGAATAAATAAATAATAAATAAAATAGAGAAAAAGTGAAGACAAGACAACTAAATGACCTCTTAGATCTGGAAAAGGCAAAGTGACTCTCACACTCTGAAAATACTGATATAATGGACCTAGATAACGTGTGACGTAGACACACAGGCTGCAGTATCATATTGATGTTAACGTCCTTGTTTTACAGTTTTTCTGTTGTTATTTAACAGTGTCTTTGTTTTCAATTTTTTCAGAGATGAAAATCGTTGAAAAAACAATGTGTTTATCCATATGTGTGTCCACAGAGATACACAGAAAGGTCAATATGGAAGAACAAGAATTCGTTTTCCCTCTCTAATGCAGATGTTTTTAAACTTTGTCATTTAGACCTTCTGGAGGTGCGGGGATTCTTTGCACTATTTTTGTAAATTTTGAAATTATATTTTCAAAGCAAGTATGTGTGAATTTGAAATTTAACCCGTGTTGTTATCTTGCTTTCTCTAGAGAAAGTATGTGCTTTTGCCCTCAACACCACCAATGTGCAAAACAATGCTTCATATATACAAAACCCACCCACACATTCATGACGACTTCAAGAAGCAGGCAAAGGCGTATGTACCCTCCATGTTTGCGTAAATGAGGCTTCCAGAAGTGAAGACAGTGAGCGGAGTGGTTAGGAACATGAGCGTTTGAAACCATAATTATATGCTATTTCACCCCAATGAGACTGGAAAACATTATAAAGTTTGAAAACATGGATGGTTGGTGGGGATAGCAAGAGACAATCTTGCAGTGTGTTGGAAGGAGTGTAATTTAGTACCATTATCTTGGAGAGCAACTTGCCAATATCTAATAACTTTAAAGATGTGCTCATCCTGACACCCAGGAATCCCGCCTGCAGCCACCTGTACTTCCTAAAGGTTCCCACATGTGCACGCACACACAACCATCTTCCCAGACACGCACCTTGTAATAATAAAGAATGAAAGATAGCCCACATGCCTACCAAAAGGGTACACACCTGAAATTTCAGCTTACAGAAGGCTGAGACAGGTGGATTGGGAGTTCAAGGCCAGCCTGAGTTATAAAGTGAGACCCTGCCTCCTACAAGTACGCACTCAGAGGACAGCGTGCATTCTTTGTGCGTGTTTTTAATATGAAATACTTCCGAGTGTAGTTACTGTACGAAAAGCATAAAGTCTGTCCCAGGCAGGATATAGCATCCGCTCCAGTAAATTGGTCACTTAGACAAGAAAGTGTAACAAACAGGATCAAGAGAGCCTAAAACAGAGATTCACCTGTGACAGCATTTCAGATATGAAGGAAAAGGTGCATAAATATCACCCTTCATTCTATTGGAGGACTAAGTACTTAAGTGGGCTTTTTTTCTTATGCTTTTTCTCCTGGGTGTTTAAAACACTTCATAGCAAGAAGGCTAGAGAGACAGCTCTGTAGTCAAGAGTACTGGCTGCTCCCAGAAGACACCAGATTGGTTCCCAACACTCATAAGAGGGCTTACAACCTTCTATAACTCTGGTCCCAAGGGGTCCAGTGCTCTTTTCAGGCCTCCACAGGCACTGGATACAATTGGTGCACAAACATACATGCAGGCAAAACATTTAAAAATTAATTAATTTAAAATTTATTTTTTAAATTAAGATACACACACATATATATGCGTATATATATTCATAGCAAAAGGAAAAGTGGGGTCAAATGTCCCTAGGTTCTAATCTCCTCTAGCTCTATATAGTTGTGTCGTCTTACACGTTTTCTTGGTCTGTCTACTTCTGGGTGTCCTGTGTGTGAACAGAAGTAGTATTTAATGAAGGTCATCGCTAAGTGTGACAACATATGGAAAACCCACGCACGATGTCTCAGAGAAATGCTAAAAATCATTCTCATGACCACAATCCAGTGTTTTCCACCCAGGAACGACAACCTCACCCCAGAGAGAACTTGGCAATATCTGGCACCGCTGAGTACAGAGATGGCCCTGGCATTGAGCAGGGAGAGGCCAAGGATGCTGCTAAAGAACCTACCATGTACAAACAGCCTCTATGATTATCTGTTCCTAAATCTCAAATGTATTCAGTTTTGGATCCCCCAGAAATGGACTCCAGTTTCCCGACTCCAGATAAACCTCCAAACACTAGACCCTGGCCCTTTTAAAAACAACCCAAGATGGAAACTTAACATCTTACAGAGCAGAACAACTACCTGGTACACAGAAAGATTTAATCATGTCTCAAGTGAATGAATGGATCTTTCCATCAGCCAGGGCATAAATGCATCCCTGTAAATTATTAGCAGATTCCTTCATGCTTTCCCTGACTCCTCATGCATTTGATGTGGTGGCGCTTTTTCTCAAGAGAGAATAATCAAGGAACACGTGTGTCAAACATGATCATAGCCTCATATCAAAGGAGTCCTCGTAATTCAGAATCATATCCATGGATTCATCTTTACATAGTCATTGTTAAGAAACATCTTGGGGCTACAGAGAGGGCTTAGCAGGTCAAGGTTCTTACTGCCAATCTGATGAGCTGAGTTCAGTCCCAGGAGCCATACATTGAAGAGGAAGGAACTAGCTCCTGAAAGGCTATCCTCACACATGCTCCATGACATGCATGTATGCACCTGTGCAT
The DNA here is from genome assembly GCA_028658305.1 of Pachyuromys duprasi. Taxonomy (NCBI): domain Eukaryota; kingdom Metazoa; phylum Chordata; class Mammalia; order Rodentia; family Muridae; genus Pachyuromys; species Pachyuromys duprasi. The sequence goes on from CM053744.1 coordinate 44,131,283, forward strand.
GCATGCACACACACACACAGACACACACTTAAATGTAATTTTTTTTTATTTCAACATACAGTTAGACTGTGTGGAGACTCAGAGCTGTGTTTTCAATGAACAATGGCCACGTGATGTAAAGTGAGTTACTAACCTAAAGATGATGGTGGGAATTAGGACTCCTTGAACTGGTTTGATCGCAGAGTGGTGTGTGGTCAGCATCTGTTGTTGTTGTTAATGGTTATTTTATTGAAACTCTTTATTTTTGCTTTATTGTAGGCTCTGGTTTGGTGACTCAGTCATTCTGCTTAGGCAGAGGCCTGCTCTACGTCCCTGCTGTCATCTTTGGTGCAGATCTGAAGAAGGTAAGTGCAGCTACTCAGAACTCATTTTTTTTCCTGATACTCATCTTAGAAATATCAAAGTTCTCACTAGCTGTTTCAAGGAATATAAAGGTGATTGTACGATTATAATTTCATTTTAGATATTATAATCATATGTAGAATATAATGCAAATGCTTTATAGTTTCTACTTATGGGAATGGACATACCAGATGTGAAGGACAAGAAATTCACAAATGGAATAGTATACTCAGCGCAAAGGACACTATGGTGAGTTGTTGCTTTGGAATTCTAACTTCCTGTTTGTCATTGACTGGGTGACCATTTGACAAGTACTTGAAATCTCAATTCTTTCACCTGCAAAGTTGAAACTTTTGAATGTATTTCCTTGAACTTTAATGTGTTTCACCCTCGTGAGAATTGAAAAACAAAACGATTCCCAAAGCGTGATGGACTGTACCTCCCACCCATCACTGGAGAGCTCACTCTAAATGTCATTTCATTCCCCAGTCCTCCCACATCTCCCAAGTTGGGGTCTGTGAGGTGAAAGAAGTCTGCCTTTCTGGCACACTGCCAGGGGGTCGAGACACGCTATAGGGTGAGGGAGTCACCAACACATCATTCTGTTTGCACTCAGAGCTGTGAAACAAAATGAGGCAGGTGTGCCCACGCACATGTGATGGGCCAGGCTCAGCTTTGCATTTGTAGAAATCGAATTAGCAAGTTCAACACTGTGATCCTGGGCCCTGCGCCGTTCCTCCATTGTGAGCTTCTACTCACACTTCCTCTGCTAGGCCTGAGTGTCGGGAGTGCCTCTCTGGCTTTCTCCCGCTTGCCTGCTAATGAACGACATTAAATATCTTTTAAGGGTGACTACTGGAGCATGGCCTATCCTCCCATCTGGTATCCCGAATGTGATCATGTCCATGTGCTGCTCCCTGACATGTCACTCTCACCATCTTCTAACTTCTGCTCTGCTTTGAGGTCAGTCTTTGGCTACACCAAGTTTAGCTTTACCCCCCCCCCCCAAAGGGAACATCACTGTAACACTGTAACGTGCCTAGGAGGATGTTAGGTTCAGGTAAGTCATTTGTGTTTGTAGAACCAAGAGAGGTTCCTGGAGAAAAGAGGCGGTGTCAACAGATCTCAAAATCAGACTTCGACAGGCCACAGTTAGAACTCTAGACAGAGAATTGGAAAACCACTCGGGCTGAGGCCACAGTCCGTTTCTGCTGCCAATACAGGATTATGTGGCATTGCGAGCTTCCCACGTTGCACGCCTCGAGGAATCACAAGGACCCCTAAAGAGACTCACATCTTAGAGGAAAACTAAATCCTAGCTTTGAAATACAAACACTGTCTCCCAGTGCTGCCTACAGAGACTCCCCACCAAGATCAGACTAATTGCTCAGTGGGGTGACAGTTGCTCTTCTCCAGGGGCTTCAGCAGATATGATTTTCTGGCATCAAATAAAGGGAAATGGAGCCTTAAGCATATAGTGTCACTGTTGTCTGCTGTGGATTGGATATAAAACTCTTCTTCCAAATTACAGGCAAGGCGTTGTGGGTGATCTGTCAGGTAAAATACTAACAAGTGCCCATTCATGAGGGAGCCACTCACCCGTAAAGAACATTCCAGACAACACCCACTGCTGGCTGGGATGGATGTGGCTTTATTTGATTTGGGGTTGATTTATTTGTTTGCCTGGCTTCTAGAACAGCATAACTTGGATTTAATGTCTCGGATACTGAATCCAATACTTCTAGGTTCACTGACTTGTTATTATTTAGCATTTATGAAGTATATGTCAATGCACTTAGCACTTTACAATGACTCATAAAAAGGCCTGATCCTGGCCATTGAGCAGAAGGTTGCTATCAGTTGAAATGCTGCCAGTGTGGAAATGATCCCAGGACAGCTCTGTGTACTTTTTCCCCACCCCCCCCAAACAACCGTGTGTCCCGGTTGCTGAGTGCATCTGAACCCAAGCAGATGTGGAATAGTTGCTGTCACCGTGTTGCTAAGGGTATCTCAATGCAATAGGTTCAGTGCAGAACTTTTGACACTTAGGAAAAGCTGAGCAAGAATGGGGGTGTGGATAGATACATGGATGGATTCGTGTATGGATTGATGCATGCGTGGATGAATGAGTGCAGGGAGGGATATGTGCATGAACAGTTACATATGCATGCATGGATTCATGGAAGGAAGGGTGCATGGATATATGGATATATGGATAAATGCATGGAAGGATGGATGGATGGATGGATGGAGATGAATGGATGGATTGCTTTTTCCTAAGTAGACACTTCCCATTCCCCACCTGTCTCTCTGCCTAAAACTTTATTTAATCATTTGCCACACCTTTAGTTTATAGAGCTTGGGGGAAAAACTGTTCCTTTAGTGGCTTTTATGTGATCAATAACTATGATGTGGCTAGAGACATGAGAACCCAATTGAACAAAATCATATAAACTGGGCAACAGTATTATGTCAATGCCAGCGCCTTGGTTTTAATGTCATAATAGGATTGTGTAAGATGTTACCATTGGAAGAAAGTGGGTGAAGGACCCGAGGGAGTTAATTATCTTTGCTTACAGTAAAACTGTAATAATTTCAGAAAAGGAATCATATTAGCTTCCCATATCTGAGGCCCAATACCAGTGTGTACACACTCCAGTCACCGGCCTCTCTGCTGATAATAGCCAGCTGTGTCAGTTCAAGACTCCACCAACGCAGAAGCCAGAGCAGAGCCAGCACCAGGAGGCCCTCGCTGGGGGAATGCCTGTGAAGTATAAACTAACAGGAATAGAGCCTCCCTCTCTTAGAGCCTCCAAAGGGCCAGGCAGTTCCTGCACCTGTGAAGTGAGGGACGGAAAGGAGGACTGGGTAGGAAGGACTCAGCCTAGGAGCCCTCCAGAGAAGCATCTCAGCTGAGCTGCTGAGAAGTCCCTGCTCAAATGTTACCCGGATTTAAAAAAAAAAAAAAAAAAGGCCCAGTGTAACAAGTGACACAGCATCTTGGTCACTGGCTGAACATTAGGGCCTAGAACAAATACTGTATGCATTCAGAGGTGCAAAGGCAACTGGAGATTGGCGATTCGATGTTTCCAGGGTGGGTCTTGATTGTTCTATTTTGCATTTCGCTTCAGAGTTTATCGCTTTGGAGCCTTACGGCTCCCCAGGCTGGCCTAGAACTTGCAATCCTCCTAGCTCTGCCTCTTCAGTGCTAGAAAACAGACACGCAGACACGCGTCACCAGATCTGGCCAGAATGTGTTTTCTTCAAAAGAAGTTCCGAGCAGGTTTGCTATGGCGAGCAGCATTTTCTCAGTCCTTTAGTGACCTTGACCTTGAACTGACATGGACTTATATGCCATCATAACCTACTGCATACACCTTTCAGTCACCCACTTCTGTAACAGCAGGCTCCCTTCTGGCCGCATATTCTAACTCTTGCCCTCTGTTTCATACATACGAAATATATCCACATATGTATATGTGTGCGTGTATGTAAAATATATACGTACATGAACATGCCCTGCCTACACTCAGCACAGCATAAAGTCAGAGAGCCACGTCTAGAAACCTGCTTTCTGTCATCTGCCTTGGCTGGCGCTCCTTCCTGCTCGGTAGACTTTGCTTCCTGTTTCCTGATTCCATGTGTCTTATTGCCACCCTCTTCCTTCCTGGAGCTTCTCCACAGCCCACACTCCCACCGCCTTCTGAAGATGGCCTTCCCTCGTGAGCCGTTAAGCGTTTCTCTGCTCTCCCTGTGTGTCTGCAGGCTTCCTCGTCCTTCTCTCCTTCCTTGAGTGCTGGAGAAAGCCTTGACCAAGCCTCATCCCTCCTGGACCCGCAGTAGCCCTCTTGTCTCTCACTCCTTTCCTCCCTCTTGCTCTGTGAGCATTGACTCGTGCCTGTGATCTTACTTAACCCTCCTGGCTCTGTAGGGATTGTAAGTCCCAACTCTTCCCATTTCGGTCCCCAGGCCAGATCCTCAGACATTTTGTCAGTGTTTCGCTACCTGTGTCCATGTTCCTACCCTCATAATCGCTTTCCTGTCCCCCGCCCCCATGAGAGGCTATCTCATCTGTCAGTCCTGTAGGTTTCATGGATTCTGGCAGTCAAGTTGAAACGGGGCCTCGCTATGCAGTCCCTGCTGATCTGGAGCTCACCATGTAGCCCAGGCTAGACCTCCAACTCCCCCTAGAGTCCTCCTGTCTCTGACTCCCAAGTGCTAGGATTCCAAGCATAAGCCAGCACGCCCAGCCTCAACCTGACTAATGCGGCCATTGTCCTGGCCATGGGTCTTCTCTAGTCTCTGTGTTGCTGAGGCTACTCCTCTCATTCTAGCCTTACCATCTGCCCTGCAGTCAGTCTCCTTGGCTGTCTCTGCTGGGCTTTCTACCCTACACCTCTTCTCCTCCCAGTCTACCATACTCAATGGTGGCAATTTTACTCCGCTGACGTTCTCATTAGGGCTCTTTTGTGCTGAAAACTTTGGAAGGGTCTTCACTGTATCAAAGCTAAATCAGATCCCCCCTGCTCTGCTAAGCAGGGCTTTTTCCTAAATTCTTTCTTTTCTCAGTTAGCACGAGTGGCCCGTTCACCCAGCTCCCTCCCCACCATCGCTGGTCCACAAGGAAATAAAGATGGAGTTGGGGATGCTTCCGTTTTATTCCTAGCCCATCCCTATCTCTTTCTGCTGGGATGAACTACCTTCCTCAGGACGTCACAGGTAGAGTATCCTATCAGGTTCTTCGCTGAAACATGAGTCGTAGTGTAGTGACAGGGAACATGGCTCTAGATATACCTGTCATTCTCTGAGCCTGAGTTTGCTCAGCTACAAAATAGGCTCATAATTGTCTAGCTGCCAGCAGGGCAACTAAATAAGGTAATTTGAATTAGAGGGTGGGAGCTGCACCTGTTAATCAGCTCTCACTCTTAACAAACCGCCCCAGACAGTTGGCTTAAAGGAAAGAAAGACTTAGTTGGCTCATGGTTTCAGGAGATCCCACCCATAGGTACAAGGTCCCCTGACTTTGAGAAAGGGTGCAGGGAAGATCATCATTGTGATAGAGCACGGTAGGGCTTTGCCGTTCATTCAGGCAGTTAGGAAACAGGGTGGGTGAGATTCCCCTCCCGTCTACCTCCCCCAAGGCCACACCCCTGCAGTTTCACTATCTCCTAACAGTGCCATCTGATACAGTCCAGGTCTTCAATACAAGGCATTATCGAGGTAATGTCTAAGGGCTACGTTAGGCGTCATCTTTGTTTTGTCATACTTGACATGTGACATTATTACACATCATAGTTGCTCACTGATTAGCATGGGAGACTAGCAAGAATTCCACACAACCAATGAATCAATACCCTAAGACTTGAGGTACTTCGAACCATTACAGCGGACAAGTTTATGGTATATACATTTTACAATAAAGAATATATACCCACACCAAAAGACCTACACAGTATGAATAACTGGTTAATAATATCTTAAATTATTTAATTTTCGAGATTATAATATAATTATGTCATTTCTCCCTTCCATTTTATTCCTCAGGATCCTTCTATCTATCCACCCTTGTTCTCTTTCAAACTCATGTTCTCTTTTTCATTCATTGTTGTTACCTGCATATTTGTGGAAGGGGTGTACATGGGTAAATATACATACATACATGCACACACACACACACACACACACACACACACACACCACATATAGAACCCTTTGCTTTAAACCGTGTCAGCAATGAACTCTGAGCCAACTCACCCCAGCAAAGTGCCAGGTTTCCACCCACGCTCACGACTATTACACTGTGATATTCGCTACACCGGCACATTGGTCTATGTGGAAGCAGCCTCTAGCTGTGGCCAGTAGGCTTATCAGCAGCATGCCTGAGCAAATCTCCCTCCAGTTTTCCTGATGGGTGATCTGTTTTTTTTCTTACGTATATGCCAATATTACTATTGAAAAGGCCATAATAGGATTTTCATCAATTAATTTTAAAACCTGAGGAAATCTTAGCCTAGTTGGGCAAGATTTTTCTGCTCCATAAGGAGCAGAAAAAGCAAAGTGCCAAGGTTGGAGAATGTGCATTACATGTCCTTTTCTGTGAATGGCTTCCAAAAGAGTTGGGACTTTTCCTCCTCTGTACAACTCAATAATGGAGGAGGCAAAATCCTGTAGGAGAAATCCAACATTCCTTCTGCAGTCCCTGAAAGTGTGAGTACAAGCACAAGGGCACCTTTAAATAGCAATAATGCAACTGAAATAGATCATTCAAGGGAAGGAGACATATTATTAGGGGCAACACAGCCATTGACACCTGTTAGCTTGTCTCTGAACAAACACTACAGAGCAGCAAAGCTTAAAGTGAATGAAATGGCATCCATTCTCCAGCTAATGAAAATGCTTTGGGCTCAGGGCCAGAGAATAGATTTGGATCATAGATGGAACTTTTTTCCCAGGGCCTTAAATTTAAATGACTAGAATTATTTTTAAAGTACCATCTTACCCAGTCTTTTGGAATAAAAACATGGTTTTCAATCTTAGAAAGGAAAAAAAAATACTTTCATTCAACATAAAGATGGAATGCCCCAGCTTTGACCAACCTCATTCATTGGTTCAGTAAAATAGGTGGCACAGTCCAGTGGAGACGGTCATGTTGAGACACCTTGTCCCACAGTATACACATCCACACAACACACATGCATGTTCATGCACAGCACACATGTATATGCACGAAGGCATATAAAGAGAGATAAGTTATCTATACAATGTGCATGCGAGCATACACAAAAAATGCATGTATATATAATCATGGCATATACCCAAACATACACAGAAAAAACACATAGATATATGCATACACACTCACAGATGTTTTGTGCCTATGAGGCTTGAAAAAAAATACACATCTGACATGGAGTAGAAGGGATACATCTTTCCTCTCTAGAGTGTGTGATATATTATGTGTATAATGTGTATAACAATTATCTATACATTGCTCACTTTATGTTCTATGATTATACGCATAAGCTCCTATAATAATATATATTACACCTATTTATGGACTTCCAAAACACCTGGCTTCTCCGTCAGTCTACAGCTACTAAGCATTTTAGAATTGCTAGTTTTTGTGGAATTTAATTGTCTAAGCACTGAGTTAGTTGCAAGATTTAAGAGTGAACAGGCAAACCTCAATGTATTGCTTATTTCAATAAATAATGTATTTAAATGACTTGCATTGAGACACAAGCATTTGTAAGGAAAACATAGTTATGGTGTCATGTGTCCTTGCTTTTCTAATAGATGGGGTGGCACTAACAGAAAGTACACATTTGTTGGGACATCCTTCCAGCTGGGATAAAGCCCCCTTCCAAATGAGGTATGGTGATACTGGGCCCCAAACCAGGTCCATCCAGCCCCTTAGGCCAACCTGCATCCTGGATTCATTGTCCATCACTCAAAGACCTCTTGTCTTGATCTCTGTGTCACAGTTCTAAGTTCATTTGAAGAAATCATGTCTAAAAGCATGGATACCAAATATCTGTGGCTAAAGCTCTCTGTTGGCCAAGCCTTGTGTCTCCAAGCACCTGGTCACGAGAAGGAAGCCAGACCACAGCAGTCCCCAAGTGCTGAATACCAATAGGACTGGAAGGAGCCGCTGGCAGATCTTTCCACAGCCGTTCAGCCATGCCCAGTGTTCCAGGAGCCCTTGAGGATGCTGCTGGTGAACGTCCAGGCTCTCGATATGACACGCAATACCCCTCAGAGTTCTGTGGGCACCTCAGCACTGTCATCCTCTTGTGGGTTCAGATAGGCTCGCAGACTCTTCAAAGATTAAGTGTGAGTTTCCAGAAACAGACGGACAGACCCTCCTCTGCCAGTTGCATTGGAATGGCACTGTGTCTGCCCATTTCCCATAGGGGACCATATACCCAAGGGAGCCAAGATGGAAGAGTGCCCACCATGTTTCTTTCCATGAAGAACGGCTCCCCAGCACGCAGCTAATCTTCCAGTGCCTCCAGCCATCAGCACCAGTCAGACTTGGTGCATATAGGGAGCCTTGGAGTCTGGGAGGAGGGCTTGGTGAATAAAGTGCTTGCCGTATAAACATGAGGACCGAGTTCCAATCCCAGACATTCTTGTAAAAACTGGACATCCCAAACATCTATAGTCCCAGCATTTGTGGGAGCAGAGATAGGCAGGTCCTCTGAGCTCGCTGGCCAGCCAGTCTACCCAACAAGCTCCAGATTCAGTGAGAGACCCTGCCTCAAAAATTAAGGTAAAGAGATATTAAGAACATTTCGTGTCAACCTCTGGCCTCTGCATGCATATGGATCTGCACATGTTTCCACACACACATTCATACATACGTGGACATGTGCACATAAGCACACACATGCACATAGATGTTCACGTGTGTATAAGCATAACATACTTAACTTGCACGCACACATGCACACACACACACAGCTTCAGTCCGACTGAGGCTGAATGCTTGCACCCCTTGCAGCCTGTGAACTTCCATGCTGTGACTTCATTGACTATTTTTTCTGACTTCTTAGAGCATTTTATTGCTATTACTATTATCGATTCCATAGCGATGAAGTCATTGCTGAATAGCTGGGTTCTGGGGTGAGTGAGGTTATTTTGTAAATCCAAATTAAGCCACTAAGCAGGCTGGACGGGTAAGAGCCGATATGCCGGATCCTGCTCCGAGGTACTTTTCTATACATTCAGAATAATCACTGAAGCAAAACCCTAATGGAAGCTCCTCTTAATTTAGCGTCTGCCGTCGGTGGAAATATCAATTCCATCTACCAAAGAGGGGATTACAGGCAGGTTCAATATAAAATGCAAATAGAACAGCTTAGTGAGCCTGCCTGTGTCAGCTGCGCTTCACCTGAGCTGGGGGAGGGGGGTGCTTAGGGTCAGTAGACGTTGTGATAGAGACGCTTCTTCCACCAGCTTCTCAGTGTCACGGCTTCAGCCATGTAGAATGAGGGGTGATGGGTGAGGGATAGAGAGAGGGACATAGCAATGGAAAGATCTGCCTGTTCCCTCTGGAAGGCTGCTACTGGCTCCATAGGAGCTGTTTCTGACAAGGTTTACCCCGAGAGTGATGAGGTACATAATGGTTCACCAGCCCCTTTGGTCCTGCCTAACCATTTCCTAATCCTGATACTTCGTTGCCTAAGCCAGCTCAGCTGAAGAGAGGGAGGTGTACTCAGTCTGGCTGTAGCATTGGCTCCAACCACGGTGGTTCTGTGGCGACCTGGGGCACTCCGATTCCCTTTTGAGGCCCTCATGGTGATAGCTTCCCCTCCTGCTTGGTGCATACCTCAGACTCTGACTTCTGCTTTGACATTAGAACTCACTGCACTATCACAGTTCTGCTATCTAGGTAGAACCTTTTTTTTTTTTCCCTGAATGCTATGTCACCCATCATCCCATAGTACCACCCACTCCTTCCAACCTCTCCTCCAGAACGGTCTCATCTCACACCACAACCCCAGCTCCAAACCAACAGCAAAGCCTCTGGCACTGTGGAACCACACCCTCTTTAAGCCTTTGCTCCATTCCGTAAGACAAGCTTGTTAGTTTGTTACTACATGATCAAGTCCTAGCTCTGGGGCTCGTCTCTGAGGGGCATCTCCCTTTTGCAAAAGAGTGTCACACAGATGGCTGCAGGGAGTGACAGAAAGAAAGCAGTCTCCTTTCAAAAAAGCAGTCCTAGGTCTGGAAATGGCAGTGTGTTCCTGCAATTCTAGCACTCTGGAGCAGAAGCAGGGAAACATCAAGTTTGAAGACAGACTGACCAACTAGACAGACCCTGAGTGAGAAAGTCAAAAGGAAAAGGAAGAGGGGTTGAAAGGAAAAGGGAAGCGCATGCAGGCCAGAGGGGAACAATGAATGTTGTCTATTGAACTAGAAGAGGAAAGGAAAGGGAAAGGGAACAGATGGGAAGGGGAGAGGACAGTGGTTGGGAGATGGTGTTAGTGAATTTCTGAACAGCTGCTTGCTACCTGAAATGTGGGGAAAGACATGACTCAACAGCCTATGCCTTACCTCAGAAGAGTACCTTGTAAGGCAAATATTTACACTTTTACTCACAGGAATTTTACTGGGGTCGTCTTTGAGTCCTGGGTGTTGGAGGATGTCAGTAGGAGGCTTCTTCCACTGCCAGTAGAATCCGGTCACACACACACAGTCTTTATATCTCATCACAGCACACCTGTTTTGCATCTCTGAGAAAGGCAAAAAACCCACTTCCCATCCCACCACCAGACAACTTTTAGTTTAATGGGGATGAAGGCTCCTAAGGAAACCAATTTGGGAAGGAAAAGGCGGCTTGGTAGGTAAGAGTACTTGCTATGCAACTGTGAAGACCTGAGTTTGGATCCTCAGTTTCTTGGTAAAAAAAAAAAAAAAAAAACAAAAACAAAACAAAACAAAAAACCTGGTGTCACTGCTTGAGCCTGCAACCCTAATGCTAGAGTGACACAGAGACAGATGGGCTTACAGGGCTTGCTAGCCAGCAGCCTTGCCAGAAAAACAGTGAGCACTTCATCCCATGTCTCAAGGCAGTAGGGCAAAGAACAACAGAAGCCACTCAGTGTCCTCTTCTGGTCCCTGCTCACACACACTGGCACACACACACCTGTACACACACATGTACATACATGTATACACCACACCATGCATATAAGCACAATGCACACCAAAAAAAAAAAAAGCAGACGATTTACAGAAATTAGAGGGAATGAACTTCGAAGTGAGGACTGTTCTATGAGCCAGGTCATCCACCAGCTCCCGTTTTTTTGTCAGTGTGTTTTGGTAGTGCAGTCACCCTTGTTTATCATAGATGCTGTGTTGGTGAATTTGCATATCCACTGAGATTCTGTTGTGACTCCAAAATCAAAGCTTACATGTCACTTGCATGGTTATTCACTGGCCTGGGGAGGAAAGGTGATGAGTCCCCAGCTGAAGTCAAATAAGGTGACTCCAGCTGAACGAGTCACTTCTCCTTCTGTAAATGAGGCTCTCTCCATGGGGCTCCTTTCTTCACATTGTGTGTTTTGGGTTGGTGACATCACTGTTACAGTGACACCGCTGTTAAGGTGCCCCCTAGCACATCGGCATGCTGGCTTGAGTCGGGTGAGTGCCCCACCACCACAATGCTGGTGGCTGAGTTCGCTGTTTACCAAGTAGCTGTATGTGTTTAATAAGGTATCCCTAGGCACAGGGATTTGATAAAAGCGCAGTGAGAAAAGGCTTGCACCCACCCCCGAAACCCTGTTTACCTAAGAGTAACAAAGAGCAATTTGTTATCCGCTAATTCACTGTTGGCAGTGACTTCATAGAACAGAAGCGAATAATCAGAATCGGCGAACTGAGGGAATCCTGACAGTATCAGGGAGGTGTGGCACCAGTGTGCCCTGCCATTTTCTTCTCTAGTTAGTTGTCTGAAATTCCATACAAGGTATGATGTCTTTTGATCATATCCACTCCTTCCTGCCCTCACGATTCCCCTCACGGCCCCTCATCCTCTTCTTAAATTCATATCCTTTGCTAAGTGTGCGTGTACCTCCTACCGGATCCGGTTACGATTGCCCCTGCAAACGTGGGAGTAGGCTGGCACTGGGACAGCTAAGGGGGGGGGGGGGGTGCGCCCGGAGGGCACTAACTTTCCCTTGCTTAGCAGCCGTAGACTTCCTGTAGCTCCTCCCATAGGGGGTGGGGTCTTGTGAGCCCTCTGGCCACGCCTCGGTGCCATTTTCTGCTTCTGGGAAGAAGAGGCCTCCCAAAGCCATCTCAGTCGCTATCGTTATCATCATCATCGTCATGGTAGCATGGGCAGAACTCTTCACTGCTCAGATCTACCTGGTACTGAGCCCCCCAACCCCCACGTCCCGGCTCTCACCGACACCCCCACCCTCTCCTCTGCGCTTGGAGACAGACAAAGAAGCAGACCCTGACCTCAGGCACTTGTAACCTTGTCGACTTGACCAGACTTGAGGTGACAAAAGGAGAGCAGAAACATAAGTACCTGGGGTGAACCAGCTCCCTGAGGCCTAGCTCAAGGGAAGCAAGGCGGTTTTCTAATGGTGACCTTGAACTGTTAATTTCATGTTTCCTCCCAGGAACTCCACAGAGGAAGTTCCCCTGTAGCCGGGGCTTCTAATTAACTCTAAAGTTCCTAACATCGACTAACACCTAGAGACCACCCTCAAGCTTGTCTGTCCCCCCGACAGAAGTTTTAAAAAAATTAAAAAAAAAATTATGTAGGTGTGAAGTGCACCATAGGAAATCCCTCTTTGTCTGTAGGAAATGGTGACTGTGTTTCCCTCAGCCTGACTGCTTTGGAGACCTTGTACTCCCACAGCTGAAGAAACAGGAGCCATGGCACTCGGAACAGAAATAGCAGCACTGTTTTATGAAGCACCCGGTTTGAGCCAAGGTGCTGGGAACACAGGGGTAGAGGTGACGTTTCTTCTGTACTTCTCATAGTCAGATGGGGACGCTGGCTCATTGTAAACATGGGGTAAATGCTACAGGACAGGACAATACAGGTGGGAGGGCTTGTGGTCCTACAGAATCCAGGTGGAGGCTTGAGGGGGATAGGGAGCCTACGCTTCTTACTGGGGCAGAGTCTAGAAGGTGGAGGGATCCAGCAGACGAGGTAAGTAGGGGCGGCCATTCCCTCCTGAAGAGGTAGAGGTTAACATCGTGGTATAAAGAAGAAGAGACATGAAAGAGTTAAGGAGCATGGGAGTGCAAAATAGGGGACTTCCGAGAGAGAAGGCAAGTGGGGAGTGACGCCTGGATCATGAGCAACCTTGAAAGCCAGATAGCAAGGAGCAGTCCTCTGAAGGATGTCACAGAGGCCATCAAAACCAGCACATCCACACTCCCTGTGGCGGCTCAATTAAAGCGGCACAGAGGATGCATCCTGGGCTGGGCACGTCTGAGGATGAAGAGAACAGTCTAGCTCTTGGGGAAAACCACTAAGGAGATAAACCAAGAAAAGAGAAATGAGAATACAGCAAAAGGCCACAGGGAGAGGAGAGTGGGTAGCCAGATACCTGGGGCTGCCTGACACTGCACAGCGCAAGCCCTGTATGGCCGAGAATAGAAGGCCGTCGCCGGCCTGTTCGGGGGCAGTCATGTCTAAGTGGGGGAGGGGAGAGAGGTGAGGTGCCCAGAAGTGAAGCAGGAAATAGAATAATGACAGATACAGCAGAGGAGGGAAGTGTTGTGGAGGAGGGAGAGGTAGACAGAATCCAGGGCTGTGGGAAAGGAAGCATGGCATGCTTGGCTGTGAGTGGCCAGGAGGAGTGGTCATGAGGAAGTAGACAGGGAAGAAGAGGTCAATGATAGACAACCGGTCAGCATCTCCACCACATCAGAGGCCTCTGAGACAGGCCCACTCACCTGTGCTACCAAATGAGGTCAAGGCCAGCCTGGGTAATTCAGTAAAGACTGTGTCTCAAGATAAAATGTGAAGGGGCTGGCAGGATTGCTCAGGGGGTAGAGAAGCTTGCCCACCGCCCTGACCACCTAAGTTCAATCCCTGGAACCCATATGGAGAAGGAGAGGACTGACTCCTGTGGGCTCTTTTCCGACATTCTGGCATGCACACACAGAATAAACAAATGTTTAAAAAAGTTTAAATAAATAATATATTATTTTAAAAAGTGAGTGCTGGGGAATAGCTCGGGATTGAATGCCTGTCTAGTACATATAGTGTCCTGAGATAATCCCCCAGTACTTTTCTCCCCCTCAGGAAGCAAATGAAGATCGGCCGGTGGGTAAACTTAATTTCCAAAGGAAGAAAGGATCCAAGTGCAAACACTGTAGAACAGAAAGTTAGCGGCATCTTTCCGTGGCCACCATACGGTAGCTGTGGTTGCTTATGCATAACAGGACTTAGGGAACAAGAGGCAAACTATACCACCCACACAGTGCAAGCCTCAGAAGGATGATGCCAGCGGAGCTTCTGGTCAGAAGTTCAAGAGAGGTTATCTGTAATTTAACCTCCCAGAGAGTAATAGATCACGTCAGAGTCAGACCCCAGTGCCCCATGATGGCTTCTCTGTAGCTTTGCCCTTAGGCAAGTTTTGTCTCAGAGTGTGCGGTCTGTGAGACAAGCCATGTAACAGCCACCCACATCCTGCAGTGAAAAGCAGGAGTTATGTGGAGATTAGAACGCCTCATACAACTGAGAGGTGTCACCATGTGAAAAGAGGGCCCTTCTCTCCTTGCCATTTGCTGAAGAACTGTTTTCTGTAGGTGTTATTTCAAGCATCAGGAAAACTTTCTTACAAACTGTAGGCAGGCCTCTTTTTTTCTGGAAATCTTCTTTTTAGTTACTATTCCTACTACTCAATAAGAATAAATCTTCAGATACATTAGACATATTTAAAAAAAGAAAAAAGGAGGGAGAGAGGAAAGAAGGAAGGGAAATAGAGGAAGGAAGAAAAAAGAAAGAAGAAAAGAGAAAAAGAAGGAAGGAGAGAGGGAAGGAAAGAAGGAAGGAAGATTGATTGGTTGAGTTTCAGAAAATGGCTCATTTGATAAAGTGCTTGCATCTAAGCATGCCAAGTTTAGGGCAGACCCCTGCATCCACATGTGCGCAGCCCTGGCGGTGGGGAAGGTGGAGGCAGGGGAATTTCTGGGGCTTGCTAGCCAGTCAGGCCAATCAGTGAGCTCCAGGTTCAGTGAGAGACCCTGACTCAAAAACTAAGGCAAAGATGAAGGCAGAAGACATCATCCAACATCAGCCTTTGGCTTACACACACACACACACACACACACACACACACATGAACTTACACTTATACTGCTTGCACATACACCACACAATTTTTTTTAAAAAAGAAGAAAGTTAATGTAATACAAATCATGACTAACTTTTAAAAGTATGAGAGAAGCCAAGTATGGCAGTTTATACCTAGAATTCTAACACTTGAGAGACTGAGGTAGAAAGATATCGAAAACTCAAGGCCAGCCTGGGCTGCATGATGAGGTCCTGCCTCAGAGAGAGAGAGAGAGACCTTTCTGAAGGGCACTGCCTCAGAGAGAGCTGGGCATCAGAACATGGCTGCTTTGACAGCATTGCCACAGGGAGAGCAAAAGCTGTGTTTGTTCATTCCCCTCATCTTTATTTTTTTCTGCTTAGCCTCTTCCTCCTAACCCAAAAGAACAAGTATTTCTGTAATGTTTGCATGTTGTGTCCAATGTCTTTATTTTCTATTTCTGTGCTAGATGTTTTAGATTAAAGCAACGGCTGCCACTGGGTGACCCTTTAATCCCAACACTCAGAAAGTAGAGGCAGGGCTATCTCTGGGAATTCAAGGCTAGCCTGCTCTTCACAGTGAGCTACAGGCAAGTCATGTCTACAAAGTGAGACCTTGTCTCAAAAACAGAGAAATATAATTACTTTAAAGTGTCAAAGTATACCACTAAAATTGTTGCAAGTATGAATTATTTAAGCTATAAGAGTTTTTTTAGCTTATTTTAAAGTTTTTAGCTTTACATCATGTGTGTGTATGTTGTCTACATGTATACATGTGTACTGTGTGTGTGCCTGGTGCCACAGAAGACAGAGATCCCATAGAGCTGGAGTTAGCAGATGGTTATGAACCACCATGTGGCTGCTGGGAATTGAATCAAGGTCCTCTGCAAAAAGAACAAGTGTTCTTAACCACTGAGCCATATCTCCAATCCCTAGCTTTTTTAATTGGTGTGTTTGGAGCTATGACTGTATCTTACTGGTAATAGAATGTGTGCCTGGCATGTGCAAGGCCTAGAGTCAATCCCGAATAGCGTACTTTTTAAGTTAAAATAATGTAATTTCTATTTAAACCCACCAGTTCTAGCACCTGTTGGAACACTGGAAAGTTGGGCAATAAGAGGCTTTTATTTTCCCAGGTGCCAAACAATCAGGGATAAGGGCTCTCTACATCACCCCAACCCTTTCTCCTCTGTATTGTCCCTGGATTCCTAAGCATTTCAGAATATGTGACCTTACTTTAAAATAAAAACATTAAAGAATAATAGAATAGGCATTTGTCTCTAAGGATAGAGTATATATAAAATACATATACTATATGAAATACATATATAATTACATATCTATGTAAATTTTTATTTTATTACATATATGTATGTAATAAAATGAAATAAAGTGCCAAGCTTGTTGGCATAGGCCAGTAATCATAACTACTCAGGAGGCTGAGGCAGGAGATCCCAAGTTCAAGTTTGAGTTCCAAGTTCAAAACCCACCTGTGCTATGGAGTGAATTCAAAGGATCCTGAGTAACTTGATAAGACTTTGTCTCAGATTTAAAAGAAAAATGTAAAAAAAAAAAAAAGAGGGTTAGAGATACATTTCAATAGTAGAGGAGGTCTTATCTAGTTATCCAAGGCCCAAGATTTAGTCCTCAGTATGAAAAAGGGGGGGGGGAGAGAAACAGAAGAAATTGTAGTACCTGTTGCAAGTCTAAGAAATGAGAAAAGAAAGAAAAGGAAACTACATTTTCACTAGCCCAATACTGCAGGTGGTCTGGCCAGCTCCCAGGCATTCTGCTTCTCTTAGTGTGGGCTCCTTAGCCATGCCAGACACATCTTTGCTCTTTGTTGCTTCTTTGTATTACAGAGATCAAAATAAAAGCAACTCCTGTCCTTGCAGAAGGCCCAATGCAAAGCCCAAAAGAAAGATTTGTTTTATTTCAAAAGTTGAGGTAGGAAGCAGGGACATGGTGCAGGAAGGGTACTTAACCTAACATAGTCGAAGCCCTAGGTTGTATCTCCAGCACCTCATAAAACTGGACGTGTTGGTGCATATCTTTAATCCCAGTACTTTGGTGGCAGAGGCAGGAAGATCAGAATCTCAAAAGCACCCTTAACTACACAGCAAGTTTGAGACCAGACTAGGAAAACAAAAAACAAAACAAAACAAAAAGCTTAGAGGTAAGCCAACCGTGGACATTCATACCTGGAATCCCAGTACTTAGAAGCTGAGGCAGAAGGATCACCAAGACTTCCAGGCCAGCCTGAGCTACAAAGTCAGACCCTGCCAAAAAGGAGGGTGGGAGGGCATGAGTCAGAAACAATCGCTTAAAAGGTTCCAGGATGTTCTTCTGATCTTTACAAGGTCAAAAAACGTTGATAACCTATGCCTGGTCATGAATGGAAAGACATCTGGTAGACCACACTTGTCTCTTAGAGTTAGCACAATAAAGCTCATTGAGGTTTATTAACACGGACACGTTGATCATGGCTGCTCTGCGCCACGTAGGAGAACTATTCCCAAGCAGTGCATTCTTTGGCTTTCATCAAGTGGTCCGTTGTCTGTGGAATTTCCTATTCTCCAGCCACAGAGGAAAAAGCAAACCCCACCCCCTTGGATTTGGCTGTTATGAGGTTTAAAGAGGATCATTTGTTTTCATTACAGGCCCCTGTGAAGCCCTTCTTTCCCTCCTCATTAATGAATTTCCAGTCTTTCATCAAAAACAAAAAAAACAAAAACAAACAAACAAACAAAGGGTCTGGCAGAGGACCTGGTTGAGTGGCTGCCATGCGTGGCTGTGCGGGCTTTAGAGAAAAGGGATGGCCACTTACTGATCGTGAGGGGGGGGTTGACATCCTTGCTTAGTATGCTAATTTTGTCTCTTTCATTTAACATTCAGATCAGGTCCGTGCAGGCCCTCCAGAGCCGCAGAGTCCAGGGATGGGTGGCTGTCTGCCTAGCAGCACAGAACATGCTCTGCATGAATTACATAAATACCCAAACATCCAGTCTGCACCAGCCTCCCAATTTCCCTCCCTCTCCCAGAGACACATAGACACTGAGCCACATGCATGCAAGCACACACTGCACATGACACTGACACATGCACCCACAAACAGCACAGGCGTGGGTCACTGTGAACGCTGATGGCATTCGGAGAGGTGCCCTCACCATCCATCGCTGCACTTAGTTCATATTCTTTGGGTCTCTACTATGTCTGAGGATGTCTGTTACTCAGGGAAATAAGATGTATTGGGGAGGCCCAAATAAAGAAGCAAGGTATACATTTAAAAACCCCATTTGTAGGAGAGTCTTATCTACACTACCATATCCAGAATGTTTTCTTAACATCATATTTCCACTCATGGAAAATAAAAACCATACAGCTCAATTAACTGAACACCCAGAGAAAGAAAAATCCAACTGTTTTTTTATTCCTTGGAGTCCCCGTTCTGTCTGTGTGTGTTTGAAACACTATATAAAGTGCTCAGGTTTGCTTTGGGACTCACCAAGCCACAGCTGGGTGATAACAGAAGTGGAATCCCCAAATCAGCTCCTATATGGCGGTCCAAAAGGCAAAGACAGTTACCTGGTACTTCTGCCAGAAGCCCAGCCTATGGAAAACGGAGTCTCCCCCAACCTCCTCTTCCCAATATCACTCCATAACGCTGAAGCAGTTTCTGGAGACAAACCAGAAGAGTAGCTACCAGCAGAAAGCACCGTTAGGTTGCTTTAAATAGATGGAAGGATTCCAAGCCAGCAGAAAGGCTCCAATGCAAAGGAAAGGATATGCTGGCTTCACTGTTTGGGTCTGCTGTAGATTTGGGTTTCTCTCTCTCTCTCTCTCTCTCTCTCTCTCTCTCTCTGTGTGTGTGTGTGTGTGTGTGTGGCACAGCTGTGTAAGCTGGCATGCCATGGCTCTTTCCTGAATCTTGTCTTCTTGTGCCCACACCAATATGCCCAGCCTCAGCTGAGGGACTCCAGCAGTTCCCATGTTCCCACCGGAGCTTTCCCAAGCCATGGGTGTTTTCTCCGAACCGCAGACTTGATTTGCCTTGATTATTATTTTTTTGGCTCTGATCCAAGATGTCTTCCTGTCATCATCTCACCGTCTTTTCCGGTAATCCCTTTTTTAAACATCGCCAACAATTAGTCGATTTATCTCCATTGCCAAGGACCACCGCCCACCCACCCCCCATATCCACATCCACATGCAGACATACACTCGGCTGAGCCCCCATCCCTGTCTTGTTTTGCCTTGAAGTATAAGAAATCACAGCTTCTCATTAGCTGGAGAGCACATTGGGAACGGCTTTGTGTTTACTCACTTAGTAAAGTGATGTCGGCCTTTTTAATTATCCTCCTTCCGCATGCCATTTAGAGCAGAAAGCTGTTCGAACCAAACCAAACGGGTGCGCATCCTCGGCGAGGCGGTTGGAAAGGAATCCTGGTTGTTTTATTTTTTTTTTTAACCTCACTGCTGCTGCGTCCTTCCTTGTCTGTCAGCAAGCCAAGGAATCCCCCCACCCCACCCCACCAAAAGCTCTTACGTAGGAAGACACCAAAACCGTGAGTCACTCCCAGAGCAGAGGAACCCACAGCACTTTTGCACCTAGCAGCGGACCCAAGATGATGGGGCTTTCCTCCAAGCCATTGAGATCCCTAAGACCAGATGTCCAGTCCTCACGTCACTCCTTGCTGTTGCTCTCTCTTTTCCATCCTTTCCTTCTGGAGCATCCTCCTCTTCTTCCTCTCTGGGATGTGACAGCCGCAGACCACAGCCAGAGCTGGGTCCCTCTCACCTTCTGTTATTTTTTTTCCCCCTGCAGCAGCCTTTAGCTGCTACCCTCCGCAAGCAGGATCACCAAAGACACACGACTCGCTCACAATGAATAATCAATACGGATATTGATCTAGGGAAAAATGTTTGTAAATTCCTGAAAGGGAATCAGGAGCAGGGGGCAGGGAGGTTCGTGGGGGACGACGCTGCAGAGCCCAACGGCGCTAGGAAGCAGGACCGCTTTTTGGATCCCCAAGTTTGGCCAGCTCCGAGGTGACGGTACCGGAATGCGTGCCGATGAGGGCGTGCGCGTGTGAGGAGGGTTCTGTGTAGTCTCATTTCTCTACAGCTGCTTTCCCTGAAGAAGCAGGAGCCCACATGGTCGGGAGCCCCCGTCAACGCCATGTCTTGGCTGCGGGCCAGCACTGTTTTGTTTTCATTATCACACGCTACTTTGCAATTTGCATAAATACAGGGTTATTTTTTTTTTATCGTGTCGCCCAAAAGATAGAGCAGAGAGGGAAAAAAATAGACTCTTTGTTGTATACAAGAGGGGCTTGCTGCCTACTCATCGAGGCTAAGGATTTGCCTCTCGGGCAGGGCTTTGGGGCATAGAGTGAGGACTACAGAAGAAATACAGGCAAAGGAGAGATAATGACAGAGGGGAAAGAATCCGGGGGATAAAAAGTAGGATTTAATGAAAACCTCAGTAAACTCAGCTTGGTAAATCCAAATATTAAAGACCTGCTTTCCTCCGCAGAGAATGATGAAGGCTTAGGCAAGCAAGGTGGAAATAGATAGCTGCCCAGTCTCTCCTTAGATACCTTGCATGTTTTCTGCTGGAATGAACCATTGGTTGGAGGGGAGTATGTCGTGCACTGAACACATATGTGCTTTATCTTGAACCTCATGCAAAACATGGTAAGACCAAGGATAGACCATGAGTTCCCTCTCAGCTCTGATGGCTTTCCCCAAAGTGTGAGGTTTCACACTGGGTCAGTTTCCTTCCTTTCCTTACAAACTGAGTCCTTCCACTCTCCAAATTGCACCTGTCCAGTAAAATGGGTATCCTTTGCCCATCCTCTTGTTTTCGGGGAAGTTAGCATAGGAGCATGATGGCTAAATTACAAGCTAAAAGGATGGCTCTGTCCTGCATATGCCTCTTGGCCATGGAGACAAGGGCTCACACTCCCAAAGTCATGCCCCAAAGTGGTGTTGGGCACTCATCCGTTCCTGGAGTTAGAACTTCAATTTAGGGAAACCATCCAATTCTCTCAGCAACTAGCTGATGGCCACCTTCCCACAATGGCCTCTGCTCCTTCTGTCTCTCTCACTCACTCTGAGTTTGCAGTGCAGTAATAATAATTTAAAATAAAACCTCTTTGAGATCAGTCTGTCCTTTCTCCCATGGGCCTATCTCCTCCCGGGCTGGTGACAAAGGGGATGTGTCGCTTGGGATAGGCTAGCTGTCAGGAGTAAGACCTCTACATGAGGATTCAATTCCAGCACCCCTTGTCCTGGAAGGAGCTGTCCACTTTATCAGCCTCCGGCAGCACCTCAGCAGCAGCAGCAAACACTGCTTTTTTTTTTTTTTTTAATTCCCTTTCTGGCTTCTGATTAGCTCTGGCAATCCAATTAGCAGAAGCATTTATATCACACAGGCTGAGGCTCCCCTACACATCATGGCAGCTCAAACCACTCATAAATCCCACCGATACTACATCTTCCTGTGACATGGATTAATTACAACACCAGACCCTCCTAAGTAGGTCTACCAGTGCAAGTACATAAGAATACTAGAATTAAAGTAGGGGCCGAAAGGAATGTCTTTTTCTGATTATCAAGCATGCACCAAGGGTTCTTAGGGAAGCCGTCACCATCCTTCGTCTCTGGACCAGGGCATGGTTCAAGCAGAGGTCAAAGAAGTAGGCCTGAATCATGCATTCTTTGGGATTCAGGCATAACCTATTTGTGGACACCTATATATTGGTTTGCTTTTCATATATTTGGGACCTTTATTGTGAAAGTTTAGAGCTCTTAGTGACTCATTTCCTATCTGGCCCATACACAACCCAAAGAGTTAAGCTTTTTTAAAAACCTTCAGGAAGAGAGCTGTCTTTCTGTTCATTGGCATTCCACTGCGGTCGGGCACAACCATGATATGGTGGTAACTTTGCATCTCTCTACAATTTCATTCCAAATTTCCCCTTACATTCATCAACCTCTAGCATCTTTCTATCCATTCATCTAGCTATATTCATTTAGATAGCAACTATTTATTCTGCTTCCCGGTCCTCCATCCATCCCTGTGCATCTCGCTATCCATTTCCTAACCATGTATTGATCTATGAATTTCTTACTATTATCTGTCATCTACTTGTCTATCCATTTGTGTCTCTCTTAATTCATTCATCTGTATTATCCGTCTATCTGTTTTTTTATCTATTCATTAATCTATTCGTGTGTCCATCTATTCATTCATCTATCGTTGGCTTATTGGTGGCTAGTCCCTTTTTATTCTTTGCCTTTTGTTAGCTTTGATCTTAACAGGATCCCAGATTCACATTCTCAATCACTTTTAAGGTAAATAATGGCCATTTTCCAAATGAAGTCTATAAACGTTGTGTGCTTGGCTGTCCATTCTTGAGTTTAAGAGAATGAACTAAAGAAATAAATCAGTAAAACCACATGATTTTAAGTAAGTTAAAATTACAAGAAAAATATTTTATCCTAGATTCCTGGAGCAATTTCTTTGCTTAATAAAATAGGCATTTCTGCTCCCCTTAAACCATGCCTTTAGAAGGGGTGGGTTTTAGATCATGTTTACAACATAAATCTCATTCAATCTGTTATATTTACCACTGTGTGTCCTTCATGCAAATGATACAATTCAGCCAGAAATAACTTGAGATTACTTTTATCATAAAGCAAAACAGAAATTAACCTTAACGTGGTAGTGTAGTTGTATCCATTTAGATTTCTTTCTTATCTAGAGAGGGTTCAAGACCCCATGTGCACATGAATATGTGTATATGTACATATGTATGTAGGTGATGTATGTGTGTGTTCATGTGTGTTCCAAGAGAAAACTAAAGAGAAAATTGGATTTTTTTTCTCATTGCTTTTATTTAAAATTTATTTAAGTCTGGGCTGAAATTTGGGCTTCAGTACTTTCTCACAGCCCTTGTTTTAGTTTCAAGAAAATCAGTTTATGGGGAAAGGAATGACTAAGAGTCACTTCCATTGAAGACAGAAACCCCACATTGTTGCTCTGAGCCGTGAAGACTGAGCAGTGTGACTGTGACTTCTCAGAGTTTGCAGGATATTGTCTCCCAAGCACTATCCCAGGTCAGAGTCCTAATTAAACAGCACATCTGTCAACGCGCACCATCATATAGGCAACATTCCCGATTAAGAGTTCATTTGGTTCTTGTTCCTTTGTTTGTTTGTTTCTGTTTTTCTTTCTTTGTTTGTTTGTTTGACTAAAAATAAGTATGGTTAGCCTTCTATGTGCAGGAGTTTCACATGAATGTGTTCAGCCAAGAAATATTCAAAAACATTTTTTAAACTCTCTGTAGTGAATAAATACAGACTCTGTTGTCATTCCCTAAGCAACGTATACTTATTTGCATAACATTTACATCCTGGCAATGCACAACATCTAGAGATAGTTTAAAATACACAGGAGACTATCACTGAATAGGACATTACAGGACACCTAGCAGGATTACAACATAGGACACTGTACACAAAGTACATGTAAATAGTTGCACTGTTTCCAATGACTCTTCAGCGTGCTTCGACTATAGTATCCCAGAGTGTCCAGGAATCAATCCCTTCTACATCCTGAAATATGACTTTATACTGAGGTGAGGACCATAAAAACAAAGATCATTGCTGACACTAAAGGGACAAGGAAAGACCCAAGAAATGATATCACTTGGTTCTTTTTTTTTTTTTTTCTTGTGTTGTTTCCATTCACCTTATCACCAAGGTTTCCCAGAACCAATGGTAATCTGGACTGAGATGACATGATCTTGTATTCTAATTCTGTTTTTCCTGGCCATGCTAAGGGGCTGGTCTCTCTAGTCATTACTGTTGGCCTGATGTCTAGCACTCATATCAGGAAAGGGGGGTAGGGGAAAAAAAGTGCTTTGTTTGTTTAAAGAATGTTATCTTTGTTTTTAATTATATGGATGTGAGGTACATATGAATGCAGATGCCAATGGAGTCCAGAGATGTCTGATGCACCTGGAGTTGGAGTTACAGACAGTTTTGAGCTGTCCAGTGTGGAAACTCAGGTCTGGGGAAGAGCAGCAAGCTCCCTCAAGCACTGAGCCTCCTCTCCAGTCTTTTGATTTCTTTTACAAAAGCATTTTAAAAAATGGACTTCTGGATCAAGAAAAGCGTGTTAAACATATAGTAATAGCATAGCTCATACTTGTGCTTATTGTATACTAACCCAGCTTTAAAGTGTCTTAGAGAGGAATATCTCCTGAAAGAGTGTCCTGGGCTCAAGAGTGTCACATGGAAGGTAGCTCCCAGTGTGATTTTAACTTGTTATTCCCCAAGGAGTCTGGAAGGGGAAGATCTATGGGGAGCCGTGCTGCCTGTGGTCAAGTCCTGATGCTGCTACTTGTGGGCACTGAATCGTTAGATGTGATGGCTCACATCTGTAATCCCAGCATTTGGAAGGCTGAGATAAAAGGCATGCTATGAGTTCAAGGCCAGTGTAGGCAAGAGTGAGACCTTTTATTAAAAAGTCACTCCGTTTCTCCCTTTCTTTAGCTGTAACTGCTAGCTTAGAAGCACCCTGGATCTGGGGCTCTGCACTAGAAGTGATAATAGTAACTATCATGGTTTAAATGTGAAAAACTCCCAAATACTCATATATTGAAGCCTTGGTCCTGGGATGACAAGTACAATCACTTCAGGGTTCTGACCTGATTAATGCGTTGACCCCTTCATAGATCCATATATACATGTGTGTATGTACGTATACATATATATACTTGTGTATATATGGAGAGATAAGGGAAATAGGACCCATTTGGAGGAAGTAGGCCACTGAAGGTATCACTTTGAAAAGTATCTCACCTTTGCCCACTTCCTGCCTCTCATGTCTGCTTCCTGGGCACCATACACAAGCAGCTCTGCTTCCTGTCATGATAATCCTCCTTCCTTGCCTTGGGCCCAAAGCAATGGAGCCAGCCAACCACGGACTGAAATCATGAGTCCAAATAAGCCTTTCCTTCCTTAAGCATAAGCCTTTCTCTCAGGTATTTGTCATAGACAGGAAGAGCACACCAGTGCAGTAGCTAATGCACAGGGATGCTGTGGGGGCTGGATAAGATCATCCGTGGGAGATGCCTAGAAGAGAGCCCACATATGATGGTGCAATAAAATTCATTACAGCAATTGTTGGTATTGCTTAAGCTTTGACATCTTGGCTACAAATGCCTCCTTGTTTATGTTCTAGCAGCTACAGCTAAATCAATTTTCACTTTAAAAAATTAGATGATCTTCTTGACATAAGGGAGGGAATAGGAAGGCAGTAATTGGACTTCCCTCTCTTCTCTGGAAATCAGAATACTTTCTCTCAGAGAAGTGCTAAATTTTGTGCTCTCTACCTGGAGCGAGGTCTTAATTTCATATTATAAAATTTCTTTAATAAATCAGCGTCACCTCTCCTGATGGGGGTTAGATCCCTTCCGAACTTAAAACAATCCTGCAAAAAAACTTATTAAGAACCACAGGTTGAAAAGAATATTGTCAAAACTTTCTCTCTCCATTCCTCTCTTCACTTTATTATCTCTTCATTTTTTTTGTCATTTAACTCCAATTATGAGATGCTAAGTGCTTTTGGAAGTTCCATTGTTAATATCTTCTTACAGCACTATTAACGTAAATCAAGTTTAATAGTGTCCCAGCAACTGTAAAAGCAATCAAAAATTCAGTACTCACGAATCATTCTGTAATTTCAGCATAAAATGTTAATAGAAATAATATCTAATACCATAAAATATCAGTAAATTCAACTTTAAATATAGGTGATGAATCTCTTCACTATCCTATAGTATGCGTGGAATATTCTAGCATGAAGTCCTTAATTGGCCAAGTCATATCTCAGTCATGCTCAGGCTGTCAGAAGTCCCCTCCTTTACTTCACCCTTGCTAGCCAATCCCAGCAGAATGAACAGTTATTACCAGGCACTTCTTCATGTCAAACATACTGAATCTGACCATTGGGGAGGGGGAACGGCTCAAGACCAAGGTGGGGAAGTACAGCCAACCTGAAAGGAGTCCAAATTAATGCAGGGATGTCATCAGGAGCCCCCAGACCCTGTATTGTATACCATCAGCAAGGATGCCTAGTACATAGGCTCTGTCTCTGGGGAACGTGCCCCTCTGGGACAGACTGAGGCTGCTGAAACGCCTCATACTATTTCAGGACCAGCAGCAGACGCAGCTATCAAATGAGTCCATAAGAGGCACCTCATTTATCAATCAGTAGCTGATCAGTTTTTGAGTTTTAAAATTTGATCAAAGTAGGTAATTTTTTATGAATAGCTAGTCTTCAAATACTTTAGCTTACAACAGCATCCACACGTTCATTCACTGGTCCTTTTCTTTCAAGGATTCATGGCCTCTCAGCATGGATCATTGCCACGTTGCTCATTTCTGTCTAAATTCGGCTTCTTCGGAGTGAAAAAGAGCCTAGAGCGTACGGGAAGGCCATCAGAGTCAGTATTGCTGCCCTGTGTGCATATCTTTTTGCACTCATACATCCCTGCATTATATTTCAATTTGATTAACATGAATAACTTCCATAAGGGGTTGGAAACCAACAACTGACTCTTTAACAAGGTCTGTCTGAGGTGGTGGGACCACAGTGCTAAGAGGCTCCAAAGCAGAGACTGATTACCTGGGTACAAATAGAGTGCAGTAGGCAGCCATCTGTTGGGCTTCCAAGGGAAAGGAGGATGGCGGGTTAAATAGGGATCAAAGCAGACTGGGCAAGTAACTCATGAGTGGATCTCTTGCCTAGCATGCATGAAGTTCTAGTTCTATCCTCAGTGCCAGAAAAAGAAAGGAGGAAATAAATGAAGCAAGGGAGAAGAGAGATGGGGAATAAGAAAGGAAGGGAAAAGGAAAAGAGAAAGGAAGGGAACAGGAGAGAAAAATGATAATACTTCTATTCCACAGTAATACTATTAGTACATTATTCTTATAAAATATATACTTTATTTTATAGATATTTATAATGTATATTTATCATTTCTATTTATGATCTTATATTTTTTTAATTTTGCAAATTTTCTGCATTGGTCATATATGTCTTCTGTAAACAATTAAAAAGGCAATAGCTAGATAAACAGATAGATGAGAAAGAGAGAGATTATATATATTAATTTAAGTTTGACCCAGGAGCCTGGTGTATAGAACTGCTGAGCTATAGTACCGTCCACTCCATAATTCTAAAAGCATGTTTGTTTAGTATAAGCCCTGCTTTCCATTATGATCATGGTCACGGATTCAAATGTCACATGTGACCAAATTTTCTTCTTAGAATTATCTCTAGTGGTATAGCAGCGTTCAGAGAACCCAAATAAAAATATGAAAAACTGAGACAATATCAAAATAATTTAATCACCCTGAGCTGATGCAGAAGGAATTTCATAGGCCCTGAATGTTGCCATATTGTTTTATTTTGAACATTGGTGACCTCAGATCAGGACAAGCATGTAGGCAAGAGTTGACAGATGTATCTTATTTGATGTCTAGCTCAAATTCCCCTGGGGGTAACCTCCTGACCCCCATTCCTCTGATAATGACTCTTTCTCTGGGTTCTTGGGCTTTTATAACCTACACTCAAATCCATCAGCCCCTTCTGCCATATCTGGTGTGCCAGACTTTCATTCTGAAAATCCTTTCATTCTGAAATTCATTTCTTCCAGTCCTGACCAAGAAGGACAATCTATTCTCAAGCTCAGCATTCTGTGGAGAAGTCAGAAATACTTCAACTGCAGATACTCAGCTATGATGGCACCATGGCTATACTCTCAAGAGTCTGTGCTCAAAGAATTCTGTAGTGCAGTGCCCTCAAGGGTTGGCTCTTTGGCTCATTTGCCCTTGCAATAGGGAGCCTCCCTCTGCTAGAATGTGTCCCATGTAGGACCTACCTATCAGGTCCCTGTGCTGGGGCTGTCTCCTGGAGACACCCTCCTTTACTTATAAAAAACACAGCCTCCCCCAACTCCTCCAAAGCAGGCTTCTGGGGACTCTGCTATCATCCTGAGCGTTCCTGTGAAAATTAGAAAGTAGAGACTATTCTTATAATATTTAAAGTACAGGAAGGAAGGAATTATAGTGGTTTGAGTGAAATATTTCCTTTATAGTCTAGTACATATTTGAACACTCAGTCCCCAGTTGGTGGCACTGTTTGGGGAGGCTTGAAAGGTGAAACCCTGCTGGAGGAAATATGTCACTGGGCATGGGCTTTGAGAGTTGAGACTTGAGCAACTTTCAGTTCTCTCTCTCTCTCTCCTTCCTGATTGTGACTCAAGTTGCACACTCCCAGCTTGCTACTCTGTTCTCCACACAAGCAGCTATGCCTACCACTTCACCTTCTTGATGGACAGTTAACTGTAAACTCAGATAAACTTTTTCTTCTGTAAATTGCCTTGGTCACTGGATTTTATCACAGTAACAGACAAGTAGCTAATACAGGAAGGAAGGAAAGGAGGGAGGAAGGAAGAAAGAAAGGAAGGAAGGAAATTGGCGGGGCTTTCAGTGCATACAGCCTCACAGAACCTTGTCTTGACAGACTATAAGGAATATACGTTTCAGTTCTCATTGTTCCCCTTAACCAGATGTTTTTGGTTAGCACAGAAGCTGCACAATGAATGTAGCATCATTAATTATTCAAAAATCAAGAGAATTTTAGAAAATACTGCATGTTGTGTTTGATCTTTAGGAACTTAATATAATACTGTGGTGCTCAAGGCTCTGAGAACTCCTATATACCAAGACCTATTCAATGTTTATTAACCTACCATTTCTCTTATGTCAATGGAAACCCACTCCTTTTATCTCTCAATTTGTTTATGCTTTACCTAATTTTCCCCAAAATATAGTTTCCTGGAGAAGTCTTGCCCTATTGCCAGAGAATCCCTATTGTCTGGAAGAGACAGTCCTTAGTTTTTACCACACTAAAATTTTGAACAAGACCAGCAAACAGCCCACTAGCATGCCATTCTCTGCTCACATCACTGTAAGTGATCTTGAGCTCTTACCAACAATCGTTTGTCAAATTGTAATAGGAAACTGCAATACCCCTTCAACAGCAGAGTGTGGACTGCACTGGACACTCCTCAGTGCCATCCTGCCCATTCAGCAGATCTCACACCAGGGTTCAACTCCCTCCCCCTCTGCAGTGCAACACATCCCTGTACCACTTGTTCCACCGTCTCTTCATCAGATGCCATTCTTTATTTCTGATCTGTCCAACAGAAGCCCTTGAAGACTGGGCCGAGAAAAGACCAAGCCACACTGATCAAACATCTCCATTAATATTAGTTACTTGCCAAAACAACTCACAACACCAGGCCTTATGCTGTTTCTATGACTTTGGTTTATCGACAAAAGCTCTATCTGTGGATGTAAATGCCCATCAACAGATAATAATTGAAAAAGATCTGGTACATCCATATACAAAGGAGTGCTATTCAACCACAAAAAGGAACAATGATCTAGAACATGCTACAGTATGCATGAGTCTTGAAGACAATATGTTAAATGAAAAGAAAGTTGTAGGCTTTATATTGTATGATTCTATTCATGGGAAATATGCAGAATGAGCAAATCCATAGGTGTAGAAAGCAGAGTTGTGGTTACAGGTGTGTGGAGTGGTAACTACTCACAGAACAGATCTTCCATTTGGACTGATGAGGACAGAGTTCTGGGGTGAAACGGCAATGGTAGCACAATATTTTAAATGTTCTTAATGCCACCTTAAAGTTGTAAAATGCATCCTAAATGAGCTTATGTGTAAGTCAAATTAATTCAAAGAAAGATCTGAAAAATCACAGGGGTGCTTAAAAAATAATTACTAGGTGGGGTAATGAGATGGCTCCACAGTTAAAGGCACTTGCCCTCAAGCCCGATGACCTGAGCTTGATCCCTGGCACCTGCAAAGTCAAGACAGACAATCAGCTCCCACAAGTTGTCCCCTGACCTCCATATGCATGTCATGGCATGTACACTCACATATAAATAAACAAATAAATACATGGAAGATTTATCTTGAAAACAAAACAAAACAAAAAAATAATAAGTTGGTTTAACCCCACAGTCGGCCCAACATTATTCTCAATTTTCTTCTGTTTCCTAGTCCCCAAATCTCCACTAGATAGATGAGCCACCACATCTCCTTGGTGAGATCCAAAATGGATCACACGAGCTCAAGTCTTCGACGAGTTGCCTTCTCGTTTAAACACAGTTTGACAGGCTGCAGCATCACCTGCTGTGTTGTCTCTTGCCTGCTAAGGAGCAAAAAGATGACTAAGGCCATGCTGCATCGTATGCTACATGCTGGGGGCATGGGACTTCAGGCTGCACAGAGCCTACACTACACCAAGTAAGGGATGGAGTGATGTAACAGCTTTCTCTCTCATAATGAAACTGAAGCGACCATCTCTTTTTTTTTTTTTTTTGTCTCCTAGAAATGATGTATGGACAATAAAAGTCATTAATGGTCTCTTTTTCTTCTTTACAGTCCCAACATCTGTAGGTTAAAGGAATTAGCCGTAAGTTTGCGTTAGTGACAAAGCCACCAGGAAAGGCAGGTAGGAGAAGGGACGTCCATACCATCTTGGGGGCCCCAAAATGTTCTGGACTCCTGTTATCAAGAAGGCTTCTTCTTGCTTTCAATCAGAGAGAGAGAAAGAGAGAGAGAGAGAGAGAGAGAGAGAGAAGAGAGACCTATTGTGAAGCTGTGAGAGAAACAACCTTTAATCCTTGCAAAGCCCAATAATATTATGTATATTGACTGAAACCAGTGGAGTGGGCCTGACGGGTTTTTTCATTACCAGGGTACATTGTAACCTAGCTACCTTTGAAAAGTAACCAACCTCAAGAGGCACTTGACATTTGCAAAGAATTATGGGTGTCCTCTCTATGTCTTCTCAAGTTCCCAAATTTACAATGGTCTTAATTTAAAAGTTAAGCCAGGGGGGATCAATTGCTTAGTGTAGGGCCAGGCTGCCCTTTTTAAAACAAAACAAAACAAAACAAAACAAAAAATACCAAGCCCCAGTGGGCCAGTGTGACCTGACTTCCTGTCCGGGCTCAGGTTTTGGTGAGTCGCACACTGCCCTGTGTTTAATTTTGAAGGAAGGTGTTTGTACTCAAATCCAACCGGCACGTTCCACTCCTCCAGGTGTTGCTGACACACACAAAGGCCGCAGCAGCTGGTAATGAGATGGTGAAAATGAAAAAAGGACATAAGTCGCTTCTTTAGCAAATCCCCTGGAAATGACATGGAGCCTTGAGGGTCGATGACATCGATCCATCCAAGGCCTCCAGCCCCGCCTTGTCTTGCTCAAAGCAGCACTCACAGCCCAGGAAAAACAGTAAAATCAGGCCAACCAAAACTGTCCAGATCAACTCGGTCAGGGGGAGGGGGGTGGGGGGAAGGGAGAGGGAGTCCAAGTGCAGCCTGCTCGCAGCTTTTCTCTACTTGGGTAATGGCTGTAGGTCAACATTAGAGCAAGGATCAGGCTGAAATCCCAAGGAGGAACGCAAGTGGGCCGTGGCCTTGCTCTCCCACGTAACTTTTATGACCTTCGCTGATTCCGGCACCTCTGCATATCCTGCTGAAACCCATGGCATGTGTGAGTCAAGACTTAGACACAGAAGAGGAAGTAAAGCTACTTGACTCTCTTGAAAGCACCAGAAAGTGATTATGGTACAGCACTCGGGAAGCAGAGGAAAGTAAAACCTTGTGAGTATGAGGCCATCAAGAGAAAGAGACAGAGACACAGAGAGAAAGAACACTCACATTGTATTTGAACCTGTGCTGATCGAATGGCCTATCTTTGTTTCCTATCAAAATAGGCATGCTCTAATCATTCCTAAATGAATTGAAACTGTTTTACCACAGTCTGGTACCTAGACCCCAAGGATTAATGGGCTGACACTTTAACAGCAGAGTTTCCTGCTGGGGATGGATAGAATACTGTTTCCACTATAATTAGTAGGGGGTCCTCTAGAATCTCAGAGGAGGGGGGCTGATGCAATTAGGGAAGGTTTTGCAGATAAGCTGGCCCTTGGTAAGACACAGCCATCACAGTGGGAGCCTTGAAAGACATAGTAAAGACTGCGGTTTGTTTGTTTGTTTTCTCCAAGCAGCACAAAATATAAAACAAAGAACTGGCATAATTATTCGTCAGTTTGAAAAGGATAATCTAGGTAGCAAATATATCAGTCAGCTATTGCCATAGTTATGCTGTGTAACAAATCTTCAAAACTGTCTTAAAACATCAGGCTTTTCATTTCTTCTTGTTTAGCTATACATGTTCTTTGGTTCTGTAGGGTTGTGATCATCTGGGCTGGGCTCCAGATTGCATCATCACTCAGGCTTTTCAAACCAGTCACTATCCAGGGCATATTGATCTGTAATAGATCCACAGAGCATAAGAGCATGGACAGAAGAGGTGAAGCCTCTAGAGGCCTCACTCTACTCTAAAACCAGCACACACACGCATGCACATGCACAATATGGTCATATACATACAAACACACATGCATGCACATGCACACACATGCAGAAACACATACACGCACAGTTGTGCATACACTGCACACACACCACACATACACAGAAACACATGTGCACATGCACAGGCACACACACCAAGAGACAAACGAAGTCATACAATTAAGCCGCCCACCAGCAAATGAGAGGGCATGCTGCACCTTGAGTGGGAAGAAGTGAAAAGAAAAAAAAAAATCACAAGACAAAGGCTGTCAACGTATGGGTCTCAGATGCAGATGGCATGAAGAATTGTGAACAGCCATCCATCCTCCCACACCAGGGAGAGGACAAGCTGGGGGTGGAGAAACCGCAGACAGCTTATGATATGTTGAGCATGGTCCCATGTAAAACAGAAGGAAACAATCCATTGAGGAGCACACGGAACTCTTCTGAAACTGAAGGATCCAACCGAGTTGGCCTTGTTCGTCTATTGAGAACAGGGAGAGAAGTCTAGCTGGAGCGTTATTAAATGGCTGGTTGAAACAGTTAGGAATTCCTAGTTGAGTTATAGTCTTGGCAGCGGCCGTCTTGCAGGCCCATCTGGTTTGAATTGGCAAGAGTGCAGCTGGGCTTGTGTGGGTGAGCCCCTCTTTTGAGTAATAGGTCTGTGTGGAAGGGGTGGAGAAAGGATGAGACTGTTGTCATGAAAAATGGGTAGAGAGAACACAGAGCTACTAGTGGTTTTTCTCTGCCCCAAGGAAGAGGGCCTGTGGTCCTGGGCTGGAAGACGGATTCCTGCAGGATGACTGGGTGCCCCTCTGTATCTCCCGAGTGTCATAAGTACTGGGCTCAAACTGCCACATCTCATACTTGGGTTATGAATTGATTGTTTCACTTTTATGGAGACTTGGATAATTAGTTTCACATTTTTAATTTATAGCATCAGCTAAGCTTTTTAATCCGTTATTTATGGCAAAGAATGAAGAACTAAATTGCCTCCTGCCCCCTTCACAGAAAGCATTCCGGGTCCCGTGGTTGGTGACGGGTTGTTCAGTCTGTGGCCTTGTTTGAGGGAAACTTTTCTCAGAAATGAGTTAGGATGGGATACTTTCTTTTTTCCCTGGATCTTGGGAAGACTGCAAAAAAGAGTCAACAACAAAAGAAGTCTGAGACATTTGAGTAGAGTTGAGTTTCCCTGAAGCTGCTTTAGGAGAAGGTAAATCTGACTGGGCTGAGAAGAGATGATTAGCCCGTTTAGAGAACAGCCCTCTCCCCGTGTGTGGTTCTTTTTTTCTTTCTTGGTTTTCACTCTCAGTATCACTTAGGCATTTTCATTTGCTTCAGACAATCATGGGATCCATAGTGAAGTCCAAAAGTAGACTCAGGTATGTGTCATAAGCCAAAGACCACAGGCTTTAATAACACTGTTGTTAGCTACAAAATTCACAATGCAGAGCCTCATGGATGAGCACTATAAAAGAAAACAAATCTCATTTGAAATAGTTTACCATTCCAGGCCCCTCATTCATGGCTGTCTTTTGTCATGTGCTGCTACAGTAGCCACAGTCTGGACAGGCCTGTCTGAGACTGAACAAGTTCAAGCCAATGACTGTAAGTGATAGACTGTAAGTGATAGGTGTCTTCATTTACATCTAAGTCAGTTAAGGGGACTCCCATGCATCCTGTCTGGTCTGGGAGAATGGCTGGCAGGTTCCCAGATCCCTTCCCCTTCACACCGAGTTGTGTTCATAGCCTCACCTTAAGCCACAGGAACAAACCCCTGTCCCAGTGGCAGGTCTAGGAAGTGAGGCTGCAGGCCTTTCATTTAGCCCTGCTGCTGAGGGGCAACAGGCAAGCGTGGATTGCATCCAGACTGGTAGCTACAGCCGTGAGCTATAGTTGCAGCTTCCACCCCAAACTTTGATCCTTTGCCCAAGCCCATCCAAGCTGGAGTGTTGAAGGGTTAAATACAAAACACCAGACTGCAATGGAGCAGTAACTGAGGACAAAGAAGGTACTGATGGGGAACCGGGGTCCTGGCCCTCCCTCCCTGCAACTGGGCCAAGGGGTCTCAGTGTTTACTGAATATTAAATAAATACCAATTGAATCTTCTGTTTAATGAGGTGTATCAAACATGTAATAAGATACATATCTATTAAACAGTTGTGAAATCTCAGTAAATATGTTCTTAATAATCAAGGGTGCAGATGGCTTACAGATTGGACCAGAGAACAAAGACGGAGGAGCCTGCGCACGGAACAGAAGAGCCATCTCCTGAAAGCCGAGAAGGCAGATGATTTGCAGCCAGAATTTGATACATGTATCTGGGCTGAGCTAAAGCAAAGATGGGAGCCAGGCCCATAAAGGGGAGTCTGTAAACTTCAAAACTTCAAGATGAAGGGAAACAGCCACTGAAATGAAAGACAAAGAAATGGATGGTCCCAGAAATACACACACACATACACCCCGGGGGTTTAAAAACACCTTGGAGCTCCTAGAATATGCAGGAATCTCCATCTCTTAAGTGTACTCCTTGAACACCAACCCCCCCCCCCCGAGGCTGGCCAAGAATGAGAAAACAAAAGAGTCACATGATACGTGGGGAAGGATTATTAACTTGTTTTTCTGTCTCTCAAAAAGTGGTAATTATCATATTATATTGCAATGTGCTATTGAAGCCACCTCAGAGAACTCCTGAAAACTGAGCTCTTTCTCCTCCTTGTGCATGTAGGTCAAACCCAGAGTCTGGTTAGGTGTGATTTTTTGCCAAATAATGGGTGTTTCGAACTGAGGAATGGATAGAGGGAACAAAACGTATGGGAAAGGCAGGGTATCTTAAAGGGAACTATGGATGAGCATGAAGCTCAAGCTCAATGTACCCAATGTTCCCTGAGTCGGTGGGCACAGTGAGAGACTGTCTCTATTCACCACCCTGCAGCAACCAAGGCTGGGCGCTCTCAGCTTCGCTCTGGTCCCCTGGGCCCATCTAAAGGACAGTAGAATGCCCCTCTTACACGGTCCCACATAGCCCGTCAGAGCAGTGAAACCCCAGGGTCTATTCTGTCTTTCAGATGAGAAAACGTCTCAGATAGTCAAAAAGTGCAGTGATGGTAATAATTGACACTGTTATCCCTTCCTGGATACCTGACATCCTCCTCAACATTTACATGTATGAACATATCCACACAACACGATGACCACAAACAGATATTTTCCCTCCAATCAAGAAATGGGGATGGTGGGCCAGAGATATGGCTCAGAGCACTTCCTGCTCTTGCAGAGAACAGAGTTTGGTAGCCAGCACCCTCCCTGTGTCACAAGTGTCTCTGACTCTCTTCCGGCCTCTGAGGGCAAGAGGCATACCCTGGTGCGTGTACAGACAGGAAAGCACTCATACACATAAAAAATAAATTAAAACGTTTTGAAAGGATTGAGTAGAGCATGGCTGGAGGGTTAATTTAGTGGGTAGAGGGTCTGCTGTGTGAACATGAGAACATGAATCCAGCACTAACAAAAAGTTAAGTGTAGCCATATGTGTGTCTGTAATTCTAGCACTGTAACAGGCAGAAACAGGAGGATTCCCAGGGGCTCTGTTTTTTGTTTGTTTGTTTTGTTTTGTTTTGTTTTTAGATCTAGGTTTGGTCTCAAAGGAATTAAGCCAGAGACTGATAGAGCAGGACACAAAATATCCTCCCCTGGTCTCTGTACATTCATGCAAACGCATCACACGCGCACGCGCGCGCGTGCACACACACACACACACACACACACACACACGCACGCACGCACGCACCCACGCACGCGCATGCAGAAGAAATGAAAATGAGGCATATAGAAACAAGATCTCCCAGCAGTCAGATGGGGTCACTGAGTTCCAGCGTTGTCTGGTCTGATTGCCGGGGCGCACTTGTAACTCCTGTGTCAGCGCTTTGCAGGAAACTGAGAATCCTGGGTCACATGTGAAAGCATGGCTTTAGAGTGCATGGAGGTAGATGCTGGATGAAGTGCGCTGCTTTGAGTTTTCTCTGCTTCTGTTTGATTTCTGCTCATTACACTGTTGTTCTGTATTTCATATATGTTGGTTTGTCTTAGCTGATAACTAGGGCACATAAACACTCAGCCATCCTGTGGTGCCACTGAGGCTTGACCTTAAGAAAAAGCCAAAAGGAGTCTCTATGTTCAGAAACCCTAATCACTCATATTTTTCCCAAGATTGTATTTATGGTGGTTTCCTACCATATAAAGTCGAGAGCTGAGACAATGGTTCACTAGGCGAAGTGCTTGCCACACAGGCCTGGTTTCCTGAGTGGTTTAACTCCCCAGAACTACATAAGAGCTGATAGGTATAGTAGCACAGGTTGCTGTGATCCCAGCACACTTCTTTTTGGAGATAGGAAGTAGAGACATGGGCACAGCCTGAAGCTCAGGGGCAGCAAGTAGAGACCAACAGGAAAGACCTGCTGTGAAACTGAATGGGAGGCAAGGACCAAATCCCAAGGCTGTCTTCTGAACTCCACACAATAAAGTGAGATGAAATTTTCTAGAAGAAGAGGAGGAAGAAGAGGAGGAAGAAAGGAAGGAAAGTAGGATAGAAAGAAGGAAGAGAAAGAAAGAAAAACAGAAAACAGAAAGAAGGAAGGAAGGAAGGGAGGAAGGAAAGAAGGAACTTTGGAGTTTTTAATTTGTACTTAAGATTTATTTTATTATGTATGTATATGTGTCTGTGTGCATATGTACATGTGTGTGCATGTGCCCACAGGGGTCAGAAGCCATCAGATCCCCTGGAGCACAGCTAAGTGTAAGCCACTAGTTCTGGACTCTGGGAATCAAATTCTAGTCCTCTGCAAGCAATGAGTCATCTCTTCTGCCCTTTGTTTTTGTTTTAAATAAAATGGGGTGCCAGCAACCAACCAACATTTTCGGCTGATAACCGGAGGTGCTGTAAAATGAAAGCCACTCTCCAACATTATCCTGACATGGACAGTGAATCTAAAGCAGGCACTGGTGACCTCAGGCTCTGTTCTGTAGAAGAAACTCAGACAGACACTCTTTTGCTTGTATGGGTCATTCGGTCTCAAGAGGAAAGTTGAACAGGAACACAGAGGATAAGAATTTCATTAATCGTTTCTAAACCCAGCACTTGGAGAAAGAGGCAGCAGGAGGGTCTCTGTGAGTTTGAAGCTAGCCCGGTCTATATAGTGAGTTCCAGGCCTAGCCAGAGATACACACTGAGACACTGTCTCAAAATAGAAAACGCAAAAAGCAGCAGCAGCCCATGAGTAAGTCATCATTCAGGGGCCTGTTACCACCCCCAAGTGTTCAGGAAAATGGGGTGATCCTCAGAATGATCTTTTAGGGGCCCCCAGAAACGAAGATGTTCTTCCCTTCTCCATCCACAGTTTTTCCTCCACAGAAGAGGAGCCCGGAAGCTCTGAAAGAGGATTAACCGTGACACTGTAAATGTGGCTCTTCTGAGCTCCACCGAAGCCTGGCTCTGTATGCTACAGGTTATTAGGGTTAGCAGAGAGAATGTGCATTTATTTACTGAAGGTACTTTATAAATCAATACCTTGTTTTTGAATTCAGGTCAATAGGAATAACTCTGAAACACAACCAACAACTACTGCAACCCTAAAACAGCACTTTCAACTTATTGATTTTTTGAAAAGTATCTTTTCCTGGCATTATTCACACACTCTTGATAAGCAACTCAATGCAATCAAAAAATGTAATGGATTTTTTAACCCCCAAATATATATTTATATCTTTTTTCCCCACCATGTCTTTGAATGGTAGCCAGGTGGCTTCTTTGGACTATATATATTTGCGGGAGAGAAGGGGAAATAAAGTCTGCACTTACCCCCTGCCCTTTTGCTGTCTGTTTAGAGAATGGCCAACCAGACTAACAGCTATTTCCATTTAATCACATCCCATCTTTCGGCGATTTTGGATATTTATCTAATTTTGCTGGAATCTGGGTTTCTTTCCAGGCAGTGTCTATTGAATTCCTTAACTGGCCACGGCCTTCACCTATGCCCTCCAGCATGTACGCAGCCAGGTGGAACATTCTTAATCTGGGATGTCATAGACTTTGTGGTATTAGTGAATACCCAAAGTTATTTACACACCCATGTGTGCTTTTTGCTTGCAGAGCATGCATGATTCCAGGGGGAAACCATGACCCTGAAAAGCTGTTCCTTGATCCTGTAAATTGTACTCTGGAGACCCATGGTTTTCCTGTGTCTTTGGGGGTCAAAGTAACTTTCATATTCATGTACAGAGATTTCAGCCCATTTCACTTTAAATTCGCTCAAAAGTAGCTTTCTGATGGCTGTGTGATACTGTGCACACACATACATACATACATACATACATACATACATACATACACATATATATATATATAGAGAGAGAGAGACAGACAGACAGACAGACAGACAGACAGACAGACAGAGACAGAGACAGAGACAGAGGATGATGATGTGTATGGTTCAAGGACAGACTAAATAAAAAGCAACTTCCCTTTGTTAAGTTTGATGTTGAAAGATAATATGTAGTAGCATTCCAACTTGTCCCCAGCAAAAC
This sequence comes from Pachyuromys duprasi, assembly GCA_028658305.1. Taxonomy (NCBI): domain Eukaryota; kingdom Metazoa; phylum Chordata; class Mammalia; order Rodentia; family Muridae; genus Pachyuromys; species Pachyuromys duprasi. Next base: position 44,170,532 of record CM053744.1, read on the forward strand.
TCATGTTGGATGAATCCCCAATGCAACTGTGCTGAAAGGCGAAGCCTAGGGGTAATGTTTATAAAGAAGGCATGGAAAGGGATTGTTGAAGCAGCAGACACTGCTTAGCAGGGGTATGCTTGCCTGGCAATCACAAGGCCATGGGTTCAGGTACAAGCTCCACCAAAAATGCAAGTGGGCTCCTGGGAATGGGTTTGCAGCTGTCTTCTGTGTTTCTTCTTCCCCAACAAAAGATGCAGCATTAACAAAAGCATCACCTTGGTTACAGAGACTAAGACACTCATGGAACCCCAGAGCAGCTGTCATCTTGATCTCAGAATCTGTTTCCAGAAAAGTGTACAGTAACATTCTCTTGCCTGTAACTTAGTCTGTTGTACAAATCCACATGGACTAAGGCAATGCTCACTCTTCTCACTAAATTATTTTTGGTTGGTAAGTATTGTTTTAATTGAAATTTGTTACTTATATTAATGTGATTATTCTTATGTTTTATTTTCATTCATTAATTATATGTAATAATGGGTTTTGCTATGACTTTTTCATATATGTATGTAACATTTCAATTGTATTTACCCCCATTCCCCTCTTTTGCCCTACTCTGACTCCTGTTAATCTCCTTCTTCCCCAACAAGTCCCTCTTCTAATTGTATGTCTTTTCTTTCTTCTGGTAGTCCTGTGAATTTTGTTAGGATCTCTTACAGGAGCATTATGGGAATGTGTTTATAGGACAATGTACCTACACCATTGAAGAAAATTTCTCTCCTTTCCCCATAAACTGTGATCTGTGTATAAATATTCAGGGGGCAGAGGCCCCATGAGCCCCTCTCCCTTCCATAACAGGGTGTAACCAATCTTGTGGAGTTCCTGTGCAGTTCATTACAGTTGATGTGAATTCAAGGGTACAATAACCACATCATACCTTGAAGTCAGCACTCCATACCGTGTTCCCTTCCTCCTTCCAGCTCTTGGACTCTTTTTGATCCTTCATTTATGATGGTCCCTGATCCTTGAGGAAGCAATACAGATGTCTGGTTGTGGCTGATTCCCTGTGCATTAGCCAATTAAGAGTCTGTGTAGTTACTGCTGACTGCTGGTAAGAGAAGCTTCTCCGACTGAAGCTGATAACAGCACCGTTCTATGGATATAGACATAGTAACAAAGAAAGTAATTTGACAGGTTATCATGTCCACTTAGCAAAACAACAATAGCAGCTTACCTACCAAGACCTGTGACCTCCCTAGCCACAGATCTTTGATCAGGTTAGGTTTATGGCACCATTTGTGAATTCCCTCTTGGAAGTAGGTATCTAACTGGATTGCTTTTAAAAGGTTGGTAACTGTTCTAACAGATTTGCCACTATTACTAAACCAGTGAGGTAACTTTCCTCGGGTACTTGGTGTTCTTATACATGGGTCCCAGAGCTGAGTAAGACTGCTAATGACAGTTCTTCCCCAGTCCATGCTGTGAGGACTTGCCAGCAGAGAAGCTCCCGGCCCAGTTCCAGCTTGATTTTTTTTTTTATGTCCTACAAACAAAGCACATGGCATCTTCAGCAATAGGGTCTAACCAACTAGTTCTAAACAATCAAGTATTTTTAATTAGGCATATTTATATGATTAAATATATATAAAGTCCCTGTTTCAATATCAATATGTCAATCTATACAATCCAAATAAACAGCAGTTCCTTGTCACCCTTCATAATTTTTTGGAGTATAAATTGGTACTGAGTCCAAAACGATTTGAGACTTGCTTCTCTTTCAGGCTATATAAATAGACAAGTTGGCAATTCTTTAACAAGAATGAAATCATCAATGTTTGAACATTATTTGCTTACAAAAAAATGGTAATTTCTTTGGTCGAGCCCAATTGAAATACAGTATTAGTTCTCTATGTGGGTTACTGTTTTGTAATTTTACAGATGTTTAGGTAAAAGAATTTCTCCATGTTATCTAACCCAGATTATTTTTATAAAATAACATTTTTTTCTTAAATGTTTTATTCATTATTATCTGCTTATATAATAATGCATCACTTGAGGAAAATGCAGAAAAGCACTAGTCCATCTGACCGTCTAGAAAATAGCCGCTCTTTTTCCCAGTGGTAATAAATAATAATGAAATTTATTTTGAAACAAAACTTTTGCGAATGTAATTTTTCCTTATTAAAGACAAAGCATGCTTACAATGGCATGCTAATGAGACAGGAATGTTTATATTCACATGGAGACAAACCTTAGCTGAGTATCTGATGCTGCAGGATACAGAGCAGCTTCAACTTTTAGAGAATTGATTGATACTTTGATTTTATACTTGTCAGTGCTGAGAACACCACTTCACATAAATACATGGTACAAAAATGATGAAAATGTGTTTAGGGCCCTTTCAGAAATTGTTGGAAATTTGCGTTAATCCTAAGACACAATCCAGCTGTTTTGGTTTTTTTTTTTTTCCCTCTCCCTCCCTCTTTCTTATTGTTTAAGAATTTCACACATGCTTCTAATGTACTTTGGATAAAATTTGCCCTCTACTCTCTCCCCCATCACTTCTCTTCTATCACTATCACCCACTTCTTACTACTTTTCCTTCCTACTTCATGTGCCCCCCCCAAAAGAGCGAGTCCGCTTAGTTCTGTCTTTGTACAAGACTCTTATTTTAAGTGTGTGTGCGTGAGTGTGTGTGTGTCCGGGGGCAGAGTACGGGTATTTTGTCCATTTCTTCTGCATGTATGCTGTGTACCACCTACGTGTCTAGGGTCTTCAGAGACCAGATCTCCTGCAAGTGAAGTTACAATCCATTTGTGAGCTGCTCTGTGGGTGCTTTGTATCAAACGTGGGTGCCCTAAAAGAGCAAGATGTTCTTGACTGCTAAATCATCTCTCCATCCCCACCGTACATGGTTCTTCAGAATCTATTTCATTAGCTCAGTATTCCGGGTACATTTACATGGCTAAGAACTTTACTTTTTAATCCTGAATCCTACTTCTGTCAGGAAGCACTATTATATAAACGTTTTTTATTTTATTTAAATCTTGTTAAACTCATGTAAATTTATTTCGTTTATTTGAAAAAAAAGCATGTCCTTTTTCAAGTCCTTCAATATAGACGATAACTTATAGTTAAATCACTCTTGATATCACCATCTACAACAACCATACCTGTGATAAGAGTGTAAAGTCTGTCAACACACATCATCTGGCATGCTTGGAACAGTGTTATAAATTTCTTTGGGCAAACACACCTCTTTTCTTAACTGGAGGTTTTTCACTTCATTTCTCAAAAGTGGCATCACCTAACAGTTATCCTTCATAGGTCTCTATCATGATTGGATGATACCTATGATGATAAAACCAGGAAGTAGTAGAAAGAATGTTCTGGAAACTTTCATAGTTCTGTAGGATTCATTCCTCCAGGCTGACCCACTAAGACAAAAGAAATAGACATACATTTATATCTTTTATTTCCAAATTGGTTTCCAAACTATCCTAATTTGCATTCCCACCTGCCTTGTTAGAGGAGCGATTTCATATTTTCATGCTGGGATTGGGTTCCATTGCTTACCTCTTCTCTAGGTTTCCAGATGAACGTAATAGACAAAATGTTACTCCATGTCAATTTGCATGACTGATTTTTCCTGATGTAGGCATTGTTTTCCCAATTATTTCTTGCTACTCTCTAGTTTTGCCCCTCTGGTGAGTCATATTTATTTTTAAGATGGTTGACTTCAAGGTGGCTGACTCACATTGGTGTCAGACTTTAATTCCTAGTCTATAGTGATGAAACAAGTGAGCCAAGTAGCTCACAAGGCTCCGAACTCCCACTTTTGGCTTCATTATTACTTACTGCCAACAAATGAATTAACCAGACACTGTTAGAAATTTCTGGCCAGAAATACAAAATGTTGAAACCACAAGAAGGCTTCTCATTATTAATATAAGATACTACATTAGTAAACCCCTCCCCACAGTCTAATTGTGTGTCCTTTAATTTACAAGGAACATGAATAACTTACAAAAACAAACAAACAAACAAAAAAGCAGCAACAGAAGAGTAAAGTTAAATTTGTTTTATTTTCCTTAGGAAGCCCAAACCTGTGAGTCGTGATGGCTGGGCAAAGCCTGTGAGTCTTTATGGCTCTTTCCCTTGTGTTTAAGTTTCTTTGTACATACACTCTCAAATAATTGGAGAAGAAAATCTTGCAACAAAGAGAGCGTATATTAGTCCCTTTTTACAGTTATATATAAATAGGTTCCCTCTAAATGTTCTGTTTGGTAGTAGGTATGCTTCCTCAGCAGCCCGTTGGTGTCTGTCCTTAGTGTCCACAGGGAAATCTCTTCCAGACAAGCCTTAGGAATACCTAATTCCAAGATGCTCAAGTCTCTTACACAATGTAGCATCACATTTGCATATAACAAACACACATCCTGGTATATATACTTACAGAGCTTAATACAATCAAAGGCTCTGTGAGGAACTGTTATAGTGTATTATTTAAGGAAACAAGACAAGACCAGAATCTGTACATGTTCATCATATAGACACAATGCCTGGTGTGTGTGTGTGTGTGTGTGTGTGTGCTTTGTTAAAGCAACAGATGAGAGACTCTTAAACTTAACAAAGGACTGATTGCCCACATGAAGATAGAAACGTATAGGAAAAAGGGATAGTAGAAAGGAGAATGGTGATATATTTAAGGGAAAATAATAGTAATGGTAAAGGAGAGGGCTACAGTTGTCAGTAAGAAAATTCTTAAGAGGTTGTAAATGATATAATCAGGCTCTGGCCTAGATATGAAAGAAAGGGTGAACTGTGGGCTTCCCTGGGGATAAACAGATCAAAATTGAGAGGAAAACGCCCTGACATGAATGTCTACAACACAGCAGACTCACTGTTTCCCTGTGTTCTGCTGACCAGATCGCTTCATTAGCCATCTCCCAAGCTCACCAATATCACTAGTGGTTCATAATGATGACCTGGGGGCACAGCAAGATCTCGAAGTGCCCTCTGACTCATCAAAGAAATATTAAATTAAATGTATTTTGCAGAGGTCTAATTCTTTTAAAAATCGGTGATCCATGTGTGGTGTGTATGATAATCTCCTATTAATTTAATATTTGATTCAACCAGAGCAATATTTCAGTAATCCGTTTTCCAAGAAGAGTGAAAAGTTGATTCTGGTTTTAAAAACACTGAGCATGCTGCCATCACACTTCTGTTCTGGGGTCCGTACAGTGCTGAAGGATTTACATAAGCACGACTCATTGCCTGTCGTTTTCCTGCTCGGCTTCATGGCATGAGTTCACTTTCGAAACCTTGCGATGTGACTGGGCCAAGTCCATTTACTAGCTCTTTAAGAACTTCAGCCGAATTGTAAATTGCAGAACTGTCGGCATCGTTTGCATACATAATCAGGTTAGAGTGATGGGACAATGGGACACATCCTTTATGGGAAGGAGGAACAATAGCAGACAGCTTCCAATCCTTGGGACACTCAGAGCAGTTTATTACATGGCTGATGTTTTCTTTCTAATCTCCACGAAGTGATCTCTTCTTCAATGGTACACAGGAGGGGCAGCTTTCCCTTGTGTGTTGTCTTTACCGCTTTACAAATCTCGAATTCAGAGCCAGTGTGATCACCCTGTCTCTCACACAGAGAGAGAGGTTTTCAGTCCAAATGACATCACGAGTTCAATGAAACACCCTCTCACAGTAGCAGCCCTGTATTAAATTAATTTAATCTCTGCATATCATTTCTGAGTACTGTCCTCCGAACATTGACAATTTGCCGATTGCTCACTTCCTATTTGTAATCAATCTCACAGATAATTTACCAGCCAGTGAAATTGTTTTACTAGCCTATCATCCTCCTCTACCTGACAGGGAGCAAAGTAAATACAATCAGCCCTGCTTTACACCCTCAGAAATTTATGATGACCCCAGGCAAGGAGCTTTCTGCAAGACTAATTTATGTATAGTGGCATCTGTCACCATGGCACTTGGACACGTCCTGGGCTTTTTTTATTAGTTGTTCCTGGTAACAGCCCTGTGAGATCAGAAGGTAGGGTCAGCTATACCCTTCTCCCAAGGCTTCTGAAATTGCATCCTATGTGTACATCAGGGGTCCATCCCTCAAGTCAAGAATATGCTCTCGTAGACCATAGATCAAAGTCACCTTGAATATAAGGACTCAGAATCTATGCCAGGCCCAAATACATTATTACACATCTATTTTTTTTCCTCCACAATAAACAGCAGTTCAGTGAGGAAAGCACTTTCCTGAGGTTATAAAACAATTAAGTAGTAGTAGCATTGTTACCCTTGAAGTTAATGGTTAACCCAAATGCACAACAACCTGGGTTCAAATCTTGGTCCAGCTGCTTCCTAACCCCTTTAGCTTTGGTAAATTACTTTAGTTACCCTCTCCCCCTCCCCAACCCTCACTGCCTTTGCAAATACTGTTGACCTCTACCTTCCTACCTTCCTTCCTTCTTCTTTCTTTTTCCTTCTTTCCTTCTTTCTTCCTTTCTTTGAGAGAAAGTCTTGCTATGCAGCTGAGGATGGCTGTGAGCTCATGCTGATCCTGTCTCTCAGCCTCTGGGGTGCTGGGATTGCCTGGTCAGTGCTAACTCATCTCAGTTCAGCTTTCATAAGAAGCCGGGAGCACCAGATCCAACCTTCTCGCCTGAGTTATAGGTACAGACTGTCACCACCAAAGGGAAATGCTCAGGCCTCCCTGCACATTTGAATATACATAAGTGGCCTTTTGGGAACAGCCCGCCTTCTATAGCAGGCGTTCCCTGAGTGTCAACAAGTGTTACTGTGATAGGCTTCACCTGTGGCCAGCCAGATGGCACGGAGGGTCCCATGGCCATCCTGCCCCACCAGTCAGTCTTGATGAAGCAGATGAGTTTTCGTTTTGTCTTAAATTTTGTATTTTGTTTGTTTGTTTGGGAGATGATATGCACGCTCTGCTGCATGCTTGTGGAGGTCAGAGGACAACGCTCAAGAGTTAGCGCTCTTCTTCTACCATGTAGGACCCAGAGATTGAACTCAGATTATCAGGCAAGTGCCTCTACCCACTGAGCCATCTCATCAGCCTGAATCAGTTGGGTTTTAATATCCAAAGCTAGCAAGGTTCTCCTGTCAATTCAAGAGGATTTGATTGGCTTTCACGTTTCTCTGGTTTCATGATGCCATATAAATTCCCATCAGTGTTTCTGAGACAGAAACAGTAGAGCCTGTTCACAGGACACATTTAAAACAACAAACAAACAAACAAAACCCATAAAACTTGAATCCTGACCTCATGGACTCTATATCCTGCCGAAAGAAAGAGGTGGGGTATGATGTGCAAATCTAGCCGTGAGATTTTATTTCAATCATGTGTATATGCAGGGTACGAGAGGACTGGATGTGTCATGGAACACTAGAGAGGGAGCAACATGGGAACAGAGTCATCCTTCTTCTTAGCCATCTATCTCCCGCTGCCTGGTGAGCCTCAGATGCTATGCAGAAAGAATGCAAATCTAGCTTATGCTTGGTTTCCGTCTTCAAGGGCAGCTGTTCTGGGCCTACAGAAGGGATCTCTGTGGAGAGCTATGGTTCTGGATTGTGTGTTGGGAGCTGATGAGTTAGGTACCAGATAACTCGAAGGAGATGATGGGAAAAATAGGAAAGATTAAGAAGAGACTGGGAGGCTGCAGAGAAGAAGAGGAAGAAAAGAAAAAGAGCTATGTAAAGGCATGCAGGCGAGATTGGGGTGATAACTAGAGCTTTTTGGCCCCCCAGATACTTCGGAGTGTGAATGAGAGCAGGCGGTGGAGGGTGGGAGTGGTTGGGATGCCTGGGGCTTTGATGAGGGTAGAGCAGGTGGTCATTCCAGATGGAAGAACCCACACTATCAAAGACACAGAGATGTACAAAGCGCTTGACATGAAAGCAGGTCAACAGTCCACTGTGGCAAGGAGAGAGGGATTAACAAAGGTAACACAGGGCCAGAGTCTATCTTCCTGCTGTGGAATTCCTGTCTGGGCACTTCCATGCCATCTGGCTGGCCCAGTTCTAAAAGTGACAATACAGTCATTCTAACTCCAGCTGCCCACACATCTCCCCCCATCCTAGTGATGGTTTTACAACTTTGATTTTGATTCTGGGCCAAACTGGCCATATGGCTGGTCTGTCTCAGTAAGGGAAATTCTTTGAGCCATTTGCCCTAGGCCATGTCCAAGTTCTCCCCTCAGTGTCAGATCTCTCTGCCATGTGGCTTTTGGCTTCATGTTTTGACTAGCAGTTAGCATCAGGAAAAGATGGTTAAGCAGTAAACACCTGAGAGAGAGAGAGAGCTCCTTCAAAAAGGAACGTGTTCTTTTAGTGATGCTCATTCTAGAAGACTCTATGGGGGAAACACACACACACACACACACACACACACACACACACACACACACACACACACTTCAGTCCAACCCAGGCTTGGAACACATCGATGAATTTTAACAAGGTACATATTCTTCTTCTGTATCTTCTGAGGTGAGAAAGAGTGATTGGTTTCAGGCTGTAGAGTGATTAGAGCCAGCTTAGGTCTTTGCATTTAAATGTTTTTTTTTTAAGAGGGTGCTCCTGTGAGTCACAAAAAATGAAGCTCACCCTGTTGATTTATGTTCCTGGTGTTTTCTGGGAATTTTGTCAATCTTCAGAAAAAACAGTCATCATTTTCAGATTGTATTAAACTCCTTAGAAATATTAGCTTGCCAGAAGTGCCATTCATTTTTTAATATATAGTAGACATTAATAATAGATGACCACAGTTTGTTCTTGTAAGTTTAATCAAGTAAGTTCATACTGGCCACCCAGCTACTTGTTTGGTCTTGTAGCTGCCTACCCTTAAGCAGATCTTGTATCTTTCAATATTACCTGAAATCAAGCAAAACTTGATTTTTTTATGTTTTTATTTATTTTTTGAGAATCTCATATAATATATATTGATTGTATCCCTTCACTCCTTCCAGATCTTTCCCTATCTTTCTTTCACTCAACTTCATTCATGTTCTTTCTTTTCCTCTTAAAAGAAAAGATGTGTGTTTGCACACATACACACACACACACACACACACACCAATTTGTATTGGCCAACTACTCCTGAGCACAGGACCTACCCTAGAATGTGGGTGATATAAACATTCCATTCAAGAAAACTGATTTTCCCTCTCCTGGAAGCTATTACTCTAGCTAAATAGCTTCTTAGCTAGGGGTGGAACTTTGTGTTTGCCTCCCTTTCTCCATGTTTGGATTTTGTCTGGCTTGAGCTTGTATGGGTCTGATATGTGCTACCACAGTCTCTGTGAGTCCATGTGTGCGTCAGCCCTGTTGTATCTGGGAAAATTTCTTTTCTTTGAAATCATCCACCACCTCTGACTGGTACAATCTTAGCCTTCCACACAGAATGATTCCTGTGCCTCAAGGGGAAGAGTGTGACAAAGACATCCCATTTAAAACTGAGTGCTCCGAAGTCTCTCAGTCTCTGCACTTGTGCGTCTCTATGTTACTCCCCTAACCAACAGTCTAGGCTATCGTCAGTCTTAGCTACCCCCTACTACCTGACAATAAGACTTTACTACTGAAGGCACCACATACTTACATCATAGAACATGGAGAAACTGAACTGGTGTTCGACTGGAAGCTAGCTACTGGCTAGCATTTGCAGTGTTGAAAGTTGCTACTATACATATGCTATCAAAAGAGAAAGATTATCATAAGTCCCACCCAGCTCCAACCCTGAGATCTACAACAGAGACCTGTCTGTGAGGTAGACCAGTGCAATAGTGGTGCAGATGTTATGGGAATAACCAACCCGTTTGTTTTGTTTTAATTTTGATTTAGGGCTTGCTCCATGAGATGGAACCCATACATGACACTGTTAATGATGCCAAGAACCTGATACAGACAGGATTGGACCTGGGAGAAAATTTGCTACAAGTATTCTGTTAAATGATCGTAGCAACAAAACAACTCATAAAGACATATCGCTATACCCAAAGATCAGTGTTTCACTCAACCCTCACCAGAGAAACTTCTTGCAGCAAATGTTGAAGATTTTTAAAAAGACTTCTTTCTAGATTTTGTAGGGGTTGTTTCCATGCCATGGAAATTGCCAGGTTGAGTCTAAGAATGCTTTAGCTGCATTTTTCTTCTCAATAACAAAATCATTAATCTCTTCTTAATGCCATGAACCTGCCTAAATATTCTAGACTTATTTCAGACCAAAAGGAAATTCACTTGAAGCATGCAGATTGCTCCTAAACACAAGTATCCTCATTTCTCAGGGCTCAGTGATTGAGACTAACTAGAACACAACTCATGCTAACTTGAGGAAAACGGAGATTGTATCAAGTCATAGGTTAAAATACCTGGGCCGGTTGCTTTGGGCGCAGGCAGATTCAAAAGCTCCAACAGTAGTATTTTTCTCCTCAGGAGTTTGTGTTCTCTTCATACCCACTTTGTATGTTTTTCTCATATATTTGCCTCACTCTGGGTGGAGATCTTCTTGAGACAGCCCCTGTCATTTCCAAGATGACATTAAATCAACACAGCCTCCCTCAAGGGAGAAAGCTCCTCCAGTGTCAAAAGTTCCAGCGAGAGGCCTGATTTGGGTTTCTTTGTCTCTTGGTTTGGGTTCATCACTATGGACAGGTGAAAGTTGTACCTATCTGTTCCCACTTGAGACAGGTAGAGGCATAGGGATGGCCTGTCCCACTGCATCCAAATGATATGAGAGGCACCTCTACAGCAAACAAAATATGGAGGGTGTGTCCCCAAAGTAGAGGAGAGAATGCTGAAACAAAAAGCCCTGTTCATTATCATTTCCCCACAAATGCTGTGCTGTGGAAAGTCCAGTAGCAAGGGCTAGGGAGACGGCTCAGTGGACTAAGTGCCTGCAGCACAGACGTGGGGACCGCAGTTTGGAACCTCGGCATCCACGTAAAGCTGGGCGCAGGGGCGTCCTCTGTAGTCCTGGTGCTGGAGAAGTAGAGATAGGAGGACCCCTGGAGCTTATTGTCTAGTCAGCATAGCTGAATCACTGAGCTTCAGGTTTAGTGAGAGATCCTGACTCAAAATTAATGGTGGAGAGCAACGTAAGAAGATAACCAATGTCAATCTGTAGCCTCTACACACACACACACACACACACACACACACACGAACATGTACTGAACACACATTTTTATAGAAAGAATAAAGAATTCTAAATCCTTTTCTTTTAAAAAAGAAAAGAAAATCAGGTGGTAGAAGTCAGTTGAGGACAGATCACAAATAATAGCCACAAATGAAGCAGGTAACAGAAAATAAGTTGTCGTCAAAATTGCTTGTTAATTTCAATCTTTAGTTGCTGAATGGCTCTTTGGACTGAGTCATTTGCACTGATTTCAATAAACGAAGCAAAATTATCTTTTCACTTGAAGATACCCTTGTTCATTCTGTGAACATTCATTGCTTTAGAATCCCCTGGAATTGCTGTCGGGTCGTGGCGTTTGGTAAGCTGCACGATCCTGCATAAACCATCTAGCATTTAATAGCTTTACTTTTTTCAGGCTCCAGATTCTCCAGAGGCCACTGTAATAGGTACTCCTTCAGCTTTTTATTCAGAACTGTTTTATGGAAGAAACAAAGGATTCAACCCTAGCTTTGGAGGAAAATACTTCTCGCCATTTTTCTCTAGTTGTTTTATAATCAAGGTATTTCACATTTATCAACACCATCCCTACCATAGCTCTACATTAAATGAAAATTCATGCAATGATTTTTATGGGTAAAGCAAAAGGCATTCCATAGAAATGTATTACAGAATTGATGAATTTTTAAAAAGTTTTTAAACTGAATTAATTTCCAAGTTGTATAAATATATAAAAGTTGTACATGCTAATGGAGAGCCTTGTGCTGTTTCAATACATTGTGTCATCAAGCTGAACGTAGCTGTCTCCTCAAATGGTTATAGGTTCTTTACGGAGGGGGAGAGACATTCAGAATCCTGTCAAGTTTTTTTTTTGTGATATTTTACAGAATGTAGGGCCATCTATAGCCTCCCGCTATGCGGTACCATAACAGAACCCCTGAGTCCTACTTAACTATAATTTCTTTATGTCAACTGATTAATTTTTCCCATTCCTCCCTCACCTGTCGCCCAAGCCAGGTAAAATAAAAGTGCACACACGGTTGGCATGAAGGTACGTACTTATAACCCCAATGCTTGAGAGGCTGAGGCAGGAGGATCATGAGTTTGGGGCCACCCTTGGCTACAAAGAGCAGCTCTATGTCCAAAACATATTTTTAAATTAGGAATTTTTTAAAAGTTTTTAGTTAAGTTATTTGTTTGTTTGTTTGTTTGCTAGGAACAATGCACATGGCATGGTACCCAAATTTTATCACAACTATTATTAATATAATAGAGCACAATTCTGAGAGGTTGGCTCTCTCCTCATACCATGTGAGTACCAGAGCTTGAAGTCAGGTCGTCGGGCTTCGGGGCAAGTGTCTTTATCTGCTGAGGCCCCTCCCTGGACACATTAAATCATAAGCTTTCAGAAGTGAAAGGAAGAAGGTGGCTATGAGGCAAGAAATCGACCAACTGAAGTTGATTGTTTTTATGATGGATCTAAATGATGGCCCTGTTTAGAAATAATTACTTTTCAGTTTATTTCCCTTTTTCAAACATTGGCGTGTTTTGCCTAAATAAGAATTTCTCCAGAAGACACGTCGTTTTATTCCATTTTCTCTATCACAATAGCATGTTCCTTTTTTTATTTCCACGTGAAACCTTATTACAACAAAGGCAAACACACAGTTCATAAGTTGACAAGGAATGGTGATTAGTGGTTTTTTTTTTTTTTGGAAAGATCATAATAAATCCAGCTTTACCAGCATTAAGCTGGTCTCATGGACTGCCTCCCCCTCCCTTCTCCCGTTCCTCCCTCCTTTCTTTCCTTCTTTGTACTAACACCCTACAAAGCACCCTTGACTCTAGAGCCAAAATAAAAGTTGTACCACATCTTATAACACCAAGAACGTGGCAGAGTTAGCATCTGCCCCGTGATCACCACCCACCATGGCCTCCCTCGGTACTTGTTGGAGCGATGAGATTCACCAGTTTTTCATCATTTGAGAAGAGAGAGTAGCCGGCGTTCCCTCTCTAGTGGACTCGTGATCTTCTTTACCTAGAGGTGTTAAGAATTGCTAAGGGCTGTAGGACCTGTGTAAATTACAGCCATGCAGAGAGGTGTTGAAAAATCAATAAGTAATGAAATAGTACTGGAGTGAAGTAGCCAAGAGAGCAATGGGTGGGAAACTCCCAAGGATGCAGTTTCATTTTGTCAAAAGGTAAAAGAAGATGTTCCAGTGTGTTCCTGTAAAACTGGGCTTCCTAGGAAGTAAGACGCTTTGGGCATAAATAGCAGTAGAATTAGGCGGGTGCTACAGGAGTGAACGGGCTGTGGACCAGGTTTTATTTTAAACAATCCTGCACCTTATTCCAATAAAGTGATATCATTGGTATATTTCAAGACTATATAAAGTATGTGCCCCTTAGGGGGTTTTTGGCACCCTTAACCACACCCCATTTGCCCCGTCTGTATTGCCTACGCAAAACATCTCCATCTTTCCCAATCATGTGTCAGCAATGGTCCCCAGCAATACGACTGAACCAGGACCTCAGCTCCCAGAGGCTCCTTCTGCTCATGATTGATCCTAGATATGTGCAGCCTAGTGGCTAAAACTCCCTCACCAAGTCCACTCTCTGAATAAAGAGCTTCATTGTGAATGAAGGGTTCATAAAAATTGGGCGACTACAAGCTAAAACTTCATCTGATGGTTTTGTTGCTTTTTAGTTATTGTTTGAAAGTCCACCCAACCCACACATTTTGGTAGGTGACTTCTGCTCCTCAAATGGCCATCTGGAACATAAAGGAAATTCTGCTAGGGAAGATGACTGACCCAGTGAACCTGCAGGTCTGAACCAAATGGAAGAAAGCTAGTAGGGGTCATCGCAGAGCTCAGAAGAATGAAGGGCGTGGACCTGCACTTTGCATGGCTTTCTGTATACAGTCTTCAATCACAAATCATCTACCTCATCACATATTTATGTACATTTATAGCATTGGTACGTCAAATTCAGATGTAGCTTCCAGCCTTTACCTCTTAAGAGAGAAGGGAAGCCTGGAACATGTTCCCAAGTTCTTTTAGGGGGTCAGCTTGTATCTCTCATCTACTGAGATTGAAATTTTAAAAAAAAGATGCCATCATGGAATGAAGAAAATAATCATTTGTTTCTTGCGGCGAAATGACTCACAGTCTCTGTGATATTATGACTTGGGTCTTGAGACACCAAATGAGGTAGCCAGGCTTATCTCCTTCCCCTTTGCTGGCCCCAAGCACTTGTGCAACAGGGACAATAAGAGTCTTTTACACCTGATAAAAACAGGGCAATAACCATAAACAGAACAGTAGGACTGGACACAACTGACTGCCCTTTCATGCTGTGTCACATATGTCTCCCAATAGTTAGTGAGCTAGCTTTCGTTACTGTGTTTAACACGAGTTCCGTGTCTGCTGTATTTTGCAACATTGGAAATGAAGACATTATGTAGTTCGACTCCCCCCACTCCACCCCCCACCCCCAAAAAAATACCACAACAACACACTTTTCCTTGAACTATGTAAGCAGGATGGCTCCAGTTAACTGGTTCACCTCCTTCCATGTACATGTGTAGTCCAATTGCTTTCACCGTGTCCGTCCTGCTCTACACTGTCCTGACAAGGCTGTTGAGATGAAAAGTCTAGCAGTTGACAGAAGGAAGCTTGGACTACTCAGCATGTCCGGATATCTCCCTTGTCTTCTGCCTGTTAGCCATGGAGCGAGCAATAACCCCCACCTCCAGCGATCCATCCACTGATGCCATTATCTATTGTTTAGGACATTGCAGCCGCAATAATGAATCGGTATGTCTTGATCTCTGAAGTACTTAGACAGGAGGCCACACGTGATGAGAGAAAAAGCAAGGCTAAGACTCAGTTCTGTTAGGCACAGGCTGGGAGTGGATACTGCTAGGGAAGAATGCATTAAACTTGAGAATTTTGTTTAACATGGTGGTTTAAAAGACTTAAACAGTTATGGTGGGCATAACTCCTTCAATCAGAAGACCACGAGGAGGCCCTACTTAGACCAGGGTGCTGGTGCGGTTCCAAGTCACGCTACCACCGCAAAACACTAGGGGGCACCATGTTAATACCAGTGTCCCAGCCCCAGTGCCCTCCAGGAAGCCTCCATCATCCCGACCTTGGCTCTCAGTTTATTCAAGGCATGTTGCTGAAGGTTCATGACCTGTGACCATTTGAGGCATGTAGGCTGAACTGATGGGATAGAGTCCTCTCCAGAACTCATTCTAAGCAGTTGCCTCTTGAGGGCTACCTATGTGTGTTTATTCCTCTTGTTGGGTAGGTGCAATTTCTTCATGCCCGATGCAGTGTGGAGCACATTCACCCCAGAGTCCCTTAGCATTCCAGGCCCACCATCTACCGGCACCTACTTCTATCAGAGTAAAAATAACAGTCACCTTTCCAGGCTGATGTTTCTATGAGACGTTGATTACAAAATGAGTGCCTCTTCCTTTCTTTCTTTGCTCTGTATTTTTCCATTCCCTCTTCAGAAATGATTCTCCAAAGAACAGATTTTAGCAGCTCTCTGTCATGTACTAACAAACAATAATCAGGCTCAGCACAATCCCCGGTGTCAGGCTGAGAGACTTGTGGACCCAGGAGCACAGGGTCTCCAATCCCACGGGACTCGGATTCTGCTTACTTATTCAGAGTGCGGACTCCAGGAAGGTCCTTGCCGTACCCACTTCAACACCTCAAGCTGGAAGCCCTAGGTACCTCCTTTGGGGTAGAGCTTCTGAAGCTTGAGACCGATGAAGATCTACAAATGACATTTAAACTACAAAAGGGGGTGGAGGTGGGAAGGGAATTCCGGGGGAAAGAAATGATGGTTGGCAATGGCAAGATCATAGCCCATATGAAACCTGCTGCTATGTCGTACATTAATTTCAAAGCCTGTGGCATCAAATGTATTCTCCTTGCCGCTGTTCCATTGATTTATTGAGTACCTAGTATATATGAGGCAATGAGGGAGATCTGAAGACACATAGGCACAAAGAGAGTCGACAGGAAATGCACAGTCTCTTCTCTGTTCTTGCCTTGGTATAACTGTCTTACCTAGCATGCTCTTTTGTCACCCATTACTTTCCGCCCTGTGAGGTCATGGTCTCTATCCTCTTCTTCCTCTCTCTTCCCCCTGCTAACTGAGCACAAGTATAAAGAAACCAAACTGAGATGGCGAGATGGCTCCATGGGTAAAGTGGGTACACAAAATCATGAGGAGGAGTTCAACCCCCCAGAACCCACATATAAAAAGCTCGGCGTGGAGGTACACGCTTAGCCTCCCAGCACTGGAAAGAGGTTAAGGTGGGAGTATTCCTCGAGCTCTCTGGCTGACTACGCCAGTGTCGTGGGCCAAAGGGAAACCCGGCCTCAATTAACAAGGCAGACAGCCTCTGGTCTAGCTTCCGTATATACACGCACCTACATGCACACGTGTGCACACACACAGAGAAACCAGACTAGGTTCTGTAGGACATATATCCGTAGTGCTTAGTTTCTGAAGCCTTCATTTTTTAAAGAACCCTCGATGCTTGTCTATAGGGTTGTCCAGTTTGGTTTGTGCTGTTGCTGCTGCTGCTGTTTTCTCTGAGAACCATCAGCCTCTGGTAGAAAAATCAAGAGTGCCCACCTTCATCTTTCAAAGGGTTGTGTAGCAAAGTGATTAAAAGGATTTCTATGTAGCAGACGAAATGTTCCAAGTCAATGGCATGCAGGTTGAGAACTGAATCGGGAACCTACAAAGGGTGGTAACTGTTGAGGTGGTCCACTAGGAGGCTGAAATGCCTGGAAGTTAAACTCTGATGGCACAGTGTTTAACGATCATCATCTGGGGGCGAGTCACACTGAAGGGTGTCTCCACTGGGATTTGCTTTGAAGATCTTCCAGACCCTAACCTGTAAACACCACACCGAAGAGAAGTCTCCATGTGACTGGAAACAAGCAAGGGTCCACTGTCAATGGGAGGACTGGGTCATGACCTTGACTTTCGGAACTGGGAATTCTTCATGAAGTGATGCTTGGCTCTTGGTAGCTGCCATGGCAGCAAAGAGAAAGTTTCTTCCAGGAAGCACAGTATGGACTGGGAGCTGGTAGAATTGCTTGCTGCCAATCCTGACAACCTGGGTTCAGTCACCAGGACCTACATGGAGGAAGGAGAGAACCAGCTTCCAAAAGTTGTCTTCTGCGCAAGGATTCACGGCACACACACACAAACACACACAAATAAGTGAAAATGTGATTTTTTTCTTTCATTAACTGCAATGGAGGCTGACACTAGCCTAAATATAGAGGTTAAAGTGGAGTAGTTTAGGGCAGGATGACTCAGTGAGTGAAGGTACTTACCATCGAGCCTGAAGCCCAGAACCCACAGTGCAGGGAAACTCCTGAAAGTTGTTCAACATGCACGCACACGCACAGTGTGACATGCATGCTCATACATGCATCACATGCACGTGATCATAGCTGAATTTAAGCATTTAGTCTAGCTTATCTTTAGCTATATCACACGTTTTCTTTCCTTTGAGGACCTCCAGTTGATAAGAACCATTAATGTGATTTTCTGATCTGCTACTTATCTTTACTGCCTCCACGTCCATATTTGACTGGTCCTGATGATCTCATGAATAAGAAAACAAAGTAGAAGTTCCTTATTAATGACAATTCCATGAATAAGTAGAAAGCATTTATGAAATTTAGAAGCCTGTGTTAACCTTCCTACAGAAAGCCCATAACATTCTAGCATTTCTTCCAACAAACCACCATCCCTAGAAACTTAGGAACCCACTCGGCAAAAGGATCTTGACATATGGAAATCTCCCTGAACTAAATTAAGTGTCTCTTGATTAGGCTTTCTTGATGCATGAACCAGGAAAAAAAATGAACTAAAATTATGCTCTTAACATTTATTGAGCATTTGTCATGTACCAAGGCACTATTCTTTATTTTATTTTTAGTTCTATTTATATGTTTGTGTGTATGTGACAGTGGGTGGGTGCATGTGCGAATGTATGCATGTGTCTAGAGATCAGAGGACATTTTGCAGGAGTCTGTTCTCTCCTTCCACTGTGTGGCTCCTTCGGACTGAACTCAGGTTTGAACTCACTCTTCTTCACTTGAGGGAAGATGGTAAGAGTGGCTTCTAGCCACCATGTATAGAACCTAGGTCTCTCTGGGCTCCTTGTGCAATCTATTCCCACTGCTCTTAGCATATGTTATCACTTAGCATTAGAGAAGGATGACCGAGTGTCACCAGAGCATGGGCGATCTCTGTTGGTAGAATGCTTACCTAGCATACACAAACCCCTTGGTTAGATTCCCCCCATAACTGAGCATAGTGGTGTGCAGATGGAGGTAGGAGGACCAGAAGTTCAAGGTCATTCTCAGCTAAGTAGTGAGTTCTAGGCCAACCTGGTTTATATGAGACCTGGAGGAAGAGGGAGGCTATTACACATGCATTCAGCCCCTCTTTAGAGAGTATCTTTTATTTATAGGTCATAGAGGCTGGTAAGCTTCTTTCCTTCTTTCTTTCTTTTCTTTCTTTTTTTTTCTTTTTTTGGAGACATGGTTTCTTTTTGTAGCTCTGGCTGTCCTGGAACTCACTGTGTAAAACAGGCTCCTCTGGAGCTCACAGAACTCTGCCTGCCTCTGCCTCTGAGTGCTAGGATTAAAGGCACGCCAGCCACTGTCACCCGGCACATAGTTGATAAGTTGCAGACTCTAGACTCAGGTATGTCGAACTCTGTTTTTGGTCAACAGGCCACACTACAACCATAGTAGACAGGGCAAAGAGGAAGAGGAGGACGAGAAGGAGGAGAGGATGAGGAGCCTGGATGAGGATGAGCAATGCCTGTTTACCTTTGCTGAGGGAGGGTGCGAATGGAAATCTGCCTTTGACAGCACCAGTGCATGAGAATAAAATTAAAGAGGACAATTACAAGTGATTAGTCACTGGAGTGGGGCTCCACGTGTGTCTACAAAAATAGGATTGGCTCTCACTCTTTGGACTGGGTACAGAGGAGCCAGCCATCAAAGACATCTTTCCTAGGCCTGCAATTCTGTGATTAACTCATTTCAAGGAGCCAGACTGCTCGAGCTCATTAGGAACAATGACCCCATTTCTCAGGAGGTGCCGAGTCAAGTGGTCCCAAGGGAATGTCTTTGGCACCCAGTGACGGTGACATTAGCACCCAAGTGGCTGGTAGTAGATCAGTCTCTCTGCCTGGTCCTTGAGAACTAGAGCAGTCAGTCACTCAATCTCTGGGTCCCGAAATCCCAGGAAGTGGGGGCCTACTGCCGGTTTAGATTGCTTCGGCACCTCTGCTCTGAATAACTTTGTTAAACGGTCTCTTTTACAAATTTTAATTCATTCCAAGGTCCAAAGACAAGCATCCTGCCTGGACAGATGAAGAAGGATTGTAGTGGGGGTTGAAGGGGAGGGGAACTTGAGGAGAAGCCTGGAGCTGCAGAGATGAGTGGGCCGGTGCCAGCTTGGAAACCCCTGACCCAACCCCAACTCTCTTGAGAGTGAGAAGGAAAGCAATCTGAATGGCGGGCCTTCAGGGAGTTCACTTGGGGCAGTTGTCACTGACAGCCAGACGGTGAGACTGAGCCTCTTTCAGGAACACTTCCAGCGGAGGTGGAACACTGGAATGCCGCAGCTTTGATGTGATGGGCGGGTATCTGACCTCTTTACCAAACCTTTCCCTGGCTTTCGGTGTTACCTGGCCACACTGTAGATGAAAGCCAGCCAGGCCAGCCGCCTGCTCTCTTTCCTGCCTTTTCAACCTGCAAAGGTTCTCAGGGCAGCCCCATGCAGTTGCCTGACACTAGACCCTGGAGAATATGGGGCTCTCCTACAGCACAACTATATAGCTCCAGGCTTCTCTCTGCAAGCACCATGGGCAGAAGGGAGTCCAAGAATGATCAGACTAATGATCACTGAGGGGAAAAAAAGGAAGCGAGGCCAGAGGGAAAAAAAATATCAAGTAGGGTGGAGAAGACTAAAAGGAGACAGTTTTCTTAATTTTTTTTTTCTACAGCGGTTTCTCTTTTGGAGATCTAAGACCCGCCAAGTATTACGTCAAAGCTTTCTCCAAACCACTAGATGAGGGGGTTTTGTTGTGGGGCCGATACACTCCCGGGACTCATTGGGATGGCAGGATAAAAATTAATTAGACGCTGTTTGGAGGGGGCTTTGCAAGACAGCCTGAGGCTATGCTTCAGTCTGGTTGTTAGAAACAATATCATCACCACTACCCCTGCCCAGTGAACAGACGTACACAGGGGCGGCCGAGGGGGAGCCACAGAGCATTCAACACAGACATCAGAGGCGAGTGTTCCTCCCAAAGAGAGTACTTACCACAAGCCAGTGGATCTACCTGCTGACAACCTCAGAAATATGTCTTGTTTCATTTTCAGATTTTTAAGAGGGGTTACATAGGAAGCTTGCAGAATCCTGATGAAACTGCTTTAGCAGGCGAGGGGGGAGGGGCTGGTCCTGACTCAGGCATGCCTCTGTGACATTCAGGCTGAGAAGAGCCATGGGCCAGCCGGGCAGAAGGCGACCTCCTTGCCAACCATGATCACAGCTCTCTTTTTTAGAGGCTGACAGGCTGAAAACAGAACTCCAAGAAGCTGGCGTGCTTCTGTGGGCCAGCAATTCTTTCATATTTAACAATGTGCAACAAAAATATACGGCTGTTGTCCTCAGGTGCTTTCAGTCACTGTCATAAATACCACGATCAAAAGCAAGGTGGGGAGGAAAAGGGTTTGTTTCCTGTTGCAGCTTGTAGTCCAGGGCAGGAACTCAAAACAGGAACCTGGAGGTAGGTACTGAAGCAGAGATCTCTGAGCGATGTGGCTTACTCAGCTTGCATTTTTGTACAGTGCAAGACTACTTTCCCATAGGTACCACTTCCCATAGTGGACTGGACCTCTCACTCCCAGCCCCCCCCCCACGCACATTGATTATTAACCAAGAAAATTGCCTACAGGCCAACCCAATTAAGGCATTTTCTCAATTGAGGTTCCTGCTTTCCAGATGACCCCAGCTTGTGTCAAGTTGACAAAAAACTACTGAGTGCACCCTTCTTTGGTATTTTCTGTATCCATGTCTTCCTTGGCTCTCTGTTCTGTCCTTTGTCTACCTGGAGCAGTCGTTCTGTGAGTGACCTTGAGTTTTGCTTAATTGGGAGCAGACTCCTTCCATCTGGATAAAGTGTTTTAAGGCATGATGTCAGGAGAAAATGGCTCAATTGATAGCAGGCCTGCCTTTCGAGCACTAGGACCTGAGTTTGGATCCAACAACACCTGCATAGAAGTAAAGTGCAATAGTGTGTTCTGTAACCCAGTGCTGGGAGGAAGAATAGACAGAGGGACCCCTGGAGCTCACTGGCTAGCCACCCTAGTCAAACTGATGAGTGCAGGTTCATCGAGAGACTCTATCTCAAAAAACACAAAATGGAAAATGACTGACAAAGACATCTTATGACCTCCACATGCATGTACCTACTCATAGGAACATGTCCATACAACACATAAACACTCTCACACACACACACAGAAAAAGAGAGAGAGATCCAGTCTTGAAATGTATCACATTATCTTTTCTGTCTGTTTTGGATGCCTGGGTCACCCTCTTAGGTGCCTATCATCATCGTGAAAGATCCTTCACAGTTACAATGTAGAGTTCCTCTCCAGATTGCTATAAAAATCTAAGCTAACTCATCCTTTTAGCATTTTCTGTGAAGCAAGCAATAATTAGGATCCCTGTTTTATGCATGGAAAAACTGAAGTAGTTCTCATTTTCCACACCCAGAGGAGAAAAACAAGGCCATGTATGAACGCAAAGAAAACTTGGGAACCCCCAGAACACTTCCCCTCTCTCCAAACTTATCCTTGTCTCTTTTTATTGTCAGTAATTGTTTCCTTGTGTCATGGTGGGAATGGGGCAGGAGGAAAGCCAATGGGAACAATTACCAACAGAAAACCAGCCCGTCCTCCCCAAACAGTCATTTCCCAAATGAATTTGCCAGCTGTGGAATATGAAATCACACCATCACAGGCACATCGGTTACTTCCTATTGGGTCTGTGGAAACATTACTTAGGGTGAGTCTCATTCACTTGACCTTAGATTCTTGTCTGGCTGTGACCTTTGATGCTCATCACCTCTTCTGAGGAAACAAGTGGACTCTTCCAGGAAAAGCCTAATGCCTTGGCTTACTTCACAGTTGACATAAAACAGTGGTAAGCCACTTAATGGTCCTTCCACTCCTCCTCTGCTGGTCTTTATATGTTACCAGGTAGGACAGCAAGAGTCCCAGGATATAGAGACCACAGTGTTTGTCTACTGTGCTCTGAAAGACAGCCCAAGGCAGCCCTTTAAGATTCCTTCACTCTATGCCACAAGGAGGTGAAAGGAGCTAAGGAAGGGTAGCCCTCAGAACCCAGGTAGCTTCTCCAGTGTCAAGGAATTCTGGCTACATGAAGCCAGCTTCCTCACTGAGCACTCTCCTGACCAGAAAGTATGCCTGAAAAGTAAACAGCCAGCATATTTACAGCCATAAAAATTAAAGATGGGGAAAGATCTACTAAGTCTTCTATATCCTTCTCTAGGACCCAGTGTAGGCTGGTTCCCTGTAGTCCAAGAATACCTTCACCCTTTTCTGTTAAGCACTGTAGCATACTGCCTTCTGGAAATGTCCAGGCAGTGGCCTCTCTGTAAGTAAGCAGCCATAACGGAAGGAAGAGAGGATGCAGGTATTTCTGAATTCATCCTGAAATGAAATAAATCTTACTTTCCAGGTCCAACACCCCACCCCCACCCCACTCCTACCACCACCCATGTTTCCTACTAGCTCAGTTGGCAGTTACCTAGACAAGGATTCTAAGCAACATCAGAATGGAGGAAGCATGCACAGAGATGTCAGGGTCTAGAACACACAGGAGCAAGTGATGTGAGAACAAATGCTGGCTTCTTTCCCATGGGTTTTGTTGTTGTTGTTGTTGTTGTTTTAAGCCATGCACGATAATGTGTACTTGTCATCTCAGAGCTGAGCAGGCAGAGATCAATGGATCTCCAGGACTCAGTGGCCAGCCAGCCCAGCCTACTAGGAGAGTTCCAGGCAAGTAAGAGACCTCACCTCAAAAAAGAAAGGAAGGAAGGAAGGAGGGGAGAAGGGAAGGAAAGAGAAGAGAAAAGAAGAGAAGAGAAGAGATTAGACGGATCCGAAAGAATGAAAGGTTGACCTCTAGCCTCCAGCTGCGCGTGCACACACACACACTGTAAAACTCATCTGTCACATCAGATGAACACCATGCATCATAAAACATCACAACTTGACATTCACACCCAAAAAGGAAAACTACCATCTAAATATGATGGTATTCTGACCTAAAAGATAAGCTGATTTGATACTGCTGATGCTGCTGTTGACGTCATTGTTTTGAGACGGTCTCAGTAAGCAGCCCAGGCTGGCCTCAAACTCAAGATTCTCCTGCCTCAGCTTTCTTAGTGCTGGATGACAGGCATAAACCACCACACCCAGCTGAGACCTTTTTCCTTTGCTTGATCGTATAAGCAAAGTGCAACTTTTCAAAGCCTGAAGTTTGACTTTTAGTCCCGTATCACGCCGTTTTCTGAAGCTTCGGTGCTCTCCACCACAGCCCTCTTCAGCCCCCATGCTCCATGCCATGGTCTTGCCCTCTAAAATATTATCTCTTCCCAGCATACCAAGCGTTTTGTAAGTTCAATGTCAATAGCTAGTTAGGAGATGGCAGAGGTCAGGGATTAGGACTCCAAACTGTCCCTGGCCCTTCTCTGTCAGCTGAACTGCTATTTGTATCAAGCCAATGGGGGGGGGGGGGATTCCTCTTCACTATCTGAGAGAAGATCAGAACAGGAAAATGTCAGTTTGAGAGCTGACAGGATTCAGATAAGAATGAACTAAAAAATGAAGGCAAGAAAGGAAGAAATGCTGTCACTCGGAGAAGTTTCTAATCTATATTTTGAGACAAATATCTTTCCCACTGAGTGTGTAGTTTTCACACACAATTGTCCATCCCTCTACATCTTTTCCAAGGGTGCTGCTTGAGGCCTGATTTCATTTGATTTGTTTCTCAGGTCTTTCCAAACCATGCAAAGATCTGGAAAGGGTCAGCCTTGCAGGCCTAAGTGCATCCTCTCCCACAGAACTTCTGAGACCTGAGATAGTGTCCACTCTCCAGTGTGGGCATCCATATTTATTAGACAGATGGTTCCTGTGCTGGGGGTGGGGAATGGAGTGCTGCAGAGAGAAATTTCATGGCTATCTCTGAGTTTACATTTCATACCTACTCAGTAGAGGCTTGAAGATAAAATAATGGGCGTTGTTTCTCTTGCTCTGGCTTTTAAATGTAGGCAGAAGTAATGGGTCGTCTATGTGCTGTGTGTGTGTGTGTGTTCACACGCCCAGACACTAGAAGATGCCAGGTGTCCTGCTCTATTGCTCTACTTCTTAATCCCTTGAGACAAGGTCTCTCACTGAAGCTGGAGCTTGCCTGACAACCAGCCAGCCCCAGTAATCCCCCTGCCTCCACCATAACTGAGTTAAAGCACACATTGTCACATGCAGCCTTTTATGTGGGTGCTGGGGATTTGAATTCAGTTCTTCTTGCATGTGTAGAATGGACTCTTACCTACTAGTCCACCTTGCCAGCCCCTAAGGTTTTTTTGGGGGGGGGGGGCAGGGAGTTTGCGTTTCGTTTTAAGCACAGCAGCTTATCAGTAGAGGAAATGACCAGTGTTTTTAAGTACAGTCTGCATGAAACATCAAAAAGCCACGTTAAAAGCTTTCTTCTTCATGGGGACAAGGCCACGTCCTCTGATGAGGAAAAATGTTTAACAGCTGAATGATTTTCTACAGTTAAAAGGAAAAAAGAAAAAAAGAAAGAAAACTTGATCTGGAAACTAGGGAATTGCTTGTTTACAAACAAAGCATTTGTTGAGCACCTGTTGTATACCTAGTACTCTACTGAGCGTTTTACATTATTGCAAGAAATCTTACAGTAACTCTCAGCAGATCATGCTGTCCACATCATGTAGTCTAGGAGGCTGTCCTCAGGAAGGACTGAAAGGAGGAGGGAGAGGAGCGAGCAGTAACAACAGGAGGAGCACTGTCAGCAACAGGAGGAGCACTGCCTTCAGTGTTGCTCCTAGTTGTCCCTTTATAAAATCCACTGGAAGAGACTGCATCAACGTCTTACCATTGCTTACAATGTTTTCTGTAAACCCTCCGAGCTTGCCAACCCTGTTTCCTGCTACCATGCGGAGGAGATAATCAACACTTATCAACATAACTTGCTGAGTACCGCCCTGAATTTGATTAAGGAACAAGAAATGATATTTTTATTCTTTTTATATTTAAGTTTAAAGTCTTTTCCTCCCAAAGATGATTTCACAATATTAAATCTTCCTGCTTCCTTATGCTCTCAAGTAGATTTTACCTTTTGATTAAAGATACAAGGTAGTTTATAGAATGTTCCAGAAGGACAAGAAGAAACCCCTCCTTGGAACGCTAGAGAAAATGTCTGTAAAAAGACTTTTCTCAGGAAAATGAGCGATTACCCTCACTGTAGACTTAGCTCCCCTGCTCTACCCTCTGACCAAGCCCATTTGACCAGCCCTCCCAATACACACCTTGGGGAGCAGCAGAGTACCTCTTGGCTTCAAAGAAAGCAAGCTATAAACCCAGAGGAATTTTACTGGCTCATCCTCAACTCTTCATTCTTTTGTCAGTGTATCTGGTTCTACAACACTGTCTTGCAGTTGACAACAAAGGTGAATGCTGTGTGTGTGTGTCTGTGTCTGTGTATGTGTCTGTGTATGCATATGTGTGAGGGGTGCCTCTATTTGTGCTTGCCTTTCCACTGGTGGATCTCTGTCATCTGTGAAAACCTTGTTGGTTAGTGACATGGCTGATGCTCCTCACTGACAAGGTGTTGACCCTTGGTAACTCTGAAAACAGAAGTTCAGGCCTCTGCTCTGGGCCTGGCCTGGCGAAGACCATGACAAACACCACTCAGCACATGGGAAAGCCTCCAACCTCGGAGAATACAAGGCACGGGTCAAGTCTGAAGCAAGGCTTGGCCACAGCTTTAAGGATCCACGCTCCACTGTGGAAGACAAGAAGCAAAAGCCTGCAGACTGTTGTGGTCAAAGCCAAGGACACAAACCAGGCCTCTTCCCAGACACAAGGCCTCATCCCCAAGGCCCAGCTCCCGGTGGACTCATGCGCTGGCAGAAGTTCGAAATTGCTGCTGGTTCAGCAACTGTTTTTCATTTAAAGGGCTCCAGGTCACAGTATTGCAGAGCCACAGAGCAACAGCCCAAGACGGCTGGAGAAACCTCGGCCTCCTAGCTTGCTCTCCTAGGCAAGCATAAGCTAACCAATGCTATCCAGTCCCCGTTGTGGGCTTCCAGCAAGAAGCAAACAGGCCCTGGAAACCAGTCAGAGCAAGTTCTGAGGGACAGAGGAACCCAGTTCAGTAGCTCCAAACACAGCTTATTAAAATAGTAATAATAATAATAATAATAATAATAATAATAAAAGGACACCTCAGAATTTTCCAGAACAGAAAAAAAAAATGTAACTTCTGCCTTGTCAAGTCTACCACCTCGAGACAGATGGAAAGATCTGGGCTCAGAGACACTTCTAGACAGGGAATTCGCCCAGAAATATGAAACAATAACTCAACTTCAAGATCTCTAAGAACGGGGAAGCCGGCCAGGGTAATGAGACAGGCACCAGTTAGCTTCCACAGCCTCATCAAAGGCCAGGCCAGAGCTTCTAGATCAGCGGCTCTCAACCTTCCTAATGCCATGATCCTTTAATGCAGTTCTTCACATTGTGGTGACCACCCCCCAGCATAAACCTATTTTTGTTGCTCATTTCATAATTGTAATTTTGCTACTGTTGTGATTCCTAATGTAAATATCTGTGTTTTCCAGTGGTTTTAGGTGACCCCTGCGGAAGGGTCATTTGACCTTCCCCAAAGAGGATGTGCCCCACAGGCTGAGAACCGGTGGCCTATATGCTTTCTATACCCCTTCTTTGGTCCTAGCTCCAAGGAAAAGGTCATGATTGGATGAAAAACATCCAGATAATTTAATATCTCAGTACCACTGAGAAACTGACACCGGGCTGCAGAGAGACAGGAAGGGCATCCTCACTCTAGCTTGACAAAACCACTTGGCCTGCATGTGAGGAAAATGCACCCTGTGCCTTGAGTGATCCCTTAGGCTGTGTCTATACATGTGTAGCGTTTGAATGTTGGCTGCTTTGAGCCCACAGTTGCCTCCTCAGCAGCTTTATAACGTCTACACAGTGTCCCACCACACATGGTGGCCTCACAGAAACCACATCCCCAACACTCATCGCCTATCGACAGACATCCCATAAATGAGCCTCCCTGCCCCTATTTGTCATGGAAGCCATTTGTCAGGCAGTGTTTTTTTGCCTGACGTTCTCTGGCTGAGAGTTGCATAGCCACAGCCAAAGGCATGAAAGGAAAAGGAAAGCACCGTGGGTTGTGAGGGCAGGACTTGACCCCAAGACCATTCTGAGAAAATGGAGGCAGGGGCAATGTCACACAGCCTGCTGCGGGCTTCCCCTGTCCATCACACAGAGACCCGTGCCACCCCTGAGTAGATCAGAGGAGGCTGGGGGACATGGTCCTACTTGCTCAGCCAGTAATGGCAAAAGGAACTTCCTGGGACAACTGCAAAATAGGACACCCTGGTATCTCCAACCCCAAGGGGACCATTATCCTCGGACGCTTCCAAAGCCATTTATTTTTCATTTCTTTTCTTGTTAGTGTTTATTAATTGTATAAATTAACAGCTTTTCATTATGACATTCTCACACATGGGTGTACATGCTGTACTCTGGTCATAGACACCCATTGTTGTAATTCAAAAGTGAAATGTCCCTTACACGCTCGATGGTTTTGAACGCTTGGTCCCCAGCTGGTGGCACTGTCTTCGGAAGATTGTAAAAACCTCTGGGACCATGGACTAGCTAGCAGAGGGAGACAGCTGGGGGTAGGTGTAGGTGAATCCTAAAGATACCTGCTTCCAGTTATGGCCTGGAGCACTATTCACTGAACCTCTGAGATGTAAACAAGCCCTGCCACACGTTCCTGCTGCCTCAACCACCTTACCTTCCCTGCCACCATAGCCAGCACCTTCTGAACTGTGAGCTGAAACAGTTCATTCCGACCTTGACTTGCTTCCATCAGCAGGCCCCAGCAGTGAGAAAAGCAGCTGACATGATCACCCATTTCTGTTATTCAAGAATGCTGTAAAGAAGTAAGATGAGACCTGCTGCATGGCTCAGCAGGGAAAGGTGCTTGCTCCCAAGCCCAACAACCTGAGTTCGATCCTCAGGACTAGCACAGTGGAAATAGAGAACTAAGTACCGCAAGCTGCCCCCCTCTGACCTCCACATTCAAGCTGTGACCTGTGAACACACACACACACACACACACACACACACACACACAAAGATTTAAGAAGCAAAATGATAGTAACCGTGCAATGAATTTAGAGAGGTTAGGATAGACGAGCAAAGCTTTGGTTCCTGGGAATGCCAACGCGAGCATGCCAAACTGGTAATGGCTACAAGTTGCCCACCTTGTATGGGGTGAGCTTCACAGCTGATCCTGGTCCCTCCACCACCCTTCAGCGTTGGCAAGCTGGGTGCCTCCTCTGGCAGATAACATATGCAGAGCGGGCATTCTAGCTCCTTCTAGTGACTTTAGGTCAGACTTGGGAGTAAAATGGGGAATGAATGAAATAAGAGGGTCAGCTGACTCCTGAGACTCTTTCCAATTGTTTGACTGCTTAATGGTTCCCTGCCAGTACTTGGATCCATACGTAGCCAGTCTAAGCTCTACAGAGCAAGTTGCTCTCTTGGTGACCCTTGAGTCCAAGAGTTGGCTGGAAACAGAAATAACTGGCCAAAGGCAGGATGGATTTGCCTGAGCTCAGTCCCTGTGGGCTTTGTTCTTTAATCTGTTTATACAGTTTCCCGTAGGAGTCTGTAATTTTAATCAGTAAATATCTCCCTTGATTTATCACCTTCTATTGACAGAGTGGTAATTTAAACCTCAGCCCTAATGCTGGGCCCTGCTGTGTGTGTTTCCCCCTTATCATGTCCTACCTCTGCTTGATTTTTCTCAGTCCTCTTAGGTAATTGGGCTACCTCTTACACCCTCTGTATGACAAGGCTGTGGTCAGGGGTCAGCGGGTTTCTCCTTCCAAAACACAGAATGCTCAAGCCAATCACGGCGCAATCCCATCTTGACTTTGCCAAAGCCAGAGCAGACAAACCACAGACTGATAGGATCCAGTGGGTTTTAAAACTTAGAGATCCAAGATGGTTTTTAAAGGACACCACTATTCTCCCTAGCCTGAAGACAGCTTGGAGACTCAATCCACAGGTTTAATTTATCTGAATTGAGTAGAGAAACGTTATCTCTCATTCATGGATTTGCACAAGACCTGGCACTCAGATCTACATTTCCGTTTGTGTTTGTTTGTTTGTTTGTTTGTTTGTTTGTTTGACACACAGTCACCCTGTGTAACCCTGACTAGCTTAGAACTCCCTATGTAGACCAGGCTGACCTCAAACTCAATGAGGTCTGTCTGCCTCTACCTCCTGAGTGGTGGGATTAAAGAAATGTGCCAACACACCTGGCTCAATTCTACTTTTTATTAATGTGTGTATTTAGTTTATTCCCTATTGATACTAGTAAAACTGCTACCATTCTTTGGACTTCATAGTATCAGTATTTTAATATCTTATTTGGCTATAAATGTTCATGGTGTGTTTGATGATGGAGATAAAGGAATAAAGATTTGTTAGTCACAGACCTGGGCAGTTGCCTTGGCATGGCCCTTGGTGGTGAACTGAGTGACTTGTATGTGCCATTTGTAGTTGGTCCACTACTAAAATGAATGGCTACTTGCTGGAGGAGAATTTTTAAGATTTGTAAAAATAAAAAAAATTCAATTTTTTAAAATTAATAATAAGAAACTACAGTGAATTGAAATGATAGACTGAGTTTCCCCTCCCCACAATAAAATTAATATAAAGCAAATGACCTTTGGTTTCAGAACTCAAATACCAAACCAACAACAAGAGTAATGCCTACAGACATAAGCATCATGAGGCTGTGTTAGGAATTCAGGTGATTACAAGCCCCATAGCTGCTGTGACGAGAAGATATTAATGAAATTATACAGGTTGTGTTCAGGAGGATGGTTCCCTAGAGCCATTATCTCATAAGATTTGGCTTTTGTTGAATTTTTTTCTTGGTTACAACAGTGCTTCAAATCACAGAAAGGAGGGGCAGAAGGGGAAACATATGGCTGAATGAACAATAAGGGGGGAAAACTAACTCAGTAGTCAACATAGAGAGAGAACATTACATTATATGTTCAATGTTATATTTAAGGACGGACATGACTACTTTGGAAGTGTATCAAGAAAACAATGCCTCAGAAGAGGAGGATTTGGGTATGGTGCCATGGATAAATAAGTTCAAAAAATTGATTGTTGCACTTGATCTGATATTTAAAGAAAAAATAATAATAACCAAGGAGTGCTTGAGAAGAGGGCAGTAAGAAACAAGAGACATTACCCTCAGACTGGGAATGTCAAAGGTTGGTGCAAGAAGCGATTGGCAGAAGCTCTCAGCCCACAGATTCCTCTTAATAGTCTATTCATTTAGAAGAGTTTTCCAGCAGAGTACCATGGCACACACCTTTGATTCCATCACTTGGGAAGCAGAGGCTGTGAGTTTGAGGCCCACCTGGTCTACAAAGTGAGTCCAAGATAGCCAGAACTACACAGAGAAACCCTGCCTTGGAAAGAAAAAAAAGGAAGGAAGGAGAGAAGAGAAGAGAAGAGAAGAGAAGAGAAGAGAAGAGAAGAGAAGAGAAGAGAAGAGAAGAGAAGAGAAGAGAAGAGAAGAGAAGAGAAGAGAAGAGAAGAGAAGAGAAGAGAAGGAGAGAAAGAGAGAGAAAAAGAAAGAAAAGAAAAAAAGAAAGAAAGACAGACAGGAAGAAAGAAAG
>CM053744.1:44202347-44272118 GCA_028658305.1 Pachyuromys duprasi
AAAAAAAAAACTGTTAATATGATCAAATGCAAAAAGAATACAATAAGCCATGGCCCATCGAAGATCTCAGGAGACACAGTGCAGAAGGCACAAAAGTCCTTCAGTGGAGGCAATGAGGCGCATCTAATTACATTTAAGAAAGAAACATTGAGAACGACCCTAAAAGCCCCCCCTTTCCCTAAAAAAGGATCAATCGAGTCTAAATGCTAAGCAGACAGGGACAGGGCACTTTCAGAGCAAGTGAGGAATTCTAGACAACATCACAGGAAACGAGGTTGTCACTTTCCCAGAACTGAGAAAAACATCACACACATCCTTCTCTGTCTATTGTCTTTTAACTACCCCCACCCCACCCCACCCCCCAAAAAAAGTTCCAGGAAGAAGCAACAGGAAAAGGAAAGGGGGAGGAAGAAAGAAAAAGAAAAAAGAAAAAGAACACACGGCAGCCCCCATCATGAGAAATCAAGGCAGCCCAAATGACATCTGACACCACCAGGCCACAGCTGAAGAACAAGGGAAAAGTTTTAGGGCGACTGTCATTGACCCATAGTCCTTCACTCCTAACCTTTCCCTCCAACATATGTTTCTCATTTCCTTGCTTATAGCTGGTCCAAGCTAATGATATGTGTTTTGGCCAGGGTCCCGAGCTCGGCATACAGCCGGTCTTGTTCTCATTGTCCGGGCTACTTACAGAAACCTCTTTCTCTGTGTCTTTCTCTCTCTCTCAAGAAAAAGAGAAAAAAAAAATACAGCTTTAAAGAACAGTAAATATGCAAAGCAGCCCCGAGCTCTATACAGCTACCATCTTGAACATGGCCCTCACCACCCTAACACACCCCATCAATAAAGGCCTGAAGAGACTGCCCACGGGTGAGAGGGAAGTTCAACACAAAAGCAGTGGAAATTCAAACAAATTGGCCCATTAGAGTCTCACACGGCTATAAATACAGCGCACACGGGCTATTTTGAGGGACGGTGGCATGGGAAAGTTCGGCCTGGAATCTTGAGTTTGTCAAAGGAGACGGATCTCCTCCAAGACATGGGAAGAGGACGGACCTAGAGCTTGCTCAAGGAGGGTAGGGAGGACAAGGGCGGGGAGGAGGAGGGAAGGGAACCAGCCTTCACAGGCCTGGATGAAAAGCAAAAAGAAAGGCTGCTTGGAAAGACCTTACCCTACATGCCAGGACAACAGGACTCTGATGTTCAAAACTTGGGCTCAGCCAGTGTCACTGAGAGAGTCCCCAGTCTCTGAAAAAGCTGGACATGCCCTTTTGCTCCTTAGGGGTCAACGGACCAGTTCACTCTTCCTGAAGGACCCAGCAGGCTAGAGGAGGAGGGGTGGGAACCAGTGTGTCCTGGACAGCCAAGGCAGCTCTCATCCGAAGGGGAAATTTCTGACTGAGCCTAAAGGGAATTTTGAGGAGCCTGCTTATTTTGCCCATCGGACCCTAAGGAATAGCATCCAGTATGGATATATTGTGGATGTGAGGTGCTTTAGCATGAATTTGAGGAAACTAGAGCCCATAAATGAGAGTTAGTAAAATGTACAGGCAGACAATTCGTATGCAAATGTCAAGAGCTGTTTAACAAGTCCCTCGGGGCCTGTCAACAGACGGCAATGAACTGCCAGCAGTTAGGACTGAGTAAACACAGGCTACACATCTACTTAGGCCTCAGGTACCTGGCTAGCCTTGGAGTGGCTTCCCCTTCACAGTCCTCCTGCAAGTTGGAAAGCTCCCAAGTGCTTTCCTTCAGCACATACACCCAGAGCAACCACAGGTTTACTCAATCACAGTTTGAGCACTGACTGTATACCGAGCATACCAGTTTGTATCTATCCTATGCAATTGTAGTTAGTAATCCTAATATTGTCCCTGAGTAATTATTAATAGCCCTGCTGCTCACCCTCCAAAGTGTCCCAGTTTGAATGCCAAATTATATGACACTGTAGCTAGAGTCCCTTCCTTTTAAAGTCCCATGTCAGTACATATATCAACGTGTGTGTGTGCGTCATTTCAATACACAGAAATAAACGTGCAAAACTACAGAATCCTCTATTTTAGAGGCTCTTTGGAAATTGCTGAAGCCAAGAGCGGGTTCCCAAATTATCAAGAAAATCCTTCAGCAGATTAAATTTTAATTAGTTCAGGAAAAGGGCTTCACCGTTCCCTGGGCTGGAGTCTCTGCTGCATGGTATAGGGGGGCCCACAGTTGCTGATGTTGTTGGCTCTGGATTTCCCATGTTGTGTGCTGTTCTTCCCTACCAGTGAGGCACATGAGGGCACTTATCCTAGCCTGGAGAGGAAGGGCCAGCACAGATCACCATGAAGACACCTTTCCTGAAACTCTCTGACTGACACTTCCTGGGGAGACAGGAAGTAAGGACAGAAAGACACTGAGGTCATTAACTCCTAGCTCTCAAACTCATCTGAGGGTCGACGGCTTCTAACTGCGCTTCTGTGCTTTCGCTGTCCCCATTCTCAGCTGCAAGGCTGCTCCAGGGTGGGTGGGGAGGCAATCAGTGGCTTTTGTCCCCCTTGATTTCCCAGAAGTCAGAGGGATCTCAATCGTACCTCATTAATACACTACCTACAAGTAACTAATGAGGGAAAGACACATCGAAAATGTGTATAACTGATTCCAAAGTAAACACAAGTGCCTAAAAGACTGACTTTTCATTTGGAGTCAACCTTGGGGTGTTAACAGTTGCCCGACCACTGTTGTGGGGCACTGACTGTGAGCCGGACACTCTGCTAGGCCTGGGCTTAGGATAGAGGTTTTCTATGTTTCCTAAAGTTAACGATGTCAGGAGACAGCACTGAGTGACAGGCTGACCTCAAAGGACTGGCCTCACAGTCAGCACACACATAGCTGTTGTTGTAAGGGCTGCAAAAGAAAAGCACAACGAATAAGAGATGGCACCTGGGGACCTGACTTAAATCTGGGTGGAGAAGCAAGTCTCCTGTAAAAATCAGAGTCAAGCAAGGGCTATAAGGACGGACGGAGTGTCCTCCTCTGCTGCCCACTCGTGTGCTTTAATGCCCTACCAGGATATTTTGCTTTGAAACCCAAAGAGTCTGAAGGTGTGACCTTCAAACCTATATGTATACTGTCTACTCAGAACCAATGCAGGAAGGCATATTTGTTTGCCTTTGTTGTGTGTAATGCTCCTAATTCAGGGCTTGGGTGTAGGAAGTTTTCGGAGCATGCCTTTGCCTCCCTAGAACTATTTGACTAATTCAGATACTACAACTGAATCCCCAACATCTGGCAAAATCAGAAGTGTTCTTACTGTATGATGACACCAAGTACAAAATGCTCAAGATGCGTTGGACAAATAAAAGAATCATCGTGACAATTCCTCTTGGAACCTGTTTTGTTCCGGGCTCGTTCATGGGCATCTTGCCGTTTCATTTCACCTTTCTTAAGGATAGGATCCCGTGTGCAGAACTGAAAAGCTCTGAAAAATAATTCCAAAATAGAATATAAATGAATTTGGAAGCGGCCGTGGAGGGAGGAAAGGGCTCTTTCAGGGACACAAAATAACAAAAAAAGGATGCTAACTAGCAAAATCCCACAAGTGGGATAAGGAGAAAGCTATAACTGAAGAAATCCAGATGTGGCAGTGCACATAATACTAGGGAGGCAGAGCTGGGGGGTGAGGGTCACAGATTTAGGGCTAGCCTGGGCTATATGGAAAACTCTTATGTCAAAAAAACATTTTCTTAAGGGCTGGTGAGAACCCACATGGCAGCTCACAACAGCCTGAAACTCCAGTTCCAGGGGATCTGATCTGACCTCCACAGGGAATTCATGAGCATGGTGCACACACAGACATACAGGCTAAACATTTATACATATTAAATAAATAAATAATTATTAAGCCACATTTAAAAAAAAAAAAAAAGGAGGTGCAATGAATGAATGGAAAGGCTGCAACAGCCCACTGAGTGCCCTGCAGATGGAAAGATGTGACTGTGCCCTGTCATTCTTAGCACAAGTAATGGAGACGCCCCCAAAATCGAGGGGGTTGAGCAGATATTTAGAATGCCGATCTCTCAGAAGGGGTGATGTGAAACCATCGATGGGGCAAACAGGAGCATGGAGGTCTCTGAAGTGAGAGCAGTGAAACGGGGCAATCCAGAGGAAGCTCCATCAGCTGGGACTGGGGTGTGGCTCAGGTGGGAGCGTGCTTGTCCAGCCGCCTGAAGCCCCGGCTGCAACCCGAAACACCACACACGCTGGGTGTCGGGGTGCACACCTTTAACCCCAGCCCTAGGAAGGCCAGCAGGTCTCTACCCAGTCTACATAGTGAGTTCCAGGCCATCCTGGGCTACACAGTGAGACCCTGTCACAAAGAAGATTTTTTTTTTTAATGGTGTTTGCCAGAGGCAAAAAATCCTCCCAGTGCCGGAGTTGCAGGTGGTTGCATGCCACCGCATCTGAGTGCCGAGAACCAAACTGGAGGCCTGTCCAAGAGCAGTCCAAAATGTTGACAGCTGAGCCATCCCTCAAGTCCCAGAAACAAAACTTAACAGGAGCAATTTAGACGGGGGGGGATGTTTAAACAGATGTTTATTTCATTAAATACAGTGATGGGAAGTGTAGTCTCTTCTTAGAGTTGGGACTTTCAACATTTTAAAACCATTTGCATTAGACTGGAGATGGATGAGAAAAAGAGAAATGTCTGAAAGGTTTTAAAAAAGTAAAGGGGGCTGGGTGGGGGCCAAGGGGGAGGGAAGTTCGGCCAAAAGCCTATAAAGCAAGAGCTATTCCTAGGTAGAGGGTGCTGGAAGAATTTTTTTTTCTCAGAATAGGCATGGTTTAAAGTCACCGCTCCTCGCTTGAACCCTTGTGGCTCCCCGAGATGGCAAAAAGTTCCAGAATTGTTCTGACTTTGTTGTTTTCTTTTTTTTCCCCCACAAACCTATTTGTGAAAGTCCCATAAAATGGCCTTATCCAGCCTTCTCTGTCTCCAGTAATATGATACACTACAGATCATTGAGAAAAATTAATTTTTTTCCCTTACTTCACAGCCTCTTGGCACGAGTTCAGCCCCGAAACAGTTAAAATATCGGCACATTTCACTGGTCTTGAGTTACTCATAAACATTGGGCCAAGCAATTTCACTCAATCGCACATATTAACTTCTTAAGTTCTTCTCTCTAAGGATGTGGACTGTTATTTTATGCCAAAAGTCCCGTAATTAAGTTTGACATAAGCGCATGGATTAAATATGTGGCTTGGAGGGGGAGGGGCTGCAGAATGGAAGGGTTTCCTTTTTCCCAGTCTCTTTTTGTGCCATATGGAAACTGTAACCAAATAACGCGCAAAAAATTTTAAGACAATTTCCAGTCTCACTACTCAGTGTAGTTTCCCAGGTAAGTCTCAACTCGAGTCTCCTTGCAAAGCCCTTTTCTCTTACTCTCTCTAATTTAGCCTTTTAAAAGAACCAGCAAGGTTTAAGAGCAGTGCATCACTTTCATCCTAGCACTGCAGGCTGAGGCAGGTGGATCTCTGTGAGCTCGTGGTCAGCTTGGTCTACATAGTGAGACCTGACAGCCCAAAGAAAACAGGAATGAGCCACCTAACAGCTCAGCCAAGGGAACTGGTGTACTCTGTTCAGGGCAGAAAATGAGATAAGACATTAGGAAGGCTTCCAAAGAGATGGTAGGTACAGGCTCGGGCCAATGTAGTAAATGGATCTAATTCAGGAACGGCTTAAACCCAGGAACCATGGTGGAGAGGGAGCTGGACGTTGTGTAGTCTTGGTCTGGTGCGCTGAGACACGTGCAGGGTGGTGGTTTCCTGTGTGCCACTGAGATATCATTAAATCTCCCCTGTCTGAAGGTTCCCCCAGGGTGACTCTGAAAGCCCCCCCCACCCTCACTTCAGCAGGGTAATCTTAAATTTTACTTTCAATTTCTAGCCACATTCATGAAGGTTTCTTGTGGTTGGAGAGAGGAATGCTGGTGTTCCTCTCTCTCTAAAGCCAGCTGAAAATAGCCCTTCTGACTCTTGCAGGGAGAAAGCGCCCTCCTTGACTTCCCCCTAGCTGAAGAACATTCCAGAAATTAACCCTGAGAAAGGAGTCAGGAGGCATGCCACCCCTCGCTTGCCTCCCACAATCACTTCAGTCTGGTGCCCTCTCCAATCCCGGGCCCTGCTGCCCTTCTCTTGTTGGTTTTCCTGGGCTTTGTCCTGGCAACACTTGCTTAATGCACTAAGAGGTGTCATCCAGGTCCCCTTGCCAGCCTCAAGGTCAACGTGCTCCACCATCATTCTGAAAACACCTCCTGAGACAATGGCTCAGCCAGCAAAGTGCTTGCCACACAAGCCTGCCGGCCTGAGTTCCATCCCCAGCAGATCACAAAAGAGCCAGGCCTGCGGCTGTGCACCTGGGACCCCAGCACGGAGGAGCTGGATTCACGAGGCTCCCTGGGGCCTGCTGGCCAGTCAACCTGGCCTCCTTGTTGAGTTCCAGGACCCCATGAGAAACCATCTCAAAACAAAAACAAAATCAAGGTATGTGGTACCTGAGGAATGGTCCCTGAGGTTGCTCTCTTTCCTGCGCAGTCACATGCACATGAATGCACATGTAACTCCCACACACTGACACCTGCACACATATGAACACATGCACATATGCATGTACACACACACACACACGCATGAAGCTTAGACCTATCCCCTGCTCTAACCTTCTCATTTGTTTTTTTCTATACTAAACTCTGTGCCTTTTTCTCTTAAAGAGCGCAGACCAGGGGCTTCTCACCACGGGCCTCAGAAGAGCTGCTCATCGCCATGGCACCAGTTTCTAACAGTTAAGACTTCGTAACATCTTCAGTCATACTCAAGAAGTCACAGGGAAACCACGGGGTGGGGAGAATACCATGCCCCAGTACACAACATGGCTACCATTAGACCAAGGAAGAGGTTGAGCCCAAACTCAAATGACCCCAACAGTATGTCAGTCCCTCAGGTGGCTCAGAGATACCTGAGCTCAGAAGAGCTCCGGCTCCTCACCTCCTTTAACGTATTCATTTTACAATAGGAGGCCAAGCACAGCTCATTGCTACCATAAAACCTTAAAGTGTGCCACAGACGT
Source organism: Pachyuromys duprasi (assembly GCA_028658305.1). Taxonomy (NCBI): domain Eukaryota; kingdom Metazoa; phylum Chordata; class Mammalia; order Rodentia; family Muridae; genus Pachyuromys; species Pachyuromys duprasi. The sequence goes on from CM053744.1 coordinate 44,209,456, forward strand.
GAAAGAATAATTTGCTTAGGCTCAGTGTAACCCACGACATGCCCCTCCCTTTGGGAGGGGGTCCTCACCACAACTTTTAGACACGCCCTTCCCAAGCCCTCCAAGAACATTCTTGTTTCTTGTTTATCTTCAGCGTTTCAAGGCTCTTTAAGTTACATTAGCCTGTCATTAGGTTCAGTCTTAATATATCCCAGGCATTCTGAACTGCATTATACTCTTCTCTATTGGTCCCTACCTTAGCCACAAGCTAGGCACCAGGCAGAGTGTGACCCAATCGCCTATCGCCAACCTGAGTGGGCAAAGTGCAATACATTAAGAATCCAGATACTGAGCAAGGCTGTTGAAACCTTTCTGCACTTAAGACCTTCTTAAGTCCCCGGATGAGAACATAGACACCTTGTCTTTCTTCTCGGAACCTGTTGGGTTCTTGCTGCTGGGGTGGGAAATATTCCAGCTTGCACCTTGTGCTCTTCTTGCCCCTGTGGCTTCCCTCTGGGAAGCCTACAGGAGGACTGACACACTGTTGGGGTCATTTGAGCTTGGACACATCGTTTTCAAAATCTGAGGGTAGTTCTGTTGTGTGATGGGAGCATGGTCCTCCCCCGACACACACACACACCACCCTGATTTCTGCAAACCAGTCTTTGACTTCTGGAGTATGATTCAAAATGTTGCAACGTCATGCTTGCCAGAAAGTGGGCGGTATGCAACAGACAGTGGAAAAGAATGCGAGCTCGGAAGGCCTGCTGCTTGTAGTCACATCCAGACCCAGACAACTTCCGTCTTTCTCCCCCGGCATGTTAACTCCTTGCCTCATCCATAAAATAGAGAACTATTGGCACCTACCTCTGGAGGCTCATCGAAGGGGTTAGACACATCCTGGTTAGTGGCAGGGCTTGGTATGTAGCCCAGCAAATATTGTTAGTTGGAGCCGGGAACGCAGTGCAGATAGGTGGCATGCACAGAGCTAGGGAGTTTGACTTCCACCACCAAATAAACTACTTTGGGCGAGGTATGCCTTTAATCTCGCTACTAGGAGGCAGGAGGATCAGAAGTTCTGAGACACCCTTGATTCCATAGAGAGTTCAGGACAGCATGAAGTCTATAAGACCCTGTCTCCAAAATAAGGAAGGCCAATGTGGTGGCACACGCCTTTAATCCCAGCACTCAGAATGCTGAGGCAGGAGGATCTAAATACACAAAATAAACAAATATTAGCTATAGAAAAAAAACTCACATGGTTTAGACACAAAATTTGCTAAAGAGTATGAACCACATTGTTCTGGGGTTGAGATGAACTGGTGCTTCATAGATTTAAGCTGCTCAGGCTTGGGAGGTGATTCAGTGGTTAAAGTGGCTGCTGTGCAAACAGGAGGACATGAGTTCGGATCTCCAGTCCCCATGCCAAAGCCGGGTGCAATCATTCACACTTACACCCCTAGCTCTGGAGGTGAACACAGCTGTGTTCTTGGTGATGTCTGGTCAGCCAAGCTAGTCCAGGTTCAATGAGAAAGTCCATCTCAGAGAAGATGGAAAGCAATCAAGAAAGACACCGGGTATCAACCTGCCACGCACATACACATACAGGCTCTGACACCTTTAAGCTACCGAGCTAACACCTGAGAGGGACATACAATTTGTAACATGGTAGGAGGAGCCTAATACACACACACACACACTCACACACACACAATCACTCACTCACAAAGATCTACCCATGCACAAGTTACTCAGAAGATGAATGAAAAACCCATCAGTGTGTTTGGGTTCCACTCGGCAGGATTTCAACAGAACCTTACATCCAAAACTAGCAAGGGTGTCTCACAGCCATAGGCCATATGAGGACAGAGAGATCAAGTACAGTGGTTTAAAAATGAATAAAAGGGTTGAGGTTTAGAGTGCTCGTCATATCCCTGCTGCACCCGGATACAAGGTGCAGAGTTCGCCACCAGGCTCTCTGGAGAAGTCAAACTTTTCCAGATTTGCAGGGTGCACTCAGCAGCTCTGCTACCATTAGCAAGATGTTTCTCCAACCTCTCTGACCTCCACCTGCCAAACTGAGGGCACACACTGCCACACGTACCTCAGAGGGATGTGGCAAACAGAGGAGTGAAAATATTTGGGGACATGACCAGTATCGTCTTTAGACATTGCCTCTGCCACATGCTCTACCTTGAAGTAAGCAGCAGAATTTTATATTTTCTATTTACCAAGGACCCTACAGAATACCCTCAGAGGACCCTCCCCTTGTCCAAGCTCTGCCCTTCTCCTTGTCCCTCTCTAGTGCTCACACTAAGGTTATGCCTGGTGATGGGCCAGGTGTACACATCTACAATCAAAGCCTTTGGGCTGAGGAAGGATAATAAGTCTGAGACCAGCCTGAGCTACAGTGTGTTATCTCATCCCAAACAACAGCAAACATAGAGCAATGGCTTTGACAATAGAGCACACGTTGCTCTTTTATAGAACCTGACTTTGGTTCTGGCCACCCAACAGCCTGTGATGCCAGCTCTGGGGGATCTGACACCGTTGGCCACTGCAGGAACCCACATACATGTACACACACACACACACACACACACTATAATTTAATTAAACTAAAAACCAATTAAGCCTCTCTTTCCTTAAGGAGTCCCATACACATACACAAGTACAAACACTAGTAAACATTTGCTTTTCTGAATAGCTAGCCCATGAAATTCTGCTGTATCCTTTGGTTTCTGTATTGAATCGTCTCTTCCAAGGAGTCAGCACACCATGCCTCTAAAGGCCCAGAGATAAAACAGTTTAGGTTTTGCAAGTCATACTGTTTCTGTCACTAGTCCTCAACTCTGCTTTTGGTAGATAGGCATGGAAACACCAAAAACAATATGCCAGTGAGTAGATATGGCCCTGTTCCAATAAAACTTTATTTATAAAAACAAGTAAAAGGCCAGATTTGGCCTCCAAACCATAGTTTGCAACATCTCCTCTGTCTCCCAGTTTGTTATTGAGAAGCTTTTTCTGCTGCCACTTTTTTCACTATGAAATTAGGTTGTCTGAACCCTGAGACATGAACAATTTTTAGGGACTTAAGGTGTCCCAGCAAGCAGCATCTAACTCAGCACATGCTTGCTGGATTAAAGCACGCCACAGGAAGATTGCAGATCTGTGGTGATGACTAGATGAACTTGAGTTATTCAAGCCAGGCAGAGGGTTAAGTCAGGAAAGAACTATGTTGTTCCCAGTGAAAGAAAGAGGGCCATCTGCTGTCAAAGGCATGGTTGAAGAAGCGTTCCTTCTACCAGTCATGGCTGCGTCCTGAGGAAGACACTACAGAAACACGTCAAGACCACGTGGCCCCAGAATCTGACCTCTGTACGTGAATCATGCCATTTAAGACCAGGAACTTGGGTGCCCCCTTGCTTTCTTGGGATCCAGTGTGACTGAGAGCTTGCAGTAGACTGCCATCCTCCACACTCAACACTTACATCATTATCCATCAACTCAAAATCACTTCTCTATTATTTTTCCCATTTAGATTCATATGAAAAAAAACACATAGCTTTCATTGTGAAAATATACTTCTAGCTCAGAGAGAGCAATGGCTTGGAGAATCAGGACCTGGAGTTAGACCTGAGTTTCAACTAGTGAGCCATCTGCTAAGTTATTTGCCTCTCTAAGGCTCAGTCTTCCTTTCTGTGAAATGGGATTTTTTTCTCCAAAGGCTAAGTGAGACAGTACAAATGAAGAACTTACTATAGGGCTCAGAGAAGACTCAACATTCCATAGTTTCCATAGCATCTACTGACAGCATGAGCAGTGATGTTTGGAGATGAATAATAGATCCTTAATCATAGAGCTATCCTCAGATCCAAATTTACTATTAGGAATATGCCCAAGAGAAATACTGTTGTTCATAATGGCCAGAGAGTAAAGACAAACCACAGACTCAGCAAATGGCAAAGGGATAGGATATGGCATGTCCATAAAATAGAATACTATTCAACCATAAAGAGTAATGGAAGTGTTGACATCTGTTACAATGTGGGTGAAGCTTGATAATACTGTGCTAAGTGAAAGAAGCCAGGCATACCTGAGACACTCTGGTATGAGTCATTTGATATAGATTTCCTATTCAGCAAGTACAGAGTCAGAAAGTTGATTCACGGTGGAAGTTAAAAGAAGGAACAAGGAATGACTGCTAATAAGTGTAGTTTCTTCACTGGCTGGCTATATATTCTATATATTCCATAATTCTATAGTAAAACCCCCCTGAGTTGTATATTGTAGCAGGGTTAATTTTATGGCAATAGGGCTGGAGAGATGGCTCAGCCATTAAAGGCTAGGCTCACAACCAAAATTTTATGGCAATAAAACTGTTGCTTTCAAAAGCATTGCCTTTAAGAAAACAACCTAACACAGCAATCCCCATCAAAACCTGGTCTATAATATATGTTTGTTTGGAGGCTGGCGTGAGAGCATGGTGTTTAAGAGCACTTGCTGCTCTCTTGGAGGACATGAGTTCAGTTCACAGCACCCAAGTAACTGTCTGAAAATCCAGCTTCAGAGGATCCAGCAACCCCTTTGGACTTCTCTGGTACCTACACTCATGTACACACACACACACACACACACACACACACACACACACAACTCCTGCCTGCCATCCCTCTGTAGATCCTCCTATACCGTGCAGGTGCAGAGGGCAGAGGCCTGGTTCCCGTGTTGGTCTTCACCTCCACCTTGTTTCAGACAGTTTCTTGTTGTCCCTCGGGGTATTGAGAGATGCTGCCAGTTTCCAGGAATCCCTGTTATGCCCATCACTTATGGCACCACGGGAGTGCAGGGATTATATCCCGAAGCCCGGGCATGTGGCTCTATGTGGATGTGTAGACCTGAAACAGGGTCTTCATGCTTCCTAGGACAAGTCCTTTACCCACTGAGCCCTCTTGTCAACCCTGATTTCCAATTTTTTAATGAACTTAAGAGTTACCTTAGAAGCTTGTCTACAGTGTAGATTCCTGACCCTTCCCAACAGAAAAGCAAATCCAGTAATTGGAAGACCCAATTACTGACCAATCCAAGTCATGCGGGTACCAGGATGCCTGCTTACACTTGAAGAACTAGAGCTGAAGGCCACAGAGTGACCCAGCACTCTGCTAGGTGCTTTGGGGACCAAGAAGAATCAGTCCCTCTGACTAGAAGCATCAGACTGAGTCTGGAAGGCTTAAAAAACAACTACAAAAAAAAAAAATGAGACTAACAACTGAACACACATATAGAATAGTATCAGTAACAATGAACCACTGAGACCCTGTGGACCACAGAGAATCCAGAAGAGCAAACAGCCTTACGAGAAGTGCTTGCTGGAGAAAACTTTATTGAGACAAGGCATCCCTTCAACCAAACTCTTGTAAAGAGCAAAATGAAATAGCCTTTAGCAGAAAGTGGCAGAGCCTACAGCTGAGCATTTGGCTGTGGTCATGTCTACATGTGAATCAGGATGACAAACATTGGCAAGGCAGAGTCAGACCAAATTGGCCTGCAAGACCCTCAGAGACTGGCAAAGAGAGTAGGGCTTTGTTGAGCATGAGGGCTTCTGGGAATCTCTGAACAGGGGCACAACAGGATGGAGCCAGGGATGCAAAAAAAGAATCTAGTAGAAAGGTATGGTGAGCACTCTTGGAATGAGATAATACATAAATAAGAGGGCAAGAGCCTGGAGAACTAGAACGCTTTGGAGGATTAGAGATGAGGAAACCAGTTGGTGGATCTAGGATCAGTAACCCCATAACAACCTTTGCTCCCAAAGAAGAATGTCATGACAAAATTCCTACTTTACTTAAAAGGCCAAAGCAATCCTGATGTTCTTTCTGTCTTACATTCTCGATAAGAGAGATACTGACTTGAAAGAAGCAATTAAGGGTGGAGATTATGATAGCAGCCAGGAGGAACATGCAGATAGAAGACTGGACTCAGCCAGGCTCAGAGCTGGAGAAGAGTGACTATGGGGGTAGGAAAGAAAGGACAATGGAGAAGCCACATCTGCCACACTCTGTTTGGATTCCTACCTTTGGAGCTTTGTTCATGACTGCTAAACTGAGGAATGTTGTGCCTGCAAAACGGGGTGGTAGACTCTCGTGGGGAGTGGCTTTTCTGATTCCCAAATAGCTGATAAGATTCCCAACCTGACAGAGACATTGTCATCGTGTAACAGCTGCAATCCGGTTTCCAGAGCTTTTGTATTTAAGGAAGATGGCCCTAATCATAGAGTGCAACTTTTGAATCTAACCAACCACCCCAAGGTGTAGTCACCTAAACCATTAAATTATTTCTCTCAGTTCTGAAGGAATTGTCTGAGGTGGTGGGCAGTGGACTTGATGCCACCTGAGAAGGTTCTCTAGTCTCTCTATGATGAGAAAATAAGTCATACATACTACCTAAGCCTTCCTAGCTTGGGCTGATATCCCATAGGCCAAAGAAAATCTCATATGACCAGACCAGAACCCACCAGAAGACTGTACCCAAGGCAGAGACAAAGGAGAGGAAAGCGTGTGACAGTTTTCTTCACACACATGGTCTGTGGAATGTAGTGTGTTCCTCCAAAAAAAGGGCCAATTATCCTCTGACCCTGCTTAAACCACATCTGCCAGCTCTATTTGGATGCTTATCCTCTAGAGGAAACAGCCTATGTTGGAGTGCCGATATGCCTATCCAAGGGTGAAGTTTGAAACTTCTGTGAAATAATTTCTTATGAAATTTTTCCTTATTTATTTTGCACGTATATGTGCGTGTGGTGTGCGTGCATGTGTACATGAGCGTTCACATGTTATGGACACACATGCACATGTGTGTGAAGACCAGAGGTTAACATCAGGTGACGTTCTTTGTTGCTCTCCACATTTTATTTAAGGCAGGGTCTCTCGCTGACTCAGCAAGTCTCTCGGGATATTGCCACACTTGCCCTGGCACTTACATTGATGCTGGGAACTAAATTCTGATAAGTGTGTAAGTGTTTTCTCCACCGAGCCAACCTCCAAGCCCCTGATAAATTATTTTTAAGGCAAAGGAAGAGACAAAGGGAAAGGGAGGGGGGAGAAAAATATCTGAGTATATTCCATTTTATTACTCTGCAGGGGGTGAGCCTTCCCTCTCTTGTAAGGGTCCTCAACAATTGGGTCATGTCTCATAAAATGTCATTCTATCTCCTGCTTTGGGTGGATTGCAACACTGTGGGAGTGTTGGCAACGTTTGTCTAGGAGCCCAAGGCTTCAGTCCACTGGCTAGAAAACGCTTAGACAGCTGACCCAGCCTAGGAAAGGCCTAAGATACAGACAAGCAATGTTCCATTCTCAGGACATAATTAATGTGCTGTTCATTTTTTTTTTCATCAACAAAGGATTTACCAAAATACCGCATGATTTCCTCCAAAAATGTGACCCTCCCTTTCCTGTCTCACTTTTCTTTTCCTGGATCAGGACGCGGTTTCCATTGGCTTCGCAAAAAAAAAAGGGGGGGGGGTGTATTTCAGCTGCTCTCCTCAACTTGCCTTTATCCCTGGATCTGAAGGAGTTCAGAAAGGCTAATTCAGTGAGTGATGAGGGTGAGGTGAAGGCTCTGCCACTTCTGGTCCAGGTAGATCTTCCCTCTGAGCCCAGTGGCTTCCTTCACAACTCAGAGAAACCCTCACAGTGTTATAAAAAGCCAGCTAACTAAATAATGCCATAGGAATCTTAATGACTACAGTCATTTGGCCAACAACATGACATAGCTTTTTCCTCTCAGAATTCAAACATTCAAAATTACAAATATCCCATCCAATTCAGACTTAATTATCACTGTCCAAACTTCGAGAACTTTCTCTGCTTCAATTATGTAAGATGAGAAGCAGCGAGATGCAGCTCAGGGCTGGGAATTAGCTTGTTTTTTTGAAGGGCTGGTGGGGAAAGTACCACAGCTGTTGTCTCTTCCTGATGCCCTGCTATTTCTGTGATAAGTTAGCTCTTTGCCAAAGATGCCTGAATCACCTGGAACAGATTTTATCATAAACGGAACGGAATAGACCTGTGTTAAGTCCTGCTGTCTGTCTCAGCAGGCTGCCAAGACCATAGACCCTACAGGGAAGGTCTTTGTTAGTGGGTAAATACAGACTATGGAAATAACTGTCCTTGAAACCCCAGAACATACCAGCCACCAGGCATCCAAACCAATGTACACTGGCAGCCATTTGAGGAAAGGACTCTGGAGGGACCAGCACCCTTGGGACATCCCTGTGACCCTCCGTACTCATGGCATTTTCTTCTTCTCGTGAATGGCCCAATTGCTGAACTGGTTACATATGGCATCTTCTAACCCCAGGTCACTCATTCCTTAAAAGGCTAAAAAAAAATCAGTGTGTCCAGGATCTGAGTGTCCAGGGACAGACAGGACAGTGAGAGGCAAGGCCAGGAGAGAAGGCTCCTGCCTGTTTGGATGATGTCTCCTCACAGCCATGGGGTCAGTTCTCTGAAAATCTATTTCAGACGGCCTTGCTATCCACACCGTTGTATTTCGTTCATTTGTTTGGCTGGTTTTTAATGTCCCTCAGGCTGGCCTTGATCTCCCAGTTCTCCTGCTTCTACTTCTCAAATGCGGGGGTGGGGTTGCCACCATGCTTACTTTATTATGCAGTTGAGATCAAACTTGGGCTCTTGTGCAAGTAAGGCAAACCCTCTCTCCACTGAAGGGGTATATTGCCAAGTCTACCATTGCCTTTAATAGTCATGATGTTTTTAATTACACAGTTCTTATTCAGTACCAAATCTTATTTAGTTAAATGGAAACTGCAGCCTATCTACCAGTTTTCCTAATGAGTCGCACTTTTGTTTCATCAGAAAAATTTTTCTCTCTCTTTCTTTCTCTCTCTCTCACATACACATACCTTTAGCATTTTTATCCAAAATATTTAGTGCCAGAAGTATTTGACAATTCAGATTTTCCCCCCTCGATTTTGCATATACATAATGAGTCATCATTGGACTGTGGTCCATTTTAATTTGATATTTATTTACCTTTCACACTGCACATTATACACATGGCCTGGAGATATTTTATATGGTATTTTTAGTGTACCTGCATTGTGATGACACTCTGTCATATGAGGTCAAGTGAAGGATTTTCTACAGATAGTGTCAAGTTGACATTTTAAAAAGTTTTAGATTCAGGAACATTTCAGATTTCAAAGTTTTTTTTGAATCAAGATGCTCAATCCCTGCCCTAATACCAGGTGTGTGTGTGTGTGTGTGTGTGTATACATCTGTGTGTATACATGTGTGATTGTATCTCATTGTATCAGTAGCTTCCACTTCAAATGTGCTATATCTTATTACCATTGGTGGATTTGTTTAAGTGGAAGTCTAAGCAATGGGTTCCTGGTTTGTGGCTCAGCTTCTTCTTTGCAGCAAAGGCCCTGGTGTCTGTGAGATGCCTGTTATCTGTAAGACAATGTCCTTTATGCTAACCTCTGAATCCTGAAGTCCTGAAGATCACGTACCCTTAATGGTGCATTGTTTTGTCCTTGGATAGTGTTTGAGATTGTTTGTAAGGATATATGTTCCAACTGGAAAAAAAAAAACCAACTTTATTTTTAGGCTGGAATTGCGTTCATGCTACTGCATGTGCATGATCTTACCACTCCCCCCTCATTTTTCACCCATCATTAGTATAACGAGGCTTTCTGAAGGTTAAACCTCTGCCTTATTCTTATTCCCCGGAATATATTTTTATTTACCAAAATCTCAAATTGCCATGGTAACTATCAAGAGTCCTTTAAAATGCATGCTGCTTTTTAGGTACCAATCTACTACACAGTTATAGTGAGCCACAAATGGCCACAGACATTGCAAAACCAAAAAGCCACCCAGCCCCCAAGTCTTTCATTTTTTTTTTTCCATTCTGGTGCATCTCCGGGAAGAGGGAACAACAAACCTACAAAGATAACAAACTTCTGTAGAGACGGGGAGAGAGAGTGGCTGTCCCTCGCTGTGCATGCCTCTCTTGGTGCTGCTGCAGGAGAGAAAAGAGGAAATGCTAAAAAGCGGAACAGGAAACAGATGGGGGACATGATCTCTCAAAACTCCAAAAAAGTTTTGAGAAACCTCACACCAGCCTGGTTGCTGGAAGGTTACGACGAAACAGAAGCCCTTGTGCTCACCGAAGAGAAGCCATCTGCAGCAGGCCCTGGGAAGAGTCGTGTGTCACAGGGTGGCAGCGGGGCTGGCAGTGCCATACAGAGAGGAGACTGTCTGAATCCACTGAGGCCAACATGGTGGAGAAGGTTGGCATGCTTGCAAAGCTTGCCTGACGCCCTAGCTTCCCAGTGGCGGTATTACAATCTCTACAGTCATGTGAGTGTGTGTGGAGACTACAGTTCCCTTTGGCTAAGTTCAGGGCTTCCACGGAATCCTTTATTTACTGGGAATAAAGCTTTAAAAGGTGGCCGAAAGACATGCACCCGGTCTGCGTCATCATCAGCCTTACAGGTTCCTGTAAAGGGAAGAAAAGGATAGTCTGATTCCACGTGCTGGGGCCATTCTCGATGACTCAAACTCAGATACATCAGAGAATCTAAATGACTTCATTAAAATTCACTCCATCGTGCAATGATTTGTCCGCAGAAAGAAAATTATTCTTATGCCTGGGATGGGTACTCTAGGATGAACTTTCCGGGCAGGAATAAACAGGCTAGTGAGGAATATTTCATCTCTTTACAGATTGTGCAAGTTGAGGATGGAGTTGTTGCTTCCCAGCTAGAGAGTTGGACCAGCTTCCCTGAGATGCTACAGCAGGCCTCCCCTCACAGAGATGACAGAGCTCTCCCCAAATCCCAGACACCCCTCCCCCTCCCCAGCAACTGCATTTCACTTGTGACCTCGCCCAGCCTGTGGTCAGGAAAGAGCCTTTGAACACATCTCCAAAGCTGCTGTGATTAGAAGGGCTTTGATTACCCGGCTCAGCTGGTCCTTCCTCCTTGCTTCTCCCTCCCCCACCCCCTTCTCTGGACTCCTTTCCAGATCCCATAGTTCAGGCAGTTCAGATTTTTTTTAAGCAACCTTCTCTCTCTCCCTCTTTCTCTCTCTCTCTCTCTCTCTCTCTCTCTCTCTCTCTCTTTTCATTTTCCTTTTACATCCTAAACCTCAAGATGTAGTTAACACTAATCCTGATTTGTTTAGGGTTTATCTCCATTATTAATTCCAATCAAGTGGAGAAGGAAAAAAAAAAAAGTGCCAGGCCTTACTTTGTATACAAAGTTTGGGTGTCTGTGAAAGGAGCCAGCAATCCCTGGGAAACATATTTTCTTTAGATATCTTTTTAATCCAAACAACTTTCTTTTCTAGTCTGAAAATATTCCTTGTGATGGGACCCATCCTGAACCATTTCATTTATTATTATTTTTCCCCCAGTCGATATCCTTTGAAGCTGCTGCCTGCATTAATCTGGACTTAATGTGGATTTAAACATTTACAGTGGAAAATAATTTTGGTTAAAAAATAATCTCTCGATAAAGCTAGAGGACCCCCCCCCTCCAGTGCCCCTCACGCAACTGTCACCATCTCTGACAGCTCGGGGTGGAATGAGATTCTTGAATATGCATGTTGAGGGGAACGCAAACCAAGGCTCACAGGGTACCATGTAATATTTTATATTTGGCAGCTGTTATGACTGGCTAGAGTTGAGTGATACTCAGGGTCCTGGCTTGTTGTTTGAATGAATTCATCATTTTTCAGGACATAGGAGCAGTTATTTGGTACCCAGGATATACTAAAAATACCTTCAGTTGGAGCTGAGGGAAGCTGTCTTTCAGGGAGAGGAGGCTGTATCCAGCTGTCATACAGGGTATTTTCAGTAACTTGGGGCTTAAGGGGGCTATGGTTCTAACCCCTTTCTCAGCTCGCCACCCTACCCCTCTTCCTGGTTTGCTTTCTTCATTCTCTCAACTGGCACGATAGAAATTTTGCATGTCAAAATTTCTTGTCTGGGTCACCTCAGGCAAGGCCATTGTTATCAAGTAGAGTGGAAATTGTGTGGATTGGACCAAGTGCATGGGAATTCAGAGAAATTAGACAAGAGTTCGACGTCTACTCTGTGAGCTCGGCATATAGAAATCAGCATGTTTTCTCAAAGACTGTAGCATAGGACTGAGCTGATTGTACATAGTGTCCTTCAGTGGTAAGATAGTTTGAGGTTTGTTTGCCATTATTCCTCCATTCTTATGTTCATGCAGACATCACCAATCAATTGCAAACACTCATTGTCACTAAGCAGACAGCAGCTTCTGTTTCCTGATATCAGATTCCAAGGATCCCAAAATGCCTCAAAGCATTCCTTCAACTTGACTCTGGTTCAGCTTGGACATCCTTCTTTGGTTCACTGGACATTCTCCATATCTAACATTTCCATTCAAGAAGATAGTTCTAATTGCCGCCGTCCTTCATTTCCACTTTAAAATATCTGCACCACTTAACCAGGCTTCTCAATCACTTCTTGATGCTGTATTTTTTTTTCTGATTTTAAAGATTTGTTTATTTTTGTGTGTCTGGATGTTTTGCTGCGTGTTTGTATGTATACCGTGTGTGTGCAGTGCCCACAGATTCTAAAAGAGGAGATGGATGCCTAAAACTGGAATTACAGATAGACTGTTGTAAGCTACCATGTGGGTGCCGAGAACTGAGTCCAGGCCCTCTAGAAAAGCACACTTTTAACTGCTGAGCCATTTCTCTAGTTCCTGGTGTAATAGATTTATCTTTACACTGTTTAATTCTTTCCAAGGTAACATAATTCATTGTAGGGAGTTTATAAGATATAGTACGCAGGAAAGTAAAGAATTAAATCATTAATAGCACATACTGATATATAGGTGTCCAAACGAAATTATACTTTTTTTGTTTTTATCATAAAAATATTAAGTACAGAGGCTCAGGATATAGCTCAGAGCCAGAGCACTTAATTGGTTACATCAAACTCTAGATTCAAAAAATAAGCATAAATAAAGTCACTTGTGATTAAAACATATGGATGTGTAATTACATCCAAAGTGAGTAGGTTTTATAATATATATGGTGTGGAAGGTATATCTTAATAAAAGGATTGCTTGTATCAGGCATGTTGACATACATCTTTAATCCCAGCATTTAAAGGGCATATTTCTGTGACTTTGAGGCAAGCCTGATATAACTGGAGAGTTCATAGTGAGACACTGTCTCAAAAGGACAAAAAAAAATGATTCTACAGATTTCACATTGTGAAGTATACAGAATATGCATTCCAGCTTCAAATGTATTTATAAACAAAAATATAGGTTCCATATTTTATGTTCCCTATAAAGTAAACCCTTAGATCCTAAGGCTTATAGTTAAGAAGTCTTGTAGCATAGTTACATTTCCAAGTGTGTGTGTGTGTTTGTGTGTGTGTTTATGGGTGTGTGTACCCTCAAATGCAGAGAGAGGTGCAGAGCCCAGAGCTGGAGTTACAGGCATTTGTGAGATACTCAGTGTGATTGCTGGACTCTAACCCCATCCTCTGCAAGAGCAGCAAATGCTCCTAGTCACTGAAGTCACTGAGCATCATCTCTCCAGCCCCTGTGTTTCCCTATGATCTCTCACTGTGTTTGTCCCCCTTTCTTAAAACATTAATCACAACTGGCATATAACTCCTGTACTAAGCAATTCATCCAATCAAAGAACACTGTTCAGTATGTGTACACATGTTCCCAGGACTATGTGATCATCAACACATTCACCATGGATGTGTGCACAGATGTGAAACACGGACACCCTCCCAATTAGAGCTGTATCAAAGTGAACATCAGGAGTATAAAAAATAAAAGTGAAACAGGAATTCTTAGCGGAATAGGCAAATACAAGCAAATGACAGGATGCTGTGGCCTTGAGGACCATTAACAATATCAGGCTAAGTGAAAGCAGCTAGTCAAAAACTCACATTCCTAAATGTATTTGCCCATTCCGTTAGGAATTTCTGCTTCGTTTTTTTGTGTGCCTGCTGGTGGTTTTGATGTATCTCCAGTCAGGATGGTGTATACATCCACTGTACCCACAGTTGCTTTTGCTAGAATTGTGATGAATTTCCAAAGAAATCCAGTTGAGTCCAGTGGGTGCATACTGAATGCTGAAATTCACAAGGGTTTTTGCTAGAAAATGCTGAAGATGTGAAGGTTAATGGGCCCAGACTTCTTTACAGCCTATGAACAAGTCACAGCCGTCAGTCACTCTGAGACCCCAGCCTGTAACTGACTTACAAGACCCACATTGATGTCTTTTGACCTTGCTTTTGTGAATTTCTGATTATACCATGTTGTTTAAGTCACCCCAAATAGGAACTCTGAGTTCTACTTATATTCTAGTATAGCAACACAGTGAAAATGAGAACAGTGACTATTTACTGTGACTTTTTCATATCACTATGCAAAACATTGTATGAGGTGGGCCTGACTTTCACTAGGATGAAGAAACCAAGGGTCAGAATGATACAAGGCAAGTCGCTGGTGAGGAACATGGGCGGGTCTTGAATCCAGGGCTAACCTATTCAACCTATTAGACAGTTGACTGCTGGGCTAGAATCATGCCAACTACATAGAAGACATTCTTTGCTGTCAGGAGGTCACACTGTCCAGCTGCTTTTCTGGGCAGAAAGTCTGTATCTTGTTCTGAGTGGCCTGAGCCAAGCCATGAAAGTGGAAAGGTGAAGCTCACAAGGCCTAAAGCCTTCATTCAGGGGCATTTGTAGTTGTGCAAATTCTGATATTCTGTTCATGGTGTTGGAAAACACAGCTTCTCAAAAGGCTTCCTCAGCCTGGGTCAAAGAGTGATGGGGTAGCACTTTTATAAGTGACCATTCAGCAATCCCAATATACAAAATGCACTTAGGGCAAAATAATAGAAACGACTCAACCTAACGAGTTCCAGGCAACTAGAGAAGATTGTCATATCACAGCGTCTGAAAACTTGGGCTTCCGTGAACATCCAACCACTTCGCTACGGCACGCTTGACTGTCACGCACCATCACCTCCACAGTGAGGCAGGTTACCTCTGTTACTCTGCTATGACACTGTCTAAAATGAAAGAAAACATAACAAAACGTTAAACAAATGAATTCATTAACTATGCAAACAGCTGTAAGAACTGCTGGAAACAGCAGAAGAAGGTAAGGCTGTAGAGCCGTGCAGCTGGCGCTGAGTGGAGTGCGCTCACTTATTGGTTACCTCAGTACAGGACACAAGTCCAGCATGACCGGTTGCATTAATTAGTGTTAGTGTTAGTGTTAGTGGGGGTAATTATTTCGATTTTTTTTCAGTACTTGGTATTAAAACTTGCATATGTAAAACTTGCACGTTCCCACTAAGCTACATCTCCAACCCTTGTTTGGGGATGTTTAGAACAATATGCAAATGATATTTACAGCATGAACATAGTCCCAAGCACTAGTAATAATTACAGAATAATTGATGTACCTATTCGTATTATTATGTTAACCTATTCAAATGAAATAATATTAATACTGTTAATAGAATTGGTAAATGTTATACTAATTGATGGTATGAACATCTGTGCTAATTATAATACATTAACATAATTAAAATAAAATATGTTAATATAGCTAAAATAACTGTGAGACAAGCCTTATGGTAAGTCACATACACACTATATATATATACACACATATATATATGCAAAAGCACTCACACACATACATATAAAATCTCATTTAAACCTATCCGTATTGTTTACAAAAAGTATCTATGTTTTATCTTATGAGTGCTTTGCCTACATGTATGTATATATACCACAAGTGTGCCTAGTGCCCCAGGAGGCCACACGAGGTCATCAGCTCCCCCAGAACTAGTTTCAGGCAACTGTGAGCTTCCATGGGTGTGCTGAAAACCAAGTGCAGGCTCTCTACAAGAGCACTGCGTTCTCTTAACTGCTGAACCATCTCTCTAGCTCCACTCTGCCCGTTTTTCACTACTGAGTTGTTAGCTTACCATGCAAAGCACATGGTTCCGTCCTAGTCTCTTCACGCATGTCATTGCACTTTGTCCTCAGTTGTTCTCCTCTCCTACAACTAGAATGGCAAAAAGCCCAGGGTTTTCCAGGCATAGATGCAACCGTCTATATCACTTAAATCTTCTCTCAAGGGACCGCTGAGCATTAGGACCCTAAGAAGCAGCCAAAGCTGCGCCAACCAGTACACAGTACTCAGACTGCTCCATGGAAGCAGGAACATTCTACCAATAGCAAAATGTTTGTGCCAAACAGGGAAGAGTTCAGCTCTTTGGGAAAATGTTTGGTACTTGTCCCTGCATTGCAAATCGCAAATTCCTCGCGGGACTGTAACCAAGGGCCTCTGATATGGCTCAGTGGGTAAAGGTGCTTGCCACCAAGCCTCATGACCTGAGTTCAGGCTCCAGGTCCTACAGAGCAGAGGGAATAGAACAGGCTCCCGCAAGTTCTTCTCTGACCTTCACGTGTGTGCTGTGCTGCTCACGCCTCGAGCTGCAGCTCCCCACACACATACACACACACATATAAATTAACATAACATTTAAATTATCACATTTTTAAACACAGAATGAAAGAATATCTTCTGGTATAGATCAAAGGCTGAAAAACATTTTTCTATAAAGGTATTTCTAATAAAGATACTAGGACTTATTGTCCATACCGTCTTTGTTGCAACAACTCTGCTATTTTTGATGTGTTAGATGCATAGTTAATAAGTTAATGAGTGAACATGGCGATGTTTCAATAAAATTTCATTTACAAAATTAGGCAGTGGGTCACATTTATCCCGTAGGCAGTAGTTTGCTGATGTCTATACTAAGTCATCCCCTTGGTCAAGTTGAAATGTGCCTGTATTTCTAAATACAGAGTTATAAGTTTGTTCACAAAGAAATATACTATCCAAATCCCAGTGCTTGCTTTGCTTTGGTTTGGTTTTCTCTGTGTTACTCTGGCTGTCCTGGAACTCACTCTGTAGACCAGGCTGGCCTCAAACTCCCAGAGATCCACCTGCCTCTGCCTTGAAAATGCTGGGATGAAAGGGGTGCGTCACCCTGCCCAACCCTAATGCTTATTAATTTCCTCATCAAAATAAAAACTCACATCACAACTTAAGGAAGAAAGGAAACAAGGACAGGAAATGTACCTCAGTGGTAAAGCGCTTGTCTATCAGGCCCTGAATTCTAACCATGGGGACAAGAAATGAAAAAACAAACTAAAAGTTTGTGGATATGTGGTTTGAATATGGACATTACTCCAGGTACTCAACAGTCCTCTATTTGAATCAGCCTTTACCATACTTGTGTTCTGCAGACAGCATGATACCCTTTATTAAAGAATACCTGGGATTAAAACAGTGAAAACAAAAATGGTAGCCACATAGATCCCAGGGGAGGACATTGCAGCCAGCCCTGAGGAGACAGGATAAGCTGGGGTTGGATGGAAGGGGAGGAGGTCCTCCCCTGTTGGTGGACTTGGAGGGGGTGGGGAGGAGGGAAATAAGGGAGGGAGTGGGAGGGTAGGAGGGAATGAGGGAGGGGGCTACGCCTGGGATTCAAAGTACCTAACCTGTGATTGATATAAAAATAAATTAATTAAAACAAACAAACAAACAAAAAACAAATAAAGCTGCTATGTATATAACTGAAAAAAAAAATGGTAGCCACAGACAGACCGAGCTCTCAGCATCTGCCTCACACCACACTGCCATGGATGACGGGAGGGTTACTGTGCCGTCCTATGATGTCCGCAGGGTCATTCATAACCTGAGGTGACTCCCCTATATGTTTCACTGTCTCTGTTAAGTTAGTGAATATGGGCTCATAAGTTTTCTTGAGGCATAATGCAAACGGAGAATAAGTAACCTGGCAGTTTTAACAAGATGTTCTCCATCTCTGTCTTCTGGTCCCTAACTGTCTGTCTTACAAAGCTATGTCTTATGGACATCACTTTTTACTTTTGCACTTTGTTTTTCACCTCCTGTTTTCACCTTTCTTGGATTTATTCTATACTAGGAAATTGGGGATAGGGTTAATTCTTCAGTAACCTCCTTTCTTTGGATTATCTAACCATACCACTAACCTAGTTAGAACCCCAGCTAGTAGATAAAGAATGAATAATAGAGATAAAGAACAATAAAGATAAACCCTTCTCTTCCTCCTACTTGAGATGGATTGGAAGTTTGAGGTTAGGATATTGATAGATCACTGTATCTCTTCCAGACTACATTCATTCCCCTCCTATGTGTTCACCCAAATGCCTTGGTCTTCAGCGATATTTTATACCCATTTTCAGTTCATTGTGGGTTGATTTCTTTTTAGCTCCATTGAACTAGCAGCAAAGGGTTGATGCCATCCTAGGCCATACCAATTCATTAACAACATTGCCTCTGTTGGTTCTCAGTTCCCGAAAAATCTATGGCCAACCATCACAGTGGTCTACCTCCATAGCGGAGTGACGTCCCAGCTGTATGGGAAGTAGAAGAGAAATCCATCATATGTGGAAAACTCAGACATCAATAAGCAACTGTGTAGGCCTTTCAGTTGGGGACCAACCACAGAACTGCCTCTCCATCAACAATCAAACAGTCTTTAGCTGCGATCAGCCACTTCCATCACCTCTGAGACTGGCAGGTTTCCAATAAAGCCGGCAGCTCTCTCCCCCAGGGTAAAACCATCAGCGTAAGGCAGCCATTGTCCTTGAGCCCAGCAATTTGACGACAGGTTAGCTTGCACTCTATTAGCCAACAGCTACACCCTGACCCCTGACCCTGACATTGACCTCTCACAGCCCTCTCCCGAGGTACACGTTGATCTTTTGAGGCGACCTGCCCTGCTGGTTAGCATAAGAGAAGGCTTGCCAGGACTTCCAGGTCACCCCTGCTCCCAACAGGATGCTTAAGGTTCCAAGTACAGAAACAAGCCAGAGTTGAACCCGAGATGCCAAAGGTGAAAGTTCACAAGCATATCCATCAGCAGCCTGTCACCAAAGGACAACATAAGAACTATGGAAGCTTTCAGCGCAGGGATGGCCATCGTCTCCCGACACTCCTGCGACTTAATGGAAAAGACATATCAAAACATGGCTTACAAAATACAAAATAATGGACTGAGATGTACCTTAGATGAGGGCGTTAGATTGCTATGTACTTACAGTGGGAGAATTAGATTGAAGTGTTCTGCGGGGGTAGTTAGGTTGAAATATGGATTATCTCAGGAATGTTAGCTTCCCATGTGCTTTATAACAGTTGTTAAATTAAGATGTGCTGGGCAGAGCAGGCATTAGCCAGGGATGTGCATTAGACAAAGTTCTTTCTCGGTGGAAGATATGGATTCTGCTTTGATGGGGGGATAGGACAAAGGGGAAAACTCCTTGGGTTGGATATTTTTCAAGGTTATGAGAGTCCTCCCTCCCACCGCATCAGATGGATTCCAGGGGGTTGAGTACAGGGTTTAGGAAAGAGCACACAGGATAAAATCCTTTCCCCTTTTTCTCCCCAGCCAAACAAGTTGCCATTTCCCCCACTTTTCCTGTTAGGGCCTTAAAGGCCTCCCCGTCAATAAAAACATTAGCTCACTAAACAGCCTGATGGCTTTTCCTTCCCTGGCTTAACCCTTCGGGAGCTGGGGTTTCCTTTGGATTTGTAAAGATATTGATTCCAGATAATGTTTGCCTTTCTAACTCTCTCTTCCGTAGACTTGATGGATAGGTTCAGGGCTACGTCTCGGCAGCCAACTCACCACAGCTACCCAGGGAAAGGGGAGTAGAGAGTCAGGCAAGCGTTCAGTAGTTAACACCATTCGCATCTCTTCCCCAGGATCCCCGGATGGGCAGACAGAGATGTCTTGTTTGGGGAGAGGAGAGGCATGCAGGCTGCAGTTGCTTCCCATCGGTGTGGAGTACTCACTTGCCGTTTTCTGCATTGTTTTGACTTCTCTGCCGTCATTTCTTTTAGTCCACCTTAGGTTGGTTTATGGTTTCTAGTTAATATCCACTTCCGTCTTGAGACTGGATGTTGTTGAGTTACTTTTTGTTTTTTAATTTTCTTTTTATTCATTCTGTACTGTAGCCCAGGCTAATCTCATTCAGAAAGCAATCTCCTGCTTCAGCCTCCTAATGCTGAAATTACCAATGTGCACCACCACACCCAGCTTGAGTTACATTCCTTTTTCCAGTTACATGTTTTAGACAATGTCTCATGTCACATATGCTAGCTTTAAATGTGTTGTGTAGAGCCGAGAATAACTTTGGCTTTCAGATCTCCCTCCGTCTAGCTCCCAAGTGTAGGGATTAAAGGTGGATTCCACCATGTCTAGTTTATGTGGGGCTGTGTCTGGACCCAGGGCTTTAAACATTCTCTGTAAGCACTCTATCAGATAAGCCATATCCTCATCCTTTTGAGTTATATTCTTTTTTTTTAACCTTTAAGAAAACTTTAAATTGATCTATTTTGTTTTGTGCACATGAGCATTTTGATTGCATGTGTGTCCATGTACCACATATGTGCCCTGTGCTGTGATGTTCAGAAAGTTTCAGATTCTCTGGAAATAGATGTATAGATGATTATAAGCTGCCACGCAGGGTGACAGGAAAGGAACACAAGTCCTCTGCAAGAGCAACAAGTGCTCTTAAACACTGAGCAGATCCTCAGCCCTGAGCTGTCTTCTTAAAAACCTCATTTCCAGAGAGACAATCTGCTTTTCTATAGTTCTACCAATGCAAGCAAATATGGGTAACCGTGTCTGCTTGTGACACCAGCCAACTTCAGTAAAGCTTCACCCTAGATGCAAATTGTGTCCAAGAAAAACAAAGACAGAAATGAGAAGGTCATCTCACTCATTAACCACCAGGCCTTCAAAGGTTTGCCCAATGTCTCTCCAACAATGCTTCGTCTTCTCTTCCTTAGCCCGGAAGATACAATTCATGACCTGCAGAGGTATAGCACCATGCAGTTGGACGGTGTCCAGCCTTGCTGAATAAGGAAGTTGAGTCCCACCTCTCGTGTGTCTCCATGAAAGAAAATGTTATGCCAAGTGAGTTAGCACAGTCAAAAAGCCTAACCTTCTAGACAAGCTCACCAAACAAAACCTTACAGTTCAAAGGAAATCACAGTGTTACCAGACACCCTCACATTGTGCCTGGCATTCTCAGAAAGAGGCCAGCGGGCATTCCTATTTGTTTGGCTGTGTTTCTTCAGGGAGAAAAGTGGCTTTGCTGGAGGCTGATAGAATTTGCCTTCTGTGGCTGAGTTTCTAAAATCCAGACACAATGAACGGGACGGGAATATGCTGTCTGGGTTCAAGGGCATCAACTTCCACCGACCCTCCCCATCTTTGCCCACATTATCACATTATTTATGATGTGCTTCTTTACTTGTATATTTATTTAGACAGGGTCTCTCTATAAATACCTGGCTAGCCTTGGATGCTATAGACCAGGCCAACCTCAAACCTGTGGTGATCCTCCTACCGGAACCCTAATGCTGGAATTACAGGTGTGAGCCACCAAGCACGCTTCCCAAACATTTCTGTCTGTTCCCACTCCTCGCCACTTCTCAGCCCTTCCTGCTATGCATTCTCTTCCGTTCTGGATACCCATTCCTGCCTCACTTTCTGACATCACATTTTCCTTAAAAATAGCCCATGAAAGTTATTTCTAATCTCCATTAGGGATCTGTCCAACCAGACTCCCAGGGGATATGGGAATGAACTTAAAACTTGTCCTGGAGAAGAGAGAGGAAGGCTGTGTTGTGGAGGGGCAAGCTTAGTCCCAGACTTAATATTGAAACAAATCTCCTGTTGCATTAATAGAGACATCTGTGGAGAGAAATTACAATATGGTTCTTCTTAAGCATCATCTAAAAGTGGCACCTCTCAAAAGGGCCCAAATAGTATCACTGCAGAATTGCAGCAGTGTAAGGATCAGGAGTAACACTAGTCTCTTCCAATCCCTACCTAATTGGTGCTCTGAGAACTTGAGGCAGTCATTGAACCTTTCCGAACCTCTATTTCTCTATTCATAAACAATAGCATCTACCCTAGAGGGATAATATGAATATCTAACAGGGTAACGTAGTTAAAATATGTTATCTGTCCATACCAGCATGGTGAACTTTTCTATCTTATCGGCATGCTACCAGGAAAAGTGTGCCAGCTCACTATGGCTCCAGCTGTACAGACTTATGACATATAATGCTACCCTTCATGCATGCATTTGGGTTCAAGAGACCTACTGTATCACTTATGCTTGCTACTTTACAAGATGACTGTATATAAAGATTTGCTCTCAATAGGAAAAAGGGTGGCCATGACAGTGAGGGGAGATATGGATTGCAACAACTTCCCTGACAGAACATAGACAACCCACCCAAGCCCGTACTCACCAGGAACTCGTCCTGATTTTATTTCAAAAGTACCAGCTCGTCTCCATCACAGACACTGGTGTGCAGTCAGTAAATAAGCCCTGCTGTGAACCTACAGGCCTGATTTCTCTAGATGTGTATTAACACAACATGCCTGTTGCTGATGGCTCTAAGGTCCTGACCTTTAATGAGGACTTATGACGTAAAGGCAACCTGCCCAGGAGAGCGAGCAGGCAGAAGGCCAGAGGAACAAGGTCATTGGCTAATGAAGTGGTCAGCATTGAGTTTCTGTCACTCAGCTAGTTAAGAGGAGGCTAACAGGGAAGTTTTTAAAAAGTGGGGACATTTAAGAAGCAAAGCAAAGGACTGGTGCTTATGCTCCAAAGAGGAATCGGTGTTGCCAGGAGGGGCAGAGCACAGCCCTCCGGAGCTGTCACTGTGGCTCTGTTCAAGCTGACTGGCTGAGCACCAGCCAGTACAAAGAGCATCTGCAAGAGGCAAACTGAAAACAATCCTTAAGTTAGAATGAAACAAGCAGGTACTGAACAACCTCGCCTTCCGGTGCCAATCTGCTCCAGAGATAACAGCTAGAGCAGAAGCCAAGTACATGGCAGAGAAGGAGATCAGGACCCATTCTCTGTGCATGAGCTGGCTTTGGCCTGGGCCACAGACGGTACCCAGCTCTGGAGGAGGCAGGAGGCCAGAAAGAGAAACTCCATTTGAAGGGACAAGTGCAGGCTTTGGCATGAAGTGATTGTTCCGATGTCAGCAATCATTGCTTTTCTACACACTCTTAAGGATCTTAGAGAGCGTGAGCTGTTTTTAAAATGGCCACTTAATTGTATACTGTGGAGTATGGACACAGGTTCATTTTATGTGTCGTTTCACAGTGGTGTGGTTTATTATCGCTGAGGCATTTTAAACTTTTGAACCAGTCATCCAGTCCACAAATGTGTGTGTGTCTGTGTGTGTCTCTGTCTCTGTCTCTCTCATTCTCACTCTCTTTCTCTGTACAATGTCCTTTTTTTTAAAGACAGAGTCCTATGAGCCAAGCTGGCATTCAACTTGAGTTCCACCTCCCTACATCTCTCAAATACTGAGATGATATGTGTATACCAACATACCTGGCTTTAGAATTGTTCTTGACCTTGCTCTTCTCAGTGGGTCCCTCAAGATGTAGAATATAAATAATAGAATATTACAAGAATATGATATGATATGATATGAAGTCTTCTTGAGAAACATGGTAGAAGACAAGGTAATGATTTCCCTGTCTATCCCATTACTTGGTTCTCCAAAGAATGCTTTTAGCTAGAGAAGGCTGGGGATTCTCTCACTGAGCATCCCACCTTAGAAAGAGTGAAGCTCAGACAGGTTAGCTCTCGCTTTTGCAGCAGCTAGCAGGATCATTGACACCATTGTTTGTGTCTCCACACTTCCCTCAGGCACCGTCCTACTAGCAACCACTGACAGCCAAGAAGCCCCAACTTATTCCTCTTATTGAACCCTTTCGTCTTGTCCAGAACAGAACATCCAACTCTTGAACATCCCAAGGCACAAAAAACCCAAAGATTTCATACCCTTTTTGGGCACCATAGGACACTATTTTAGACTCTTCCCACCTCCCTTCTAAAAGTAAAGCGCTGTGCATGAACAGGTAGAGCACTGAGCAGAGACGCAGTCCAGGCACTCGAGTGTCAGTGGTGCCATGGTCTCCGTCATGCCCTGCGGCCTCTGATGTCCAGGTCCCTATCCACTATTAGGATAGTGATTTGTATGCCCACCCTTCTCTGCATCACAAACATGATAGGAAGGTGAGCTGAGAGCCCGGAGCCACAAAGGCACTTCTGGTGCCCTAGTGAAAAGGATTATCAGGACAGAGTGTCACAGCCCGGGAACAATGTTGGAGCATTACCACGGGGATGTTTTGCCATCATGGCCCAGGCAAGCATCTTTGCAGGATCCAGTACTCCGGGACATAAGGATATTTAGAAACTACAGGCTAGCACAGTGATTCCTCAACTATTACCCAAGGCTTTCTTCTCTCAACTATGGACCTATCTTTTTTCCTAGCTATAAAAATATTAATTATGAGCACTTATAAAAATATCAAGAAAATTAGAATCAGCCCAAATATCACCACATAGAATAGCCCCCTCCCCCTTTTGGAAACAGGATCTCATTATGTAGCCCTGGTTGGCCTAGAACTAACTATGTAGACTAAACCGGCCTTAAACTCACAGAGATCCACCTGCTTCTGCCTCCAAAGTTCTGGGATTAAAGCCATGAGCCACCACACCCAGCATACACATTAACCTGTACTTTATTTTACCAGGTGTCTCTTAGGCATAAATATGTATGTATCATTTTATGGCCATGGTCTTTTTTTTCCATGCTACCCACAACAGAGTGCAGTATCACTTAATTATGAACACACAACATTATTCCCTTTCTTGCATTCCAGTTTTGAGTGGACTCCTCTCTTGGTGGTCAGTATTAGAAACAACAATGCCCGATGGACATCTTTATGCTTAGTGAATCTTCCCAGTTGACTCATTAGGATCGATTCCTATAAGTTAGAATTGTTGAAAGCACTCTTTCTTTTGACCAGTGGTAGAAGAAAGAAATAACAGGAAGGCGCAACAAAGCTGGCTAACCTGTGACAACTCCGTTTACCTAAGGAGAGTGGAAAGTAAGTGAGAAGAAGATGTGGTGTGCTGAGGCTAGCTCCTCCCAAGATACACTGCAAGTTGATGTTTTGTTTTCTTCCTCTTCCCTTCCTCTTCCGCTTCCTGCCCTGCTCTTTGGAACCCTGTATACCACAGGGCCTTCTGCTGCTGAAGGAGGCTCTTCCATCCCTGACCCTGCTCTTGCTGGCATCTGGTGGTCCCCACCTTCTGCTCTGTGGGTTTTCTTCCTGGTTGCTTTCTTCCACAAATGCTGATGAACTCCTTAAGGCACTAACAGGCGCCCAGGGGCAAGCAGAGGAGGGAGTTGAGGCGGGTGATTACCTCGCAATGTTTTAATTTGTCTTTGGATGAATTCTCCTAAGCTTTCATGAGAAAATCTCTCATCATTACGTGCAGTCATTTAATTTAAGAACAGTTGGAAGAGGGAGATGAGCTAAGATGACAGATGGAAGACACAGATGCATGTCTTGGACCCGAAAGTACTCTGAGGATTTGGTATCAAGGAGGAAGCACAGTTGGCTCCCACTGCCTGTGACCATGGATGTGGGAAATTGTCACAAAATTATTGAAGTATGGGGACAGACGCAGGTGACAAACAGATTTCATTATTTTCTTCTGCCTATAAAGCCATGATAAAGTCAACTAATGGGCCCCAAGTCCAATAAACACAAACTTCACAAAATAGGAAGCCAAAACAAAGCAAAAAAATAAAATAGTTAAGGCTGTGGCTATGGAACCTCATCCATTTCCATTGGCACAAAGATCACTTTTTAAATTCCAGGCTTCCTCTGGCTTCCTTCAGACAGATTTTCGGGACATCCTAATTTGGCGTTTCTGTAATTCACCATCTATTATTATTTTAGGACCACAGTTATTATTTTAATTATAATTTAAAGCTCCCTAATATACCCAGAGGTCACTGGGCACCTAAAAGGAATAAATAAAAACAACTTTCCCTTTTTAAAAGCACTGTGTTTATTTGGAAGTCCCAAGAGCCATTCAACCAAGACATCATAAAACCTTCAAATAAACTGAAGCGGAAACAAAATAAAATGTCCGTACTTAGTCTCCTTAGAAGGCAAGCCTAGAGAAGTCCAGCAAACTGAATGCTGGCATGGGAACTCCAGCCCGGGTCCCTTAGTGAGTCCAGAGCTGAAGTATGTAGCTGGATGACCACACTCTGTATAGTGGCCAGCATAGACCTTCCCTAAGTTTAAACCCCCTGAGCATGGTAGGATATTTTAGTCAACAAAGGGTTAATATAGCAAAGGGAAGGGAAGCTGGGCATGCTGATACATGCTTTTAAAACCCAGTGTTCAGAAGGCTAAGGCAAGAGGGTTCCAAACTCAGGCCTACCCTGGGCTAAAAGGTAAGTTCATGGCCATCTTGGGCTGCATATAAAACCTTGTCTCATAAAGAGAAAAGGGAAAACAAGAGTGCATGGTCAGGGAGATTGCTCAGCTGATGAATGTTTGCTTTGCAAGAGACCTGAATTCAATCCCAGAACCCAAGTGAGAAAACCAAGGCATGGCAGAGTATGCTTGCTTTCCCAGCACTGGGGAGGTAGAGGCAGGCTGATTCCTAGTGTTCACTGGACAGTGGACCTAGCCTACTTGATGAGTTCCACGCTAGTAAGAAAGGCTGTGTTTAAGACAGTGATAATAAAAAGAAAGAGAGGGAGGGAGCAAGAGAAAGACAGAGGGAGGGGAGGAGGGCAGACAAGAAGAAGGGTAGAGAAAGACAGACAGAGAAGGGAAGAAGGGAAGGAAAGGGACAAGAGACAAAGGGAGGACACACTGGATCCCTAGGCTGGCAAATGTATTGCATGGAATATACAAAGAATCTAAATGAGTGTGTTGTGGGCCTAGTATAAGGTAGTCCAGAGAGCTGGAGACTGTGGGGAATTTCACAGCCCAATCAGCAACAGTTGCTCAACTTCAGCTGATGCTTCCTAAGCCAGCATCACCGGGCTCCCAGGTTTTCTGAGGAAAATATAGAAATACTGATATTTTCTCAGCATGCACTGCCCCACACGCAGAGTGTTGGCAATCAATATGGCATAAATGCCTGAGCTTAGAGCTGTGTTGTGTTTGGAATGGACCAAATAAAAACCTGCATTCTACGTTCAGTTGACAGGCCAGACGTCTGTGGCCTCTGAGAAAGAGAAAGGAAGTGGGGGCTAAGAGCAGCAAGTGAAAGCAGGGACTAGATCCTGACTTTGGCAAGTTCTGTCCTCTTTATTTCCATCTATAAAGGAAGACCTAGCTTTCCTCTCTCCCATCCTTTCTCTGTCCAGAATATAAAGGAACTTCAAGCGAGCCTATCATTATGAATGTCTGTGTGAGGACTGAATGGATGCTGGGAGTACTGAGCCAGAGAGATGCTTATGGATCAGATAGACGTAGAGAAAATATTCGGAGACGGTAGACTGAAATGTTTTGGCAGATTCCTTCAAGGACTGTAATAGCATTTATTGATTACTTAAAGGTATTATCCCTACATTGTTCCTGGCATTTCACATTAAATATGTTGATATTTGGAGAGTGTATCAGTCGGCTTTTACTGTGCGGTGATGCGATAACAAACAGCCCTTAAAGTCTCAGTGGCTGTCCACAGAGATACGGTTTCCACTGACAGGCTGCTTGCCCCTCTTTTCTCTTTTCTCCTCATACTGCAACCCAAGCCGAGGGAACAGTCCAGCCTGGCTGCATTCATGCTAGAAGAGAGGAAAAGTACCAGTGCCATCTTTCAAAGGATTTGCTCTCGTTATCACTTCCTCTTCACATTGTGTTGGAAAGCACAGCAGGTCACATGGCCACAGCTGATCTTGATGAGGCCAAAGCATAATCTTCTCATGCAGAAAGCCAGGCCTGTACATCCCAGAGTATATTCACAAGGTTCAGTCAAGCACAGCTCAAAATATTCAGAAAAAAATTTTGTTTCTGTACTAAATATACACAGACATTTTTCTTGGCATTGTTCCTTAAACAATATAGTCTGACAACCAACTACTTACAGAGCTTTTGTATTGTACTAGGTGTAAATAATCTACAAGTGATTTAAGGTGTATGGGAACACCATGTTATCTCATATAAGAGATGTAAAAATACCAGGGAAAAACTGTATTTATGAATAATTTGATTTCCCACAGACAGCAGTGCCTCAGGGACTTTGAAAGAATCCCCATTGCCTCCTCACTCGGAAGAGCAAAGCTGCCCCCCACCTCCACCCCCACCCCCACACAACCTGGCTCTGTCCTGAGCTTGCTACCTTGCACTGGGGCAATTTCAGTGTTCAACACATAGAAGCACGGTTTCTAGAATCAAACTTCATAGGTTTACAACCTCCACTCACCATTGAGTATCTGCCATAGCAAGCAGGCTGAACTGGTGCTGAGTGGACACATGGGAAGCCTGGGATGATGAGCAGCTTGGACATGGTGATCAAACCCTTGGTTCCCATCCATAAACACATACAGACCACAATGACAGGAGAATTAAACTGACAGGAACACAGCCAGAGACAGACAGAGGACTGTGGTTGGCACATACTATTGACTGTTAACTGTAGTACTAATGATTGAAAAGTAACCAGCTCGAATCTTTCTCAGCTAACAACTTAGTAGGATCAAAACAATTCTATCAAAATAGATAGATAGATAGATGGATAGATGGATGGATAGATAGATAGACAGACAGATAGACAGACAGATAAAAACAATTATGTCATTACCTAGAGAAATTTGCCCTGAAGAGTCCCACATTAAGGACATGTATGACAGGACTCACCTGCAGCCCAGCTCTGGGACTGCTAAAGCAGGAGGATGCCAAATTCAAGGCCAGCTTAGACATAACAAGACTCTATCCCCGGAAGTTAAGAAATAACAACAAAAACCCCACATCAAAGATGGTTCAGCAGGGAAAATATCTGTTGCCCAAATCTAATGTCATGAGTTCTGACTCCAATGAAGTGTTTTAATTCTTCTACCCCTACTGTAGTACATATACACAATTATAATAATTTCTCTAAATTCCACATGAAGGGCTAGGGGCGACATGCATGCAAGGCCCTGAGCTCTGTCTGCAACCATCACATAAATAACTAAATTATATCCATATATAGATATTCCCACATTACAATGCAGGTACCCCATAGAAGGATAAAACCTGAACCCTCTACTGACTAATGGGCATTTGTGAGCAAATTCCAGGAGGAAGGGATCCAGAAGGGTCAAGAAGACAGAGGAAACAGAGGCTGAGGGATATGACCTTCCCCTCCCCCCAATTTTTACACCAAAAGCTGCTGCCAGTAGCTGCTTCCACCAGACCCTGTGACTCCCAGCCTCAGTGTGGTCATTTCCTCAGGCTGCCAGAGCCAAGCACAAGAGACGGGGAATGTTTCAGAGCAGAATTTACTTTCTCATAGTTCTGCAGTTTACAAGTCCAAGGTTCTGTGGTTGGCGAGGTTGGTTTCTTCTGAGGCCTCTCTCCCTGCTTTATAGACGGCTGACTTCCTCTGCTGATGTCACAGAATCTGATGTGGGAGAATCTCCTCCTCTTATAAGGAGACCAGTCATGCTGGACCAGGACCCACGCATGTGACCTCAGTTTACCTGAATTAACTCTTGAAGTCTTTCTCCCTATTCAGTTTGGGGAGCCTGGGGATGAAGATGTCAGCCTACAAACCTGGCATCGAGATGATCCAAACACACTTGACTGCACGTTGAACTCCTCAGGAGATGCCCAGACCTCATCTCGGACCACAGCATCAGAGTCCCCACAAGTGGGATGCAGAACTCTAAGATGTTCAGATCTCCCCTGGCCCCATGCGTTCACTCAGCACCAAGAGAACCTGCTTGCTACTTAGAAAGCCCACCCTCCGAGGGTCAAAAGTGTGTCCTACCTGAGCCCGTCATAAGACCTGGTCTGTCTGACACTGCACAAATTACTGACAGAGAAGGAAGGGCGCTACAGCTGATATGGGGCACTCTGCCCCTCCTGATTGATCCCGTTCTACAATAGTAAAACTTTTAAAAGGTTGAACCTGACTGTGATACCGTTAATCAAACTCTTGAGGAATCGAATTTCATTATGTGATTCGGGGCATTGATCCACAGCGCTATAACTCGGCCTGAAATACCGCCTAGACACAGGATATTGGATCTATAAGAAATGGCCGAGATGCTGTCCATTACTTAGTGTCTCTGTGTGATAGGGTGGCCCCCAAAGCAGAGTAGGCCATAAAACAAGACAGATACCAGCCCACCAGGGAAGATGTCATCGGCCCCCAACTTGCCCCAAATTGCTAGGAGTGGAAGTACGGAGAAGAGAGGGCTCATTACGGTGTCTCTGCCAACCCTGCTATCATGCAGCTGGATAGTAATAATACTGTCCATCCATGACCTTCCCGGGCTCCTTACCTGCTCTTGCATTGATTACAGACAGTATCAGGGTCCCTGGCACCATAGTCCCTTCCCCAGGGGATACATGTTCAGGGTTGTCTCTAGATGAAAGTTCTACGGGGTCCTGCACAGCCCCCTTCTTAACTCACAGTTCACATCAGGCCCCGGGCAGTATCTCAAAGCCCTGTGCTATGCTTTCTAATCATCACCCAAGCCTTTAGCAATCCCAGACTGACCCCTTTGAGCCAGGATGTACGATCCCCACTTTACAGAAGTAGGAAGTTGCCCAGGCCTTAGAATTCACAGCAGAACTGGAATACCAGGTTTTGGGGTTTCAGCCTGTGGCTTCTAGCTACTCCCTGCCCCAGGCAACTAGGAGACCACAAAGGAAATCAGATCTTGTGCTGGCCCTAGGCAAGATCACAGTATGGGCAGAGCTCCTTTGATGCAGTCCCTCCTCCCTTCTGCCAGCCCTCCCCTCCCCTGCAGGCGTCCCTCCCAGCCTGTGCCCTCCCACTGAGCCAGCCCACACTCTAACTGCACCTCTGGGGCAGGAAGTCTCCATGCTCTGCTCCTGAAGCTGCCCTGTCATAGGCAGTCCAGAAAGTAAAGAAGAATCCCACAGAGGTGCTCTCACAACCCAGCTGGCCTGTGACACTCTAAGCAATTTGCATTTCGCTTTTGAGTCCCCTCTTCTGAGAAAGTAGGTTTGGGGACTGTATCTTAGGACTGTATGAAAGACTGCATAAGCCACATAAAGCACATGGACTGTGCCTGACATTTGTTACACTCTCAGAGAAGTTGTTTTCAAATTCATCTATAGTCGGCATTAACTATGTATCTGAGTCTACTGTGTAACTGGCTCATGACTTCATTTCCACACCATACAAAGAGGTGGACTGCTGTGCCCTCATCTAGAATGTGGGAAATGGATAACAGTCATTGACTATCCCTCCTTGTGGTGGTGGTGGTGGTGGTAACAGCACCGAGGACTGAACTTGCTAAGGTCATACTTGCCAGGAAAACTCTAACCGAGAGTAACATCTCCAGGCATTTTTGGTTTGGTGTTTGTTTGTTTGTTTGTTTGTTTTGGTTGGTTGGGTTTTGTTTTTTTTTGGGGGGGGGGTTATCCTGGAACTCAATATACATATCAGGTTGTACTCAGATTCATCAAGATGCTTCTGCCTCTGTATCCCAAGTGCTAGGATTAAAGATGTGTGCCACCATGCCCAGCTTGTTCTGATTTTTTGTTTTGTTTTTCAAGACAGGGTTTCTCAGTGTGGCCCTGGCTGTCCTGGAACCCACTGTGAAGACCAGAGAGATCCATGTGCCTCTGCCTGCCAAGTGCTGGGATTAAAGATGTGTGTTACCATGCCAGAGTTGGCCTTCAACTTTCAATCCTCCTGCCCCAGCCTCCGAAGAATGAGAGTGCAGACCTGCACTACCAGACCCAGGTGAATGAAAGAATTAATTTAAGCATGTAGTAGTTCTGTAGAAATTTCTAGATCTGAAAGAGCAAGTCAGCAGGTGCTGTAAGAGCACAGACAATATCTGGGAAAGGGAGGGATTCTAGGCATGCTCAAAATTATATCATAAATACATTTATACTTGATCTCAGCCAGGAGGCCAAGAAGCAACTACAAATGGTTTTTTCATTGAAGTAGAGGGGACTATAATAAAATACTAACAGTAAGAGTTTCTGAGGAAAGGGGCTTTGCTGGGAAGGAGGAACAGGATTTTTCATTTTCATTTGGTGCTTTTTGTATGATGGTAGTCCCTCCAGTATCGGAGGCTACCCATAGCTTCAGTTATCCAAGGTCAAATATGCTCTGAAAACACTGCTTGCCTTGACTCTTTTAAGAGAGAAAGATTAGATTTGTGTCACTTTTGCTATGGTATATCATCAATCTATTTTATTATTAGTGATTATCGCTAATCTTTTACTGTTGCTAATCTTCTCCTATGCCTAATTTATGAATTAAATGTCATCATTTGTATGTATTATCCAAGCTTCAGGCCGTCCCTATGAGGAGAAGGAGAACTTCTGTATTTGCATATCATGTGTATTTGTTTTAGAGTCCCTAGACTCAAAATGAATAATGAAACTATTATTTTAATTCTTATTTTCTTCCTTGTATGATTTGCATTTTTTAAAACGAAGGCCCGAGGCTCAGCAGGTAAAGGTGCTTGCTGCCTGACAACCGCTCTCCAACCTCTGGAAACTCCATGCTAGATGGAAAGAACCAACACTTGCAAGTTGTCTTGTGACCTCCATGTGTGCACATGGCATGATCACTATCCCCTTATCACGTGCACATGCAAATAAATAGATGTGAGAAAAAAATTTAAAAATAAAAAAAAATGATAATGGCAATATATGAATACTGATGTGTCATCCAGCATAATGTTGACTGTAATTCCAGCGCTTTAGAATGGCAAGGTCAAGATCTACCTAGAGTACGTAGGGAGACCCTGTCTTAAAAATGAAACAAAACTAAAGACCAATCAGTGGCTCCACTTTGTCATAAAGATCCCTGGTCTCTGCTTGCTTCAGTCGACAGTGACAGTAACTGTGAAAAAATGAAAACATACTCAGTGAGGCAGGATGTAAGAGCCATCGCCCAAGAGTGCGGCAGTCCAGCTTTCTTCCCAAGGTTGGTTGTCCTAGTCAGAGTTTCTATTGTTGTAAAGCGACACCACAACCATGGCACTTATAAAGGAAAACACTTACTTGGGGCTGGCTTACAGTTTCAGAGGTATAGTCCATTATCATCGCAGTGAGAAGCATGGCGGTGTGCAGACAGACACGGTGCTGGAGAAGAAGCTGAGAGTCCTACATTTCAGTCTGAAGGCAGCAGAAGGAGACAGTGTACCCTGCTAGGCCTAGTTTAAGCATATATATGACCTCAAAGCACACCTCCAACAAGGCCACACCTACTCCAACAAGGCTACACCTCCTAATAGTGTCACTCCGTATGTGCCAAGCAGTCACACACATAAATCTATGGGAGCCATTTTTTATTCACCACAATGGTGCTTTCCCTGATTTTTTTTCTCTTCCCCCTCTATCAGAAATTTTCTGCTTTAATTATGAGGGTTGGAAGAGTTCACCTGCAGCTCTTAAAATACACTGATGATGGTTAATCCCTTCCATAAGGCACATTTCTTGGAAAACCTGGAGATAAATGTTTACCTGCTGAGTTGGGATAAGGGAAGCCAGTGGCATTTAATGTGACTTAAGCATTTTGTGTCCAAGTCCTGAGAAACAATTTCAGGAAAGCCCAACATCCATGTTCTGGAATCCCAGTCCTCATCTTCAGAATGAAGAGTCACTGTCAATGTTTGTAGGTTGGATTTTTTTTTCTCCTTTTCCTGTTTTCTCTTACACAAAAAGAGGACATTAATTAAAACCACACTTGAAATACTAAGCCAACTACCTAAAGGAATGAAGTTTATCGACTCTGTTAAGTGTTAAATACAGAAACTCAATATATTCTAAGCAGAGTTCTCTAGGTACACACAAGAATTGGGTTTAGAGAGGCCTGAGTTTAGAGATGAGCAGTGCATGTAAATATGTGTCTGTGCATACATGCACACACCACACACATACACATGCTCACACATTAATATTTATCAATGAATGGAATAAATGCAGTTCTTCAGCATGTAAAATTAACTAATAGAGAGCATGGTTGACTCCCTCACTGGAACAATTATGAGAGCTGTTGTTCAGCAAAACTGTTAAATGACCTCAGAAAGGCTCTTGTGTCTAGAAGACCTTGTTTCCTAGGTGTCCTCCATCCCTCTGGCTCTTCCCACCTCTTCTCTTCTGCAGGGCTCCCTGAGTCCTTGAGGGAAGGGATGGATTTGATGAAGATTAATATTCTCTTGAAGGGCACATCCCCAGTGACCTGGCCCTTCCATCAGGCTCTACCACTTCCCCATAGCAAGCACCAAGCTTTCAACACAGCAAACCTTTTCACTCACGATCCAAAACTACAAGCACCGCCCTGACTGCTCAACCTTCTGTGGAGCAGGTTGTCCTAGGTCGAGCGCCCTGGTGGTGGCATCTCAGCTGAGACCAAAGTTTCTCACCCTCCATCCAGGGCTCTCTTCTCTTAGCCATCACCAGAGCCCGGGCCTCACCTATTTGATGTCTCAGTTTGGAAGCAAAGATCCTCCAGCAGCCACCCAGGAAGGCTCTGGCCCCCCAAATATTTAGTTAACAGCGATTCTGCTAAGTGGAATTGACTTTTTATCGGCTCTGCTCTGCCCAGCTGCCACCAGCAGAGGCAGTTTCCCTCTTCTCCGCCTGTCACTTGCTCCACATTCCTATGGGCAGCCTTTGGCTCTGATCAATACTAACCGCTGTGTAACAGCTCACGCACGGCTGCTCTGGTTGGCATCGATCAGACCTTTCTTCCAACAGGTAGTTGGCTGTTTGAGGCAACGACTTGAGATAAACACCTACTTTTACTTCAGGCTAATTCGTGTCGGGTGGATTTTGAGAAGGCTCTGCACCCCAGTCTCTTAGACAAGCTGAAACCCAAGCATCAAGAATGACTCCTCTGGTGCTTAAGATCCTAGGAGACCTTTCTTGTTCTCTCTCCCTTCTTTTTCCGCCCTTGTATTTTGTTAGTGCCATTTATAAATAAATAAAAAAAAAAGATAGCAGGACTTGGGACATTGATAACGTCACTTCAGGAAATGTGTCAGCCATCCACCCGTCCTTCTCTTTTTAATGAGATGCATCCTGCAGGAAACACAGGGCTGCTACAGAGGCAAAGTTACCACCGGGTAACAAAGCCTACTTCCAGCTTCCCTGGGATAAGCCTCCAGAGTCCTAAAACCCTGATCTTCAATACCTGGGGGGTGAAGGGAGGTGGTTTAGAATCCGTGCCTATGCTGTTACAGGCTCCCGGATGAATTTGCCAGGAGCAAATATGGTGAAATGAGCTACCATTGTGCAACTCACTGAGGTATGTGTGGGTGATGCAATTTCACAGCGTTTGTTTTGTAACTAGAAAATGCACGCCTCCTCCATACCTCCAATACACAGTAAATATGGCTGAGTGTTGCAGCTGATGCCTTCACTTACCTGGTACACATTTCCCAAAGTACTTGCTCGTTTGCTCTCTGTTCATTCATGGTGGACCCACCTTGCCTCATCGGTTCCAAGTCCCCTGAAGCTTTTGTACTGAAATCCCAGTGCCCTGTCCCTCTCTATCTCATTCAAGCCCTAAGGTCCAATGCAGTATTCTCTGGCTAATCGTCTGGCTTGCATATTCTCCCTGCTTCCTTTTTGTTTGTTTGTTTGGGTTTTTTTTTTTTTGGTGTTTTTATTTGTTTGTTTCGAATTCACAGAGATCTACTTGCCTCTGTCTCCCCAAGTGCTGGAATGATTAGCTGTCTCCTCTACATTTGTTCAAGTGCTTTATCTGGGAAACATAAATAGATAGATGAGAGAGAGATGTGCCATGCTGCCTTTGAGATCAGCTCAGAACCTGGCTTAGGCTACCTATTAGCTGTGCAGCTTCAGCCAAGTTAGCCAGTCTCTCTCTGCCTCAGCTCCTCATCTATTGGATGGAGATAAGACTAGTAGCCAGCT
This sequence comes from Pachyuromys duprasi, assembly GCA_028658305.1. NCBI lineage: Eukaryota > Metazoa > Chordata > Mammalia > Rodentia > Muridae > Pachyuromys > Pachyuromys duprasi. The sequence continues at coordinate 44,245,551 of CM053744.1, forward strand.
GAAAGTGTTGGCACACAGGAGGCAGAGCCTGGTGGACCTCTGTGAGTTCGAGGCTAGCCTTGTCTACAGATCAAGGACCAGGCTAGTCAGGGCTACATAGTAAGACCCTGTCTCAAAAGAAGAAAAGGAGAGGAAGAAAAAAGGAGGGAGAGATGGAGGGTACCTGTCACAAGGTGGACATGAGAACTTAAAGCTGTATGTGCATGAAGTCTTTGAAGCGGCCCCTGTACTCAGTATATGAGTGTTTGCTCTTCCTTGTATTGGGTTATTTTCCTCACTTCAAGTGACAACTGAAGGAACAACTTCTCCGAGAGTATTCAGTAGTTCCCATACTTATATGTATATTTTCCCTTTGGCACCCATAACCATAGATTGTTTTTACTACGACTGCTAATATGATTTTAGCAAATGCCGCAGTGATGTCTGTGTGTGGTGTCTGCTGTATGCGTGTGTGTTGCGTGTATTTGTGTATATGTACATGTGTGTGGTGTGTATGTTTGTGTATGTGTGTGTAAGTGTGTGGGGTAGAGGTATGTATGTATGTGTGTGGTGTCTGCTACATGTGTGTATGGTGTGTGTGTTTGTGTACATGATGTGATGTGATGTGTATGTTTGTGTATGTGTGTGTAAGTGTGTGGGGCGTAGGTGTGTGTGTGTGGTGTGTCTGCTGTATGTGTAGGGGGTGTACATGTATATATGTATAGTGTGTATGTTTGTGTATGAGTGTGTAAGTATATGTGTGTGTGTACAGATGCACATGCTCAGAGGCCAGAGGGAGATGTCAGATGCCCTCCTCCATCATTCCCCATCTTTGACCTTGTTCCCTGGGACACAGTCTCTTACTGACCCCGGAGTGTGCTAGTTTTCAAATAAGTTGGCACCCCAATGGCCTTCCTCCCTCCATTCTTCACTTTTGGGGTTGCAGGTGTGCACACAGCCATGCCTGACTTCTTTCCATACAGCAAATGCTCTTACCCACTGAGACATCTTCCTAGCCTGCATTGCTGGATTTAAATGCTCAGCCTCAATACCTCTCGTTGTCCCAGATCTACACCCTCACTCTCTGTCTTGCCTTTTCTCTCTGTCCAGTGGTCTCCAGTTTGACTTGGCCAGTAAAAATTACGCTGGAGGTTGATCTCTGAGTTCAAGATCAGGGCTCCTGCTAATCAGCCTCTTGGCCCCACCCACTCTGCCCACAGCTTCTGGCCATAGTGTGGCCTCAGCTTACGTTTGCACACTTGGGCAAGAACATGACCCAGAGCGATGCACTCTCTCTGTGGTTCCCTGCACCCTGGCCACACCTCTGTAATGCCCTTAGTCCCTAAATGGCCTTTGCTCGAAGCACGCTAAGCTACAAGCATTACACTGGCTGCTGATGTGGTTCTCATTAAAGCTCTACGAAGTATGTATTGTCATATTGCCAAAGATTGACAAGGTCTCTCCATCACAAGTGCTAGGGCCACGTCTATGGGCCTCCGACACCAATGTTTGTGATCACTGCACGCTATTATCTGAATGCTGAGTTTTATCCTCCATGTGGTAATGCTAGGGAATAAAGACTATAACAAATTAGGTTTCAAGGGCAGAGCCCTCATGAATGGGATTTTCAGCCATATTTTTTAAAAAAGCAGAACAGTTTGATCCTTCTGGCACATAAGAATGCAATAAGGAGACAATGTCATTAGGTACAGCAGCACTTACCTTTAACCCCAGCACTCTGGAGGCAGAAGCAGGTCAATCTCTCTGAGTTTAAGGCCAGCCTGTGCTATATAGTGAATTCAAGACTAGCCAGGGATATATAGTGAGACCCCATCTAAAAGAAGGAGAAGAAGGGAAGGGTGGAGAGGAGGAGGTGGAGGCAGAGGGCTGCAGAGCCTGTAAGTAGGTATGGGGCGCTTGCAGGATACCAAGTCTGCCAAAGCCCAAACAGAGCAAACATTCAATTAGTGAATTCCAAGCCAGCAAGATGGCTCAGTTGGTGTGGTGCTTTGAGTAAGAACGGCCCCATAGGCCCATAGGTTTGACTGTTTAGTCGCCAGGAAATGGCACTATTTGAAAGGATTAGGAGGTGTGGCCTTGTTGGAAGAAGTGTGTCACTGCGGGTGTGCTCTCATTTCAAGAGCCCAAGCCAGGGACAGTGTCTCTCTTCCTGCTGCCTGTGGATCCAGGTGTAGACCTCTCAGCTACTTCAGCCTGCATGCCACCATGCTCCCTGCCATGACCCCTCAAAACTGTAAGCCAGCCCCAGTTAAACCGTTTTCCTTAATAAGAGTGGCCTTGGCCACAACATCTCTTCACAGCAATGGAACACTAAGACAGTGTTTGTAAAGGTGTTTGTCCCCAAGCCTGATGACCGAATTTTGCAGCCTGAAACCACACGGTAGAAAAAGAGAGCCAGCTCCCAAAAGTTTTCCCTTCACCTCCATATACATGGTGCACGCTCGTGTATATGCCCTCAATAAGTTCATTTTCAAAACATGTCGAAAGAAATTATTTGTGTGTACACATACACACACACAGAGAGCGGAGAGTCAGAGAGGAAAAGGGGGAGGGAGAGAAAGAGAGAGAGAGAACGAATAAGTAAATAGAAATGAACTGATAAAGTCAGTTGATTTTTCTGAGGCCCATGTTGTGCCTTTGGCCTTCAGCCTGCACTCACTCACACACGCACGCGCACACACACACACAGAATTCTTCTTTGATAGCTCCTAAGGTTCTGTGTGAACATCCACAGAGATGATGGTTTGAAGACAGTTTTAGAGTTGGTTGGTTTACCACGCCAATCCACTCCAAGCAACAGTAACTATATATACCATAAACTGCACCTGCCCAGCATGCATGTGACCCTGGATTCTGTCCCAGCAAATAACAATCAAAGACACAAACATAGACTAGGCAGCTAATACACAGGGAATGTGTTTCTCAGAATTCACGAATGTCAACAACAAAGAGCCAACCAATCTGGTGTCAGCTGAGGGACCTAGGCTTCCTACCTTCTCCTGTCTCCTCCCATGGAGGCCACAGTGAACAAGCTGCCGGGGAGCTTTTTAAAGCTCTCTTCCATGCCTCCTGTGCCTCCCATGCAAGAGTGCAAAGCCCTGGTGATCTCACTGCCTCCCCAAGGCCCCAGATTGGAGATTAGGCTCTGAGACATGAGTTTGGTGAGAAAATAAACATTCTGTAGAAAGCAGTTCTACATTTAAAATGGAAACCCCGCCTAGGTTTAGGGCCTTAAAACAACAATCACTTATTAGCCTGTCATTCCATGGACTGGTGACTGGGCCTGGGTTCAGCCGGAAGTGAGCCATGGCTTGCTTCTGGGGGGCAATGAGCTTGCACGAACCTACTGGTTCCTCACTGTGTCACTTTCAGAGCTGATAGGAGCCAACACAGGTGATGGCCACTGTGTCTCTGGTATGGAGCAAGCTAACATAGACTTCTTCATGGTGGCTGGATTCCAGGCAGTGGAAGAGAATAAGCCACAATGTTCCGGCGCTTTTCAAGCCTGAGCTTGTGTGAGGTTTCTCTAATGTCCCAAGGATTGAATCCAGCATCAGGAGCTGCCAAAACTGACCCACCTCTTAGTGGAAGGAACTACAGAAGACTGACTTTTTTTTTTTTTTTGAATTCTTCTCTGAGGGACACACTTTTCTGGAAGTATCTATGGCCTCACAACTTCACATTCTCCATCTTTATAGCTCAGAGAAGCAATCTTGGTCACCCCTGTTTTTTTTTTTTCCAGGGGAGAGTAAGGAATATCTTTTTAACAGTTCGGTGAACATCTGAGTAAAAATAATTCTTAAAATGTAGCATGAGGAAGTAGATTTTTTTTTCTTTTAATCGGGCTTCAGCAGGATTTTTAAAAGACTCTTTCTTTTCTTGAGTTGCCCCACCCTTGCAATAAATTATAACTCCACCCAGTGGCACACCACAGCCCGCCAGGCTCTTCCCCCTCCCCCCTCCAGCTTCAAGTGTGCTGCTGGCTTGGCAGCCCATCTCCACTCTGCTGAAGAGAGAAGTCCTGCTTCCTGCTCTCCTCACCCCCTCCCTCTCTTCTGCACCTCTAGAGCTCACCCTTTGCTCACTGCTTGTCTGCGCGGCTCTAGCGCTCCTCTAAGGAGCAGGAGTTAGAAAAACCTGTTTGGTGTAGGGCTGTTGTCTTTATAGACCTGTGGCTTGGACGCTACACACAATGGCTCAGAGAACTAGCCAGAAAAAAAATCTAAATGTAAGACAGAACATGTATTTTAAAGACAATGTGTATGAAATCGCATTTAAAGACACTTGTGAAGTTGACACAGCTGGTTCAATGCATGGATTCATTTCACAAGTGTTTATAGAATATTTGTTCCAGGTCCCTTAAAGCCTAGTAAGAGAAACAGATATATGAAAAGAATTTCAATTAATGAACATCAGTTAATTATCCAAGTGGGTATCATGTGAGGCCACTGTACCCAGTGTGGGTGTTTGGGACCTTTCATGTGAATGGTATCTCATGTGGGGCTAGCCCAGTACTGCCCAGTAGAAATAAAATATGGGCATATATATATCTTTAAATTTTCAGAATATTACAAAAGTAAAATCAAACAGGTAAAAATCATCTTAATGTTCATTTCATTCTACTCAACATGTCTAAGATATTGCCATTTCACTGTGCAATTAATATAAAATTATTAATGAGATGACTTACATTCTTTTTATTATACTGTCTTGGAAATCCAGCTTGTACTTTATACCTGTAGCCCATCTCCATTTTAACGCCAAGTTTTCAACAGTTAGAGTAAAATGTAGTCCCTATTGAAGCAATTAAGTTGTGTTTAACGGAAACATATTTTATATTGCTTTGGTTTAAAATTTGTAATTGAAATGAAATAAAGTAGAAAAATTCAGTTACTTGCCAGCATTACTCACTGAGCAAGTGCCTTGGCATACATGTGTGGCTACTGGGTACCAAACTGGAGATCAGGAGTCCTAAAGGACAAACAGATGTAAAGCAAAGGACAAAAAGATAGGGAAAGAAGACAAGACTCAGTATGGATAGGGCGCCCATGACCTTGCATTAATGTAGAAGCACCAGCGTGTCCTGAGATGGAGGACTAGGGTCCTGGAAATTCAGTGGCCTCAAGGCCATCCTGAACTGGTGGCTTTCTGTTTTTGTTTTGGTTTTTTTTTTCCGTCTCATGTGTCTTAATAACTAAGTTCACTGACCACAGAGGATAAATTTTAGAAAGAAGTTAATTATGAACCCACAGGCAGAAGCAAGAGAAAGAGAAAGATGAGAGAGAGCGAGAGTTCCTATATTGCAGTAAGGGTCCTGGGTACCACTGAGGTGCTGCAGGCTTCTTAAAGGACTTACGATAGAAACCGGGGTGAAACCCAGACAGGGGGAAATGCTGGTCAGTCCGGTTGGCCCAAGCACAAGGTGCCACGTGTAGCCTTTAGGCAGGGGTGCTGCTTAAGAGAGAGCATGCAGGTGCAGAACGCTCTTCTGGCACTCCTGGCCTCCAGGGCATTCTTGGAACGGTTGCTTTGGGGTGCCTGCCCCACTCTCTCCTGTTCTCATCAGTGTGGAGTCTGGAAGTCTAAACAGTTTACTATGTCACGGCACAGCAGAGAAGCCCATTGAGGACCAAGAAACCACGGTTGCCATGGTAGTTGCTTTTGTCATTGTTGTGCTCAAGTGCCCGACGAGGGACAACTTAAGGTGGAAAGGTCTATTCTGGAATATGACTCAATGGATTCAGTCCACTGTGGCCAGAAGGCACGGTAGAATTCATGGCAGTGGGAGCCTGGGGCTGCTTGTTCACATTCGTGTGGATCAGGAAGCAGATACAAGTTGGGACCAGAACCCTACCCTCCATTGATGCACAATCCCCAGCTAGTCCCCCAGTTCCAGATGGCTCTACAACCTCTCGAAATAGTGCTATAAACTAGGTTCAGAGTGTTCCAAGACATGAACCTGTAAGGGACATTATATATCCAAGCCATATCAAGCAGGATAAATAAGTTACCTTAAGAGCCTTTGAGTTTCCAAATGAATCAAAAGCCACATATTTTGTAAGTATAAACTTAGCATGGGGTCAATTAGGCACAAAAAGGAATTTTCTAGAATGTTCTAGTCCATACTGCAGCTACTAAAACCCGTAGCAACAAAGCCAACCTCTTGGTATACTAGGACCAAGGATCTCTAAGAAATCATCTGGGATAAGGAAGCTTGCTTTAAGCAAAGTAAAGTAGAAAGTTGATGAAGCATGTGTTTTCACCATATCACTGTCAGAAATGAACTCTAGCAGCTTCCAACGAATGCTATCTAGCTCACGGGGAACATCCCATCATTAAAATGAGGTGTGGTGGCACACACCTGTAATCCCAGCACTCTGGAGGCAGAGGCAGGCAGGTCTCTGTGAGTTCAAGGCCAGCCTGGCCTACAAAGTGAGTCCAGGACAGCCAAGGCTACACAGAGAGACAACAAAAAGCTGCCTATGTTGTTACTCACTGCAGAAGCTCAAGTACAATGAGTGGATAAATCCCACCCACCTGCCTCCATCCCTCCCTCCCATCAACCCTGTGAAGTTGATCTCAGCCTAAGCCTTACTATCCTGGGAATCACTGAACATCTCCATCTGATGTCTGAGCCCATGCTTCTTCATTTGTGTAAAATGTTCAGGACCACCTCTGTGCTGTCCCTCTAACTCAGACTCCTGACAGCTAGCAAACAGGACCATCCCAAGACATAATACTCATCCGTAAAGAAATGAGTGTAATTGGTGACCTAAAATATATTGCTTGATTCATCTCATTTGGGGCTCACCGTTGGAGTAGACCACTAAGTTCATGGACTGAATGGGGACGTTGTCATTTGGAAAGGCTGAATCTGCTAAGATGGGGTAAGGAGACCTCTGTGCCAGACTGCGATCTGCCAGTCACCTGCAACCCACCTCTGTGCCACCATAGCATGCATTCATGCTGAACTGCAGTAGAGACTTTCACAGCCCACCATGACCACATAATACTCCATGCCACTCAAGCAAAAAGAACCAAGACGCTTAGGCAAGCTGCATCCTCTATGACCCCTCTTCTTGAAATTCAAGCGTAATTCCTTCTGGTACAGTTACCTGAGGTTAAATTAGGTTGTCTAGCAGTGATGTACCGACTATGGCAAAGAAACACAGACTGCAAATAGTAAGGACAACAATAATAAACTATGTGGGGGAAACAGGGAATGGCACATACCACAGCCTGAACAGGAGTCATTAAAACTCCTGACAGCAAATAGAATTCTTGGCACACTATATAGACCAGGAAATGTCACCTCTGCTGATTTGTCCTTCATGAAGGTGTCAGAGAGAGGTGTGCTCCCTGGGAACCATGTCACTACCAATGTTCCGTTTTCCTTGCCACAGTTTGAAGCTACCTTCAGATGGATTATGAAAGACTGGTTGTTGAAAGGACTAGAAGTTTATTTCACGGTTCTGGAAGCTGGAAAGTACAACTCCGAAATGACAAGAACTTCTGTATGGGCCCAGTGCCTGCTTCCTGATTCTTTTTTTGCTATAATCTGTCTTTTTTAAATTTATTTTTATTTTACATTAATTTTATATTAATCACAGGTTATGTACTTTGTATCCCAACTGTAGCCCCCTCCCGCATTCCCTCCCTATCCCCCCTCATCCCTCCCTCATTTCCTCCTTGCCCCTTTCCAAGTCCACTGTTAGGGGAGGACCTACTCCCCTTCCATCTAACTCTAGTTTATCAGGTCACTTCAGGGCTGGTTGCAATGTCCTCTTCTGTGGCCTAGCAAGGCTGCTACTCCCTCCAGGGGGTGGGGGAGGAGGGCCGAAGAGCCAGCCATTGAGTTAATGTCCGAAATATCCATACATGGTCCTTGGTTGGAGAAACAGTCTCATAAAAGATCCCTGTGCCCTGATATATTTGGTCTTTGTAGAGCTCCTGTCCTCTTCAGGGCTTACTAACTCTTCTTTCATATGAAGAGTTTCATATGAAGAGTTTCTTACTAACCCTTCTTTCATATGATTCCCTGCCTTCTGCCAAAGGTTTGGTTATGTTTCATAATATCTACTTTGATACACTGCTAGGTAGAGTCTTTCAGAGGCCCTCTGTGGTAGGCTCTTGTCCTGTTGCTTGTTTTCTCCTACGTCCAATGTCCATCCCATTTGTTTTTCTAAGTGAGGATTGATCTGCTTACCCAGGTCCTCTTTCTTGTTTATCTTCTTTAGGTGTATAGACTTCAGCATTTTTATCCTATCTTATAGGTCTATATAAGTGAGTATATACCATGAGTGTCTTTCTGCTTTGAGGATACCTCACTCAGGATGATCGTTTCCAGGTCCCACCATTTGCCTGCAAATTTCATGATTTCCTCATTTTTAATTGCTGAGTAGTATTCCATTGTGTAAACGTACCACAATTTCTGTATCCATTCCTCAACTGAGGGACATCTAGATTGTTTCCAGGTTCTGGCTATTACGAATAAAGCTGCTAGGAACATGGTTGAGCAAATGTCCTTGTTGTGTACTTGAGCATCTTTTGGATATATGCCTAAGAGTGGTATAGCTGGGACTTGAGAAATCACTATTCCTAATTGTCTAAGAAAGCACCAAATTGATTTCCAGAGTGGTTGTACAAGTTTGCATTCCCACCAGCAATGGAGGAGGGTTCCCTTTTCTCCACAATCTCTCCAGCATGTGTTGTCACTTGAGTTTTTTATCTTAGCCATTCTGACAGGTGTAAGGTGAAATCTCAGGGTCGTTTTGATTTGCATCTCCCTGATGGCTAAGGACATTGAGCATTTCTTTAAGTGTTTTTCTGCCATTCTACAATCCTCTACAGAGAGTTCTCTGTTTAGCTCCGTACCCCATTTTTTAATTGGCTTCCTGATTCTTAAGTGACCGTCTTTTCTCTGTGTCTTCACTTGATAGTGGGGCAATAGAAACCCTCAGGCCCCTGATATGATGGTGTTTATTCCAGTCATGAAGGTCTTTCCTTACCTGCTCACCATCCCCTCTAAAGCCCCGTTTCCCTTTGCCACCATCAGCCTGAGGATGAGGATTTTAAGCTCTGAATTGTACATGCCCGATCTAGAAGAAGGAGCTAGACATTGTCCTAAGCATGGGCCTGAGATGTTAGTAACTTCAGAATCTTCTCGGCCTGTCTTGGATGCACATCTATCAAAAACTTAATAGGGTGTGGTTGTGCACGACTTTAATCCCAGGGCTTGGGAGGCAGAGGCAGGTGGATCTGTGACTTCCAGGCCAGCCTGGTCTGCAAAGCGAGTCCAGAAACAGCCAGGGCTATCTTACACAGAAAAGCCTTGTCTTACAAAAAAATCAAACAAAATATTTAATAGGATTTTGTTTTTTCATCTTTTTGCTCCTAGACAACTGTAATGAGCAATAATCGAAATCAGAGATCTTGTTTGGTCATACATTTCAAAGCTAGAAACTTCTGTTTTCCAGCAAAATCTCCTATGCTTTGTCTATCTTCCCAGACTATTAGTTTTCAGACTTTAAGGGCTCAACCCATCATGTGCAAAATGAATCTTATTTCATGATCTAATGTAAAATTACACATGCGCTGTGCAGAATAGAACCAAATCACAAGCTTCATGCTAATTTGCCTCCAGGGTCTGTGTCCCCTGTGTTTTGTTCACTTTCTTTTTTTTGGTAGTTACCTAATTTATTTTTATGTATTATGTACATGATATATACTTGCATATGTCATATATTTATAATTTATCATTTTTTATAATTTTGAGATTATAATATAATTACAACATTCTGCTTTCTCTTTCTCTCCTCCAATCCCTTCTATGTGCACCCCTCACTCAATTTCATGGCCTCTTTTTCTTTAATTATTATTACATATATGACTCAGCCAGCATAATCCCTAGCCACAGTCTAAATAGTTATCCTTATTCCCACAGTTCCATTTTTTTTTTAAATAAGAATGAGAGAAAGTATGGCAAAGCTGGTCACTGGTCAAGGTCCAGCAGATTGATCTACAGCCCACTAATGGGCCACACCCATGGTGTGAAAGCACTATTTAGTTAAGGCCCCTCCCTGCATTTTAGCATCTGCTTCAAAGGAAATTAAAATAATGGCTGTGGGTAGAGAGATTTTTATGTATAAACATTTTTGTAATTCACCTTTACACACTGCTCCCAGACAGCACTTCATGAAATATATGGATCATCTCTTTTTCCGTTAGAAAATATTTGGCAAGGCAGGAGACTGAGGAGAAGGTAGGTCAGTCCTTTACTGTATTCTGATCTCACAAGGGAGATATAGCATGGTTTGTTCAGGGCCATCTTGAAATGAATGGTGATTGTGTGAGAGAGAAAGAGAGAACACAATTAGCAATTTTTCTATTTAAGACAGAGAATGCAGCTTTCAAGCCCCCATGTCCTCTGAGTCAGAACTTCAGCCATCCTGCATGGTAGACACAGGCCACTAGGACCTCTCTTAGCAAAGCCCTGGTCCCCTCCCTTCCTGCTGGAAAAACAGACTATGTACTGTCATAGCATTGTATTGCGACCTACCAGCAGTGGCTATCTCACTCCGACATCTTGAATACTTTCCTCCAAATTAAGCTATGATAGGCATCCAGGATGCATTCCTAAATACAAGGGGCAAAAAATCACACCTTCCCTTTCTTTGTAACTAATTAACAGAACCTTTCAGCCTGGGCCAGACACCCTCATTGGCCATGGCTGGCCTTCTTTACTTGCTGTTCCCAATAGAATGTCATAGTACTTCATGGTTGACAGTTCCCTTTCTCATTCTGAGCATTAGCCCCTCTTCTTTCAGCCATCTTCATCCTAAGAAAGACATCTTGAAGAGAATAGCTTCCAGCCAATCTCTGCTAATGAGCTCCTGAGAATTTTCAAGGAATCACTTTTCTCTGGAGTATCTGGATTTTGTAAGACAGAAGCAATCCCCAAGGCCCTAAAGGCACTGGGACTGAAGCTGATGATGAGGGTGTAGGAGTGGGAACAAACCTTTAGGAAAGAGATGACCCTGGGTTTAAGGACTGGCTTCATCACAAATGATGTGAACTTAAGTTATCTGTCTTTATTTTTTACTGTCATTATGATAAAGTACCTAAACAAAAGCAACTGGAGGGAGAAAGGTATGGGCTTAGATCTTTCAAACACATACTTTATTTAAAATTCTTAAATACCTCTACCTTCCTTCCAACCCTCTGTCTCCTCCCCTCCCCCCATCTTAGAATATTGGTAGGAAAAAGGGCTGTGGACCTCTTTTATCTACTTCCTGCTGATAAAGGTTGATGTGTTCTTTGGGGATTACCAAACTCAGTCATCAGGATACCAGCAGTCCAGTCAAATTGCAAAGCAGAAGCATCAGTAGCAGTGGAACAATTCAGTAGGATCAGCAACACTCTGCCAGAATGGCACAAGTCTGTTAAAGCAGTGAAACTCCACCAAAGCAGCAGGAGAAGTTCTCTGGAGCATTTCTCTCTGCAAAGACCAGCAAAGGATCCGAATCGTTGCAAAGCAAAGCAATGCAAAAACTTTCTCTCACTGTCTGTTGGCTTCTATTTATCCCTTCTCAGAGTCTACACAAGGATGTTTTCCAGCTCACAAACCGCGCCCCTCACTGAGGTAGCCTCCAGCAACAAACAGACACACAAGGGGCTGTTTTCCATGGGGGCATCCTACAAGGATTTGGGGGAGGGACATTCCCACATTCCACACTTGGGACCAAAACTAAAAACATACTCACATGATGCAACTGAGTTTCCAAAGGAACCAGAAATTTTCCACTTTGGATAGGTTTTGTTGTGATTCACAGTTAGACGTAAGGGTCCATCATGGTGGAGAAATCAGGAACTTCAGGCAACTGGCCACATTGAATCCACAGTCAGGAGGCACATAGCAGGAAATCCATGCTGCTAGTCACTTTCATTTCTCCCCTTTACACAGATCAGGACCCCATCCCAGCAGATGGTACTGCCCACAGTAGAAAATGGACCCTGACCTTGCCGGCCCATCAGCCCATCGGCCTCTAACCTCAGATAACGTAACAAGGCAATGCCTCATTGGTGTGCCTGGAGGCTTGTCTCATGGGTAATTACAGACCCAGTTGGGTTGACAATTAACACTATTAGCACACTCTCAAGCCTTGTTTCCTCTTCTGTAATGTTGGAACAATGCTTCCTAATATTTAAGGAAGAATCAAATGCAAGATGCAAGGTACCTAGCAATGTACCCTTCCTAGAGTAGGAACACCAAAATGTTTATATCATCATTCTAGGTGCTAAGAGATGGGAGAAAGTGTGGGGCACTGAAGCTGTGAAGCTGTTATGGCTTAAATATGAAAGGTTTCCCCAAAGGATCAGTTTGCAAAGTTGGGGCACAGCTGCTGGTACCATTTGGAGAGGTTGTTGAGACTTTGGGTGGGGGGGTGAGTTGGAGAATATAAATCTTTGGTGTGCTGCTGAAGGTTCTAGAAGGATCCCAGGTCTTCTCCTCTCTCTCTGCTTCCTGTCTGCCTCAGAGTAAGGATTTCCTCTACAATCCACTCTCGCCATCATGATGCTCTGCCTGAGCACAGGGTCCAAGTAACTGTGGACCAAACCCTCTGAAGCCACAAATCAAAATAAATCTTTCCTGCCACGAGTCGTCTCTCAAGCGTTCAGTTCAAGCTACAGAAAATGATGGAACACAGAAGTGAAGGCCAGATAAGCTTTACCACTATGCAACCTTAAGAAAGAGTGGACCTTGAGGTCACTGAGTCAGACCAAGTGAGCTCCTTCCACGCACAAATTCAACAAGGTCTGAAGATGCTGAACAGCCAGGACCAGATTTCTATAGCTGGTTCTGACAGCTCAGGGCTTGGCTTCTGAATTGGTAGTCAACAAAGACGGCCCAGAGAGGGAAGCCAAATGTGGATCCTTTGTGAATCTGGTCTCCCACGGAACAGGCACAGCAGGTCCCAAGATATCAGAATGAAGACAGTAGTCACATTTGGTCTGTGAGCTGCTCACCATGATCCAAAATAGGACCAGTATCTACCATGGGAAATGAAGCTTAGCTCCTTACAGAAAAGCCCCAAATGAGATATTTTTTTAAAATAAGGGATGATTGATGAAGAATATTTAAAATTCAACTTCAGTTAATACAATTCTAACTTTTCATCAACCACAGTGTGAAACCATTACCAAATGCACTCAGAAAATGAGTAACATGAGAGAAAAAAAAAGAAAAGAAAAGAGAGGGCTAGTGAGGTATCTCAGTGGGTAAAGGTGCTTGTCACCAAGCCTAAAGACCTAAGTTCAAACCCTGGGACCCTGCAGTAAAAGAATCAACCCCTGCAAGCCGTCCTTTGGTCTGCACATGCATGGGAAGAGTCTCACATAGCCTAGGATAGCTCTGAACCTACTTCTTGTATGTTTGTTGGGGAGCGGAAAGCTCCCCTCTCATACACACAATCCATTGCACTGTAAAAGCAACTCAACCATGGAGAAAACCACTTGATTTAAGCCTAAATATCAAAAGGAGCACACATTTTACCTATCAGTAGGAAGTAAGGCTTCCATGTTTGGCCTTGCATCCTGTTATCTCTTCTGGAGCATCCCTTCCTGTGCATTTGTGGCAGTTCTTGCCTCTTTGCCTCTTCCCAGTGGTTCACAGAGTGGGCGTATGTGATTATAGCCTGTGATGTTCTTGCTTAATTATAATTACTCACATTAAAGCAACACCTTAGAAGATACCGCATTCCCCAGGCTCTAACGTGGACATGGGTGTGGATACACAGGCTCATATATCTCACTGGTTGGGATTTTTAATTTCTGGGAGGCAGCTAGATGGAAGCTCGCAGAAGCTTTCATACTTCCTCGGGCTTTTTTCGCTAACCCTCAATTAGAACTCATTCTTAATTTCCCAGCCCAGTTTATTAGCCTTCGGGATATGGTGAAAGATCTCAGCTCATCCCTCCCTAAGAGGATGAAGTGACTTTCTTCTCCCTCCCCGTCTTTCTGCCTCCTGGCCTGGCTTCCCCTCTAGTTTTGCTGTGGCTGTTCCTGTCCTCTCGTGCTATCCTCCTCCAGTCTCTCCTCTCTCTTTACTCTTCCCTCCTCCCTCTTTCCTTTCTCTCTCCTTCCATCACCCTCACTCCTTGCTGCACCTGCTTTGCCGCTGTTGTGCAGATTTCCTTGATCATTTGGAACCTGTGTCCAGGGCAGAGGGCAAACCTTGAATGCCTGTGAGACATTACAGGTAAGGTTGCAGCTAGCTTCTGCAAGCAAGAAAAACATGAACAAAACCGCTGCAGAATTATAAAGGTAACTTGCAATATTGTAAGGGAGGTTTGGGCTCCCTTGGGTTATTTTTTAAATAACTTGACGGCACAGTTCTTGTCAGTGTACTTTGTAGATGATATCATGTCACAATTTCAAAAGGATGGACACGCTTGGGTCTTGGTTTTGCTGTATGTAGCATGACTCCAGGGGTTCCTAGCTCAAGGAACAGCAGACCACCTGCTCAGTCAGCCCTTTGAGGTACCTGCTTTGCCAAAGGAAAACAAAAATGGTGTTTCACATTCCCTCTGCACTCTTCCTCATTCCCTCTCACAATTAGGGAAAAGGATGTTTTTCTTTTTAATTCTGAAATCAAGTATGGTGGCACACAGCTCTAACCCCTGCACTCAGGATGAGACAGTGGGATCAAAAGCCCAGGGTTCCCCTCAGCTCCATAGTGAGTCTGAACCTGGAGCATGAGACCTGGCTTTAAAAATATACACTGAGTCAAATGTGGTACTGCACACCTTTAGCCCCAGCACTGAGGAGGCAGAGGCAGGGGTATCTCTGTGAGTGCAAGGCCAGCCTGGTCTACAGAAACCCTATCTCAAAAAGAAAGAAGGAAGGAAGGAAGGAAGGAAGGAAGGAAGGAAGGAAGGAAGGAAGGAAGGAAGGAAGGAAGGAAGGAAGGAAACAAATAAAATAAGGAAGGAAAGAAAAGAAACAAAAAAAAGCAAAGAAAGAAACAGAAAAGAAATGGAAAAAGAAAAGAAGGAAAAGAAAATTCAGGTCTGAGTTCAGTGGTAGAGGGCTCATTTAATACACATGAAGCTTTAGCTTCCATCCCCATCACCATAAAATAATAATAATAATAATAATAATAATAATAATCCATAATCCATCAGGTGTAGCCTGTTGTCATCTTTTTAGCTAATGAGCCCAGGCAACCACACTCCTGCCCAGGCCTTTTCTTTCCCTGGTGCATAGTTTCCTTTTTTCTCGGTTTACTAACTGGCCTCTGAAGTCCTTTATGGGGTTCCCACCTTTCTGTCTCCCTGCCTCACCCCTCCCTTCCTCATGGACATCCCCTGTTTTCCTTCCTCTTGTCTCTCTTGAGATGGGCAGCTGTGGGCAGCAAGAGCCGAGGAAGGCCAGTGCACACACTGGGAAGTTTTGTCAAGCAGGCATTCTCCAGGGGATTTATTTATTACTTACTTGTTGTGTGTGTATGTGTGTGTGTGTGTGTGCAACACATACATGAGGGTGGCATGCACATGTCATGGCAGGTATGTGAAGTCAGAGGACCGTCTGTGAGAGTTCTCGGATGGAATTAAGGGAATCAGGCTTATCAGCAAGCACCTCTGTCTACAGCCATCTTTTAAAATCAGTTTCCCCAGATTTTAAACAGAGTACCCCTAAAATTAAGGAGGGGCTAGAGAGATGACTGGACAGTTAAGAGGGCTTCTGCTTTCCCAAAGGACCTGAGTTCCATTCCCAGCACTCATATTGGGTGGCTCTCAACCATCTGTAATGCTACCTCCAAGGTCTTACCCTCTCTTCTGGCCTCTGTGGGTACCTTCACACATGTGGCACACAAGCATTATGCACACGCACACATATGTATACACAATAGCACAATAAATGGATGATAGAGGATGAATGGATGGACAGATAGACAGATAGAAATAATTTTCAAAAAAATCTTCTAGACCTCAGTATTCCTACCCTCAAGAATGGAGGCTGGTAAGTAAGTGCTATGGTTGAGGCATGCCTTGGGTTTGTTTCTGTGATGGGCTATCTGAGAGCTTTACAAGAGAAAAGATTTGGTTCGGTTTTGTTTATTGAGAGCGCGTCTCACCTAGCTCAGGCTGGCTGTGTAGTGGAGGATGACCTTGACCACCACCCTGTCACTGCCCCCCAAGTGCTGGGACTGCAGTTGGGTGCTACCATTTCTGGCCCAGGTGGGTGGGTGGGTGGGGGAGTGGCAAGTTTTTACAGCTCATTGTCTCAAAGGCTCTAGTCTGTAGTCAGCCAGATCCATTGCTTTGAGCCTTGGTGAAGCTGAAGGCCACAACAGTAAGAATGTGTGCAGGAAGGACAAGGACCAGGTATGGTATTCAAAATATATCCCCAGTGTGCTTCCGTTGGCTTAAAGTTTCTGCCACCACCCAGCATGCAAGCCTTGAGCCCACGGGTCCATTTCTTAAAGAAGCCATAGTATGTCCCACCTGAAGTTCCCTGCATTCGGGGCTTGGCATCTGCTGAGGTGCCGGGATCTTAAAAGGCGGGGCCTAGAGGAAGAGATTACTGCTGATCTCCTGCAGGGGACTGGGTCTTTATAAAACAAGCCTTTCTCCTCATCTCTTTCATAAACAGTCCTGCTGTAATGCCGACCTCTAGAACGCCTTCAGCGGAGCCAAGCAAATGCTAGCACGTTGCTTTTAGACTTTCAGAGCTCGAAACTACCTAAGCCTCTTTTCTGTTTGTTAACCAACCTCTGATACTTTGGTACAGCAATACAAACAGACCCAAATAGTAATGCTTCTTTGGAGATTCTAAAACTGAATGAAACAGCAAATACAACAAGCACTTGTGATATGTTAGACTTACAGTGAATATCATTTTCCTTTTTGCCACCCATGCAATCCGCAAAGTCTTATAAAGGTAAATAAACAACCTTGGCAGGCGACTTATGAGAACCTGGTATTCTGTGTATTGGATTCTACATAGGTTGGCGTCGTGGACGGCAAGAGCCTCCAGGTCAATTTTCATTCTGAGTGTGCTGCAGCCGCTGCTTTAGCTCTTTAATGTTTAAATAGTGCCTGCTTTCTTTTAGCTGGCATGCTTGTTAGACCTCCCATTAGTGTGCTTATTTATTTATTTTTAATTTCACCGGCCATGCACAAGAGCATCCTCATGGGGGCTAGAGAAAGCAAAATAGGATAAAATGAAAATGGCCCCCCTCACCCCAAATACATGCCAAAACCCTAGCCTGTCCCCAACGTGACAACAGTGTGGTATAGGTCCCCTCACATTTTAATCCACATGCCTATGACCGGAGGATAAGTTTGTGACGGCGAGCATAAAGCCTCTCCTTGCTGTTTCCCGTTGTAAGGTCGCCAGTTTCCCTGGCAGTTTAAAGTGCTCAGAAGGGCTCATCTCTGTCCACATCTACTGCTCCATCCACCTTATCTAGATACCTCGGTGTAGTCTGCAACCCGTTGAAGGGTGGGCTGGAAACGCAGAGATGCTGTCTCTTTCGTTTCAATATCACGTAGCTCACTGACATTACCTGTCACCTGGGGGATACTTTCTTACTAGGTTAACTAACGAGTTGAGCTGGGCGGGTGACACAGGTCTATCATCACAGACAACCTGGAAGGCCGGGCCAAGAGGATTGAAGTCCCTGCCTGGGTTACAGAGTGAGTTCAAGCCCAGCCTGGGAAACTTAATGAAATGAGACTCTGTCTTGAAATAAAATGTAAGGAGAGGACTGAATGTATAGCTGGGGTGGTGGAGGTCTTGCCTAGCATGCTCAAGGCCCATTTCAGTCTCTAGTACTGAGAAAAGTAGGACAAATATTAAACGTTAAATGTGTGAGTGTTCCGTGTGTATAAGCATTTCCCGACGGAGGCACAGGCTATTCCCTGTCCTGCAACTGAAACTGCAGTCAGTGTCCCTCTGCCTGCCCAGCCATGTGCGTGTACTTCTCCAGTGAAAGTCCTAAGAGGCAGAAATGCTGGGACAAGGAAGCTGCTTTTCCTAAATAATCAACATTGCCAAAAAGTCTTCCAAAGGCTGTGGCGCCAGCTTACAATCCTATTAATAATACCTTTTCCTGAGTGGCTTTTTGACAAAGTGTTTCCAAAATAATCATATGTGGCTTTTTTTTTTCTGCTTTGATTTTGGAGAAAGAAGAGGAAAGGTGATAATTAAGAGGAGGTTTTTTTTTTTCTTTTTTTCAGGGAGAGGTGCAAAAAATCATTCATTCATGCATGCATGCATGCATCCATTCATTCATTCAGTCAGTCACTTTTTCCAATCATTGATTTCCTTTTAGCCCTGGTTCTAAATGCTGAACACCTTAGATAAACCACATGCACTGTTAACCCTGGATAGATTCATAGACTAGATATAAATCTCAAAATTCTTAATACTTAAGGCTCAAAAGCAAAGAGACTCATGCCAAGTAATGAAAGACATGGTCCTAACTTAACCAGGACCAAAAAAAAAAAAAAGAGCTATAAAGAAAATTTGAATGAAAACAATCACTTTAATTCATACACACACATGTGGAGGTCAGGGTCAGAGGACAACTTGCAGACCCAGTCCTCTCCCTTCGTCCTGTGAGAGCTGGGGAATGGAACTCAGGGCTTTGTGTATATGTGCCAAGCATTCTGCCAACTGAGAAGTCTCCCTAGCCCCAACTTCAGGGTGCCTGATGACATTCAAATGCAGTGAGTGGATTAGCTAACACATCAACATTACCTTTCCTGCCTGAAAGTGTCACAGTGTCCTTATTCTTAGGAAGTAGGCATTAAAGTATGGAGGGTAACATGAGCACAGTGTCTCCACCTAAGTCTTAAAAGGGTAACAGATTCCTCTAACTCCATTAGCCAGTGGCACTGTCTGTCCTCAGGGTGGTCTGTGTCTTCGCTGATAGTGGCTGGTGACCTCCCAAGCACATATGACCACAGGATCAAATTATTCATTTTGTTCTACTCCAGTGTAACCTGGTTAGCGGCTGCCATGTTGACAGCCTAGATGTAAACACATGAGAGGAAAAACAAACAAACAAACAAACAAATGGCACAAAATATAACTGGTGAAGTTATTTGAAAGGTGTGTGAGAAGTCTGCATTATTCTTATATTTTTCCTCAACATTTGCATATTGTCTTTAAATTACATAATAAATATGATCTCCTGAGAAGGGAATTGAAATTAAAGTATTATTGAGATTTGTTTTATTATGATTAAATTATTATAATTAAGTGAGATTATACTGAGCTTGATGTATAGCACAGTGGCAAAGTGCTTGCCTGGTATGCACTAGGCCTTGGATTTTATCACCAGTATACTAGAGCCAGGCTCAGTGGTGCACAACTGTAATCTTAGCACATGGGAAGGCAGAGATAGGCGAATCTCTGTGAGTTCAAGGTCAGCATGGTCTACAAAACAAGTCCAGGACAGCCAAGGCTACATAGAGAAATCAAACCAAACAAACAAAGTATACTAGGAAACTAGAGAGGTTGCTCAGTATTTACTTACTGCTCTTGCAGTGGACCCAAGTTTGGTTCCCAATATCCTCATTACAGGTTGCAACCGCCTGTAAACTCCAGTTCCAGGAGACCCAACACCCTCTCTTGGCTTCAATGGGGACCTGAACATACATGGTACACATAAACTCACGCAGGTTCACACATACTTTTTTTTTTTAATTTATACAACCCAGGGACTAAAGAAAGGGGCATCAGGTGCTACTCCAGGCTGTGAAAAACATAGCCTTTTAAAATATAGCTTAACTACAAAAGTACTTGTACAAGTACATAAACACACACACACACAAGGATATTCTCTGCAGCTTTATTTGCAGTAGCAAGAAATTGGCAGTGTTCAAAATGTTCAACAGGAAGACAATGGCTAGATGTATTTTGCTTTGTTCTTATTCTGGATTACTCTAAATCTCTCAAACAGATTGAGGCAAATACGTAATAGCATGGAAAGGCGCCCAGGACAGATTGGCAGGGAAGGAAAAAGAGCAGTTTGCTCAACAAAATGTTTACCCCTGTTCCCCAACTTTAATATGATTCAACTTGAGGAATTATTTTCTTCTTTTGTACTTAATGGCAGTACAAACATGTATCCACGTGACCATTCTGGACTTCCTTCTTTCTTCTAATACAGTGTATAGTTCTTTGCGGGAGAGAGGCATTATTTTACCATCAAATAGGCTTTGTGTTGGATGATCTTGAGAGTGGGCAAATGAACATGTTTAGGTAGACTAAGAAGCCAGGTATAATTGTGAACGTGTGTACTTCTAGCCCTTGGGAAGCTTTGGCAAGAGGATCATGAGTGTGAATCCAGATTTGGCTATGGAGTAAGAGGAAGGAAAGAAGGAAGTCAGGGATTGGGGGGGGGGGGAAGTAATGGATGCTGTTTGCAGAATACAATTATTCTTGACGTACAGTATTTCCAGCTCACAACAGATTTATGAGGGTATAGCCTCATTGGAAGTTGAGGTGCATCAAAAGCATGTCTGCATTTTTTCAGTAGAAACACTGAAACCCCCACACACCCATTGTTCACACGGTCTTTTACACAATCACTCATGTACTCCTTCACACACACCCACTTGCATTTGGATATAAAGAAGGAACCTTCCGGAAAAACACACATGAAACTGTTACCAGTCTGTTCTCCGAAACTCCAAGATGCCTGTGGAAAGACCACCCAGATCCATCTCTGGGGTCACCCAGCTGGCTGTGGAGGGTCCTCTCTGATGTACCTTGTGCTGCAGGAACAGGAAAACCTCTGAGCAGCCAAAAATATCCCCAAACCAGTGCTTGCCAGCTAGTTAGCTGCACATCTGAGCTGACACCAGCCCTACGACACCCCCCACCCCCCACCCCCCCACCCCCCCACCCCCCCACCCCCCCCCACCCCCGTCATGTCCATGGCTTGCAATTCCAGTCTCCACAATAGCCAGTACCCCTCCCCATGGCCACCAGGCCCGCAGGGCAGGCAGGGTCATTACTAAATTCCAATGAAGGGAGTGTTTATTATTGTTGTCGGGTTTGATGCTGATCCCAAAAGGACCTAATCAACAGGTAATAAGACCTCCTGGGAGCGATTAGAAACCTCAGCTTTAACCCCCTTCTAACCGCAGCAAAGAAGTCCTGCAATACTGTGCCCACACTCTGCAGAAATTGGGGTGCCTGGGATAGCCAGGGAGGCCCTAGAAGATGGGCTCATGGGTAGCCTGAGAAGGAAAGCTGGAGGGAGGAGGGGCATGTGTGTCCAGACTTCAGTTTCTCCAATAATATGCGCCTCCTCGTCCCCCTCTCCCCCACTTCTTCATTGCCCTCATGCTTGAGTGTACTGTGTGCCAGGCGCACAGCGTTCAAATGTAAAGAATCAGAGTCCAAGCCAGGCAAGGTGGCACACACCTATAATCCCAGCACTCAGGAGGCTGAGACAGGAGAATAGCAAATTCAAAGCTAGCCTGGGCTACATAATTAGTTCCAGGACAGCCTGGGCTATATTGTAAGTTTAGCTATATAGTGAGACCTTGTCTCAAATAAGCATGTAGTGCATGTTCCTGCTTTCAAAGGTGCCCCCTGAATGGCAATAAAGACACTGGTACAGCAGGCATTGAGCTCAACCAGATTTGATAAGCACACACGACTGTCCAGAGATGGGGATGAGCAACATTGCAGGGTGAGTCAGGAAGGTGTGATGGTAAAGGACAATGTCTGCTGTGTATCCATGATGATACCTGTTGTCTGAGGTTGTGGGCTCACACTTCAGTGTCTGTTTCTGCTATCGGTCACCTCTGAAGCTCCTCTCTCCTTGTCAATAAAATTGGGTGCAAATATGTAAAAGCAGTGACTCACTTTAAAAAATATCTCAAGATCTGCATTTCTGCACTTATCAGTGGCTCACCCGCCTGCCAACAGTTAGTTGGAAAGTTGGGCACACCATTAACAAAACTTAGCAAATGCCTGAGAGGACAACAGTGTCGTGAGCCATTCTTTATTACCCATGCAGTGACCAAACACTGTTACATAATTGTCACCGGACAACGCCCTCATACCCCGACCCAATGAATTCTGTGGAAGCATACCAGCATTACAGTGAAAGGACATTTGGTTAGTGTTTCGATCGCTTAAACCGTCCAAGGAAAAGCCCCTACGATGAGTGACAAAGACTAGGAGATACGTCATTGTTACCCAGGCCCAGTTGGCCCCCGCACTTTCCAAGTTGTTCAAGATTGCAACAGCCACCCTCCTTCTTGTTGTGAAAGATTTTGCATCTTGCAAAAAGTAACTGCAAATGTCACTTTAGCTGGGTCAACTGATGTAGCCAGGCCCAAGAGTACAATAAAGAGAGTGAAACTGGATGGGGACATGGCAACCGTCTCGCAGCTCAATCTTTTAAGTCCTTTGAAGATCATTTGCCTGAAGAGAAGGAGACTTTGTACATTTCCAACTTGCTCAACCCTGCTATCCTATCCTTCTGGAGCAAAAGTCCTACAGACCAAAACTTGAGGCCCTACAAAAACCAGGATGGATTTATTTCTCAAAGAAGAGGAATATTCAATCTTTTTTTTTTTTGCTTGTTTTGGATTGGGGGTTTTGGTTTGTTTTTGTTTTATTTTTGGCTTTCCGAAACAGGGATTCTCTGTGTAACAGAGCCATAGCTGTCTTGGAACTCGCTCTGTAGACCAGGCTGGCCTCAAAATCACAGAGATCCACTTGCC
Source organism: Pachyuromys duprasi (assembly GCA_028658305.1). NCBI lineage: Eukaryota > Metazoa > Chordata > Mammalia > Rodentia > Muridae > Pachyuromys > Pachyuromys duprasi. The sequence goes on from CM053744.1 coordinate 44,268,308, forward strand.
TCTGCCTCCTGAATGCTATGATTGAAGACAAGGAGGAATGTTTAATTCTATAGGTCTTTATTTCACAGTATAACCAGTCCTGTAACCCTTGGCACCGAGGTGGAAAAAAATTTTTTTAAAAATTTTTTAAAGAACTGGGTAAGATCCTTACCCCTACTGAGTTGAAAAGAGACAGAAATCATTGGAGTTGAGCAATTGCTGAGGCTTGTTGAGCTAAGCTTGGAGATGCCCTTGGCATGCTATGGTGATGAGGGCTGGGAAGGCTTCAGAGCCCTGAAAGAAGGGATGTTTGTGATGAAGGAAAAAAAAAAAATGTTATGGTTCACACTGGTGTCCCAAGAAGCAGAGAAAAGCACAGGGGTGGGGGATGGTAAGTCAGTTTGCAGAAGGACAAGGGCAAACCGAGAGAAGGGAGACTGGAAATCAAGATCCTAAATATATGGGTATAAGTCCTGAAAAAGTTGACTTAGAAAGCCGTGAGCTGTTAATTAAAAAAAAAAAAGAAAAAGAAAAATAGAAAGCCATGAGCCGGGTTTGTTTTGTTTTTGCTGTTGTTTGTATGTATGGCTTTTTTTTTCCTATGTGGGTATGACTTGTATGCCTGGTGCCCTCAGATGCCAGGAGACAGTGTCTGATACCCTGGAACTGGAGTTACTGACAGTAGTGAGTTGCCATGTAGCTCTGGGCATGGAGCACGGGTCCTCTGGAGGAGCAGCCAGTGCTCTTAATGAGCCATCTCGCCAGCGCCAACATATAGCATTTTTAATTAACAAAAACAGCGTACTGTTTAAAAATAAAGTATCCCAGGGTGTACTGGAGTAAGAGTTCATGTCATGGAGCACAACCAGTAGTTGGAAGCAGTGACCTGATAGTTCACAGCTCTCTTCATTCCGAGGACTCCTGCATTCTCTCCTGCACTCTAACAATGGTCCAGTGATATTTTGGCAGGTACCTGCCTTCAGGGAGTTCACTGTCAAATGAAGGAAACATTTGTGCTTGATCACTCAACCATACGATGATGGAATAGAACAAAACGTCAACAGGGTATATAGAAGGACAGAGGTGGGGTGAGGAAGGAGTGGACAAAGAAAGCTTCCTGAAGCATGTGACATCTAAGCCGTACCTTAGCTGTTTGCTCCCGAAGAGAAAAACTAAGCCTAACGAGTCTAACTAAACCTAAAGAGAAGCCCACACAGTCTTTTTCTCCAGAAGTCCTTTCTGTCTCCACACTTATACTTATTTTTAACACTGTAGATTCATATACATATATATATATATGTATGTGTATATATATATGATATAGAGATAGTGTTTTCTCACAAGTGTGTGTGTTTGTGTGAAGTGCCTGCATAGGTCAGAAGCAGGCACCAGTCTCCTGGGAACTAGAGTTACAGACAGCTGTGAGCCACCATGTAGGTGTTGGAACTGAATCCAGGTCCTCTTCAAGAGCAATAAGTGCTCCTAACCACTGAACCATCTCTCCAGTCCCTATCTCTATGCTATTAGGTCATTGAGCCTATGAACCATGAGCCAGTCTGCCTTCACTGGCAAATATTCCTGTAGACAGCTGGAGGGGGGGGATTCTCTTTTTCTGGCTAATTGGGCCAAATAACCATATTTGAAGCCAAAGGTGTCATCTAATTCCAAGTGTGGAGACTAAACATACCACGTTTCCCAATTATCATGGCAGCCCTTCCAGCATCTGCCCCTCTGAAGACCTCTAAACACTCCAGGTGGAAACAGTTCACTTAACAACATGACATAAAATTTTATTTTATCTCAGTAGGCCTGGCCATTTTTTTTCTCCCATAGCATCCAACGGCCATAGTCCCTGAGAAACAATGAGCCGTGAGACATGGAGAGAGAGAAGTAGAGTTGGGGACTTCTGTTAGATTGAGATGTTGGCTGAATCGTTAAATCCCAAGCCATGGCTTCTACATAAATTCCCTCAGTATCTTTTAGAACAACCCTAGTTTGAGCGGAAGCTCCAAAAAGATCATCTGTGTAAAAAGGCTTTGTAAAGAGGGGCGCACACAAAAGGTAACTACTACTTTACAAAACGCTGAAAACATTCATTGAACTCTTAGAATTTTCTAGACCTTGTGATTGGAACAGAAAAAGGCATGAGCCATAGTCTCCGCCCTGAGAGCTCGTGGATCCACAGGGGAGCTCAGATATAAAAACAAGCCAACTGTGATACAATATGAAAAGTACATAACAGAGGAAGGTTCAAAGGGCTGTGGAAACATGAGTGAGGAGGCAATTAATTCTCAGCAAGTACAGTTCTATGGGCTGCCAAAAGCAGAAGGCATGCCAGAGTAGGAAAGGCTAGAAAAGTCCTGGAGTCTGAGGTCATGGGTCTTGTTGATGGAGAGAAGTAAAAGGCAAATCAAGTTTGGAATGCTCAGCTATGAACAGTGATGGAAGATATAGCAGGGAACCTGGGACATTCTCGTTCTAAGACAATGAACCCCAACCTAATAGATCAGGGATCCAGTGGGCCCTGTTATACCTACAAAGATATAGATGGAAGAACACCAAGGCCCGGGAGCTAACATTTCTGCAGCTATGAACCACCTCAAGTACTTTATAAGAATTCAAATATGTCTGGGTTATTTTTCCCTTGACCTTGACAGCAGACTATAAGGGCATTTTGTGTTCCCCCTCACAGACAATGAACGTACGGCATAGAAAGGTTACGAAGTTTCCAATAAGTGATAGAGCTAGGGCTCCTACCTCAGGCTAGCCCAGGGTGTTTTTGCATTGTCTTGTTTTGTGGATTTAAGTCTTGGCAAATGCAGATAAAGTAAAAGACATAAATGACAAAGAGAGAATTGGTAACTTGCTTGGGATTGTAAAAGTGTTTCAAAGGTGGAAAATTGTATATGAACATCACTACTTGTCTTCTGCAGTTAGGCCTGTGGTCAAGAAATTCACACAGACTTTTTTTTTTTTGCACCAATGTTAGGCAAGGCCTGCTAATGATAAGCAAAAGTGGTTTGGGTTGGGTGATGGCGGTGCATGCCTTTAATCCCAGCACTCTGGAGGCAGAGGTAGTGAGTTTGAGGACAGCCTGGTCTTTGGAGTAAGTTCCAGGACAGCCAGGGCTGTTACACAGGGAAACCCTTAAAGTTTGAGAATTAAAAACCTGGGGAGTCCAGAGCAGCAGTATCACCAACAAGAAATAAAGAAATTCTGAAACTGAAATGGGAAGAAATTCTGGTCATCTGCATGGCACAGAGGTAGAGTTTTCTTTCAGGAGTGGGTCTCAGCTAGGGGAGATTTTTAGCCCCCTGAGACTCTTTGGTGTCTAAGACTTTATGCTGTTGCCAAAATTGGTGCAGGAGTTCTAGATGCCACCGGTAATGGCCCCCGATGTCAATCCAGTGCATGGTGGAGACCTCATGCCCTAGCATGTCACCAACAGTACCGCACTTGAGAGGTCCTGTTAGAACTCCTCTCTAGGGGGCTGGAGAGATGGCTCAGTGGTTAAGAGCACTATCTGCTCTTCCAAAGGATCCAGGTTCAATTCCCAGCACACACATGGCAGCCCACAACTGTCTGTAACCTCAATTCCAAAGGATCTGACCCCTTCACACTAATGCACATAAAATAAAATTTAAAAATTAAAAATTAAAATTTAAAATTTAAAAAAAAAGAACTCCTCTCTAAGCCAGGTGGTGGCGGCTACACCTGATCTCTGAGTTTGAGACCAGCCTGGTCTACAGAGTGAGTTTCAAGACAGTTGGGGCTACACAGAGAAACTCTGTCTCAAAAATCCAAAAGCTAACCAAACAAACAACAACAACAA
>CM053744.1:44272618-44330224 GCA_028658305.1 Pachyuromys duprasi
GGGAGTGGGAGGGGGGGAGGGAATGGGGGAGGGGGCTACGCCTGGGATTCAAAGTACCCTACCTGTGAGTGAGATAAAAATAAATAAATAAATAAATAAAAAGGAAAAAAAAAAGACATACAAAAAAAAAAAAAAACATCACATAGGTAAGGGAAGTGTCCTAGTAAGATGACTCAGCAGGGTGAAGGACCTATGGGAAGTCTGACAACCTGAGTTCAGTTCCAAACCTCATATAAAAGCCCGATGTGGTAGTGCGTGCTTGACATCTGAGGGTTGATAGGAGAGGCAGAGACGGAGGGAGCCCTAGAGCTCTCTAACCACCTAGCCTGGTCTACTTGTTGAAGTTCCGGGCCAATGAGAGACACTGTCTCGAACAAAGGTACAAGGTGGTCTGAGGACCAACAGTCCAAGTTGTCTTTCATCTCTGTATGTTAGATGTGCATGCATGCACCGGCACACACACATTCATACACATGTATATACACATGAATATGTACCCATACACTCACATGTTCACATACACACACACACACACACACACATGAATATGCACCCACACATAAAGAGAAAGTGGAAAAATAAGAACCACCAGGCCATTAGCAAATGTATTACTTTCCAATATACACAGTTCTAGTGGCTGTAAAAACATCCTTTAAAAAGGTTGTTAGAGTTTTGTTAGAATATTCCCGAGTGCCCACCTACCATGTTTACACTCTAGGCTCCCAAAGTCCTAATCCACTTTTCCTGCATTCTTTGTCTCCTGTCAACACATGGTGGAGAGAATTACCACCTTCAAACTCTCCTCAGAAAAGAAAAGGCCTCATAGAATGTTGCTCATCAGAGTCATGTAATATCTATCTTATTAGCAGGATCCCTGGATCCCACCATAGAAGGCAGTGTTCCCAGCTGGGGTGCAGTGATTCTAAGAGTTCAAAGCCCCCTGAGAAGTTCTGAAGGAATAGATTTTTGAATGATCCCATTCATGGCTGTACTTAATTAATACCATGAGAACTTCTGTTAAGGAGAAGCACATTGAGAGACTTGTTCCAGCTATGTTCATGGATGGACGGAGGAGAAAAAAGCAACTCACTGAAGTGTGTGTCACTTTGGCTAGGGAGAAGGTAAGCAGGGCTCGAAGTTGGCAGGATTCAGGTTAGATGGGCTGTGGTGGGCAGGAAGTGAACATGGGAACGACAGAAGTTCCAAGTACCAAAGAATGACATGATGCATCTAAAGAATGACTCCAGGGCAATAGGCAGTTGCCAAGGGCCACTTTGAGAATCCTTTGTTTTAGAAGATTCTGGGCATCAAATTCTAACCTGTAACTGGGAAACATGAGAGATAGTTTTATTTATGTGGGATAATAGGAGTATTTTGCGCTCTCCTGCTTCCTGCTACTACTTCGAGCCAAATTCTGCCAGTCTCCTCACAGTTAATCTAGACCAAGTGGGATAGGGAAAACTCACCCCCACCAGTCAGTTTATGTCAACTCTAGCATTGAGTCATTCATCTGAAATACTTTTTAGTAGCTACCATGAGTTACAGATTGTTCTAGAATGTGAGCGGTATGTTGGGGTCAACTATCGACTATCCCTCTGACTCTGCTTCATCTATCCATTCTCTTCCCAGTAGCCTAGTTCTCAAAAATGAGGGAAAGCGGTGGAAGGAAGCCAAATTCATCTGGCTGTATGGCTTTGATGATCAGTTGGGTAGTGGCATCCTGGAAATTATCAGCAGGGAATCCTTTGGCTTCTGAACAGGCACCCTTCATTCACACAGGCATCCCAACTCTCCTTGGCCCATCCTCATGTGTAGCGGGCTGACTTACTGGGGTGAGACAGTGAACGCATCATCCTTCTCAAGTCCTCAAGATGGTGACCCTGGGGAAGGGAATTCTACCAAGAGGGCCCTGCAGTCAGGAAAAGTTCCTCCGGGAAAATCCCGGGACCTCCTGGAGGCTAATGGCAGACTGCGCAGCCCAGAATAAGTTGAACTTGCAACCTGCTTTGCTCTCTTCCTACGCCTCTCACATCCACGTTCACCTCTCAAATATTTTCAGAGACTGCTGTGTTAAAAGCCTGGCAGGCTAGTGTGTGTCAAACAGAAAATAAAATAAAAAGTCTGACAACAAAAATTACTATTCAAAGAAAAAGTATTATTTTAGGGCGACATTATTTTCCAGATTCGCAGTTTTCATTTGTTATTACATGTAGGAGTTCTGTGAACACACAGATAAGAGGGCACAATAGGTATTTGACAGTGTAGTTCTCAGAACATTTGCATATCCAAGAGATTATTTCAACAAGTATACTTAGACTGACCCTATTAACCATTCACAATATTTTGTCTTGAATCCAATTCACACTCTATAGACATGTCCAATTCGTATTTCATCTCTTACGCTGTTTTTCTTTTCAGACTTTGTATTAGGAAATAAATCCATAACATCAAATTTCATGACAACATCTGCTCTGGCTGACATGATTTGAAAGGGAATTTCACTCATCCCAGGTTGTGCTGTCTCTTAATTTGCTTTTTCACTTACCTGAGAAGCCGCCTGTTTGATCAAGCCTTGTGTTGAAAGAGCAAGGTACTGATGCAGAATTCACAACCAGCACTGGCCGAGAGGTGGCTGTAAGAGCTGCCATGGTACCACAGGTACCATGGAGAGGAATTCCTAGGCAAACGTGGCTTTGCAACTTATGTCCAGGCCAGATCTGCCAAGCAGGCCAGCAGAGCATTCAAGGTCAAGGTAGCTCAGACTATATGATGTACAGTGAATGGTCACTTAATAATAATAATAATAAAATGTGGGTCAAAATGTAATTAAGAGATTGGATGTTGCAGGGCGTGTCTTCAATTCTAGTATCTGTGAGTTTGAGGCCAGCCTGGTCTACCGGAGAGTTCCAGGCCAGCCATGACTACACAGTGAGGCCATGTTTTTTATCTATCTATCTATCTATCTATCTATCTATCTATCTATCTATCTATCTATCTACCTACCTATCTACCTACCTGTATCTATCTATCTCTCTTTCTTTCTATCTATCTCTATCAATCATCTCTCTCTCTCTCTCTCCCTCCATATATATGGCTGAGGAGATGGCTCGGTAGAACTGGACTTTGGATATCTAGAACCCATGTAAAAGCCAGGAGGGCATAGCAGCCTGACTGTAATCGCATTATGCAGGAGCTGGAGACAGAGGCGTCTCAGAGTTCTAGGACCCCTGCCTCAGTCTATAAAGCAAAGATCCATCAAGGAAGACACCCTGCCTCAGCTGCAGGCCTCCACACACATGCACACGTGTATACATTTACTCCCTGTTCCTGCAGCCACACACGTGAACATCTGTACACACATGTATACCACAGACACAGACATGTGCATATATAAATAGGGATTTCGATATTTGCACATTTATGTCCATAGCAGCATTACTGTAATAGCTAAAAGGTAGAAACAGCAGGAGTGCCCATCAAGTAATGAATGGGTAAACAAAATGTATACATACATTTTGGAATAAAAAAGAATTAGTTCACCTACATGCTCTAACAAGGATAAACCCTTGAAAACATTCCACTCAGTGAAATATGCCAGGCACAATAGGAAAAGTATTGCACAGTATCAGTATCGTTTATATGAGCTGTCGAGAAGAACAAATCTGTAGAGAGAAAGTGGATTAGAGGTTTCCAGGGACAGGGGCTGAGGTGGAGGAAGAGGTGGGAGGGACACATTGCTTAATGAAGACAGAGTTTCTGTTTATGGTGATGAAAATTTTTAGAAGTAGATAGTTGCCTAACATTGTGAATGTGATTAATGACCTCAAAGTCCGAACTTCAAAGGCGTTAAGATGGGCCAGTAAAATGGCTTAGCAGGTAAAAAGGCTAGAATAAGCCTGGAGAGCTGAGTTTGGTCCCAGGGACCAAGGTAAAATACCAGCAGCTGCAGCGGGGTGCATCTGTGACTTCAGATCTCCTCTGACAGGGTGGGACGGGGGAGAGATGGGAGAACCAACCAGAAGCTTGAAGGCCAGCCAGTCTGGAGTGTGTGGCTTGGAAACAGAAACAAGAAAGAGCCTTCCTCAAGCAAAGGTGAAGGAGAGAGCCAGTCCCTGAAAGTTGTCCAGGTAGAGCCCAAAGCCAGAATGCAATTGCAAAGGATCATGGAAACTGTAAGTGGGGAAAGAAACAGAAGATACAAAACAAAACAAACAAACAAACACCACCACCAGAGTCTGCTTCTGGGGCTTTTCTGTCCCAAGCATTCCAAAAAGCACTGTGACCCATTCTTCTCTTCTTGCTTGAACTTCTCTATGGATGTGGGAGGTTGTTGATAACATGTACCCATGGCTATGTTTCAAGATCTCATCATCTATGTTTGGGGTAAAGGTGCCAGCCTTGTTTGGCTGAGGTCCCTCTGGGCCAACACACCTGACAGAGGATGAGCTTCTAGGAGGAAGTTCAACTGTAAACAGTGCTTGTGCCTCGAGGAAAAGATTTAACATGCTGTCAGATTTTCGGTCTTTTCCAGCCTGACTCCTCCCATCAGCCTACCTTTGGCTTCTGCTGCTTACTCATTACTAGGATCTCAGTTTTCACTGTCTTAGGAGAGTGAGGGAATGGTGGAAGAGTTTGTGAAAGAATGAGAATCTTCCGAGACCCAGCCAATTCTAAGCCTCCAGCTCCTGCTTTGGGGTGAGGGAGTGACTACTTTTCTGGAACCATTTTGGGGAGCCCAAAGCTGATACAGGCAGCAGGAGCAGGCAGGAGGGCAATAAAGAAGTTTCCAGATCTGCAGGGGACCATAATCACATTCCCCAACCAGGTGCTGGGAGTAGGGTTAGAGTCAATCCGACCTTGGCCAAGAGCCAACATTTCCAGGCCTCCTCCCACTCTACGGCTCCTTCCCGTCATCCTCCCAACCAGAAGCTTGTTAACCGGTTTTTTTTCCTGGGCTCTTATTCCAATTTCAAGGCCCCCTCTGTGTGTTAAACTTCAAAGAAACTTTGTCGCCCCAAGTGCAGTGTTATATAACAAGTTGGACACTCCAAATGGCCCTGTTGAAAGGGGTTTGTTCAAATGAAGGGGCCTGGACACTTTGCTAGTCCCTGCCCCCCTCCAGTTCAATAAAATTGCCTTGGTGTCTGGATTAAGTTGCTCAGTATCAATCCTGAAAATTTTAAAGATGAAAAGCAGAACTGTCTCACCAATAGTTAAAAATGTAAAATGATTACAAAATGGCACCTGGCCAATATTTATGAATCATTGAATATGATCATAAAATCATAAAAAATAATCACCAAAAGGTAAATAAATTACCCAGCTTACTGCTTATTTTCACATAGGGTCTGACACAAAAGCTGCAGCCATGAATGATTTATACCTGTTTTAACAATAATACTCATTTTACTGAAAGACGGTCAGCACTCGGGCTGCTGTGGGCAGCATGCCAATTGTCGAAAGGTTGATGTTTCAGCAACAATACATTAAATTATGAATAATACTGGTCCCAAAATGGAAGGTTATTAGCTCAGTATGCTTAATTAGCTCAGCTAGAACTTGGCTATCAAGTAGCAGTGCCCACTTCCAGGGCTGGAGCTGCTATGACGGGGGGGGGGGGGGGGGGGGATGGTTGGGATGCTAATGGTTCGGAGAGAGAGGGAGGCGTCATGTGGGCGTGTCTTTTACTCTCTTTTCATCCATGAACATTAGAAGAGGCATCCTCAGAAGCTGGGTTTTGGGACTTTCAGACTTCGCTTCGATGTGTCTTGCTAACGCTTCTTAGAAGGAAAGAGGGAATGTAGCCAGGGAGGAGCTTGCTACGGAGTCTTGTGGCCCCAAGCTGTGATCTCACTGCACAGCTCTTAGCTGCTGCTTAGCCTGGGTCCTGCCAAAAATCACACAATATGCCACGTATAGGTGGGCAGACCACCAACCCTCCTTTCAGGCAGGTATTTATTGGCTAGTTACTATGATACAAATAAGGTAACCACCAAGTTAAGCAACTAAGCAATTTGGCATTAATTACAGACACATGGCTCCAATGAAGGACCAGTGTAGAATGTCCACACCTGGCCTGGAGCTGGGCTATGAATTCTTCGAGCAGGCTTCTTACGTTTTTGGTTGTGAGCCTCGCCTTTAACGGCTGAGCCATCTCTCCAGCCCAAGCAGGCTTCCACTTGTTCTGTCTTTCCCTTTCCTGAGATGGAATCTTATGTATCCCAAGTAAGCACCGAACTTGCTGTTGCTATGTAGTGAAAGGTGACCTGGAGTTTCTGACCCTCCTGTCTCTGCCTCCCTTGTGCTAGGATTGCAGGCAGGCACGTGTCACTACACCTGTTTATGCCATGCTTGGGATTGAACCTGGGGGTTGTGTGTCCGCTAGGCAAGGACTCTACCCACTGAGATATACCCCAAACCCCTTGTTTTTTTTTTTCTCTGAAGGTGTCTCCTAAGGAAGTGATGTAGAAATCATTCCATGCAGCCAGAAATCGTCCAAGAGGAAGGTCAGAGGCCGCTAGGGGGATTATACAGGCACTCTGCTAGTGCCCTAAGAAAGCAAAGCTACTGAGTACCAAGGGTGTGTGAACCTGCGTGGGTGTGTCCTCGGTGCACTTGCATGTCTACAGTCAACTCCACATTTCTGTCTGACCTCTGCCCTATTTTGGCATTACTCGGCCAGGTCCTCCAGGATTCGACTCCAGGTTTGTGGCCTGGACGCACCCATGCCTTGCCGGCTCCATCTGCTAGCACAAAGCTGTCTGCAGCCCAGCCCAGCTATACTTGGTACTGTTAGTAGCTTGTTTTTCTATGCCCCCAAATTCATTTTCTTTTCCCGCCTTGCTTCCAGAAAAATAAATAAAAGTGAACACATCACTCATTTAAGACGAGGAATGGAATTTAGGTTGCGTTTTTCTTTCTATTTTTATGATTAGTTAGAATTTTCCTGGGAACACTGCCAGGAAGGCATTACAGTGAGATAATGTCCTGTATTTAATCGGAACTGCAATGGCGAGCTGTGTTCGGCTGGGAGAGGCTAGGTTAACACACCCTTTTCTGTCTTGTCTGTTTTCAAGAGGCAACCATAAGACTTGGCCCAAGATGAAGATGAGGCTGAGAGATGACAGGGATCCAGGCTGGAGTGATGGCCCGCAGGTGGACAGGATGTGACTCCATCCCCTCTCACGGGACCTGTCAACTCCAAGAGCCCTGAGAATCCTCAGAAGAAGCTGAGCCCAAAGCGCCACCCCTACCCCACCCCCACCTCTAAACTGGACAAGGTGACCAGCTGTGGCTCTGCATCCACTGAATTCCCCCAGCATCTTCTTCTGCAACTGTCTGGCATCTGCTGGCCAAGGCACACTTCTGGCTTCCAAATGAACATCTTTCCCTCCTGGCAACCCAGTCACATTGGGCAAAGGGAAGCACGAGGCCTTTAAGTGAACTTGGAAGTGAGTGCCAGGTAGGCCAGATCATCTCCTTGACTCTGAATGTGCATGTGTGCCTTTTCAGGGAGAGTCTCTAGGGTGAGAGCTGGCTGGGAGCTTTCTGAGCTGGTCTCCTCAGAGTTGGAGTTATTTGTTCCATTGCTGCCTACTGAAAGGAGATGCCTGGAAGTGGCAAAATAGAAAGGGATATCTTAGAGAGATGTCCTAGAGAGATGTCTGAAAGGAAGGAAGAAGACAAGGGCCCAAGGACAAAGGAGAAGGGCCTTAACCTGCAGGAAGGGAGCCTGAGACTAAATGGATGGTTGTGGATCAGCCTTTCTCTGCAAAGAACAGGGTGGCCAGGGAAGCCGGAGTGAGAGGGTACACAAAGCCTCACAGATTTACTGTTGTCCCCATTAAACTCCCAGTCTGCAGGAGCCGTCTGTTCAGGTAAAGGCAGTGGAGAGAACTGGATGCCCCAAGCAACCCATAAATAGCAGGGTGAAGACAAAGTGTTTATTACTTAGCCTTATGAAGCCCATATAAGTGCTCTCCCAGGGTGCGTGAGTGCAGGAGCGTATGTGCGCCGTCAGCCCATGTGTGTGTCCCTGGAGTGGGAGTCCCAGACATAGTGTTCGCGCTTGGCTTGACTCTATGAAGGCATCCATTTGATGGAATGTACCGGAACAGTTCACAGTCAGCCCAGCAAAACCTTGTGGGGAGACGGCTTGTTTTTTTCTCTTTCCTTTTCCTGTTTGCAGTGAGAACAGGGCCTTTCTCTTCTCGGCTCTTTGCTCTCCCCAAAGTTGTCTCACGAGGTCATTGCCAGATGAGAGGCTTCCTTTCAGTGCAAGGTTGGATGGAAACAATACTCTGTTTTCTGGGGGGTGGGGTGACAGGGGGGCTGGGAGGAGTCTGGGCCAGACTAGCCTGCTCTAAATTTAAATGGGCTATTGTTTTACTAGGACTGATGGTTTGTTTCTTCAGAGAGTCGGGGCTGTGTGTGTGTGTGTGTGTGTGTGATGCTTTTACAATCAAAACAAAAATATCGGAAAGATGGGTCTAAACATTGTTTGCTTCTAACCTAGTCTGTGTTCTCTGATGCATTGCGAAGTGACTTACCCTTCTCATCTGGACATTAGTGTCCTTAATATATGCTTACCTATCTATATGATACTTTCTGGGGCTGAGGATATAGCTCAGTAGATATAGCAGTTACCTAGCATGCCAAGATGGTGGGTTTGATCCTCACCACCATCTAAACCAGACATGGTAGCCCATGCCTGTCATTCCTGCAGCCAGGAAGTAAGGTAGGCATGAGAAGATCAAAGTCATACTTAGCTGCATAGTGAGTTTAAGACAAATCGGGATTACATGAGACCCTGTCTTATAAAACATACCTTTTTCTTCATGCATTTTCTACTCTGATTACAATATACTACACTACCATGTTCACCAATAAATGTCAACATACTTTTTAGCTCTCATATGGACAGAATCAGTTTTGTGGGTGGCAAAGGGTTAAGGATATGTGTTGAATGTCCTAGAGAGCATATTAAATGACTGGATGCGTTGGTTTGGGATGGTGAGTGAAGAAAGCAGAAGAGATCTGTGCCCTCAAAGTCACATTCTAGCATCCTGAGAAGCTCTCATAGGTCTTCCTGGCGTTTTCAGCTACAGTCATCTCCATGGCCACTGGACAATATTTTGAAAATTAAGTAACACTTTCCAAAGCTCCTTGCTACCATTTTGGGGTGAGGACCCATATCTGTAAACTCCTCTTGAGCAATGACGACCGTAAAATAGGTGAAAGCAATTCACCAAAAGTAAGGCTGGCTATTCAGGATTATCATTCATAATTATCAAAAGTTGTAATACTGTGTTTCAGGGCCTCCAATGTGACTACTTAGGACTAGTTGGGATAACAGAGCCCTGCAAAGCCCTGTGTTTGGGGTGCTTGCTGGGAGCTCTTTCCATAGCCTTCCTCAGACTGGTGCTGGCCGGGCCTGCAAACTGTGACCCATGTGGCACTATATGCTGGCCTTCCAGGAAGGTACATCACCAACGGATCCAAGAAAGGGATTCCCTGGGGTTCTGCCAGTGAGAGTATTGAGAGTCAGCCCTATGCCACAGAAGGCCTTTGTTGGCTCCTTTGTAGATCACCATGAGGTAGGCTTTCCAGGAGGACTGGCCAGTGTCTTTGTATTTTAGTGATCCAGGCTGGCCTCCAACTTGTGATCCTCCCTCATGAGTCCTGGGATGGCAGGTATATGTGAACGAAACCCCGCGCTGAAGACCCTTTAGAAAGAGCTTGGCATTGCTGTCTGCCTGGTGGGTGGTCTTCACCACTTTTTTAGCCTCCTTATACCCTTCCCTCCGTTTTCCCATAATTCATTCCTTCTACTCACACTTATTGAATGCATGCTTCATGATAGCACTGTGCCAGACACATAGTACACGTATGTGTGTTTGTATGTTTGTGTGTATGTACGTTTCTATGCACACATTCTACCTGTTTTCATGTGTGCACGGGCATACACTTGAAGAAAATTCCCCAAGCCCACAGGATTTTCTGCTTCATAAGAAAAAATGATCAAATAGACAAATAGCCATAAACGTTATTATTTTATATTAATTGTTTATTGTGTGTGTGTGACTGTGCCATGAGAGGATAGACATAAGAGGGCAGAGGAGGATGTTAGGTACCCTCCTCTATCACTCTCTGCCATATTCTTTTAGGACAGGGTCTCTCACTAAACCCAAACCTTGCTGTTTCCCAGCTAGGCTGTCTGGGCAGTGAAGTCTGCCAATCCTGCTACACCTGCCCCCCCCCCATCACTATGATTACAGGCATGCTTGGCCATACTCAGCTTGTTTTGTGGGTTCTGGGGATCCTAACTCATGCCCCCATGTTTGCAAAGAAAGTACACTTTACTCACTGAGCCATCTTTGTTGATTAGATATAAACATTACTTGATAGAATTATGATGATGAACTTGAAGGTGCAGAGTTAAGAACAGAGTAAGCAGCCTGAGTGTGGGAGGGTTGGATATGTTGCAGGGTCCTGTTGATTGGAGGGAGGCTCGGATTCCCAGGCAGAGGGTTCAGCACATCTTTGTGCATTGCATGTAGGATGTGGAAAGGAATGAAGGATGGAGATAAGGTTGGGACAACCAGGCTCAAAGCAAGCACAGCTTGTGTTAAGGACTTATTTATTCACCTCTGTATCCTGGAGACACTGATGGACGCTAATGAGGAGGATCTTCAAATCTTGCAGTCATTAAGAAAATGCTCAGCCTGCAGTGGTGGTGTATGCCTTTAATCCCAGCCCTCGGGAGGCAGAGGCAGGAGGATCTCTGTGTGTTCCAGAACAGCCAGGACTACAAAGTGAGTCCAGGACAGCCAAGGCTACACAGAGAAACCCTGCCTTGAAAAACACGCACACAAACAAAAACAAGAAAAAGAAAGAAAGAAAGAAAGAAAGAAAGAAAGAAAGAAAGAAAGAAAGAAAGAAAGAAAGAAAAAGAAAGAAAGAAAGAAAGAAAAAAGAAAACACTCAGTATCATAGCATGTCCATCTCCCAGGGCAACATGAAAAGGTTGAAAAATAAGAGCCCTGCTGGTATGCTCACCTTACCTACAGATGAAGATACAGGACTTTTGCTGTCAGATGCCTGTCCTGAGTCATGCTAGGCCCTAGATGTTCAGTGGTTAGTGCAGCTCCTGCACTCACACTTTGATGTCAAAGTGGTCCCCTAAGTGGTTTGCAGTAGTCTTTTGTTTGATTTCCCCTTGGCAAATGATAAGTGTAGGTGGGCGGGGATGTAGTTTGGTTGATCCTAGTATTTACCTAGCATACCTGAAGCCCAGGCATCACATAAGCTGGATATGGTCATGTGTGCCTAGAATTCTAGCATTCAGGAAGATCAGGGATTTAATCTTGACCTTGAAGCCAGGAGTGGTGGTGCATGCCTTCAATAATATGAGGAACATGTAAAGCTTCATGCCTTTAATAATATGCCTTTAATCCTAGCATTTGAGAGGCAGAGGCAGGGCTATCTCTGTGAGTTCAAGGCCAACCTTGTCTAACATAGCAAGTTCCAGGACAGTCAGGGCTATGAAGAGAGACCCTGTCTCAAAAAAACACAAACAAAAACAAACAAATTGTCCTTGACTATATAACAAGTTTGAGGCCAGCCAGAGATACATGAGACCTTGTCTCAAGAAAAGAAAAGAAGCAGACAAAAAGATCTGCATGGTCAGGATATAAAGTTCATCATCTAAAGTGTGACACCATTTCTGACTTTGAAATCTAATGTGTGTATGTGCAGCCTGTTAAAATCTGTGCCCAGGGCTATGTCGCATCCAAATACAGAGGCCTAATAATGAATCCTGTCTTTCTGTTTCTGGCTCTTTCTGGCTATACTTTGGTCCCACACCCTGATCATAGATCCAGAGGACTGTGACCTCCGTTTCAGCACCTCAGTTGTGTCAAGGCTTTCTAATCACTGTCTGCCTGGATATTACTATAGAGGGAAGAAGGCCAGCCTATTAACAATTCTGCCCTTGTCTCAGCCTCCCTGATCTTCTGAGTCTATGCATTTGATTGCATTGAACTTCCAAGACCTACCTGATAATGGTTTGAACCTCATTGGTTGCATGAATTCACACCCCCGTAGTATTTTAACCTGCCATGCCTACCTGGTCCCCAAAGCTTTGTCTGAGCTTGGCTCTCTAGCCCACATTTTGTCCGAGTAACTCCTCTCTTGTTCTTCTCCATACCTTGATTTGACATTTAGGTGATCTTTCTTATATTCCGGGCTGTATATAATGATGTGATGTGAATATAGGTTATGAAGCAAACTGAAAATCTGTCTTGGTTTTAAAGGTTTTTAATCCCTTACAAGTTAAAATATTTCCTTGGGCTAGGAAGATGAATCAGAGGGTAAAAGCATTTACTGAGCAAGTATGAGGACCTAAGTTCAAGTCCCCGGCACCTATATAAAAAGTTGTCCTTGGCTACATTCACGCCTGCTACCCCAGTGCCATGGGGAATAGAGACAAGAGGATCGCTGGGTTCCAAGTTCAGTTGGAGACCTTGTCTTGAGGCAATAAAACAGTGAGCGATTGAGCAGGACACTCAGTGTCCTTCCCTGGTCTCCACACACATGCCTGGATGCATATCTGCTCACACTCAAATATTTCCTGATTTTTGAACCATATGAAAACTCAGGATGTGTTAGAATTTGGAGACCCAATTCTTTACTAATTGAAAAGAGCTCAACGTGACACGAACAAAGTAATCTCCCAGAAAGAGGATGTAGGCGTGTCACTTGCTTAGAGAGTGCTGTGACATTCTAATCTGTCACCCTGCATTTTTAATTGGAGTTATCATCATATCTCAGGGGGCATCCGGAGACATCATTAAACCAACCAGCTTCCACGTGACATTTTAAACTGGTGATGTTTAAAATCTTGACCATATCAAAATGATAACAGGCAGAGGGGAAATGTGGGTTCCAGGGGCTCCCAGCATAGTGAACCCCCTTTTCACTCTTCTGAGATAAAGACCTCCCATGGGGTCAATGGGAAAAGCAGCCTCCACCTCAGATTCCTGGGTTCTCACAGTATCATGTTACAGCTTTAGAATCTGTCATTGAGAGCCCGTTTTGTCACCAGGAGCATGGGTCTTACAAGATCATATGAGAGCCCTTCCTGAGAAGCAGTTTTGCCTTCAGAGTGGATTCCACCCAGCACCTCTGCAGGCAGCTGCTCTAAGTGCAGACCTACAGCTGGGATGTGTGTCCCAGACTTTTCCATTGCCTTTCCACACTCACCTCCAGACCAGGCCCGGCTTTGACTTTCAACCTTCAATGCCATCCTAGAACCACTGAGAACCATAGTTCCTCCCATGCGAGTTACTGTACAGATTCACAGTGGGTAGTTTTGTGATGCTCTGTGACAGCCAGATTTTCTAGACCGAGGCTGGAACCAACCTGGGGTTGGAATAAAGGCAAAGTTGTCCCCAAAGTCACTGCCTTAGACATCATGTACAGCAGGCATGTAACCCCTGGAAGCGAGTAGGAGGCTTTCCTACTAAAAAAAAAATTTAGAGTATTTATGGTGTTTTCTCCCACTTATAAGAAAGAAGAAGTAGGCTTAGTGGCTCTATAATCCCAACACTCACGAATCCCAGACAGAATTGACAGCCAATCTGGAGTACACAGTGAGTTCCAGTCTACTGTGGGGTACGGAGTGAGGCCTGTGTCAGACAAAACTCCACATCCAGGTGGCTCAGGGGGTGAACAACCTGAGTTCAATTCCTGGTAGGAGAGAAATGACTCATACACATTATCCTCTGGTCTCTCATAGATATTCTATGGCACATGCACATGTACACACACACAAAAGCACACACACACACACAGAAATACATGGAAAAAAATTAAAGCATATTCAAAACAATAATAGAAAGAATGGCTAGGACCAGAGTTCAAGTCCCAGCATCCGGATCAAGTGGCCCACAACACCTGTAACTCCAGCTCCATGGAGTCTGACACTTGTGGCCTCCACAGGTACCTGAACTCATATGTACATACCCACACACAGATATAACTAAAAGTAAAATAAGTTCTTTTTTTTTTTTCTGAGACAGGGTTTCTCTGTGTAGCCCTGGCAGTCCTGGAACTCACTCTATATTCCAGGCTGCCCTCAAACTCACAGAGATCTTCTTGCCTCTGCCTCCCAAGTGCTGGGATTAAAATCATGTACTGTGCCTAGCAAAAAAAAAATACATATATATATATATATTTAAAAAATTACTTGGCCCATATAAGTCACAGGATGTTCTGTCATTCTTTCACAGTTGCTCACCCATATTTTCTTCTTCACCAGGGATCACTGAGGTATGTTGCCAATGGATCACATGTCTTATTGATAATCACATCTGTGTCGTCATAGAACTAAGCCCATAAAAACCCTTGTCATGTCTGATTCTGCCATGCCCACAGAACTGCAGTAAAGCTGTCCTGTTTCAGATCTTTTAGGGTTTTCATCATCCATTCATTTCAAGAATTACCTTTATTTTAATGCATTCATTTGTCTGAGCAGTGGCTAAGAGAAGTCCCTGAGAATACATGGATCCGTTCAGGAACACTACTTCCCTGTGTCTAAGAAGCACAGGATTCTGGGAGTCACTGCAGAACCTGTTCACATCTGGTATGATACACACGCACACACGCACAAAGTTAGGAGACATAAAAAATATAATTATTCATTTGGTGCTTTTTAAAAATCCATTTAAAGGAAAGTTGCTAGGTTATTTACCATGGCATATTTAAGAATGCTTGGGGACATTGAGAGCTAGCCTAGGGGGTCCACAGGTGGATAAGAACATGGATAATGACAAGACAGAGCTCCTAGCACCTATGTGTCTACAGAGGTTCAAGGTCACAGCCCATTGCCTGACCCCAAGTTCTAGAATGCATGTGCAAATGAATTTCTTTGACATTAGACTAAAACAGTAGATAGTAGAAGTGTAGAAGACAAAGAATCAGTTAATACAGCATGTGCCAACGTGTCCTTTATCAGAGGGGAAAGAAGATGAAAAGTGAGCTTGTGTGTCACCATTTATAATAACTGGTATCAACACAAGAGACTTCCAGTATTGTGACATTAGGGTTTCCTTTTGTTTTTTTTTTTCTTAATCCATGTGCAGTCATCATGAAATCTTGTTATGGAATTAAGATCTCAACAGATTTTTATTGATAGACCGGGGTGGTGCACCAAATCCTACCATGTGCAATGTAGCGTGGTCTCTCATTCATTGGTTCATCCATGGAAGGCCCTGCTCTATGATAGTTGCAGTGCTAGGAGTGTAGCTTAGTGGTAGAGTGCTTGCCTGTCAGTGAAGGCCCTGAGTGATATCTGTAACACAGCAAAACAATGAAATAATTACTTTAAAAAATGTATTTCCTTAAACATAGGCAGAGAAGGCCAGAGTTGGCAACAGGTATGGGGAAAGTCTTGGACCATTCCTATTTTCAAACCCTTGATGGGCTTACCTGATTGGTGAGGCCGGGGAGGTGGCTCAGTTGATAAAGAGCTGTCACACATACTCGAGGATCTGAGTATGGATCTCAGCACCCATATAAAAACCAGCCACAGGGTCACAAGCCGGTGACCACAGCCTTGAAGAGGCAGTGAAACGAGGATGCCTGGGGGTTGCTGGGCAGCCAGTTTAGCCAATTGCAACTGGTGTGTTCCAGGTCCAGTGAGAGGCCTGGTCTCAAAAAATGAGGTGGAGAATAATAGTAAAGGATACCTCATATTGACCTCCAGCCTCCACAGATACACAGAATCATGAAAATAAAAGGATCAAGCCAGGCATGGCGGCGCATGCCTTAAATCCCAGCACTCAGGAGGAAGAGGCAGGACACTCTCTCTAAGAGGCCACCCTATTCTACACAGTGAGTTCCAGGATAGCTAGTGTTATATAGAGAGTCCCTAGCTCTAAATAAATAAGTGGATAAATGGAAAATAATTTGTTGTCACTCTCAGCACTTGGGGGATAGAGGCAGGCAGATGTCTGTGAGTTCAAGGCTGGACCAATTTACAGTGAGAGTTCCAGGACCACCAAGGCTACACAGACAAACCCTATCTTGAAATTATCCCCCTAATACCACACACATACACAAAAAAGAATCCACTGCAATATTTTCTTAATATGTAGATTTACAGTGCTTCTCCAGAGTTCCAGATTCAGCAAGTATGAGGTAAGGCCTAAGGCTCTGGACATGTTTAAACATCTTAGCACAGGTTGCTACAGACATCACAGGTGGTGTAGCTTGGGCAACAGATGTTTCTCCATCATAGTTCTGGAGGCTGGATGTCCAAGTTCAAAGCATCGTCAGTGTCATTGTAAGAACCTCTCTCTTAAAACAGGTCCCAAATATTTAGTGGACAAACTAAAGCTTCCCAGGTCACTGTGTTGGGGGAACTCCCTGACCCCACAAGCAGCTCCCTGAGAGGCTTAAGTAAATCAAAGAGGACACCACAGTTGCATTGAGTAGAGAGAGCAGAAGATAGGAGAATCCTATTCTCCCAACATAGTTATCAAGACCTCAAGATTTATACTTAATATTTTTGTTCTGTTGTTTTTGTTTGTTTGTTTGAGACAGAGTTTCTCTGTGTAGCCTTGGCTGTCCTGGGACTTACTCTGTCGATCAGACTGGACTCACAAATCCTTCTGCCTCTGCCTCCTGAGGGCTGGGATTATAGGTGTGTGACACCACTGCCCAGTCATCGGGATTTTTGCTTTATCTTGGATGGCAACTTTCTGAGAGTCAAAGAGGAAACAAGAAGGCAAAGGACCCCAGAGCCCAATCATGTGATCAACATTGGAAGGAAGTGACAGTTACTCACTCAGAAATGCCAGAGAGAGGAAGGCACACTAGGAAAAGAGTCATCTGAGTCAGGAAATTATACTTGTTCAGGTATATACTTGCCTCACAACATGAGCAAGAGAATCAATGTAGACTCAAAATAACAACCGTCCTTCTTGAATGGTCAAAGCTGTTACCTGCACTGGAGGGGTTCAAGATGGCTAGAGAGTCTGCTCAAGTGAGTCATTAGGCTGGAGCTATGGCTCAGCTGTGGAGCACATAACTCAACGTGTACAAGAATCTGCCAGCACCAAAAAGTACACCAATGAGAAGGAAGTTCTTTCAGAGTTGGACAATGAATAAGAGGATCGCACACCAAATAGGTAGCAGCAACAAGGCAACTGTTGTTTGTGCTGTTGGGGTCCAGCTTGAGGCTTAGTGCATGTAAGACAGGTGCTGTAACACTGAGCAATGCTCTAGATCTATTGTTTGGGAAGAGAGACTAGATCACGTGTTCAGTGCTGGCTAGTTTTACTTTAACTTGACACAAGCCATAGTCATCTGCAAGGAAGGTTCCTCAATTAGAAAAAAAATGCCTCCACAAATCAGGCTGTAGAACCTCTTCTTAATTACTGATCGAAGGGGGAGGGTCCAGCCCACTGGGGATGGTCTCACCCTGGCCTAAGTGGTCCTGGGCTCATAGAATAAACTATGAGAAGCCAGCCAGTAAGCAGCATTCCTGCATGACCTCTGCATCAGCTCCTGCCTCCAGGCTCCTGCCCTGTGTGAGTTCCTGCCCTGACTACTTTCAGTGATGAACTGTTATATGGAAGTATGAATGAAATAACCCCAGTCCTCCCCAAATGGTTTATGGTTATGTGTTTCATCACACCAATATTAACCCTAGCTAAGAGATGTTACAAAGCAGAAATAGAGTGAAGACAGGTAGGAGAGGGGCTGGGTGTGGAGCTCAGCTGGTAGAATGTTTGTCTAGCATGCACAAAGCCCTGGGACTGTGTGAAGCAAGCATGGTAACACACCTGAAAGCCCACACAAGTGAGGTGGAAGCAGGAAGATCAGAAGTTCAAGGAGGGAGTGTGAGAGATTCTCACTGCCCTAGAGCTTGCCAAGTAGACAAGGAGGCTAGCTAGGAGTCCCCAGGGATCTATCTGCCTGTACCCGAGTGCTGAATTACAAATACATGCCAACAAGCGCACATTTTATAGACTAATGTATCTCCTAACTATTGTTGCTCCTCGTCCTCCATTCTTGTTTCCTTCCTTCCTTCCTTCCTTCCTTCCTTCCTTCCTTCCTTCCTTCCTTCCTTCCCTCTTTCTTTCTTTCCTTCTTTCTTTCTTTCTTCCTTTTTAAGATAGAAGTCCACCATATAAGCCAGCCTAGCTGGAAACTTACCATGAAGCCCACACTGGCTTCAAACTCTTGGTTGCCCTGTTTCAGCCTCCCCAGCAGCGAGATTACAGGCATATACTACCATGCTTGGCTTGTTCCAGAGTCCTTGAACAAGTATCTTCCTTCCTTAACATGAAAGTCCCTGAACCCTAAAGATAACGAGAAATGCCCAAGACACCAGAAAATTAATTTTGATGGGATCACCTTTGGGCTCCCATTGCAATCTTCACAGAGTTGGGGCTTTTATGATTTTGAAGTTGTGTCCACTCGGTGTGTATTCTGGAAATGCTGAATTTTTTATTAAGCCCGGATATTTCAGGAAGTCTTGAGCCCTTTGGGGGCTGCTATAATTTATGGTAAGAGATAGAAGCACTAAGGTTGTTCATATATTTTTCTCATTTGCTTCCTAGTAGGCTTGCAATGTTTCTGGAAAATCATGGCTTTGACCATGACATTTACAAAACTGACACAAGCTGAAAATTCACTATACCTGTCTCTGGCCTTGAACCCACTCATTTCCGAAACCTCTTCAGAGATGCTTAAGAGCATGGACAATATCTGGAAATGAGCTTGTCAAGGCAGAGGTCATGTGCCTTGGCCGTTTGCTTCCTCATAGGTTTCTGCAGGATCAACTCAACACTAAAAGCACTTTTTTTTTTTTTTGTAAAAATTTTTTTCAGGGCAACGTTGACTATGAGAGAATCTATTAAAGTCAAGGGAAAATCACTTTATTTTTGAGAAATTGGGAAAGAGAAAGAGAGCAAGATTCATGCCTCTATTTTTAAAAGGAAAGAAAAGGTTTGTAATGTCTGAAATCTGCTATGTTACTTGGGGAGAAAAGGATATCGCTAAATCATCGTTTCTAGAAGAGTCTGTGGTGAATTCAGTTTTGGGGACTTGGACTGCTTGACAGACGGAGCAAGACCTGTCAGACTGATTCACTCCCTTTCTGAAAGAGTAACAAGATTTTAGTAGACTCAGGAGAAATGACAAATGTACCCTGAATTTTATTTAGCAAGGTGCTCTAACCTGTTCCATCTATCCAACATCTTTGTCAATAAATTCTGAAAATTTGGAGATAGGCATTAGCTGTCCAGAGGGTATTTGCACTCCAATGAGGAGATCAGAATTCTATAGCATAGCTTCCTCCCCAACCCCTGTCTGAGAGTCCTAACAGCAAGGAGAAGACATTGATCTCCAGTTTTGAGAGAAAGAGATATTGGTTGTTCCCCTCAAAGGAGCCTGTGGATCCTGACAAATAGATCTGACATGTTTGTCATTTGTAGGTTTGATCATTATCATTCAGGTATGCTTAGAAAGACTGGTTCTGAATGTATGTTTTTGGTATGAGATTGGTGAGTATTGGCAGTTAGGGTCATTCATGCTTCTGCTTCCTGTTGCAAACTCCCTGCTAGAATTTTTCAGCAGGGTTGGTTCCCAGGCTTCTCTATCACTCAAAGACAGAAAAGGAAAAATAGGAGGAAAGAAATAATACAAATGTGCTGTGAGGAAATAAATCCGCTGTCCGGTATCATTCCAAAAGGGAAAGATATTGCTAGAAATTCTGTTCTGGCTTAGGATGGGAGTCATTGAACAGACTGCTTGCTTAGCATGCATGAAGCTGAAAACCCTGGGTTCCAGCCTCAGGAATAACCCGGATGCGATTGTACGGCCCTGTAATCTCAGTGCTCCAGAGGCAGAGAAGAGGGTGGGAGTTCAAAGGTCATGTTTGGCTATGTAACAAATTCAAGTCCAGTCTACATGAAAGCATGTATTAAAAGAACTTAAAAATTAAAAAGTTATGTTTCAAGAGGGTATCTGTTGCTAGTAACAATGATGATATTATTTATATGATTATCCCTTGGATTTCCATGTCCTTTCTCCTTGCAAATCCAAATATTTTAAGAATAGTCACATCATTTAAAGCTGTTTAGTCTCACTATCTTTCCAAAGGATGTCTGCTAGGCAGAAACTTGCGTGCCTCATGTTTCAAAAACTCTACAGCTACAATTAGTCACACCAGGTGCCTATATGAAGAGAAAGCTTGTTCTTGATAATATGTCTTTATCTCATTTCCACATTTTCCCCAAACTATCAGATTCAGCCCAGAGTCAGACGATACCTACAAAAAACATCTTCTATATGTTTTGGTCCATCTGTGTAGTCAGCCCTATCCTAATCATCCAACCTTCACAGTCTGGCTCTATGGTGTCAACAGGTCAGGACTGCCAGGATATTATTAATCCTTATCAAACACCTGCCATATGCCAAGCATTGTATTAGATACTTTATATTTAGCATCTCATTTATTCCTAAAACAACCCAGTGGGGTATAGTGTACTGTTATCTCCACGTTACAAGGAGAAAACACCCTCCAAATATTAAGTCACAAAGTGCTGGAGGGCACCTGGGTCTCAGTGTAGCACTGGAACTAAGAGCCAAGTTTGGGTTTCCACTCTCAGTTTTGTTTCAATTCATTTTTTTCATTTTTATATTTCTTTCAAAACAAAGATATTGAGGGCTTTGACATGGCTCAGTGGGTGAAGATACTTGCTACCGATCCTAAGGAACAGAGATAGAGCTATGGCATGTGAATAACCTCGCCACCCCCACCCCCGTACACATACCCAAGAAAGAAAGAACAAAAGAAAGAAAGAAGAAAGAGAGGGAAAAAGAAAGGAGGGAAGGAAAGAGAAAGGAAGAATTTAAGATGTTCTTCGGGTAGTTCTCCCTTCGTGGTTGGTTTATTTGATTGCAATTTGTACATCACTGATGGCACACCCATCTCTGGCTTGCAGACTTTTTAAAATTGCTTTTAGCTGGAACCTGCACTTGGCCCTGAGTTACCAGCACTGCCTCTCTCTCCTGGCCATCTCCTTGAGAGAGGAGAAAAAATAGAGGAGAGAAAGGAAGTCATGAGTAGGTAAACAAACCACAGCTTTCAATTTTTACTTATGAGGAAAAGGGAATTACCAATCAACCCTGGTCACTGTCAAGTTGCTTCTGTCCAGGCCACATTCTTAACAGTGAGATTATGTTGTGTTTTTGTATTTTTTTAAACATGAGAATTGTTTGTAGTGTGTCTGTGTGTGTGTGTCTCTGTGTATGTTTGTGTGTGTGTAGTATGCATGTATGTGTTTAGGTGTGTGCAGGTATGCTTGTCCATGCATATACATGTTGAGGCCAGAGGCCTCCCTCTCTCAGGCTGCACCTTACTCATTGACACAAGTGTTTTCGCTCACCCTTGAGATGACCATTTTGGCTGGACTGATAGCCTTGATCACTCTTTTTTTCCCAGTGATGGAGTTTTAGGCACAGCTACCATGAATGGGTTTTTATGTAGGCGTTGGGGATGTTAACTCATATCCTCCTACTTGCACTGCAAGCACTTTACCCACTGGGCCATCTGCTCACTCCAAGAGCATGTGTGCTTTTAAGTAAGCCATAGTAGAATAGACTACACTTGTAAAAATAATAAAGAACTAGATCTTAGTAAAGCAGCCAATGGAATTCATAAGCCATGTTCATTCACCCATTCTTTCCATCTGTGCTAAGCATCTCTTTATGTTCAGAACTGGAATCATTATTTGCAATCAGTGTGGTCATCATCATTGTCATCATTGTCATTATCATTATCATTATCCCCCTCTTCACCATGGCCGCATCCCTGAGTACCAATTAGCATTGTGGGCATTTCCGGAGACATGTACAATGTATACTCCATATGGTGTCTATCTGCAAGGAAGCAGGTGGAGTAGCCCGTAACATGAATGCCAATCTATTCACAAGCGCATTTCCCATGTTCTCACAGTGCAGAGTGTGAAAAGCAAGGGCTATGTCTGGCTGTATAAGTGAATCTATCCCTTACCTCATGAGCTGTACAGGAGAAGCAGGGTCAAGCTGGAAACAGGGCTTACATGAGGAAGTGAACCTGAGCACAGTGGTCCCCCAGACCATTCCACAGTTGAGAGGTGCCACAGTAAAAAAATCTAACCCCCTCTTCCCTCCTCCTGCTCTTCATCCTTCTCCTCCTCTTCGTCACCACCACTGTGAGTAGCTAGGACAGTTTTCTACCTTTACTTTGAAAAGATAAATGAAAATTGGGTATGGTGGGGTCCACTTTCACAACTGGGGAACCGGAGTAGGAAACTGAAAGGACGAGGGTGACATTGAGACCCTCTAACACCATTTTATTTGGACTCAGAACCCCTCAAATCATTAAGTCAACAGAGCTAGTTGTCTATTAGACAATGAACCAAGACAGGTATGTGGCCTATAACATTTGGAAGTTTAGACATGCTTCCAAAAATGTAAACCCTATAGAAAGTTCTAGATTCCTGCCACTTGTAAAGAAGGTTTAGGTCCTGACAAAATTGTAGGAGAGGTAGCTATGACTCAATCCCTTCCACCAAACTTCACTCCCAGCCTTGTGTTTGAGTGAACAGGTTTCTGAAAGTGACCTTACACTATGTGAACTCTCCCTGACGGGCTACAAGGACCTTCACAATTGCACAGTACTGCAAGTATCTTTCAGGAACCAGAGACAGAGCCAGTTATTGGGAACCGCTATTCTTTTTTTTTTTTTAAGAGAGAGAGATTTTTAATGTATTTACCAAATGAAGATTTGCTTTGAAGCAGCATTTCAGCTATATTAGAGACTTTGCTTGATTTGTTACAGGGTGTCACATAGCCCAGAGTATCCTCAGACTGTCAGGGAACCGCTATTCTACCATTCACGGTCTCATATGGGATTGTCCTACAGAAGGCTGTAGGTGAGGGTTTCGGTATTGCAAAGCAGTGAACACCCACAGCAGCCTGGGCACTCCGGTAGAGTCCCACCTTCACAAAGTGTTAGGGATGATGAGTTATCATTATCACCTAACGATTTCGTAATAGTCTCTCCCTGGTGTGACCGGTCCATGCCTCTTTCTACCTCTCTCTCTTGCCCTCACAGTAAAAGGAAGACAAGCCCAGATGGCCATCTGGGGCAGAGGGAGGGAGGGAGCAAAGAAGATCTGCACTGCTGACCCTTTGGCCAGGGACTTTCCTTTGATTCCCTGGCTGGGCTTCCATACCTTGCTGTCTGCTTTCAAAGCAATTTCCAGGGACACCCTGTGTCACCTTTCGGGGAGAGTAAATAAACAGACCGAGGCTCCCACGTCTTTATTAAACATTTCCTCCACACTGCATGCTTTGGCGCCGCGCCCATGCGCACCAAGAAGGCTCTCCTGAGCAACTGGACCCCAAAGCCCTGTCACAGAGTTCCGCTTATAAATAGGCCTTTGAACAGGCAGGAGGCACCTGCGTTGACCACAGTGAGCCTCTCTGCTGTCAGGGTTTTCCAGCTCGTGGAGTGCCTGGCTGCAAGGCTGCTGAGAAGCCTCTTCACACCCTCGCCTATGAAGGACTGGGCAAAAAAAGTCCCGGGTACAGTTGCCTGGCTACTTCCACACAAGGCCAGGAACTGCTGGGGTGCACTTCCTGTCTGTAGGGAAGGAAGGGCATCCCTGGCCAGCAGCTATGATGGAACTGTAGGACTGCAGCCAGGAAGAGAAAAGGCTGATCATAAATAAATAAAAAGGGCATGTTTGACCAAACCCCCAACCCCTAAATCTTGAAGGCCACTGGAGCAGGAAATTGAGCGGCTGGACTGAGCAGCTCTGCTCTCCGTACTCCGACTCCGAACCCCGCCCTGGCCTGAAAGGTTTTCTGGGCTGTCTGAGAGGGTTTGTTTGCCCTCCCCCCCCCCATTAAATTTAGAAATTTCAACGATACAGAAGAAGAGGAAGCGCATTTTAAAAACACTGACTGAACACTCAATGGCCACAGATCTGAGTGATATTGAAAGAGGAAGGATTAGATGGAGGAGGAAAAGGAAAAAAGCTTCTGTGTGTGTGTACACGAGCGCGCGCACAGGATATTATCTGAGACAGCCTAGGAAAAGGGAAAACAAAGGCAAGCGTGGCGTGAGAAAGGCAGAAATAAGTAGGAGAGATATATGGGTGTTGGGGGAGGGGCGCTCAGGCAATGGCTGGGAGGATGGATACGGGAATGCTGGCCGAGAAGCAGGCCACATGCACACGTGTGATGGAGAGAGAGGGAGAGACAATGATGTCAGCATTTCCTTCTGGGCTGGTCACGTGGTCCTTGCCAGGTAAACAGACTGGAAATAGACTCCATAAAAGCAGCCTGCTGGGGGAGGCAGACGCGATGGCTTCGGCCTTTCTGCTCCATCCTCAGCTAGCAGGTTTCCCCCGCTGTGAGCCGAGGTAGAATGTATTCTTAGAGCCCACGGAACAGGACCCAAGGACTGAAAGTGATTTGCTTCTTTGTAATTAGTCCGAGGAGTTTAGAGACATTTTGATTTTTCCGAAAACAAAAGCAAACAGAGGCGGGATGAATGGCCAGCTGAAGCTTGATTCTGTGTCTTATTGCTTACACAGGTCAGAGGGGTCCAGAGTAAGGATGGATGGGGAAGGGCAATTGAGAATAGAACTCAGATGTCGTCACTCAACATGTTCAGGAATCTAAGGCAGCTCAGTGTGTGACTTCAGGGTTACAGGGAGGGACGGAAGCCCTACAGATAGATGAGGTAAAACGGCATGCCACTGGACATGGTGGCACACACCAATACTCCCAGTGCTAGGGAGGCTGGGCCAGGAAGATTGGGAGTTCTAAGACAACCTAGACAAAACATAACTTTGAAAGCACAGCTCTTTAATAAATATAAATGGGCTCCCCAGCAAGGCATGGTGAGAATTTAGGGCCCGTTCATATTTGAAAGACACTTGAAACTTGATCTGACAAGACTGGTGGAAAAGGCCTTTAATCCCAGCACTGAGGACATGGAGACAGGTGGGTCTCTGTGAGTTCCAGGCCAGCCTGGGACAGGCCAGAGCTATGCAGACAGACTTTGTTTCAAAACAAGCCAGAGCTATGTCTCAAAACAAACAAACAAAAAGAGAGAGAGAAATAAATAAACTTGATCTGAAAAGACTAAGGGAAAAAGGCAGGTAGTTTTTCTTTCTAGGAAGCTTTAGGACTCAACACCATGGTGGCTGTGGGTTGTGGGCTCCAATTCCTGGAAGGAAGGAAGGGAAAGCATGCTTTTAGGTCATCCCGATTTACATAATTTGGGACCACTGTGAAAATTTGGCCAAGACCTGTGAGAAGTAGGACTGTCTCCTGGGATGGAGAGAATTCCTGGGGTTCAACTGTAGGTCTGGGCAAATGGGGGGCAGTAACTTGATAGTCCTAAAAGACCAGCAGGGCTCATCCAAATAGAAGAGAATAGGTACTCTCACCCAAGACACAAGATCTCCTGACTTTGCTTTTCTCTCTTTTCTTCTCTCTGCGTTTGCTTTCCTCAACCATCTCTGATGAGTTTATAGCAGGAAGCACTGTACTTCACGATGAATTGGGGCATACCAGTGTCTGTATTAGACTTAGGAGGTGAATCGGAAGGGGGCTTTAGTTGTTCCAAGGGATCCGGGTATACGATGTATGGGTGCCATTTCTCTACCCCCACCCAATTAGCCCCTCTTAGGAGCGAGGGGTGATGAAGTAATGCACACATATGTACTTTTAGCCCTGGGGTTAGGAGATAGATATTTGATCCCTTCCTCTGGTAACAACATATGTCACTCTGACACAACTCCTAGCCCTGAGTTATTTTTTGCAGCATTATGTAATTGGATTGCCTAGTCAGAACTGCTTCCTTAACAAGGCTTTCAGCAGCCTTCCATGTGGGCCAGGCTAGTCGGGCCCAGTGGCATATACCCGCCCACACTTGGTTTTACTCAGAGTCAAGCAGCTTATCGCAGTGAAGGAGACTAGTGTGAGGTCACACACACACACACACACACACACACACACACACACACGTTTCTACCCTAAGGTCTTCAAAGCCCAAGCTCTCCTGTGCCCAAGAAGCCTGCCCATCCTTTGAGTGTTGCTGTCATCTAATTCCCAGTTTACTGGATTTCCTAATATTTTTTCATGAGTGGTTGGTCATCTGATTATCCCTTCCTGTTAGCCTTGATGACTCACAGAAGTAAGGCACTTGCCCGGCTTCAAGCCGACTAAGATAATTCGCGAAGGAAAACAAGAAGGACCAGTAGGAACTCCCCCCAGCCCCCTTGCAGGGGCGGCTTGAGCTGACAAATCCAGGGCATGCCAGGGGCATTTCTTGAGGGGTCTTGCAGACTTGCTGGGTTTGTTGCTGTTGAGCTATTTCCTTGTTGCTTCTGTCTCAGAGAGTGTCCTTTTGGCTGGCCACTGACTGTCCCCTATTCTTGAAGGTCAGCCCTGAAACCATGCAAAATTGAAGACTGTTTTGCATCCTTCCCCTCCCCCCTCCATTTACACTGCACTCCAGCTTCCCCCTTCCTGCAGGCACCTTGCCTCTCTTGCTTTGACAAGAGGCAGCTGGTGTTAAGTCCCAGGGAATCCGGTTCCCAGTTCAAGCCGAGCAACCTTAAAGCTGTGTGGCCTTTAAGTGAGTAACTAACGTAGCCTCTCTGAGTGTGACAATTCTCTTGTATAGAAATGGAACTCAGAGCGTTTTTCCCCCCAGGGCCGCTAGGAGAAATGAATGCAATTACACGTACGACAGATGGAAGGGAACCTCACCTAGCAGGTGCTTAGCAAACGTAGAGGATTCGGGGAGAAGAGAAAACAGACACTTGCTTGGCTCCTGAGAATAACCCCCACCCCATCCATCCCTACTAATCTCCACTCATAACTTCATTTTGAGTTTCAGCATCGTTGGGTTGGGAGGGAAGAACAGATGCCCCTAGCATCTCTGGGATAGAAACGCCACGGCTCTTTAGTAAGTTTCCCGCCTAAAAACTGCCCCACCTTGCAGGCCGTCTTCCTGTAGACCCATTCCTTTCACCTGTGTCAAACTGTAGTGTTCACCAAGAGCCTAGAGCAAAAAGAAAACGGCTGGGCATAGTCTCTGCTAAAGGTGAGCCCTGGTGTGAATCTCGGCCTTCTGGTCGGAACCCAACGGGGCAGGGGATAACCAAAAGCAGAATGAGGTAGGCACAAACAGCTACAGGCAAATGAGTGCGGAGGCCTTGGGAGGAGAGATTCCCTGGAGCTGGGGGCAGGGAAGAGCCAGCACCTCTGGGTTCTGGTCGCTGAAGTAAACAAACACCCGGAGCCTATCACGTTGACCGCACCTGGAGGGGGCCCGGATGAGGTGGCCCACGGCCTGTGGCAGCGGGCACCACTATCCTAGTTGGCAGGAAGCCCTTCCCTGAAGACTGTAAGTCTAACCTTTAGCATTCAAGTGTCGGGGGCTAACGTGTCGTTATGAGCGGTTCTTCCTGCTAGCAGCGTTCCCAGACTTCGGGGAGGAGGGTCGGCGCAAATCCTCCGCTTTCTATTTTTTTTTTTTTCCTCTCTCTCTCTCCCAGACAAAACGCTCGAGGGAGGGAGATGCTCAGAACCAGGCACGCGAGACACAGGAACCCCTAAAGTTGGCTTTCCGCTAAACCGAACACCCACTCCCACCTCCTTGGTTAGGAGGGTCTGCGGTCCGCGCCCTGGCGGGTCCTCCATTCCCCGTTCGGCCCGGAGGCCGCAAAGGCTACAACCCGGCGTCTTCCCCAACACCTAGGCTGGGAGGGGAAGACTGGGACTTGGGACTCTTCCGCCCTGTGTCCTCCTTGCAGCCAGCGGTCAGGGACTTTTTCCTGGGCAGCCCCACGTCTGCTCCCAGAGGGGCGGGGGTGGGATGCTGGTGGCCCAGCAGAGTCTGGGAGGCTCGAAAGGCGGCAAAGGCGGCGGGGAAAAAAATCTATAGAACAGGCAGTCCCAGCTCGGAAGTCGCAGCCCTGGGGAGAAAGGGTTGGGCCTGAGAGGCGTGGGTCCGGGCCAGGGGGTGCGCCCGGGGCCGCGCCCTCTGCTTTCCAGCTGGGCAGCTGGGGCCCGGGTTGGGCGTAATGGATTTTCCTAGGTGCCCGCAGAAGAACGGTGACCAGGGTCGCTCTGTCCCGCTAGCCCATTGCGCCTCCCAGCCGAGGGGCCCCCGGGACGTGCCAGGCGCGCACCTGCAAGGGGCGCCTGGGTTTCAGGGCTGCGGCTGCGAACTGGCTTAAGCGTTGCAATTGGTGTCTTCAGGGGCCAGAATCTCCTGGCTTCTTCCTGGCATCCCAAGCCAGAGGGCAGGAAAGGGTCCTGAAATAGCGGGCTAGGCGTGCCAGACATTAGGCAAGCGCGCTTTGGCTTGGAGAACGGGGATTTGCATCTTGGGGAAATGTCGGGATTCTGGAAGTTATGGTTTGAGGGACCAGGATGGAGGGATG
Source organism: Pachyuromys duprasi (assembly GCA_028658305.1). Taxonomy (NCBI): domain Eukaryota; kingdom Metazoa; phylum Chordata; class Mammalia; order Rodentia; family Muridae; genus Pachyuromys; species Pachyuromys duprasi. The sequence continues at coordinate 44,301,151 of CM053744.1, forward strand.
ATTTGAAAGGGTGCCTTTACAATGTCTAGCCCCCGGGTAGGGAGGGAGCTAGAAAAGCAGGTACAAAAATGGGTGCTTCCTATCCTGGCCACGGGAAACTGGCGTCGAAGGTCCCTGTTACCCACTGAGCTCCGGAATGTAACTGGCAGGCGGCTGTGGTTGAAAGGGCTCGTCCGAAATACACAGGGGGCCAAGAGGCCTGAAGGCCGCCCAGAGGAGAATGTAGCTAGCTGGAGCCTTGTCCCAGATGCCCCAACCCTGTTGCGTCCAGGGCCTTTCGAGGGACCTTGTGTCGTGACTGCCTTTGCCCATTATCCCCATCCAAAGGCGGGCCCCAGATTCTGTGCCTTACGCACGCCCCAAGATCAGATTCACCTTTTCCTCTGTTCTTAAGAACGGGAAACAAACGAATTCAAAATTCTTTTTCTTTAGAAAAAAAATATCTCTTCAATGTTCTTTGTTGCTTAAATTGTCCTTAGAATTTTTTTCCAACTTCATTTGAAAAAGAAAAGTTGATGTATTCTCTAGACCTTGATTTTCTTTAAGCTATCCCCTTAGACGTGCAGCTGGTTACCGCAGAGGTTTTCTGGGGCGAAAACAGCGAAATGGAATGGAAGGGAGGACGCAGACTGGGAATCTCTCATTTTAAATCCCATTACTGGCTTTGAGGAGAAGCACCAAAAAAAAAAAAAAAAAAAAAAAATCAGGAAAAGCTAGTTCGTCCCCCACTGATTTCCTTCACTTCAAAGATTTTCCTTGCCCCTTAAATCAGAAATATTATGGCACTAGGTATTTTTCAAGGAAAAAAAATGCACACGTCTTTTTTTTTTTTTTTTGAACATGTATACGATACAGGTTCCTTTTTACGTTTCTCAGCAAAAGAATAAAAGTGTGTGTGTGCAGATGAGGCACTCAATTCCCTCGCCATTAAACAAGCCTGCAAGAAATGCAAGCATGGGGGGATTGCTCAGCCACCCATCTCTCCATTAGCGCATGCCTGCCTGTCAACAATGCACGTGCCACCATGGACATCCGCTCCCCAGGCCAGCCCTGGTGGAGCACGCTCACAGCTCTGCTCCCCGGACCACCCCCCACTCTGCCCCCACCCGCACGCCCTTCTAAGGGCTTCCTTTTCTTCTGCCTGTGGCAGGCAAGCAAGGAGCTTCCAGCATTCCCAAGTTATCTGCCCTTGGGAATCCCTAAAGCGAACATTGTCCGACAAAAGGTCTCTGTCCTCCAGTTGTTCACTTTGTGGAGTTGTGATTGTGATGAGGTCAGTTCTTCGCCTTCTTGTCCGCCTCCGGCTCTGAGTGCAGTGCAGACTTCTGGTAACCAAAAGGGAAGCCAGCGCACGGTGCTGGCGCAGAACTGAGGAGAGCCACGGACTCCGTGCCTCCTGGTCCCCAGGTTGGACTTCAGATTTCCATTGCAAAGGAATGGAGGAGATGGAGATCCCAGGTGATGACTAATTGCCCTGCATTTTTCACAATACCCTAGGTTCTGAAAATGTAGGCAGGCTTTATCGCCAGGAACTCTTTCAAGGATCCAGCACCCTAAGTTTGGGGCTAATTCTTTAAAGGTTTTTACTTCTAAGAACTTGGAAGGAAGAAAGAATGGATGAAACTACCCTTTATCCATGTACTGGGGATGACACTCAAGAATAGGTGGTGGTCTCATTTGAATTGGGAGTTCAAAAGACCCCCCTGCCCCAACAGACAACAAACAAACAGACAAACAAAAAACAAGGTTGTCCCTTCATCCTTGCCTTCCCCCCCCCCAATGAAACCTCTTTAGATTCCAGCGGCCAATTTGGTTTGATTTCCGAGGTTTGGGGGCTCTGGTAGGGTGAGGGGCAGGCTGGTTGGAAAGGACAGACTTCAGCTGCTTTTGGACCAGCTGGGTTGCTCCTGGACCTGGAAACTCAGGTTGGACCAGGGTGATTTGCCTTCACCTCTGAGGGAAACCCGGGAGAAGGCATGGATGGAACAGTGCCTTATCTTGGAGTCCCACTGTCTCATCTCCGTATCTTCCACCTGTCTCCCCTCCTCCAGGCATCGGGGTGGGTCTGTCAGCTTTAGCCAGGTCTTTTCCTACACCGAAAAAAAAATCTTTTTTTCCCCCCTTATTGTAACTTTCCAAAAGAACTATCTTTCTCTCTTTCTCCTAAATGCCCAGCCTCCTGGAGGGGGAGGGTGGGTTTGGGAAGCTCATTCTTAGCTGAAGCCCGCTCTGTGGACACCAGCTGCACCTCTTTCCTCTCCCACTTGCCACCCGCCCCCAAAATCACAGGACCTGGGTTCTAAAACTCCACAACTCCCTGCTACCATTATGCCAAGGCAGAAGATTTTGACTTTTTTTTTTTCTTTTCTAGTGAAATGTCTTAGGAACAAATTTGAATTTGGCTTTTGGTCATCTTCCAGGCTTAAAAAAATATTTCTGATGAAAGTGTTCTGGGCTACATGAGATGGGAGAAAGAAAACCTTTGACCAAGAACGGAGGCATAAAGCAAGAAGCTGCACATAACGGACCCTACTGTGTCCACCCACTCAGGATTTGAATCTGAGGTAGTGAGGGTCACGTTCAAACTTCTTCCTGCTCGGGGCATCCCGAGCAAAGGAGAAGGAAGTTTTGACCCACAGTGGCTTCTTCCTTCCTGGCACCCTGAAGACAAACTTTCAGATTTGGTACTTAGCACTCCAGCTCACAGGGGTTTCTTGGTACAGGCAGAGCTACTGAAAGAGTAACTTGGGATACTCAGAAGGACATCCCGCAGCCCTGGGAGTGAAAGGCATCACTCCGGTTTGTGTGAGGGTCAGGGGGCGGACTGGGACCAGGAGAGGGAATGGATGGAACGCCACGTGCTTGCGCCTGGCTGCTGCTGTTCTCTCCTTGTCTCCAGCCCCCTCCCCATCTTCTGCCATTTCCAGAGGCAGGAGAAAGGTGATCTCGGACTTGACCCCTAAATCACAGCTGCCGGGTGGCTGCACCTCGCTCAGGGATGAGCACAGCCCCTTCCCTGGGCTCTGGCAGCTTAACCCTTTCCTCCCCGCTAGCTCAGAGGCCCGTGTCCGCTGGCCGAGACTCAAGACTGCTGCATTGCCAGCAGGCTGCCTCCACACTTTGCACCTTGAATCCGGTGCAGAGACCACGAAAGGTGGTCTCACAAAAGGGTGAGATTAAGGGGTGCTGGGATCTGGGGCACAAGCGCTGCCAGGGAGCCCGGGGAAGAACAGAGTGAGCGGAATGAGGAGGGATGTTTGGATCGTGTTAACTACTCAGACAGATGCACTTCGGCATGTCTGTATTTATGGAATCCATATGTTGTCATGGCAAATGAAAAGGCGGCAACGCACACATACAATAGACTTAGAATAACAATCCGCAGTTAAAAAGAGACTGAACATTCTCCACCCTTCAACCCTTCCCTTATACCGTGAGCTAGAGATGTTCAGGGACTCATTCTTTCAACCTTCCCTGAGTCCACACTGGGTTTCAGTCCCTTCTCCTTTTTTCTGTGTCCTCAGTCACCCTGTTAAGGGGGATTCCTAGGGCCCAAAGCTAGGCTCTTTCTAAAAGAAATAAACTAGTAGCCCCCTTCCCTTTCCCCCTGACATTGGCCCATTGCATATTTAGCCCTAGGACCAAATAATAGCTACTACAACCCCATATTCTGAAAACTGTAGAGGAAGAGATTTATACACAAATTCAGCATCTATATCTTCTTCATTAAAACAACATTGCTCTGTTATATTTGCAAAGAAATGGCTTCAAACAGACCTGGAAATATAAATCCCCCAGTGGGAGAAAGCCTCCAATAGCTCTCTGTACAGTACATGCATGTGAACACACCTTGTGTACTTGTGTGCACATATATTCATACACAGATGAAAAGGCATCTAAAGTCATTCAAATGTATATTTATGTACCCCTTTATGCATATACCTTTGTTATATATAGCCATTCATTTGAGAGAGACACAGAAAAACATAGACAGAAATGTAGTGTTTAGCCTACATTCCACTTTTCCTCCCCACTGTAAAATGCCTTAAAAAACAGGTTGGTCTAAAATTTTCTGCCTTCTTTCCAGCTAAATAAAGGATTTAGATTCTGGATTTTCTGTACCCCCCATTTTGTATGTAAAATACTCCATATAGATGCTGGTTTATCATCTAAGCATTATTGAATCACACAAGATTGGTACTTCTCCTTAGAACGAATTCTCACAGTAAAATTAGCATAAGTATTTACAAGATTAAGCTGACATTTTCCTATAATTGCAACATGAAATAGATTTATATCCAGAATTTTTCCCTAAATGGGGACTTCCTCCACACCGTTTTCTTTAAACATAAGAAACAGGCTACAAGTTCACGACTCCTGCTATTTATATTTAAAAAAATAATCACATGGTATTTAGCTGGTTTTTCAACATCTACAAGGAGAAATTTAATTTTGCTGCATCCCTAAAAAACAAACTTACAGATTTATGAAGATTCGTGAAGACAGACAGATATAGGAAGCAAAACATACTTCTGAAGGGTTGAACAGTTTTCCTTACCTGATGCATTATGGAAACATTCAGAATTTACCAGTCTTCCTTCAGTCAGCTACATTTTACACTGACCTGTATTTGGGACTGAAAGGAAAAAAAAAAGATTAACTGTTGCCAATGAAAAATTTAAAATAATAATCAGAAACCGGACAAACTGAAGGTAAAAATATATAATGGCTACAATAAAGATAAATATTTATTTAATCAAAGCAGAGGTTGTATTTGGACTGTAGGAATGTTTCATCCTTCCCCTTAAAAAAAAAAAAGCCAGAAAGAAAAAAGCCAGGGTCTTCACACGCTCCTGGAGAGTTCCCATTGTCCAGGGCTATCGAGAGCCCAGAATGGTATTAACCTCACAAAAGACACATTGTGCAGGGGACAAAAAAAAAGCCCCTTCTTCTACAATAACTTTTAGCTTTTTTATTTTTAGAAAATGACAAAGGTTTTGCAAGCACTGACTGGTGAAACCTGTAGCAAGCCAGGCTGGACTTGGCTTTATTGATCAGCTGTCCCGCATGGAAAAGCAACCAGGAAAACTTTGAATGGCAACCCAGATTTGGCTCATAGAGAGAGGAAACCCCTGATTTTTCTAAATGTATTTTCTTTCTCTCTCTCTCTCTCCCCCCATGCCCCGCCTAAATAAAACAGCATTATTCCCAGAGTGAATTCAGAAGGATTAGATGAGGTAACTGCAAAATCCTAAACCGGGTTTCTCCCCCCCACCCCCCAGTCTTGTCTAAGAAGCTGCAATGGTCTTAAGAGCATTGGCCAATCTCTCAGAATGAAGAATTACTTTCTAATCAAACAGATTTCCTGATTAATTCCCAAATTCCTTCTTAGATGAATAATCTTGGTAGGATGGGCCAAAAAAAGAAAAAAAAATACCCCCAAGAAAAAGAAGTTTTAGGAGCTCTCTCCCTACCTGGTATTATAGGGTTTACTTGTTTACAAATCAGCTAAAGTGCAGATTACATTTTCATTTCATCGCAGACAGCGTAATTTCAATGGCACGAGTTCTCATGGAGAACTTACATAAATACATACTTTCATTGAAGAATATAATCAGTAGTCAGCAGCAGTGGTGTACTGAAACTGGGACCAGACAGACAGACAGACTCTGGTTTCTCCTGCATTTATTTGCTTGCTTTTTGGAGGCACCATTCCCCAGCCTGAGTGGTAGCTTTGAGCTACTGGGGATCCATAGAGTAGCAGGGTCCCTGGCTGCTGTCTTTGATTCTAGGGATCTCCTTTGGGCTCTGGTGGGATGCGCTGTGCCTAGTCTTTATCTGAAATCCATCCCCTCATTTCAAGCCTTTGGCTTCAAGACTGCTCCAAAGTCTTGGAGGTAGCTGTAAGATTTTTTTTTTTTTTCATTAGCGATGGGGTATGTAATTTCCCCTCTTTCTACACTATAGACCTTTCCTTGCTATTTAAACATATTAGCTTTCTTTTTTTTATGAATTTCGTCTCAAATTATTTTTTCGCTGCCTTTATTACATCCCTGCTTTTGATGGCAAAATAGCTTCCTGTGTTTTAAAAACATCTGCTTTCCAGGCTCTACATGAGAAAATTGATTTTACTTTTCTCCTAAGTCCAGAAAGGTGGAAAGTTGGACTTCTTTTTGAAGGCAACTTTTCCCTTTTTTGTCTTTCTTACACTCGACCCCCTTCCTGTTCTGACTCACTTTTCTCCTTTTATTTCTTCTAATCCTCACCCCTCAATCCTCTGTCCTTCTAAGAAAGCAGAGGACACTAGACTATATTATGTCAGAAAATAAATAAAATGAACATACAGATTTTTGTCTAATCTTTGGTAGGTCTTAAAGTTTTTTTCCCCCCATATTTTCTTCCTGCATCCTGTGATTTAAGGAGAGTTAATTTTCCTGTGTTAAAAAAAAATCCCTGATTTGCAATTTAAAGTGGCCTCCATTCTAAGCCTCTGGTCTTACTCTTAAACCTCTGTTTTAAGCTGTCCCACGCCACTATTGCCCGCCCCACCACCCCGAAGATGCTCTTTTCTTACTTAATTTAAGCATTGTTGCATTTTGTAGAAAAAAGAAAAGAAAAAAAAACGAGAAAGAGATATTACAAGAAAGAAAAAAAAGAAAAAAATCTTAAAAAAATCTTAGTCAGGTTTCTATTGTTGCTTCGCATTTCACTTCATGGTAGTGGTGTGTGTGTGTGTGTCTGTGTGTGTGTGCGCGCGCGCGTGTGTGTGTGTGTGTGTGTGTGCCGGTGTGTGTATGTGTTTTTAATACATGCATAAACTTTTGGTGCCTCTCTCCCTCTGCCTAGGCTTTTCTCCCATCTTCTCTTCCTGCTCTCCTTGCCCTGCTCATCACTTTCCCCTGGTTTTTTTTTTTTTTTTCCTCCCTTCCTCCCCTCTGCCTCCCTCCACCTCCCCCTTTTCTTTTTTGCTGAATCTTATTGATCCAGAAGGTGGCTAATTAGCCCTTCCCGTCGTGCCTGGGTAATGAAGCACATGCGCACTGAATTAATCACAGCCATTTTTTGCAGGAAACTAATTAGCAGAATAAAGATCCAAAGACTTTTTTTTCTTTTCACTCATCAGCTCCCACTTCCAGCGCGTCCCCTCCGACCGCTGCAGCCGCCGCCGCCGCCGCCGCCTCCTCCTCCTCCTCCTCCCGGCCGCAGCCGCCGCCGCCGCCGCCGCCGCCTGCTTTGCATCCCAATTACAGCCTAGAGCCGCTGCCGCCGTCGCCGCCGCTTCTCCTCCGTGGCCCCTGCCCGCTCCGGGGGCTGTAAACTCCCCGCCAACCATGCTGCTCGGCGGCAGCGGCGGCGGCGGCTCCGGCTCCCCGGCTGCGGCCGCCTCCCGCCCCGGGCTCCGCCGAGCGCGCTCCAGCTCCGCCGCCGCCGCCGCCAGCAGCGCGTCCTCCGCCGCCGCCCCCCGCCAGCCGCCGCTGCTGCCTTGATGGGCTCCGCGGCCCGAGCGCCTCTTTTCGGGATTAAAAGCGCCGCCAGCTCCCGCCGCCGCCGCCGCCGCCAGCAGCGCCGCTGCAGCCGCCGCCGCCGGAGGAGCAACCGCGTAAGTGGCAACTTTTCCCTCTTTTTTTTTTTTTTTTCCTCCTCTTCCCGCCGCCGCCTGCTCCTCCTCCTCCCGCCGCCGCCCGGACGCGGGGCTCCTCGGGGCGCCCGGGCTGCTTTGCATGGGGCTCGTCCTGCCCCCTCCCGGCTCCCGCGCCCGGTCGCCGCCGCCGCCCGCGCTCCCCGCGCCCGCGCCCTCCTCGCTCGCCGCGTCCCGCTCGCCTGCCCCCTGCGCCAAACTTTCTCTTTCTCTTTTCTTCCTCCTCCTCCTCCTCCCGCCGCCGCCGCCAAGCCTGGGCCGCCCCCTCCTCCGCGGCCCCCGCGCAGCCGCCGGCGACCCCCGGGAGGGTGGAGGCGCCCGGGGCGAGGCCCGCGCGGGGACTTTGGAGGCGCCGCCGCCGCCGGGCAGGGCAGGGCAGGGCCGGCCGGGAGACGCGGCCCGGGTGGAGGAGGAGCGCGGCCCCGGGTCCCCGCGGCCAGACAAAGGCGGCGGCCGGCGGGGGTGGGGGTCCCGGTGCAGCGCGCCCCCCCCCGCACCCCGACTGCGCCCCACCCCGAGCGGTGCCGGGGCCCTGGGCGGAGCGCGCGCCCGGCCCGGAGCGGCCCCGCCGGCCGGGCGCCTGCCTTCCGCACGGGGCCGCTCCGGGGGCCGCGGAGCTCCGTGGCAGTCTGGGGTCCGGGAGGGGGCGAGGCGGCCGCGCCGCGCTGTACCTGGGCGCTCTCTGCCCGGCCGGGTGAGCAGCGCCAGGAGCGCGCAGAGGGGGCTGCGCCCTGGACACTAGGGGCTCCCGGGGATCGGGGCCGCGCCGCCGGCCAGGGCCGGAGCTAGCCCTGCTGGCCTTCTCGGCCAGCTGAGTTGAGAGGCAGACATCGGATCGGAGGACTTTTTTTTTTTTTTTTCCTCCTGCCTCTCTCTCTCTCTCTTCCTCTCTTTCTCTCTCTCTCTCTCTTCTCTCTCTCTCTTTCTTGCTCATGTGAAACTGGGTTTGTTTACGTTCGGTTCCCCACTCTCAGCCCTCGCCCGACTCCACTAGATGCAGAAAAGCACGTTCCCGATTTTAGGATATACATTGTAATGTATAGAATCTTTTACATGTCAGTTGGAGGGTAGTTCTAAGAGTGTGTTGTGCCGTGCACTTGAATTGTGTATGCAGCTATTAAAACAGTATTTTTTTTTTTTTTTACTTTGTGAATGAATCTGTTGCTCAGAACCTGACTTTTGTGAAATGTGCAATTCCTTCGACTGTGGCGGATTCTTTGATTATGAGTGCTTAAAAAAAAGCACCCACTCAACTTTTCCCCCTTATCACTTTGAAGTAGGGGAAATATGACAGTTTTTATTGGTTTCAATTATTGAAACTTGATCTAAGGGCTATATGGAAGAAGGAACCTGATTGCCATTTTCTGGCCTTCTGTTTGGTGACTTGGGGGGGGGGGGCTTGTTAAATACCTTTGAAGAATATGACATGGTGATCGCTTGGCTCAAATGCAAATTACAGAACAGGAATTCACTTTGGAATTTTAAGAAAGGCTAAAGCCCTTGGAGGGGCATTGAAGATTTATGATTTTTAAAAAATATATGTATGCATATATATATATATATATTTTTCTTACCTACTTTGGTTGGGTGGCTAGTTACTGGCCAACTTTTTCGTATGTCCTGGGATAGAAGCTTGGGAAATGGTAGAGGAGAGATGGATCAATCTGAATAATCAATAGGACAATGTGCTGCAATCTTGTACCTACATTTACTGTAAATTTCTACAATACCTGCAGTGTGGGTGCCCCAGTGTCTTGGTTGGTTTCTCCCGATGGATTTAGAGGCAGAACAGCCAGAATTTACTGCTCAGCATTTCAGAACAATATAGGGAAATCCACTTCATAGTGGCTCATGTTATAACCCCTTTATTTTTACTGGAGCTAGTGTGTGTGTTTACATGGGGAGATTTCAAATGCTGAATCCCAAAGTGTAGGTGTCATGAGTTGGTGGGCAGTGGGAGCTAGGGCAGGACGTCACTGCTGGGTACTGGGTTATTGACTCTTCAGCCTTTCCTTTTCTTATGATGTTCTGTTCGATTTTTTAAACCAGTACAAGCAGAGGTAGGAATATAAAAGAGTAACGTACTAGAGATTGAAGCAATATCAAAAGTCAGAGTGGTTGTGTGTATGTGTGTGTGGGGGGGAGACAGAGCATACACAAGACAGTTATCTTACAGTCAGTGCTGAATGCTTGGTGGTAGGTGAGTCCATATTTGGAGATTATTTTGAAATAGTCTTGAAAAATGGTTCAGAACAAGATTTCGCAAAAAGTGTACACGAAGTCATTTTTGAAAGTATTGTGGTTTAGGGAGATGAGGTGTGGGCAGGAAAGCAGTGTAGACCAGCAACCTTCCTCTTGTCTGGGTCTTCTCCCTCCCCCCCATTTTAGTTTTTAATTACTTAATGCTGAAACGCACTGGGCTTATATAAATATTTGCAAATGCTCTTTCCTATTGATTTCTCTGAATAAACTGCCCTGCTCTGGTCCAGAGAGGAGGCGATTCAGATCTGTGGACTTTTTAAACATAAAGTCTCCGGAGGAGAGTTTGTGAATGTGTATGTTGGTGGTTAGAGCTGTAGGCATGAGGATTTGGTGGTGGTGGTGGTGGGAACACAAGAAGAGTTTAGGCTCTTCCTGGTGTGGACTGAGAAAGCTGGGCAGGACCTGGCTTTGTGGCCTGGTAGTCCTGACAGATGTGTGTGTGTGTGTGTGTACGTACATACGTGTGTATATGTGGGGTTTCTGAATGTATTTGTACCCCCCCCCCCATTAAATATGAAATAGTTTTCCAGGGCTCGGTGACTGCCTTCCTCCTCAGGGTCACATTGAGTGCTAATCTGACCAAGGTGCAGGAATCCTGCAATGGGGAAATAAAAGAATATACAGAATGGGGTCAGGTCAGCTGCTCAGAGGCCAAAACCCCTACAGCTGCTTTGATTTTAGTGTGTGTATGTGTGTGTGTGTGCTTTAGCACATGTTATAAATTGTGCTTCCTTCTCAGGTGGTAGCTCAGTAGCTTAAAGGCATCAGAGCCTTCGATGCCTAGACAGGGGCTCCCAGTGATACCAGAAAACCCACAATACTGAATCCAAAACAGAACCAGGGAGGAGGGGGAGGAAAAAAACACAAACCATTGAGTTCAGGCAAATAAGGTTGGGTCTCCAGATGCTGTCACAAAGCTGCTTTGAATATGCAAGATAGTGCACAAGACCAGTCATTCCAGTTACAAAAACTATTAAAAAAGAGATGGAGGGAGAGAAAGGAAAAGGCATGTTTAGGTTGTAATTTGTTAGGACAAGGATCCTACGTAAAGCCAGCTAGCTGCCCCCGCTGCCCCTTTTGCCCTCCTCCCCTTTCTGGCTTCACACAGAATCCACTCACCCTTTTGAGATTGTCTACTGTGTAGGTCCTTTCATTAAAATCTTTTGGGTTTAGGAAGATGGCTGCAAGCAACACATTTTCTGTATCCACACCCCCCCCCCTTTATCTTGGAGGAGAGTTGGCAAGGGTTCTGTGGTTTGCAGTTACACAATATGTTATCATGTTTTTAATCACTAAATCATTGCAGTGGTTATAGATTTACAGTCTTGGGGTATTACAGAGAGAAGAGGCTGTATGTATGCTTTTAAATTACACCAGTGTAAGCTGAGCGCAGCAGCTATGAATATGGGCGGCAGACTCCACCTTTCCAGCACCCCCTCGGCGTTTAGTTCTTTCTCCTTCTGTGATTTTATTTATGTGTTTAAAAATGGCTTGGTTTGCTTTAAAAGAGAGAGGGAGAGACCCATTCTTTCCCCTCCATTCTTTGTCTCTTCACCCCCCCACCCCCACCTTCCAGAAGAAATAATTTTCATTTTAGACCTCGAACCCCAGATAAGCTAGAACTTAAACTCTTGGCATGGAACTTTGGATAGGACGCCACAAAAATAATGAAAAGTGCAGACTTCCCAAGAAATCCTCTAGGTTTCCACACCGACCTCCTGTGTAGGGATGAGGAGTTGATTTCAGATCAGACGGTGACAGTGGGCGGAGGGAAGGGAAGCCAAAGTAGTGGCCCTGGGAAGGTCCTGTCACTGTGACCCCACTTTCAGCTTCTGTTGTTCATATTATTATGTAACAGAATCCTTGGCAGCATTAAAAATTCAGCATTACAAGCTGATTGTAATGCCGCCTCATTAGACAACGCTGTCTGGCCTTGTATTAAGTGAAACCCAGCGCATGGCTTTCAGATTATAAACACCAATAAATACTAAGGCTCAGCAGAGGGGCTGACCAGCAACTGGCTTTTTGGCCCTAGCTGGGATTTATCTGTCTACCCCCATCTTTCTATCCTCTCTTCCCCCTCCCCCCCACCCCCCCACCCCCGTAACCATCATGTGTTTTCTTATTCGGATGCTGATGTGTAGACCCTAGTGACATTTAGCGAGGCTTTTTATAGAGTTCTCTTGTGTACACAAAAGGTTTGGAAGTTTGTTTTGTTTTGATCTGCAGTAAACAGGTCCTTCACTTTGCTGATGTCATTTCCGCTCATATTTGAGTGTTTATTGTGCTTCTTTGCAGGGCCCTCTCATGCCTCCCTGTGACCTTGCTGTTTGGTCAGAGTCCTGTGTCTGCTTTGGGAAGGGAGGCAGGGGTGGGATGAAGGGGTGGGGGGTGGGGGGTTTGGGAGTGGGGGATGGGTTCCCTGAGTGGCTAGGTCTGGCTTGGGTGGGGGTCGAATGTCTTTGCTTTGGCCTAGGGTTTGGCCTTGCCTGGGAAGATACTTCCAGCGTGTCAATCTGGTTAAACACTCCCGCTTGCCCCAGTATTTACGTGGCATGCGGTGATTCATCCAAGCTTCCTTTCCCGGCGGCACCACCTCCTCTGGCCCCTGTCACACCTTGTCTGGGTTAATACGTCCTTACTGTCCACAAAACAAAATAAAACATACAAACAAACAAACCCCTAAACCCCAAATAAACAAACAAAGCCCCAATATCCCCATTCAAGGATGGTTTTGAGATTTAGAATCAGTTGTGACTGAAAATGTCAAGCTTACTTCATGCAGTTAAAAAAAAAGAAAGAAAAGAACTGTTTCTAGGCCTTGCCCTAGACTCTCTCCCCAGCAACCCCCTATCCCAGTTTCTTGCTGCCCTAATCCCATAATGCCCTTACTTCTTTGGAACTATAAAGGCCAGTCTGATGTTACTAAAGGATGGTACACTGTCTCTCTTTTTCTCTGATCTACAACTGGATCTCCCAAAAAGAAGAAAAAACAAAAAAAGTAGGGTGGGCAGGAGGGAAGAGGAGAAGAAGGCTTATACAGGCCCCAAAGGCCTTCTTCTACTAGGTTGGTGGATTTTAGTTTAGTTTTTTTTTTTTCCTAAGTGTGTGTGTACAGACATATTTGTGTGCACACATGCATATATATATACTGCATTATTGTGCTGTCCTTGTAGGTTAAGCAATAATAGGAGAGAGAGAAAAGCAGGCATCAGGAAGTTCCCTGGACTGCTTTCTAGCTAAGAAGGGTAAAAAATGAAGCAGCTTTGACACTTGGCTCCCTGTGAAAGCCCGGTAACCTCTCCCCCCTTCCGTGGCCTCGGCCTTTTGTTCCTCGAGAACGGAGCTAAGGTACTTTTTCTCTCAGACCAAAGGGAGCAGGCAAGGAGTCCCCTTGTGAGCGCATCGCCTTTAGATGGCCTGCTCATGGTTATTGTCAATGCAGACTTCCCAAACAATTGCTTCGGGGAGACACAAAAGCAAAAACATTTGTCCTATTTTTTTTTTAACCTCTTTGTTTTAGATTTTTTTTTTTATCCATTCTTTAAATTTCACAGTTTCTATTTGTCCGCAGAGAGACAAACGGAACAGCGTGAAGCGCATTTCACCGTAGGCCCCACTGGCGATTGGAACAGCCTCAATGGAAACCCCAATTCTAAAACACTGGCTGACTTGGAGGAGGTGTGGGACTTCAGCTGGGGTGGGGCAGGGGCAAGGCTGTGAAGTCAGATTAGCACAGATTTCCAACAAAAATGAACTGCAGTGAAAAGATGAATCGCAAAAAAAATGGGATTCTAGAATTACTTGGGGCAAAGCGTGAAAGGGTCACCTTTTGTTTATCTTCTGGTATCCTGTCCACTACTTAAAAGTGATCACTGGCTAGGGAAGAATTGAAATTACTCATTAAAAAGCAAAAAAAAAAAAAAAAAAGGAACTGGGATGGGTGGCTGTGGATGACAGAACGCACTGTTTAAACTCGAGTGGAGGCCAGTTGGTGTACATGATGGAAGTGATACTGAGCTGAGATTTTTATTTTTATTATTTTCTAAGCTAGGATTTATGTAAACAGACAATGTCCCCTGTCCCCTTTATTTCCCTCTTCTGTTTCCTGTTTCCTTTCTTCTGCCCCGACCTCGGCCCCCTCCAAGACGTTGGTGGTTTGCTGGCTACTGTGAAGGGATGTGCCAGTCAGCTGGGGGATGGCTCAGGAGAAAATGGGAAGTTCACCTCTTCCCCCCACCCCCTCCGTGGCCCAAACAAAGCACTGCTCTCTCCTGCAGCATGTAGACCCTTGACTGTGAGGCAGTCTTTATGCGTCTGTCTGCCTTGCCATTAAAATCCTCAATTTCAAGGTTTAGAAGCACAAACGTAAAAATCCCCCTGGGTATAAAAGTCTTGCATGGCAAATTCTCTTTGCCCTTTCTGAAAAAAAAATATTTTTGTTTCCAAAAAAGAAGAAAAAGAAAGAAAGAAATAAAAAGAAAAGAGAGAGTGTGTGTGTGTGTGTGGTGACCTATTTGCCTAACATTTAAGGCTGTTTTAAGGCAACTTCTATATTTTTGCTTCCTTGAGACTTGGGCTTTTTCACTTAAAATTATTTTGGGAAAACTCTTTAGAATCACCAATCTAAAAGAAGACCTATTTGTCTCTCTTGTGTATATGATTGACAGGTTTAGGAGTTGAATTGGAAAGGGCAGGTAAATAAAATGGAAAACGTTCCACCTGTAATGGGCAAAAAAAATGAATCTATGGAATTAGCACTGCAGTGGTACATGAAGGCCTTGCAATTCATGCCAGAGAAATATGAAACAAAACGTTTGTGTGCAGACGCTCCAGCCTTCACTAGCTGCTGTCTGAAGGTTGGTCTGTATTCTGTACCATACCCAGGAGGCCTGGGGCCCTCAGCAGGTAACTGGCCCTTAAATACAACTACCTTGTTTTGGTGGCATGAGCGCAGATCACGGAGCAAGATTTAGCTCCAGATATATTTGTATTTGTTTGGAGAGACATGTCAGTGTATGCCTCTGTCCCCCAGGTTCTAGCCTCCAGAACATTTAAGTACGGTTTTAAAATCAATGTGGATATATAACTTAATAAAAATAGAATGATCTGGAAGAATTGCATGTATCTACCTAAACCAGTTGTGCTCTGAAGAGGCGCTGGAATGCTGACATCCACTGTATCTTTACTCAGGGATCATATTTAGCTTTGCCGAAGTGAAAGGATACAGCATTAGAGAGGGAATATGGGGGTGGGGGTAGGTCCAGGTGTGGCTGGGTTGGAGAACTATAATTTATCAGTGAGCTAAGCATTAGTGGGCAGACCTCCGGCTTGGAGAATGGGTAAAGGGAGGAGAAGAGAAGGGGCCAGTGTTCCCTGGTTTATTTTTAAATATTTATCCTTTGGATGTTGCCAGTCAGGCTTTCTAGATGAGCCAAGCCTGGCGATGGAGAACTGTGAGAACTGTTGGAAGAACTGCCTTTTCTGGCGGTGGCTTTATTTGTCATTGTGTTCAGGATGCAGCCTGAACATCAGGCTGTCAGTGCTGGGCAGGCATGGGTTTAACATCAGGCAGCTGCCCTGTCCTGACCTTGGGGGCAGAATTTGTAACATGGATTTCGGAGAAACTGAAGGTTCCCTAGTCCCTGAGGTAGCAGCATCCCAGCTTTTCTGCAGTCATATTCATTATGGCCCACAGGCTGCTAGGTTACCTGTCTGTGGCTTACCTGTGAAATTTCTGTCTGGAACAAAGGACAGGCTTGAGTAGGCCTCACCATTCCTGTGGCCATTGCAGGATTAAGATAAAGAAAAGGGATCAGGGTCACTCTTTTTTTCTGCTGGTCAGGCTTCTGAGGTGTGGAAGGCCCGTCACCTAGGGCCTGCCTGGGACAGTGGCAGAATCACGGCATTAGAGTCTCTCAGATTACCTTAGATCTTGTCTCGTGTGTCCCTCCCCCCAGCTTTCATTTTGTCAAAGGTGTTTATGTGTCTCCTGTGCCCTCACCCCTACTCACCATATTTAACGAGATTCGAAGGTTGTCCTGTGCACAAAACTCAAGTGGAAGCTGCAAAAGTCAGTTTTCCAGGAGGGAAAACGTTTTCCTGTTGTCTTTACTTCATCAGCTAGGCCCATGGGGGTAGCTTCCAGGTGAGGAGGGAAGTCTGGAATCTCTCATTTACCCAAAGAGATTTCCAGGGGGTATCTCAGCTCGCCTTAACTGCCGGCATGGGCATCATCATCTTCATGTATTATTCATAGTCACTTTTTCAATTAAATTATTAATTGGTTTTCTTTAAGGTGTTCCTGACTCATGTGGGTAACATAAATAACAGTGTGTTTTGAAAACACCACCTGTTCTTGAGCCTGAGGTCAGGCCTTCTGAAACAGCTCCACAGTGGCCATATCCTGGTTCACAAATCCATCCTCCATCCACCCTGTTTTTTTGCTCCCCCCACCCCAAGTTTGACTAAATTTGGCCTATGCCCTTCTTTGTCCCTAATCGGACATGATTCCCTAGAGGCAATTCTTTTCTTCCAAGGCCCTAGCTTGGGTGGAAAATGCAAACGCTTTTTATGTATGTATGTATGTATGTATGTATGTATTTAGGTATGGTAAAATATAGACAGGGGGTTAGTCTGTGCCCAACAGGTTAGGTATTTACATAGATTCGAACCCGAATTCTATTGTACAAAAAAAAAAGCTTTCTACAAAGGGAGACGGTAGTTTTCACCAACCAGCATACCCCCTTTCTTCCCGTTAGTGTGTGCTTAATGCAAATACGATTCCATACATTCTGCTCTTCGCCTGGTGAGCTTATTATATTTCTAACACTTGCATGGTTCATTATTGTGCAGTAGGAAAAGACTCTGCGGCTGCAGGGGCAGCCTGGGTGGCTGGCTTTCAGAAAGAGAAAAAGCAGGTGTCTTTCTGTGCCGAGAATGAAGACTAGATTTAGGAGGAGGGTGGAATTCTGTCTGAGAGGACGGGAGACTTCCGGTGAGCTTTCAAGGGGCCTGCCTGTCCGTAACAGAATGCAAAAGGTGAACTTAGCGGGACCTAGCAGTTGCTTTGACCAGCTGAGGTGGCCCTGTTCGGTTTGATCCTGGTGGTAGAATCTCCCTGAGCCCTCATCTGGGCACCTTTCTTGCCCTCGCTGAAGGGCTGTATGGCTTGTAAGGACAGTCTCCTTTCTGAAAACGCGTGGCTGCAAAATGCTTGTCCTTTTCTAATGATTTCTCCTCCTCTCTGCTCAAAAAACTGTCCTTAAACTCTCAATGGAGAGTAGGGGATGTTTTTGTAAGTTTCTGCAGCTGAAAAACAGAAGTGCTCTGTGAAGCAGTTTAATAGGATGGGTGTGTGTTTCAAATAAATTCCTGTCCATATTGGCTAAAGTCCTCATGTTAGAGTGGCCTGGCTCTGACGTGGACAGGGCCCAGAGACTGATGGATCAGGGTTCGGAGGCCCTGACTTCTTTTTTTTCTTTTCTTTCTTTTTTTTTTTTTCTTTTGGTGGCTGAGGGCGCGTCCGTTTCTTTCAGGCAGGCCTTTGACTTTTGATGAGCCGGTGCGGTCAGTGCCTCGCAGGGACGCGGCTTTGTTCCTGCCGGGCCGGTTCCTGGGTTGGTGCAGGCCAGGGCAGTCAAGGCTCCTGTCCCCAGGCGAGTGTGGCTTAGCCAGCCTCCAAGGCCGGTGCTGGGAGCCTAGGCCCAGCAGCCCGGGCCCTGCTCCTGTGTGTTTGTGCGTCTATGTCCCCAGGTCCCCGCAGGCGCGCGGGCGCGGCCACCGTGAGCAGCCCGGCCTGCGCCCAGCGCGACTGTAGATGTCAGGCTTTGCCCGGGGAGCCGAGAGGCTGCGGGGCTGTGAGTTTCAAATTAACCTTCCGCTTTGTTGCTGTGTAATGTGGATCCCCGAAGGCCCCCCGCCCCGCCCGCCCCCCTTCCTCGGGCGGTGCGCGCTGCAAACTGCGAGTTGAGCTTCATTTACATAAAGCGATTCCGGGCGGGCGGCGCAGGAGGAGGAGGAGGAGGAAAGAGGCGGGCAGGCCGGGACGGGGACCGGGACGCAGCGCCGCGCCCCGTGGGTGAATCCCCGCCGCGCCTGGGGGACCTCCCTCCCGGGGCAGCCCGAAGATCGCCAGCCCGGGGCCGCCACCATGCGCGCCCCGCCCCTGCCGCCAGGCCCCTCGCTCCTAGCCTGCGCCACCGCCGAGCCCGGGGGGCAGCGGGAGGTGGGGAGAATGCCGCCTGGGGTGGGTAAGTTCAGGGCGCCGCTGCCGCTGGAATCTCCCGTTGTCGCGCTGGCCCGAGTGGTGGCCCCCGGACCTCCGAGTGCCTCCTTCCTCCCGAGGTGTACGGAGGCTTTGTGTGCCAGGTGAGTGTAGCCTCCCTCCCCCGCCGCGCGGCTCGCAGCCGGCCTTGCGCTGGAGGCAGGTGCTGCGAGTCTTGGCTGAACTTCCCATTCTCTTGGGGCATGTGGGGGAAGGGCAGGCTGGATGCACTTGAACTCCTAGACTCCAGGAGGAACCTACCTGGGGAGAGAGTGGCTAGAGTCTTCTGGGAACCGGAGTACGTTCCTTCTTCCATACCCTCTTGCTTTCCTTCCTGACCTCTTCCTCCTCATTCTGATTTTGGGTTAGTTTCTAATACTTGGGGTACTGGTGTCATTGAGAACTTTGGGGTCTTTGCTGTAAAACACCTCCTCAGAGAGAGAGAGAGAGAGAGAGAGAGAGAGAGAGAGAGAGAGAGAGAGAGTTAGAAGCCACTGGTCAGTTTGCAGCAATGTGAAGAATGTGCCTGTTTGGGGAGTAATTAAAGAGAGAATCAGTGTAGAGCTGGAGGGGACCTATGTAGCTCATCTTGGCCCGGCCACCCTCTAATTTCGGTTTGTTCTTCTGCCAGAGCCCGTACAGCATTTATTTTGGGAGCAGGAGGTGGGGGGCGGGGGCGGGGTGGGAGGATGAGTAGGAAGGAAAAGGTAAGATTTTTTATTCAGTTAAGGAGGAGAGATGACCAAGTTAGGGTAGCAACAAGAAAAATATGGCAACCAAAAGTCATTTTGTCGGTTTAGAGAGAAATAAGGTTTCTGGAAAACAGCCCTTTCTGTCTTGTACATACCTATGTAATGATGGTGGGGAATCTTGCCTTCAGGGGAAAGCCCACAGCCAATACATGGCACACTCAAACGGAGTTTCAACAGCCAGACTTAGTGGTACACTGTATGCTAAACTGGTTTAAAGGTGACCACCGGGGAGCAGGTGAATCCATGAGGGCGCCCCCATCCTTTGCATTTGGGTCATTTATCCGCCTTTGAAGACTCTTGAAACCACTGTAACAACCACAGACAGTATAGACTTCCCATCTGGAATGCAGGGAAGGCCTCCTCAGGCTCTGGCCAGGCAGGGCCGGCCTGCCTGCCTGCCTGTCCAGAAGGCATCAAGGCACAGCAAGGAAACAGACCTAAGCCTTGAAGAGAGATAGTGAGAAAGTTACACGTCACCTTCATCTTACTTCATTTCATGCTTTGAGATCCTTGGAGACGAGTCACTAAATAAATAGAGTATAATTTGCAGCTCGCCTTAGCTGGGGGTAACTGTTTCTTTACCATCAAGCAGCAGGTGCCAGTGTGGAGAGTTGGCCCCTGGGGTCCCCTCATTCCTAAATTCAGGAGGTGTCAAACCTTCATGTACTTTTAATGGCTGTGGTTTCTGGATAGGTTTCAAGGGAAACCCTAAAAAAAAAAAAATCCCGAGTTCCAGTGAGCTGGGCTGGAGTGCTGTGGGCCAGACAGCATTAAATAGGAAAGCGTAGACCTTCCGAGGTAACCCGATCAAGGCTTGCAGTGGGGAGCTGGGAGCCTGTTTCTTGTTATCACAACATCCACTGGCAGCCCGAGATTCTAAATCCAGACGCGGAAAGCAGGGAGCAGAGGTGGGCCAAAAGGGGTCTGGAGCAGATGCTCAGTCACGGAAGGATTTTTACAAACAGGGTCTTTGGAGGGGGCTGAATACCTGGGTGTTTGTACACCTGTATTTGTGTTCATACAGTTTTTTTTTTTTTTTTTGGAGGGGGGTTCGAAGGCTCCCTTGCAGAGAGTGTGCAGCCGAGGAGGCCAGAGGCAACTTTTTCTCCCCCCCTTTTCTAAATCACAACAAAAGAGATTGGCTGCATTTGATTTTCAGTATGGCTTTCAGAAGACATGTAAAGTGCCTCTCAGAATGGGCTGGGGGTCACACTGGGTCTTTTATTTCACTACACAAGTGTTATTTAATAACATGGGGTCAGTGGCAGAAGCAAGCACTTGTACACTCTGAAAACAGTTTTTCTTTTTGGAATGGCAAAGAATTCAGTGCCTTGACCTTCTGCCTTTATGACTTGGGTTCGGTGCCTCCTCTTCACCCCAGTCCAGTAGGTACACTCCCTATGGGATAGGACTCAGGTTCTAAAACCTATTTTGATGGACAAGGAGCTGGCTGACTCTCTGAACACAACAAAAACAATGAGCTGCGACTGCCAACCGCCTGAAACTTTAATTTTGGTCGCTTTGCACAAGTGAATGCTAAAGGAGGGTGGAAAAGGCCCAGATTAAATGGTGCTCAGGCCGCCTCTTGTTTGGCTTGTCCTGGCTGGACAGCAAAGTGTTTTCCTGCTGTTTTGGGACTGGATTTTACTGCCATGTAAACTCAGTGCCAATTGGACTGTCAAGGAGCTAAAATAAGCGAGATCTCAGCCTTCACCATCAGGACTTAAAGTGATGGCTCCTATATTTTTACATGACCCAAAGGTGTTTGGTTCATTAGAATAAATCTGTGAATGCAGACTGTTAGAAATGGTTTTCTCATGCTGGTGGGAATTTCGCTGGTTCTTAAAAGAACTAAAACTAAAGTTTTGGTCACATGGCGTGCGCACGTGTGTGTGTGTGTGTGTGTGTGTATGTGTGTGTATACACGTGTATGTATAAACTGTTGTTCCTTTTAGTGTATCTTCTGGAGACTGGGTCTTGGCTTCTGAAGTGAGCCTGGGAATACTTGAGGGCCCAAAGCAGACTGTTAACTAGGGAACTAGTTTTATTGGGGAGTTGCAAAAGTTTCATCTTAAAAAGTAAATATTTAAGTGACTAAGCAGCATTTTTCTCACAACGTGTGGAATTGCTGTCCCTACTTGCTCTCTGCATAGTTCCCTTTGGAAGAGTTGCTAGCCTGCTTCCCAACCTTAGCCCCCTGAGTCTTCCGGCAAGGAGGCAGTGGGGAGTCTGATCTGAGGAAGCTTGCCTAAGCCCCGCCTCCAGGCTGGCCAGCCCAGCAAGCCTGGTGCACCTGACGCCCCCTGTAGCAACCTCAGGGAGTACAGTGTGTGCTGTGGTTTGTGCTTTCATTTGTGATTAAAATGCTTGCTGGTTGTTAGGCTGGCCTATTTCTGTAATGTTTGGGCCTGTTGGCCCACTCTGGTTCCCAAGGCTGTTGTAATTAGCCAGTATGGGGGCGGTACCATCAAAACACAACAGGAAGGCAGATTCCATTATTGAGAACTTCATAGGGTTGTCCACATGCTCTGGTGTGAAAACTGGGTTGTAGTGGTTATTGTTAGAAATGGCAGCGTAGCTGAGACCCTCCTCCAGTCCTTACCCCCTGAGTTAAAGAACTGTGGTCAGGGAACTGGGCAGCCTGTTTTAATGGAATCCAAGCTAGGGAATTCCCTAGCAGGAGTGTGGTGCCTTAGGGTCCTCAGCCCAGTGCCCTCCATCATGAAGACACTGAAACAGAAACAGACACACAGAAGCTAAGGTTTCCTCACACCGCCTTGAGGGAGAGAGACCCAGGCAGAAATCTTGGGTCATTAGCACGCTGCTTTCAAAATACAGATGGAGGAGCAAAGCTATCAAAATCAACAACTGTCAGATTTGCTTTCTGTATGATTTAAAGTTGGCCGTCACACAGTTCTCTCTGAGTGACGCTCAGATCTCAGAGGGCTGTTTTGTTTTTTTTATTTTTATTTTTTGGTCATGTGGTGAATAGCTGTTCCAGGGCCAGGAACCTAGGACCCAAGGAAAGCGAGGCCTAGCTCCAGTTGACAGACAGCAACATTGTGTAAATGTTTTCAGAAGGAATTGTCACCAAGCCCTCCTCCCCCCCCCCTTTTTTTTACTGTTTTTCATCCTTTGGGTCAGTGCACAGGGTGGTGAGGACCGAGGACAAGACAGAAGTGTTGCAGTGTTTCTAGAAAGTTCTTTACCCTTAAAATTGCCCTGGCTGCTGATTTGTTAAAATCTTTTTTTTTTTTTCTTATTTTTATTTCCCCCTTTGGATGTTTTCTGCCTTGCTTTCACTCCTAATTCCCAGAGCTTCTTGCTTTTGCAAGGATAAAGATGCAGATAAAAGCAGGAAGGGATGCAGCTTTTGTGAGCTGCCAGACTGGCCCTGTTGCACAGCGAGAATTGTGTTGTGTTGTTTCAGCCCAATGTAGGGCCTCTTAGTGGATTATCTGATGCCTCATCTGCCTTTTAGGTGAGCCCTTCTCCCAGTCCACCAGGCTTGTCAACAAGAGGATTCGTGTGTGTGTGTGTGTGTGTGTGTGTGTGTGTGTGTCCATACATGCCTCTCCAGAGTCCTGCCTTGCTTGTGTCCTGGGAAGGGCTTAGATAGTTTATTGTACCCTTTGAACTGCCCCTCTAGAGTCAGGTATGAGGCTTCCAGGGAAAGGAGACTTAAGACAGGCTAGACACTTGACCACCCTCCTACTGCGTGCCCCTTCTGGTTCCCATTGGTTGAGGATGGAAGCTGTTGCAAGGCCACTCCTCCTCTAGGAAGAAGGGAGTCCTACCCCAGGTATCATACCCCGAGGCCCTCTGCAGTGATTTTCTTGACTCTGTTCTTGGATGGGTCTGTTAGGGGCAGGAGTTAGGGATTTCTTGGGTATCTGAAGTTATCCCTAGGAAATCCTTGAGTGGACATGAGGAAACTTGGCACCACAGGGCCACCAGCAGCTGATGTTTTCCATCGTCCTGCACGGGACTTGAGCCACCAACCTTTGACTTGAGAGTAAGACCCCTGTCTGGGTGCTTCTGGAAGCAGGCGCTAATGTGTATGGGGGATTTTTTGAGAGTAGGCGTGAGTGCGTGGGAGTCACTTTGGGGGTGACTTTGAGGATGGTCATGATGGGTTCTGTTGGATTGGGAGTGGACAGTGTCATTGTTTCTTTTTGTTTGTTTGTCTGAGACAGGATTTTTCTTGGTTGTCCTGGGCAGAGCAGGCTGACCTCCAACTCACAGAGATCTGCCTGCCTCTGCCTCCCAGAGGGCTGGGATTACAGGCGTGCGCCCCTACATCAGGCTTGTGTCATTGATTCTTAATGTATGAGGAGTTACTGTTGTGAGCCGTGCCACATGCAGGAGCGAACAAAAGGGCAATTTTGCTGGTTTCTTAGTTGTCCCACATTCCAGCCAGCGAGATTGGAGACAAATTCTTCTGAGAGTATTGGCCAAGCCACTTTCTGGATAAACTGGTGCCTGCATACACTTCAGCCACAGGCTTGTTTCAGTGTTGAAATTCCAGTTCAAAGGCGACTGACTGTCTCTCTGGAACCTCTGATCAGAGGGGCTGAAGCCAGATTAGCCCCGTACAGAGAAGATGGGGAGGGTATGTGTATGTTAATTCGGTATCCAGTTTCAGCCCCAGGCCCCTCCCTGAGTCCTGTCAGTATCCGTTTGAATGCACAAGTCTCCATCTTGCTGTCTCCCTTTTCAGGGTTCCACATCACCCTAGGTCTCTTCAAAGACCGGAACTCAGCAGTTCCCCATGCATCCAGGCTCTGAGGGGCCTACTTAGGCTGCTCTTCCTGACAGTTTGTCCAGGGAAAATGGAGTAAAGGACTCACGGACTTTTATTATTTTTTTTTAATTATTTGTTTTTTAACGCTCTCTGCAAGTTTTTTTTTTTTAAACAGTTTTTCTTAACTGCTCAAGACAATGCCAGCCTCTTGTGCAGTTTCAAGACCTGCTTCCTAAAACGCTCTTTGGCACAGGGCCTTCCTTCTTAATGTACATTTGGCTGGTTTGGGTAAGTGGATTTTGCTTTCCTTATAACGGCCCTACCATCTCTCTGTGGACTGTTTGCATCCTCCTGAAAGCATCAAGTGAACTTCTGGACACACAAGGAAGCGACCCTTGTGTGTTGGGGATGGGTATCACCCCCCACAGCACAGGCTTTTCAGAGCCATTGCTGTTCTGCCAGGTTGTTGAAGGCTGTTCTGATCACAGTGCTCGCCGGGGACTGTGTACCTGACTTCAGGAACATCAGTGTTCCTAACCTGGGTTGCTTACTTTTTCATAGGATAGTATTTTGCCCACTTTAAAAGTACAGTTCCGCGTAAACTGGACGTGGTACATTCCTGTAATCCCAGCATTTGGGAGGCTGGAGGCAGGAGGCAGGAGGATCAGGAGTTCAAGGCTAGTCTGAGCTATGTAGTCAGACCCTGACTCCAAAAAGGGTAAATAAACAGATAGTAGCTCCAGGTAAAGAGTGGCAGAAATGATAACAGGAGGTTGAACCCAAACTTCCCTACCCCTTGCCCTTTTCAAAGACCAAGTGGAAACTGGTTTTCCTTCAAAAGTTATTAGACCTACAGGCATCTTTGGGGAAAGCAGAGAACTTGTAGGTCTTTTAAAGAAAGAAATGTATTGATCAGGGTTCTCTAAAGAAACAGAATGAATATATGTAGTGAAAGGGGATTCATTAGACTGCCTTGTAGGATATGGTCTGGATAGTCCAGCAGCGGCGGTCTCATGCTGGAGAGGCTGAGAATCTGGTAATTGTTCAGTCCACAAGTTGGATGTCGTGGAAGTTGTAGTAAGGCACTGGGGGCTGGCAGGATTCCTGGAGAGGTCTTTGGTCTGTAGTGAAATCTCAAAGAAGGTTTTTTCTTTTTTTTTTCCTGAATATTGGTAGAGTGTCAAACCAACCAGAGTCCATGGACTTGGCCTGTGAGAGTGAGGGCAAGCAGACAGAAAGCAAACCTTCCTTCTTCCAGAAGGTGACACTCAGATTTAGGGTGGGTCTTTCTGCTTCAAATAATCTGACTAAGAAAATCTCTTACAGGAATGCCTGCCAGCTTCTGTTCTAGTTGATTCCAGGTGTAGTGGTCAGATTGACAGCCAAGATCAGCCATCACAGGTGACTATCACAGGTTGCCCTTGCTGGGAACAACTGTAAGAACTCTCCAGATGTTGGACCGATGATGGACAGGAAGAGGCATGGCCTCTTTCCTTGATGAAGCTACAAATTCATGACTCAGGACAGCAGACATCTAGGACCAGAGTCCCTCCCTCACCCATAGACTCTGTTGTTCAATCGGTTTCTGGAATGCTGGGCTCAGCTCCGTGGCCTTTTCCTTCGTGATCTGAACCAGCCCCTTAGCTTCCTTAAACCTCTCCTATTTCATGTGTCAGAGGGTGTGATCTCACACCTGGAGTCAGTAGTGGGGCTTCAGTAACCCAGGAGATTGGCACCTGAGGTACTTAGGGTATGGAGGAGACACAGCACAGATGTTAGCTCCCTCATTCCTGCAGAAGGCCTCTACCACTTTTCAGAAAACCACACCCTATTAGAGAGTGACTAAGAGGTCGAGTTTCTTACACTCTTTTCCAGTTGGCTGTGGATAAGCCACCTCTCTCTCACATCCTGGAAGTGTTCTGGAGCCCGAGGGTCCGAGTTAGAACCAGGGTCTTTCCCCTCCCATCTTCCCCACGTGCCTTCCCCCCACCCCCAAGCCTGGCAGGAGGCCCCGTAAGTGAGCAGCCCACTCCGTGACCCACCTAGAGAGGCCTTCCTGTGCTGGCTTATATATGCTAATAGGCCTGACTTGTCCTGGCTTGTTTGTAGTGATTTGTAGAGGCATTTATATGCAAATACTATCAACTTGCTGAGTTAATTATCTTGTGCCCTTCCCCCCCCCCCAGCCCCTCTCTGGCAAGGCCTCCCAGCCTGACTGGCCTGATCTCTTTCAGCCTAGAACTCTTCCTGTCTTCACCCCTAGTCTGTCCCCTTCCTATACCAGCTGGCCTGGTCACAGCGTCTTCACTGCAGGGTTGCCCGTCACAGGAACCATGTGGTCAAATGTGCCAAACTGGGCATGCCAGTGATGGGCCTAGTTTCAGCCTTCCTCTGAGAGGCAGCCTGTTGCCTGCAGAGGAGCCCCGCTCTCGAAGTGCTGAGCTTTTAACTGTTTTACCAGCTATCTAGAGAAACAGGTGCTCGGCTCTGTCAGTCTCTGGGATTCCGTCTTTAGTCTAGTGAAGATCACAGCTTTTATGGTCATTTTCATCTTCCCGTTTTTAAACAATTACCACTTATTAATTCTGAGTCGGATGGTGAGAAGCTATTCCAAAAGGATGTACCTCCTTGCTCCCAGTCCTGGGAAATAGGAGTGGCTCTCAGACCAAGCTTTCTATTGACATTTAGGGGGTGGATGATTCCTGGTGGGGGGCACTTATGGTGAGCATTTGTCTTGCTATATTTGCATATAAATACCTAAGCATTCGGTAGCATCCTTCACTCAAGTGGCTTCTTTCTGGCCACTTGATGTCAGTAGCTCTCTCTCCTGCTGACATGACAGTCAGACTTGTCTCTAGAAATGGCCTGAGGAGGTAGAGCTTTCACCCCCCTCCCCAGTTGAGGACCACAAGGTAGAGGTAGTCTCTCCAGGGATGAAGAGATGGCAGGTCTCTGGCCTCTCCAGCCAATTTCTTCCTCGCCTGCTGCTCTGCCTGAATTGGGGGTGTGCTAGCTGAGCAGCCTCTGAGCTTGTGACACTGGTAATCAGGTGGTTCTGGGGGACTTAATTTCATGGTAGTCTTTTCAGGGTCTGGAAACCCGTAGTCTCTCCTTTCGAGGCATAGTGGTGAGCTGGCGTTTGAGGAGGTGACATTCTTGTCTGTGGCAGGTTTACTCAGTGGATAGAGAGGCAGCACCATGCGTGCGCACACGTCTGGAGGAAAGTATCAGCAGGTCATAGCAGACCTTCTTGGGATTGGCTGCACTTCCGGTGTGAGCCGACAGCGCCTCAGACATCTGGGTTGACTCTGTCCTTTCCGGCTGGAAGTCAGGTCATTTTGTGCAGTTGCTGAGGCAGTCTCTCCCTCCCCTCCTCCCTCCCCTCTTCCCTCCTCTCCTCCCTCCCCTCTTTCCTTTAACCCCCACTCCCGCTGTCTCTGGTGGTGGGTCTTGACTGCACAGATGCCCAGAGCAGTAGCCAAAGAAGCAGGGTCTCTAATCTGTGAACCCCAGGGAGGTCCTCACAGGGAGAGGACCCTGGCCAGGCCTGGAAAAAGGGTAAATACATGAGGGCTCAGCGGTGCTCTTTTGACACCACACAGACTAATGGTTTAGGGCTAATTTTGTGTACAAGGTCCCTTTTGTTAGTCAAGGGGGTGAAAGTCCACAGCTGTGCCTGGAAATTGGGGAAGGGCCGAGTGGGATGGCCTTGTTTTGGAAAGTCTAAATGCAATGCTAATGGCCAGGATCTAAGCGGGTGATGTATGTGCCTTTGACTGGGCCTCCAGATAAGGTGAAGAGAATTTTAAAAGTTACTTTAGTGCAACCTCCCAGATAACTGTATGCCTGGGGCCAGTCACGATTTATGGCCAGCTGGTAGTCATGGGTGTGTGCAGGCCTCACTTTATCTTTTGAGTTTAGGCTCTGTAGCTTAACTGGTAACGCTCTGTTTATCTTTTTGTAGGGGAGAGAGTACAGATGGGTGTTTTGATCAGGTTTTGTTCGTAGAGCTTCTGCTGCTTTAGGGTGCTGCATTCTGGGGTGCAGGCCCCAGAAAGTGTCAGGGCCTTCCAAGGATGTGAGTCTGGGGGAGGGGTGCAGAGGCCTTGTAGAACCCTAGCCCAGGTTCCTTTCCTCTCCCAGGTAAGCCTTTTTGCCTGCCACCTCCAGACTTTCTGCCACCCTGCTGGCAGGCCTGGCCAGCACAGCCAGCAAGCTTTCCCAGTAGAACAGTCCAGTTGTGGGTCATGGTCACCTAAGCTTTTATGGGCATGAGCTGAGCCAAGGAATCTGATGATACCCAGAGAGATCTTTCATCCTACACCGAGGCCTTCTGGGAGAAAAGTTATCTTTCTGACACAACAGGGAGAGGCTCAGCCTCTTAGTGTGGAGACTTTCCTTCTGCCCCAGCCCTGCACCCCATGCTGAGAAATACCCCTAGACTTTGCTTCTGGGAAAAGAAGGGCTTTATTCAGTTTATGTAGACTTTGCCTTTTTATTTATTATTATTATTATCGGCTTGTTTGTTTTTGAGACAAGGTAATTTCTGCTGACCTGGAACTCACTATGTAGACCTGGCTGGTCTTGAATTTACCAGCATTTGCCTACCCTTGACTCCCGACTGGATCCTGAGATTAAAGGTGTATGCTACCATGCCCAACCTACTTTGCCTTTAATAATCAGGTTGTGACATGTGTCACATAAATTTTGTCTTGAAAAAAATTTATTTTATACTCTGTTAAAGTCTGTGTGTGTGTGTGCCCTCAGAGGCCAAAAGAGTGTATAGGATCTACCCTAGAGCAGGAGCAGTTGTGAGCCACCCAGATATGGGTGCTGGAGAACTTGGGTCCTCTGCCAGAGCAGTATGCACTCTTAGCCACCAAGCTGGCCCTCCGGTCTCTTTGGTTGTTTCTTATTTGTATTTAAGAAGTTACAATGTTACATGTCTTAGTTGGTAGTAAGGATAAAATGAAAAGATCCTCTGATCTTTGGAGTTAATCTACAGAAATAATGTCATTGTAGGAAAAACAAACGTAAGCAGGAGGTTTGTGGGTGTCTTTTTCAGGACAGAAGATGGAGCAGACTCCTCCCTCAGACCCCTCACTTTACCTATTAGGTAAACCGCTGCCATCTGCTTAAAAAAAAAATTTTTTTTTTTCATTTTAAATCCTCAAAGACAAAGGGACCTGAAAGCTCAGACCTGTCCTGCCACATTCCTGAGTAATTTGGTTTTGATTAACCCAAGGAGAGAAGTTGGTTTCTCCTAGCGACCAACTCCGGGACGGAGGGGGATCAAAGCGCCAGGAGGGCCGGTGCCCCTCCTGCGAGGTTCCCCTCCTCCCTCCCGCCCTCTGCTGGCCCCTGTGCCCTCCCCCGCCTCCCCCCACAGTGTAGAATCTTGAGCCTTAGCA
>CM053744.1:44330324-44510371 GCA_028658305.1 Pachyuromys duprasi
TGTGTGTGTGTGTGAGAGAGAGTGTGTGTGTGTAAGAGAATGTATGAGGGTGTATGTGTGAGAGAGTGTATATGTGTTTAAGTGTGAGAGTGCTTGTGCGCATGCACGTCTTTGTGAGAGAGGGAGGAGAGACAAGGAAAGTGGGGGGAGAACCAGAACACACTTGTCTGTGTCCTGCAGGGCATTTTTCGAGGGAAGGAAGTTCAGATAGGACATTCTGCTCTTGATAGTAAGAAACCAGGCTCTCTGATTGGCCTCACTGTGACTTTCTTCCCTTTAACCCATATTCAGTAGCTTTCCTTGACGTTCGTAGAGCCTTGCCATGGGGTGTGACATCTCAGAGGAACGTGTGCCACTTTCTAGAGCTGATCTGTCTCCTCCAGGACTTGAAATTAGGTGATGGGACTTGGGGACACTGAGATGATCCAGCCAGTTAGAAGTGGGTGCCTGGGAGTCTGCATTGTAGCTTCACGATGATGCTTCAGACAGACAGGAAGAATCCCAGTCCGACAGGAGAATACGTTGCTCTTGCAGCCCAAAGAGGAGAAGGGTAAGCCAAGGTTCTGGAAGAACAAGGCCGCTCAATAGAAACAACACAGTTTTATGAAGTTTTAAATGAGATTTCCATAAAGTTCCCTACCAGGCAAGTTAAAAAGCACAACAAAATTAACTTAAGGATGTGGCCATTTAAACCAGAGTCCAGTATTTGAATGAGATGCTCTTCCTTTGGCTTTAAGTCCCCAAGGCCCTGTGCTCTCTCCTCACAGCACACCTCTGTTCGCATCAGTCACATGGCACGGATGAAGTGGTCACTTGCTGTGGACAGGGCAGGTTTTAGTAGGTGGAATTCAGTGACTCCTGGATCCTTCCTGAGGTTCAAGAGTGTGGGCCGAGTCTGCACACAGCTTCTCAGCCCCTCCCCCTCCTTTGGGGTGACTGGGAGGGTCAAATATGACAGTTGCCCTCTGTTGCTTCAACAGTCTGTCTCAAGGTGGAGCAGGACGGTCAGTAGCTGCGAGGGGACTGCTTCCTGCAGGGCTGATGAGGACACAGTCAGAACCCAGCCAGCGTGCCTCACTCCTGGGCCTTACAACTTGGAAGGTTGGGCCAGGAGGGTTGCCATAAGTTCAAGGTCAACATGTGGGGCTACATAAGTGAGTTCCAGGCCAGTCTGGGCTACAGTGAGACCTTACTTAAAAGAGCAAGGGGTGCTTGCCTGCGTGAGTAGGGAGAGGGATAGCAGAAGCAGTCCTTGACACATGTGTGTGTGCTGGGGGTTTTACCCTCAGGCATGCCAAGCAATCTAAGCCCTTTGGATAATACAGTCTCTCCCCCACCCCACCCCTTTCGGTAAAGACAGGGTCTCAATATGTAACCTTGGTCTGGAACTCACCGTAGACAGCGCTGGTTGTGAAAGCCTAGAGAACCATCTGGCTCTGCCTCCTGAGTGCTGACACGGTGGTGGGTTTTCCCGCCTCCTTTTAATATATTTTAATTTTATGTGTTTGGGGTTTCTCTTAGACGTGTGTCTGTACCATTTGTGTGCTAGAAAAGGGTGTCTGATCTGTGGAACTGGTATAACAGACAGCCGTGAGCTGCCAGGTCTGTACTAGGAACCTGGTCCTAACCCTGGTCCTCTCTATGAGAAGCCAGTGCTGTCGACCACTGAGCAGCACCCCAGCCCCACCTTAAAGCTCTTTGTAAGGTAAAAGCCAGACAAACCATCTGTCAGAAAGAAGTGCTGTGAGAGGCATGTGTCTAGAGCATGCTTCGACCAGAGTGGAGATAGGCGTTTCTGCATTCACACCACAGCCATCCCGCCCCTCTCCTTAGAGCCGGTGGTAAGAGCAATTGTACTTAGGTATGACCCAGGTCACTCATCAATTTCTCCTCTTAGCCCATCCAAGGGCCCCCTCTGGGAGGCTAGTGGAATTTGTGCTCTTGGTAAAGTAGGTGAAGTAGGTATGTTGGGGTTTTATCTAATTCCTTTAACAGGCTGGCCCCCTGGGGAGACAGGGAAAAAACCCAGAAAGTAAGAAAAAGAAAGGCAGAAAGAAGAAGAAAGGAAGGAAGAAAAATACTGTAGTGTGAGGTAGAAGGGCCCTGGACTGGCCTCTGCTGGGGACCCAGCATTGCAGCTGTCTGACCCTGGGTGAAAAGTTCAAATCTGCATTTAAAAGGAGTGTCATGACCCCCCTCCCCACCCCTTCCCCCAGTCAAGTTGAAACTGTTCACGTTTTTTCTAGGATATGATCTGGCTTCAAATAGCTTCAGTTCCCTTGGCCAAGACCTGAAGATACTGTGGGGAGGGGCTTTTGAAAAGGAGCTTGCCTCCCTGAGTTCTTAAACAGCAGTTTTTTAAACAGCAGTGGTCTTTGAGGACCAGAAAGGAGAGGAAATTGCTTCCTAGGTCAGACTTTAAAGCCCTTAGCCAGGTTCTTCAAGGCCATTATGAGCTTTGTGGGGCCCTGGGAGGTGGAGAGGGGTGGCATCTGATGCCCCCAAAACCCCGTCTCCATGGAGGTGATGGCTTGTGTTCATAGTTGGAAGAGATGCTCCACTGTATCCTCTGATGATTGAGGGCCGTCTGGGTTTTTCTCAGAAAGCACCCATGACCTGGTTGGACAGAATTAAGATGGGCCCAGTGACAAACTGGTCTGGGTAGGAAGAGGGCTGTGGTAATGCTGTATTGGGGTGGGGATCTGAGAAACTGACCAGCCACTTCCTGCATAGAGGGGGCCTGCACTGATTTGTATATTGGACATTAGGTGAATGTAAACAGTTCAACCTCTCCCATTTTACATCCCTAAAGTGTCTGAGTGTGAATACAAATGGGTATTAGGCCCCCTGTGGTTTCAGTTACTTCCCTCCACCCCCTTCCTGGTGCTAACCAGCCTTTAACCTGCCCAAGAAGGAGGAAGACAAAGTTATTTGCAAGCCTGGAGCCTGGCTAGCCTTCTGGAGGCCACTCACAGGCTTTTGGCTATTTTGCTCTCTAGTCTGATGGAACAAGTGTTTGCTAGGCCCCCGGACTTTGTCAGGTGCACTTGGAAAGCTAGGAACTGGGTTAAGGTGGCCCTTTAGCTCTGCCAAATGGTAGCACGCACCCTTGTTTCCTTCTTTTCCAGCCTGTTTGTTTGCTTGCTTGTTTTGGAAAGGGACTTGAACCCTGGAACCTTGAAAGCACATTATGGTGTCTGTAAGACTCCTGCCTTCTAGAAGGGGAGTTTATTCAGTTGTTTAACAGCACGTTTGCCTGCTCTTTAGGAGATCTTAGAGTGCACAGTCTTGAGGACTGTGGCAGGCCACCCACTTGCCCAGATGCTTCTGGGATGTGCCCTGTGTTAGTATGCTGGCGTCCTTCTAGAACACGCACACCACCTCCCACTGAACTCCACACCCTCTCCTCAGTTCCTGGAAGGGGCTACCTTCCTTTGCACCACAGGGCCGCTCTGACCCACAGAGGAACAGGTCGTTCCCCTCCCTGTATGGTCGGGTTCTGGTTCATGTGTTCGAGGCCTGGACAATTCTGTTCCTTGTGGTGGCCCTGTGTCCAGTCACGCCATCACAGGGGCATTTTAATTAGCAGTGCCTTAGTCATTAGTGAGTTATTGTTTTTGTCTGGAAACACTTAAGTACTGTTTACTCGATGTCTCAACGAGATGCAAAACAGCAATTAAGCAGAAATTTGTTGTATGAGGCAGGGACCAAAATGGATCGTCACAGGCAAGTTGTGGTTCCTTCAAACCAAGGAAAATCGCTTTCCCCTTTGGCCTCCTGATCATTGGAATGCTCCAGATTCTCCGTTTCTTCCCTGACCTGCCCCCTAGAGTTATTGGGCAGAAATACTTGGGAGCCTCCTGGTTTCACTGGTATGGACGCTCAGGCTTGAAGTGCTAATGTTTACATTTCTTCCCTTGACATTTTTCTTTTCTTAGTGACCTGGGATATTTCGAAACCCTTTCATATGAAGATTAACTGTTTGTGATAACTTCTCCATACCCCCGTGTGTGATGATTTATAGAACCCGAGTCTTTTCTCGTCATGC
Organism: Pachyuromys duprasi; assembly: GCA_028658305.1. NCBI lineage: Eukaryota > Metazoa > Chordata > Mammalia > Rodentia > Muridae > Pachyuromys > Pachyuromys duprasi. The sequence goes on from CM053744.1 coordinate 44,334,373, forward strand.
TTCTTGAGACCATATGTCCTTGTTAGTCTCACAGAGTCATTGTGACCTTTTGCCAACGGGGGATAGTAGGGTAAATATCTCCCTTACGCTTACCTTTTTTTTTTTGAAAAAGTGGACTAGCGAAGAAGAAGTTAAGAGGATTTCAGGCTGAGGAATAGCTGGAGAGGCAGTTGAAAGCAAGACAAACAAAATAAAACAAACTCCAAGTTGAGCAGGAGGGGGTTTCGTGCGACGGCAACTTAGGGAAGTGGCACTGAACCTGGAGGAAGCAATCTGCTGCCAAGCCACCATCCATTTCATCCCATCTCTGGAGGATTGTGGAAAATGGAATCCCATGAACAAGCTGGGGGATCCTGCAAGGATGAGTGGCTAGTTAACTCTGAATAAACACATTGTCAACCTTGGGCCGGAGTCAATTCTTCCTACTCAGTTCTGCAGTGGGGACCCTGGTTTCCCACCGCTCGGTGGCTCTTCCTGCCTCCTCTTCTTCTTACCACCCCCCTTTTCTCTTTTCCTTTCAAACAATATCTTCTGACTTCCAGATTTCTGATAAATTGATAAGAGGCATCGAGTGAGTCAATAGAGCTGTAGACACTTTGCCAATATAACCCCGGCTCTATTGATCTGCCAGTAAATTAAAGTCTTACTTAGAGGCTGCCAATATTTCTAATCTCCTGCCTCACCAATTACATCCTCCCAGCTACCTGGAAGAGGACTTGAGCCTTTGAACCTTTCTGGTGGTGTTTTAAGGGGTTTACTCCCTTTCTGTGGGGTCCTGGGAGGTGCTTGCCTTGCATTTCTGCATCAGGGGCTGTAGAGGGAAATGAAATCTGTTTATATCCTTACAGGATCTGTTTTCGTGCTGTAAGGCTCATTAGTAGGAGTTGTTGGCAAATAGATTCCATCATGGAATCTTCTGCTTACCCTTAGATGGGCTCTAGACTTGGAGGTAGAGAAGGGTGAGGGGGCAGTCGATTTTAAGGGTTCCCCTCGGCATGTTTTGTGATTGTCTTCCTCTTAAAAATTATGCAAAAGTGGTATTCAATTTTACCCTTAACACAGGGAGAGCAGAGAAGTTTTTATTAAAATCTAGGTTGTTAGTGCTTATCAAAACACCCAAGCAAACACGAGAGTAGGCGGAAGAGAACCAGGAAAGCCAGGAGAGCCGTGCTGACGATGTCTGTGGACCAGCCGTGAGCACATGTGGACACTCCCCTCCCCCTTTATTGGGTCTCATGGTTGCTTTGCATTCGCCTCATTGGATCGGGAGAATGAAGGAGGGAGAAAACTTTTGTGCCCATTGTAGTTTTTGCTGTGGTTCCTTCTCTGCCAGTCTTCTCTCTGGACTCCCCCTCACTTGTCTGAGGTGAAGTAACAAGAGCTGCCTGAGACTGTCCACTCAGGGATAGTGGTACTTCAGAGTTCCCTGCCGGGATCCCCACTTCCTGTAGTAGCTGTGTGAGCAAATCATTTGTCTGATAAGCCCTTTTCAAGTACAGTTTGTGTGATTGGCTTTGGGAAGAAATTGCCAGATGAATGTTGTGTTCTTTCTAATACACTAGAGCAAAAGAAGGAGGAGGATAAAACAAGAAGGAAAGAAAGAAAGAAGGAAAGAAAGGGAAAAAAATCAATGGGAAGGATAATTCCTTCTCTTTTGTCTAACACATGTGTTTGTGTTTCTACTTCTGGTGTCACACATAAAATATTTTTTTTTGATGGAAAGTCCAGTCTTTGGAGGCCTGTCTGTTCTCAGTTATTCAGCGGAAGGAACTATCAGGAGGTCTTTAGAATAAAGACCAGCTTCGACTCTGCGGCTTGATGTCCAAGAGGAAGGTTCTAGTCTTTCCCTTTCTCTCGTGACCGTGTTTCCTCTTCTTACCTAGCCTTCAAGTGCAAGAAGTTCAAGGTGACTATGGGTTAGGTAGGAAGCTTGCTCTTGGGGTTCTTCAGCTGGCAGAATCAGGGGACCCCATGGATGGTAAAAGGTGACGAGAGAGAAAGGGGCCTCCCCTTCCTACTTGATGCCTTGAGGAAGGAGGGGCAGAGTGGAGAAGCAGGGATACCTAAGATGGCAGCATGGGGGGGGGGCAGGAAGGAAGCCCTGCTCCATACAAGGCTGAGGCCCCCAGTGCAGGGTCTGAAGGGCCTCTAGGTGCATTGCTTTGGCTCCCTTAGGCTGAGTGAGTGAAGATGATGTTAGACAAGGAGAAACCCCAGGAGGTTGAGTTTGACTTTCGCCTTTGTTTGGACTGCATTGTATTGGAGGAGGGGTTTAATTCTTGTTCACACCTGTCGGGGCTGAAGGCTGGCTTTGAGAGCAGTTTGTAACAAGACTTCTGTTGTTGTTGCCCAAAAAGTTTCCAGCTCACAACAGAGGAACTTTATTGTAGCAACTTGTTAATGTTCAATTAGGCAAATTCTGAGTGCCCCGGGGCCCAGTGGCAGGGTGTGCTAGCTTTCTCTGGGAGGCCTACTGCCCTTGTTCCCAGGGATGGGACGGGGCAGGCAAAGCCTTCTCCCCTGGCTCTGGATGTGGGGGATGGGGGACAGTAATAGTAAGATCTTTCCTCAGTCTAAGAGGCCAGTTGAGGTTGGTAAGGACGAAGGGAGCCATTTCCCAAGGCTCTCGGAGGCTGGTAGTGAATCTTCTGTTATGACAGCCTCTGTCTGTTCGCACTTGGTGCTCCTCCCCCTTGGGTGTGGCATGGGTTGTGCCCGATGCACTGTTTGCCTGTGGGTTGTGTGGCTGTAGGGACAGCTAACCTGGTTTGTGGCAGCCCTGTCGCCCCAGGCTGTGGAACCCTGTTGTTTTCAGGAATCCCAGTGAGTTCTTTGCCTTCTTCCTAGCTGTTTCATGAATGAATGAATGAATGACCTGCACTTTGGTGTTATTTTTGTTTTGTTTTGTTTTTTTCACCTCCCCCTGCCCTGAGGTCTTGAGCCCACTGAAAGGCACAGCCAAGAAGCTCTTAGCTCTGAAAAGCAGTTCTGACTGGGAGGAGCTTGTGAGTGTCCACCAGGGAATGCGGATGCCTGACAACTGCCTTTCCGTGCTAGGAAGGTATACAAACTAAGGAGGGCAGTGGACTGGGGACTCGGACTGCAACTATGCCGGAGGGTCTCAGGGTCTGTCTCAGGTTCCTTGCCCCTTCTTGTCCTTCCGAGGCCCACTGTCAGCCTACCTTCGGAGAAGGACGGGGCAGCAGTGGCGTTTCCTTCTCCTGTCTCTGGGAAGCCTTGGTGCTGGCTAGCCCTGGCTGTAAAATATTGCCCCAGTGGCAGCTGTGCTCCACAGTGTTGAGGGATGAGCAGGGTAAGGCTCCAGCAGTGTATTAAACACTAGTTGAGTGCAGGAGGGGCACTATATCACAGGAGAGAGATAAGCAAAGTTCTCTGATAGTGGATCAATAAAGGTTAGTGACATCATATCTCAAAGTGAGGGAACCTGCTTTCCACACAGCCATTTATCAGATCCCAGCCTGGAAGGGCATTAACCCTTTTCCAGCCAGACTTCTGCTTGCTGAACTAAGTTTCTTGTTTCAGGGGCTGGGGTGGGGGTGGGGTCATGGAAGGGATGCTATCACTTCCCACTAATACTGTGTTTAAGGGGTCTTCACTTGCTGGTTATGCAAATGCTTTCTGCAGTTAACCTATGAAACCAGCTGCCACCGGCTGAGGCACGCATGGAGTGTTTATGGAAATTTTCTTTACTTTGAAATTCGTGCCGAAATCCCCATAAAAACTGTTTCTGCTGGAGTCTTAACACTGTGCCCGCCTGTTCCAGGCCGAGCAGCTGTTACTGCTGTCGGGTTCGGGAGGCCCCTGTTCTCATGTTTGATGTTTAATAATCAAGTCGCTTTACACCTTTTCTTCCAAACTTTTAGTTAAATTTTTTTTTGATAGAGGTTGATATTAAGCACGTCCCTCTCCCCCCACTTTCCTGCAATCAAGTAGTTTTGACTGGAACACAAAGTCAGAATTGCTTGAGCCTGAGAATGAACACTGTTTATCCTTAAAGACTTAGTGGTTTCAATATCTTGAAGTCTCTCTTTGGCCTGGAATTGGCAAGCTGTAGCTGTTAAAGCAGACCTGCCCCCCCATTCCTATTTTATTTCCTTTGGATTAAGAATGATTTAAAAAAAAACATTTTTAAATGTTGCGTGCATGTGTTCATGGAATAATACTATCGCGTGACACATGGAAATGTGTAGGGAGCCTGTTTGTGCCTATCAGTATTTGCTGGCACGTGCCTGTGCTTGGCCATTTCTGTGTCTAGGATGGCTTTTGCGCTGCAGCATGGCGAAGCTGAGCCTCATGAGGATGTGGCCCACAAGGCCTAAAATAGGTACCTGGCTCTCTACAGAAATTCCCTGCTGAGCCTCTGCCGATTTGCTGTGTGACCTTGAGCAAATTGTCTGTCTGTCTGTCTGTCTGTCTGTCTGTCTGTCTGTCTGTCTGTCTGTCTATCTATCTATCTGTCTGTCTGTCTGTCTGTCTATCTATCTATCTATCTATCTATCTATCTATCTATCTATCTATCTATCTATCTATCTATCTGTGTATTTATTTGAGGCAGAGTCTCTCTATGTAGTCCTGGTTGTCCTGGAGCTCCCTCCGTAGACCAGGCTAGCCTCAAACTCAAAGGACTCGCAGAGATCCACTTGCCTCTGACTTCCTAATGTATTGTATGTTCAAGTGTGTGTGTGTGCGTGTATGTTTGTTTATTGCGGCAGAACCTTTATGAATCCTAGGCTGTTTTCAAATGGCTGATCTTCCTGCCTCAGCCTCCTGAGTGTAGGATTTTTGGCTTGTGCTATCACACCCAGCCTTAATTTTTTTTTATATTTGCCTTCAGTTTCATTGGTCTCTTAAATAACAGTTTGTCTCCTGCTTATTTAAGGGTGTTGTGAAAGTCATGAAAAAAATGGCTTTGAAAACCAGCTTGCATTTGCCAAGTCTGTCATGTTAAATTAGCATGCTTTACTCTGTACACCCAAGTGCTGGGATGTGGAGATGGTCGCTACGGAAATGCCATAGCCCTTCTGCAAGAGCATGAAGCACGCAGAGGCCTCAAAACCGACCCGAGTTGGATGAAGTTTGAGTTCCTTTGTCTCCCTGAAAACTTGGAAGCCATGTGTCTCCCCAGAGCGGACATCCCTCGCTGCGCAGGGGAACGCCAGTGACTCTCTGCGACCACTTGAGAGTCTTATCCTCACAGAGTTGAATCACTTCTCTTTCCTTCCCGCCGGTGATTTATGGATGGGGAGAACAGGCCTTTTCCTGTAGGTCTCTGACTGTTTATCTTTTTCTGTTGGGCCCTGACAATCCGTTGGCTGGGATGTTCCTTTTGGCTGGGCCATTTGGGGGCCAGCTGCCAGTTTCGCAGGCTGGGGGCAGTTGAGGGGCGGGGGCGGGGCGAGGCCAGAGATTTCCAGCCCAAAGCTAATGGGAGGATGTCCAGGAGGGAAGTGTATTTTCACTGAGGAAGTGTAGGTATTAGAGGAGGTTGGATTACTGTGTGATTGTGCTGTCAATATTGCCGTATTGAGTCTGTGAGAGCCGGCACAATACAGGGAGACACTTAACTCAGTACCGCTGCTTATTGAGAAGCCAATAGCAATTTACTTGCTGACACTTGACATCAAATCCATTCCCAGAGGTGGAGCTCCTGCAAACCACCATGGTGTTCCCTCCCTTGCCTGGGCCCCTCTCCTACCTTGGGGGTCCACACAGTGTGTGCATTCCTCTGTGTGTTGTGTCCCACATCCTGCCTGGGCCAGTGTCTGCTGCTGGCCAAGGGAGGACTCTGAGTGGGGTGGCCATGGGGAAGATGTTGCTGCTCCATGGTCACAGCTGACAGTCTCTTCCAATCATTCTCTAGTCTGTGTTCTTTCAACAAGTGCTGAAATGACCCTCTCTTGCATCCTCCCTGGGGAGTGTGTTTTCTGCATGTGGGAACTTTCTCCTCTTCTCTCCATAAAGCACTCGGTTCCTTAAAATGGACACATGAGGAAGTCATATGTGGGAGAGAGGCTGAGGAGAGCTGCCCCTCTTCCGGAGCTGGGCGGGCAGCTAAGAGAATGGGCAAGGTGTGCGCACCTGTGTGCGTGTGCATGTGCGTGTGCATGTGGAGGGGAGTAGTGAGCTTGTAGGACCTGTGTTCAAGACATAAGGGGTATGTGATCCTAGAAAGCTGGGATAAGGCAGAGCTGAACTCTCTGGCTCTCCTGTAACTGCTTGTGGGACGTCTCTGCAGAGACATTTGAAGACTAGTGGGTTTTGCCTTCAGACCCCTGTACCTTTGAATAATCCCCATTTCTGGAAGGGAAACCTCATTACAGCACCGTGGTTTAAGGGCGACCAGTTGGAAGCTGTCGCGGGCCCTCTGGTATTGATTTCGTTTTGGCTTTGTGTCCTTTATGCCTTGGGACCGTCCTCCCAGATCTTCTTGGTGTCGCTTTGCCTGGGTGAGCTTGCAAGCAGTAGCTGGAGAAAGAAGAGTTAAGCTTTAGTTGTCGGAATCAGACGGCTCCCCAACCCAGCCCCCATGGGCGGTGCTTAGAGGAGTAAGGAAGGCTTGGTCTGTGAGGAGACCACCATTGATTCTGTAGGTTCTGTGCTTCCATCTGGATGCTTCTCCTCAGTTGAGAGATTGGCTGTCTTCTCTTCTTCATGGGTTCGTCCCTTCCCCGGCTGCATTCACAACAAAACCCTTCACCGATTTTCTTTCTAGCAAGAAAGGCAGAGCCATGTGTAAGGGATACGTGAAGCAATTCAGCCCTTACATCTTCTCCTGTGACCCAGGGTAAAGACCGAACCCATTTTATTCATTCTCACGATAGGGCCAGATGTGGCAGGCCTGCACATCCCTTAATGATGGTACTTTGTGCACTTTGCTCGTGGGACATCTTTCTCGGAGGAAACGATGTTGCTTGACTCCGTTCTCAGGTGGGCTGGCAGGGCAGATGGAAGCGTGGTGCAGTGCACTTCTGCTTTCCACCATGGTGTGTTGTAGATGGGGCCACGGAAGCCTTTGACCAACACTGTGGTATGCGGTGTCCAAGTATCCTCTTTCTTGGATACTCGTGTGTCTTGAGGATTGACGCATGTGACACAAGCTGACGTGAAGTGTACATGGTAGGTTGCTGAGTTCTGATTTCACAGTGGTCACATTATCCCTTTCTTAAGATCCAATTTTTCTTAAAAAACAAAAACAAAAACAAAACCAAAACAACAAAACCACCACCAACAAAAACCACAGGGGCCAACTTGAAGGATGCTTTAAGCGACCTCCTTGCCCCCATGTCTGCCTTTCTCCCTCCTTTTCTTTTTCAACAGTTGTTTTATGTTTCATGTGTAGGTGTGTTTTGCCAGCATGTATGTCTGTGTAGCACATGAGTGCTTGGTGCTTTGCAGAATGAGAAGAGGGAATCAGGGCCACTGGAACTAGAGTTAAGGGTGGTTGTGAGCCACCCTGGGGGTGATGCGAACAGAACCTAGGTCCTCTTCACGAACAGAGGGGACTCTCTTAAACTCTGAGCCATCTCTCCAGTCCCGGACTCCCATTTCTATGACGTGTACAGCTGCTGCCCTCCAGGCCACTGGGAAGAAGTTTAGGATCAGCTAGAACTGTCTGTGTGGGGCAGCAGGGATTCATGCTCACAAAGCGGAGAGGTTGATCCCGTTCCTGGTAGTTCCTTGGTCGCGACCACAGTCGGTTAGGCTGTGGCGCGAGTGGAGTGGCTGGCTGGGAAGGTCCTTGTGTCCAGGTTGGTTCCTGACAAGTGTAAAGACGTGACAGCCATGACATTGTCTGGGACCAGCTTATAGGCCCCAGTTCACCCAGACACAGCCTCATGCACTTTCCAGAACTGAAGCTGGCCTGTCTCATTTTTGTTTTGTCTAAAAGGTACTCTCCGGGGCCTGAGGTTGGTGCCTTGGCACTGTGGCTTTCCGCCTTCTGTGTTAGCAAAATTTGAGGAGGCATGCTTATATTACCTTCCCTTCACCAGAATGTCTGGGCCCAGCCTTTCACCCCCGTCCCCGGCCCTCTGCCTTCTCGTTCTTGTATCTAAACCAGTATACTCTGAACCTATTGTGTTTGCCCTTCCTGCATCTTTTTCTGTCAGGTAGACATGATGAAGATACGGCTCGCAGGCAGAATCTGGCCTGCACATATGTTTTGTTCAGCATGTACCACGTTTTTAAGATTAGCTTAATCTCAAAATCTAGATTGAACCCTTCTTTTGAAAACAAACAAACAACAAACAAAAAGGTTTATCCACTTCTTAGTGTTCAGAGCAAAAGTTGACTAGATCCAAACAGGGTTTGCCTCTCCTGGCAGGGACATGCAGCAGAAATAATAATAAAAGAAAGAAAAATATATCATTTAATAATATTTAATAACAACAATTTGAGAAAGGGAGGTTCTTGTTGTAAGTTCAGCTGGCATTGAACCTGTCATCCTCCTGCCTCATCTTCATCTTTCTGAGCACTAGAAGTAGAGGTATGTACCACTATACCGTGCTGACACATTGCCTATGTTTGTTTGTTTTTTTTTTTTTCCCACTTTTAAGACATGGTTTCTCTATGTAGCACTGGCTGTCCTGGACTCACTTTGTAGATCAGACTGGCCTCAAACTCACAGAGATCCGACAGCCTCTGCCTTCCCGGCTGGCACAATTTTTTTTTTAGGGTACACTTTCTTCTCTGTGCCTGCCTGACCTGTGCCCTCTGCAAGTTCCAGGGACTGCAAGTGGGGTCAAAACCAGAAATCCTTTGTTCCACTCCTACTATTTCATCCTTCCTCAAGACACAGCTAGTTACGTAAAATGCTCTATCCTGGCAGATTTTAAACATTGTGAAGGAGCAGGATCATGAGGACAGTGATTTGCAGATTGTTTGTGTGGGTGGTGGAGCGTTGAGGAAGAGGCCTTCTGGGAAGGTGACATTTGAGAGACTGGTAGGTGGAAGTGATGTCGAGATTTGTAGACAGCTGGGAGACTCCTTCTCAGGCCTGAGGCAGATCCTGCCCAGTGAGGGGGCGGGGCATACCTGCTGTGCAGAGGAGCAGCAAAGCAAAGATCTGAGCAGATTTCGGAGGCCGAAGGCTCCCCTGATGACCGTCCGTGTACCCCGAGTGGGATGGACACGTGGGGAATCATTCTCAGGAATGACTGGCTTGTGTTAAAGCAGCTGTACTGGGGTGATGGGCAGAATTAAGGAGTCTCCAAGGAGAGGGTTGCAGGCAGCCAGGTGGCCCTGCCAGGCTGGTCAGGGCACGTGGGTCAGGTGTGGTATAGCTGTTTGGAAAGGCTGCTCTGACAAAGTGTAGCCCAAAGCAACAGAAATGTGTCCTAACCATGGTTCTGGAAGTAAGGAGTCTGAAGCTCAGGGTGCCAGCAGGACATGCACTCTTTGTACATCTCCAGGGAGGGTCCCTCCTTGTCCCTGCCTAAGCATCTTCTGGTGGCTCTTGGAAGTGCTTGACATTTGTTGCCCCAGAGCTGTGTCACTCTGGTCTCTGTCTCCATCTTCTAAAAGCCTTGTTGCATGTATGTCTGTGATGTTTTCTCCTCTTCTTCCTCCTCCTCTCCCTTCAGCTTCTGCTTTTTCTTCCGACTCTCCATTCTCTGTCTTGTGTTTCTCTTCCCTCTCCCCCTTCCTCCTTTAAGACAAGATCTAGTTTGTAGCTCATGATGCTTTTTGTTGTTGTTTTGTTAAGGGTTTTTTTTTTTTATATGTATGCCTGCATGCCTGCGTGTGCACTTCTTGTGTAGTTGGTGCACACGGAGGCCAGGAGAGGGCTTCAGCTTCTCATAGACTGGAGGTCGTCAGCCTCCACGTAGGTGCTGGGAAGCGAACCTAGCTCTCCCGCAAAGGCGGTGAGTCCTTTTAACTGCACAGCCGTTTCTCCAGTACCTGCAGGTTGGTTTTGAAACTCGAGATTCTCCTACCTCAGTCTCCTGAATAGCTGGCATTGTAGGTATGTGCCTGTAGCCTCTTCCCTCATAAAGGTACCAGCCGTTGATCTAAGCACCCACCCTACTCCTCTTCCAGCACAGTTAATTTACACCCTCCCAGACTAATTCCATTCTCAGACGTGGATGAACAAATTTGGGAGGATTCTATTCAACCTGCCACAAGTTCTTATCCTCTGGATATCTTTTTGAAAGGAGTGTGGGGGTGAGAGTAGGAAAAGTCAAGGCCAGCTGTGACTTCGGCTGAGCCAGCCCTGGTTCTTGATCCTCAGGCCCCATACTGTTGAGTGGACCTTGCCATACTGTACCCATCTCAGTTTTCCTGTACTGAGCAACGACTGAGCAACGACGTGTTCCTCAGCATGGCTGCCTAGGCCCCTGAGTTAGCTGCTCAAATATTTAACTGTTTAGTTATGAGTGGCAGGGAAAGGTGCCAATGTGTCTGAGGAGAACGGGAAAGTAATCTAAGAGGCTTCATTTTCAAAGCTCTTGAGCCTGTTCCCTTTCTGCTAATCCTTGCAGTTGTTCCGCAGGGTATGCAGGGGTGGGAACCTGGCTCTGCGAGAAACTCAAGTTGCTAAGTGTCTTCGGGGAAGCACCTAGCTCTTGGGTTACCTCCGGTTTAAAATCCAAATGGACAGAGCCGGCACTGAAACACAAAGGGAGGTAAAGGTCGGCTGGACGTCCATGGAGCACAGGGAGACATTCGTTCTGTTACATTCCATTTTAGCTAGAGTTCAGTAGGTGAGACAGAAAAGGGCCAACAGCCATACTTGTAGCTTCCCGACCTTACCCCTGATCCAGCAGATCCTTGAGTGGGAATAATGAGGAAATCACGGGCCATTGAGGAATTGTTGGAGACGGCTTCCCATTGGTCGTCTCACCTAGTTGATTACAGTTTTGATCATTTAACTGCTGAGTTAAGGTTGACAAGCACCTTCGGTAGCCATACTGTGGCTCTGGTGGGGCAGCCAGGTGACATAGTGATTTGCTCCATGGGCCCTGTGTTTCCCACTGCTGTGTGTGTGTGTATGTGTGTGTGTGTGTGTATGTGTGTGTGTGTGTTTTAAATCAGAAGTTGAGCTGAGGCTATTCTTGATTATTATGATTCTCTGCCCCATACAGGGATGGCTTTTCTTCCCAACTCAAGGTGGTGTTCTTCTGTTTTGAAGTTTCTTGTAAGTGCTCAGTTTCGGCCCTTTCTTCTTGGTAGAATGAAAGCCACATTAGCCTGCTTATGGTGTCCTTGGGCAGTCCCGTTTGATGTGGTTTGAGATCGAGTTCCGATTGCTCAGGCAAGCGTAGTGCCAGTGGAACGCTTCTGTATGTGGTTCAGGACATGGACTGAACAACAACAAATTGAGTGTCCTGGTGACTGCAGAGTAAGTGGTGTAGGGGACACTCAGTACCTGTGATGCCCGTGAAGGTGGCCGTTCCGCATCCTGCTCCACCTCTAAGAAGGTGAAGGGTCTATTCGGGAATTCTCGGGGTTGGGTGGACTTTGTCTTTCAGCAGTGATAAGAAAAGATGATAGCTCCCATGGAGTGTCTCCTTAGTCCCTCTGACAGGTTGAAGGGCTCAGGGCTGGGCCCAGGTGGAGTTAGGGTATACATTATAAAAAACAAAAAAGTGTTTATGTTCTGCCAGGGACGTCAGACAGCGCTCATTTTTTTTTTTTTTTTCCTAACCAGCGGGCAGATCAACTGCCCCAGTCATGGAACGTGAGGACGACATCTTGAAAAGGCGGGTGGGGATGGGTAAGCCTGGCTGCTTTGGGAGGGAGGGCAGAGAAACCTCTCGAGGAACCATTCAAGTTTTGGATGAAGTTGCTTCTTTTGTGCAGTGATGACTCACTGTCGTCAGGTTCATGCCCTTTGGAACAGGAAGGCCTGTGCAAGCTCCTGAGGGTGTGCACACTCGGTGTGGAGCCTGGGCCTCTAGCAGTCGGGTCAGTTTGGACAGGCACAGTGCTGCTCCCAAGAGGTGACAGGGTACGGAGAGTTCAAGCACTCCAGTGCCTGCTATTGTATGGTGATGTGGAGGAGTGTGTTTGTTTGAAGGTGTGTGTATGTGCCCACGCACACATGTACATGTATGTGTGTGTATGTATGTATGTGTATTGATTTGTGCCTGTGTGTGTATGCACAAGTATTCAAATGCATATATGCATGTGTGTGTTTGCACATGCATGCATGTATGTGTGCGCACATGTGTGCACGTGAGTATGTGCATGTATATGTACTTATGTGTATGTACACACATGATTATACATATGTGTGTGTGTGTAAATGGATGGCATGTAAACATAAGTCCATGCTCACAAAGGTACAGATACATATGTACATACATGCAGATAGATGCGGCTGTTTGTAAGGTTCACAGGCCCTTCTGGGGTACAGTGGCCTCAAGGATCATTTTTCTGAGTATATGATATGGGGTTAAGATCCGTGTCACTGACTGTTAGCAACTTGAACAGCGTGAGGCCATGGCCCTCGTTTGTTTGTTTGATTGAGACTGTCTTAGAACTTGTGCAGACCAGGGTGACCTCCTACGGAGACTCCGCCTCTGTCTTCTGAGTGCTGGGATTAATGCTGTGTGTCACTGCCTGTTCTTGCCGGATGTCAGTAGTGCTAATATTTTGCATGCTTGTACCCCGTGTATATACTTGTGTGCACCCGGTGACCCCCCCGAGGTCAGAAGACAAATCACCCTGCAGATCTCTGGGGGTTATAAAAGACCCATGGGTGCTGGGCACTGACTCTGCAAAAGAGGTAAGAGCTCCATACTGTGGAGCCATTTCTCTAGCCCTGCTTTCTCTCCCTCTTTCCCTCCCATCTCCACCCTGCTCTTCTTGAGACAGTGTCTTATTTACCCCAGGCTGGCCTTGGACTCACTCACTACCTAAGGATGGTCTTGAACTCCCCAATCCTCCTGCCTCTGGGATTGCCTGTGTGTACCAACATGCACATATTATTCAGACCTGGGGAAGGACCCCAGGGCTTTCTGCCAGCTGGGCTCTGTACATCTCCAGCCCTTCTAGGGGCACTTTGGTGAGACACAGAGGGGGGGGGGCAGCTTTAATCCAAACCCTGACTTGAGGCAGGATGATCAGAGGTGTATTTATTCCTGTATCCCTCGAGACCCCCAAGGACCCCCAGAAAGGTCCACTGAAGGAAACTCAGGGTAAGCGCGAGATAATGCAGCATGTCAGGCCTCTGAGGTAGGTCAGAATGTCAGTGGTGCCAGCCACATTACTGGGGAACAAGCAAAGCTAGAGAGCGAGCTTTTTTTGGCCCGGACAGGAAGGAAGATGGCCTTCAGAAGAGAACTACAGGCTACAGCCAAAGCAAGTGAGCATTCGAGAACACTAGGGACATCAACAGCACATTCCAATAATTACAAATGATGAAGGCCCTCTTCGGTCTTCAGAGGAGAGAGCTAAGTTTCTCAGGTAGGAGACTCCCAACCCAGCGTGGCTGAATTGAGCACTGAACCCTTCTCAAAGGTCACCTGACGAAGGTGTACTCAGTTTTAGCTCCATTGGTACCGTGCTTGCTTAGGGCACGTGATGCTCTGGGTTCCCTTCCCATTATTCAAATAAGCTGGGTGCGGTGCTGACTTCTCGAAGTCCCCGCATTTAGGAGGTAGAGGCAGAAGGGTCAAAACTTGGAAGATCATCTTCCTCTACATAAAAAGAGTTTGAGACCAGCGTGTGCTGTGTGAGACTCTGTCCCAAGAAACAGAAAAACAATCAGAAAGAGCCAGGGTTCCAGTTAAAACGGATAACCCTTTCCCAGGAAAGAGGAGGTGCAGCTGGAGGCGGGGCGGTGATGGACGTGGTTTGTGAACTCTGTGCTGGCAAGCCAGACTCTCCTAGCCTTTGGTTTTTTGCTCATCTTTCCCAATGTCCCAGAAGACAGAGTGTGCTATTCTGTTGTTGTTTTCTTATTGGAAAGAATGGAGGTTAGGGCCCTGAGGACAGGTTCTGACTGCAGGCGCTAAGGTTTAAAAGAGTGTGTTGTTGGGACAGTGCTGACCAGCTTGCTAGAGTTGGAGCAGTCCGTGTAGGTAGGGCTAGGGTTCCTAAAGGCATCATTCAGCCACACAGCCAGCCAAGGTACCAACAGGGGAGCCTAGGACAGTATAGCAGAGAACGGTGTTGTCAAGGCCTCACATGGCTTGCCTAGGGTCACTATTGAAACAGAGGACAGGGATGAATTCAGAGCATTTTCAGATAGTCCGGTAAGCATTTCTTCTCCTTCCGGCCAGGAGAGGATACTCTCTGGGCATTTTTTAAATTTATTTTTATTTTTTATTTTTATACCTACCTCTCTGAGCCCAAACAAAAACCAGACCCCTGTTGCCCAAATCTGGCTTGGGGTACTATGCTAATCACTGGCCTGGCCTCTCGTGTCCGTGTGTCATATCAGAGTTGCACTTAAGGATGAAGAGCGGCCAGCCAATACCGTGGATATGTGCCCAGACTTGGGTGTGGCAGGGTACCAGGTATATTAGTAACATAGGTGTGGGGTCGTTCTGCCTGAGTGCCATGCTTCTCTCCGGGTGTGAGAAGACAGTCTTACTTAGTTCCTATGGAGGTTAAGGATTGCCTGTCCATGGATGTTCATGTGGGCGAGCTGGCTCTGGTGTTTTGAGATTGAAAAGAAGGCCCTGGGTTAGTTATACCATATGACCCAAGGAAGATGAGGGGCTGGGGCTGGCTTTTGGGGGGGTTGCATCAACAGAGAGAAGGGGTGAAAGGAGACAGGTCCTGTAGCTCCTGGACCAATCAGAAGCCGTGCTTGCCGAAGCTCACCTTCTCCCTCCAGGATTTGTAGTTATATTTTCAAAAGCAGGACACTGAGCAAGAACCTTTTGTGGAAAGTGGTTACTTTTTAAAAAGTACGTTGCCTTGTGTAAGATTGTAGTTCCTCACACAAGTCACCGAACAGCATAAATGTTTAAATCCTGTTGCGTAATCTCATTTATCTCAGCCCTGAAAACCATACTGTAAATCCATCATGTTATTTGTTTAAATGTTTTTTGTTTTTGTTTTGTCTGTTGTTAACATGAAGATCGAGTAAGTGTCAACTGAGGGAATTGGGAGCATGGGTTTGGGAGTGTTTTAGGTGGATAGATGATTTGATGATTTGGCCTGTGATGGAAAGTGCTGGGTAGGTTAGGAATAAGACCCTGGGTAGTGTTCTCTGGGCTGTGTGAGAACAGTCTATACATGGGAGCCGCCTAGGCAGTTGCTCTACGGCAATACAATTTCTGTCTGTCTGGCCTTCGGTGGGCTGTCCTGCGCAGTGCTGTGCCTCCATTTGGCCCTCAGTGGCCCGTACCTGTGTGCTGTGTAAGATCCAGTCCTGGAAAGCTGGTTCCTCTGTAGGTGTTGGGCAATTGGGGTCGGCGGGCAGCCAGCTTCTGATGTGGTTGGGCTGCCTGGCTCACACCTCTCAGGTGCTGGAGAGATGGTGAGATCCAATGGCCCCAGGCTACCACTGAGGCGGGCAGGGTGCCACCACCTTCCAGAGCCGCCTCCTCTCTTTGTCTTCAGGAGCCCAGTGGGCACGGGCCTGGCTTTCCAGTTCTTCAGACAGGCTGCCTGGCATAATGGCCAGGCTATAGGCCAGCCCACCTGTGGGATGTACTTATTGGGCTGGCCTAGTCTGATTGGGAAGAGAAGCTATCCTGATAGGTTTTTGGCTTTGTTTGTTTGTATATATGTGTGTGTGTGTGTGTATGTATTGTCTGTTTTTGTTAAGTTCAGGGTCTTCTTTTGGGTCAAGTAAAAATGTTTTGTGGTTGTTTCTTTGGCTTGCTTTGGATATTTGTAAAAGTCAGATGCAGTAGGCTATTGGGAGTTTATTTATTTATTATATTTATTTCTATCTCATATACTTGAACCTTAGGGTTTCAGTGCTTATGGTTGTATTTTTGGTGATGGGGGAGACAGGTGTGGACCCTCCTGAGGTTGTCAGGGGCATCCTTGTTCCATATATCAAGAAGGGTTGTGTTGGGATTTTTTTTTTCTAAATGATGGTGTAGTAAATCACTCCAAGTTTGGTGCCCTAAAACAGCACACACTGTCTTACAGCAGGAGCTCCAGAAGTCCACAAAAATCAGTTTGACTAGGTTGGAGTCCAGGTGTTGGTGAGGCTGGGTTCTTCTGGCGTTTGGTGAAACATGTTCTTACCTTTCTAAGTTCTGGGGTGGCCTGCATTCCTTGGCTGCTGATCTTTTCCCTACATGTCTCCCTGCTCCATTCTGTCTTCATGTCTCCTGCGGACTCTGCCTTCTCCTTTGCCCCCGATTTAAGGACTTCTGGGATTGCTGCAGGCCCATCTTGATTATCCAAGATAATGTGCCCTATCTCAAGATCCTTAACTCTATCCCATCTTCAGAGTCTCTTCTGCCATATAAGGTAGTATACTCACAGGTTCCAGATAACTCAGATGTGGGCTCGTTGAAAGGCTAGTTCTCAACCCACAGCAGGGGCGTGGTGGAGGGGGTTGCTTCAGTTGATGGAGAGGGAAACCTCTTTGTGGATCTGGAGTTGGGTGTTTGAAAGGGTAAAGCCAAAGCCACTTCCACCTGGAAGTCTCATGTTCCACTAAAAACTACCTCTTAGGAACATGGAAAGGGGCTTTGATGTGAACTGTGCTAGCCTCCTTCCTTCCCAAGTAGTGTGGTATTGTTTGGCTAAAATTGTAGTAGGGTGCCATCATAAGAGTAAAAGCTGAGAGAGAAGGGGAAGAGAGTGTTTATAAAGGGTTTTCCCATGAGTGTTTGGGTGGGAGGAGCAGGACTTGTTTAGGCACTGTAGAAGGAAGCAAAGGTTCAGGTGAGTGGACATGGTGTGTTGGTCACCTTCAGGGGACAGACAGGCAGGCAGGCAGGCATGTGTGGTGGTGGCTTTCTCTCTACCTTACAAACTTAGTGGAATTGAAATTTTGGGGGTTAGAGTTACTAATAATACCATGGAGCTGTGTATTGAGTTCTAGGTAAGCCTCTCCCTTCACCACTCAGTGCAGGGACTTGAACCCAGAGCCATCTTAACATGAGGCAGGCAGGAGTCCTTCCACTGAGCTAATTATCCACTCTCTAGGTAAGAGTCTTAAAAGGCCGAATTTGGAGTAATACGGTTCCCAGATTATAGCATTCTTTCAAAACTAGAGATAAAATTTATTCCTAACAGATTAAAAAAAAAAACCAGTATTAAGACGTGGGGGCTGGGGCAGTAGCTGCTCTTCCGGAGGTTTGTGTCCTAGCATCCACATGGTTGCTCACATCCAACCCTAACTCTACTTTGATGCTCTCTCTTGAACTTTGGGACTTAGCACAGACAGGTTCCGGTGGTGAATGGGGGTTGCAGTTCCCACTCACTGCTGGATGTGCCCATTCACACCTTGGTGATGGAGAACTGGGACAAAGTCCCCTGTCAGGCAGGGATGGCAGAGAAGACCTGGTTCAGCTGCCTCTGCTTGTCAGTGTTTCTGACATTTGACTGCAAGATCTAGCATGAACACATCTTTTTGTCTGGTGAGCTAATAGTGTCCCTTCCTGTAAAGATGCTTGTTTTGGTAGCTGTAGAAGATGCTTCCTCTTTAGGCACAGGGAGCAGCAGTTTCTAGGCTTAGCATAGGAGCTTATCTGGTAGCCCCAGAATGTCCTTGAAGACCTCAGTGCCTAAAGTAGGGTGTACCCACCCACCAAATTGCACCTACAAAGGACATTGTAATGCTTTTTTTTTTTTTCCAAATTGCAGCATTACCTTTTGGGAAAGATTTATCTTAAATCTTAAAAGGAAGAATCCACCCCTAAATTTACAGTATTAACACATTTAGTGCCAGCCAGAGTGGGACTTCATTAAGTGGCTTCTGGGGTGAACGGATCCAGTAGGGCAGACAGTCTGGACAACGCTACACTGAGGTTGTAGCTTCCTCCCAAAGACAGAGCCGGCATACTGGGCAGACTGGAGATTTCTGGCTGCCAGCTCAGCTCTTTTATGAGGTGTCTAGAGTCAGCTCCCCAGAGAGGAGGAGGCTAAGATGAGGTCACCTGGTCCTGCAGGTCAGCAGAGGAGGCCGTGCCCCGGGGGCTTTGTGTCCAGTGCCGCCATACTGCAGCATTTTCGCTTTAATGCATCTGAAATGTGGATTATACTATTAATTACTGCAGGACAAAACAGGATTAGTGCAGCTGCTGTGCTTTCCCCTCTGCACTTTTACACTTCCCCTTTGCTAGGGACCAGCCAAAAGGGCAGTTGGTTTTCCTGTGGTCTGTCTTTTGTCTTAGCCGCAAGGGGTGCTGAACCTCTAGAGACTGTGGTACTGGGCTTGCAGGGGCCAGAGGTGGGGTGGTTTCCTTCCCTAGAGTTGGGGCCTTTTTTTTTTTTTTTTTTTTTTGCCAGGAGTCTTTTCTTCTGGAGTCTGCAGTCTGGCCTGGCCTCAGTAGGGAGAGTTGTTATAGTCCCTGAGCGATTAGAGTCCTTTGCTCTGTGTTGGGGAGCTGCAGGTTTCCTCAGCTGGTGCTCTGCTCTGCGTGGAAGCCCAGAGGCATCGTGTGGGATTGAGGCTTTCTTATAGAGTCAAAAATTGTATGGCTCAGGGGCTAAAAGTGCAGTTTACATAGGCCCGATGATCTCAATTTGATTTCCAGAAGCCATGCAAAGGTGGAAGGAGAGAATCAGTCCACAGAATTGTTCTCTGACCTCTGCATGCACATGTACGCGCGCACATGTACACACACACACACACACACTCTCACACTCACACACACTCTCTCCTGCCAGTGAGGGTGGAGGCTGTGTGGCCTGCAATGAGGTAATGCCCTTTGTATTTTGGGAAACTCTAAATCCCCGAGCTTGGCTATTGCTCTCTTATCTTTGCATAAAGCGTTATAGATTTTAAGTAATATATGATTACATTTTCTATTTTTCCCATATTCAAGCCAGTGTGCTCGTTTTTCATCCCTATGGAATGAATTTTTTTTTTTTTTTAATGGATGAGGCATTAAATAACCACACCTCACTAACAATGCTCCCAAGAGCGCGTAACTGGGTAGTGTTTGCAGTTCCGTACAATGTAATAAGCTGTCGTGTGCAGTCGTGTGGGTTTCTGTTTACTGGCACCCTGCATTATAGGGTAACATAATATACAGAATTTCCCAGCTACAGAAATTAGAAAGGAGGAAACAGATTCCTTCAACATAAGTTGAAAAGCTGATTCACAGAGTCCAGTTTTCCTGTCTCTCTCTCTCTCTCACAACTTGAAGTGACAAAAGTCTGTGGGAAGGAAAGGAGTTGATGTGGCTGAAAACTTTATCTCAGGTTAATCCATTTGATTTGGGATCGACAGTCACTGGAAGCAGTAATGGGAAGTAGTAATGGCAGCAGAGATGCCGGACAGCCTTTGGGAAGGTGGGAGAGGCTCACTGAGGAAGGACGGGGCAAGCTGGGACTGTTTGTCCCCTCAGCTTCATCCTGTGATTTGGGAGGTTTCCAAATAGCAGCCTGGTTGAATCCCAGTGAACTCATAAGGTTTATTATCTCCCCCCCCCCCAGATTGTATTTTTTCCAAACTTGGAAACTGTAGAAATTACAGAATCGGAGGTCACTTCTAAAAATCCACCTTGTCTTAAGCCATGGCTGTAACATCATAGGGCCAAGCCTTGCTCAGTTGAAACCAACCTCTAACTTTCATTTAGGAAAGGGTGGATACTGACAGGGTAATATTTTTGTGATTTCTGTGGTTTTATTTCATCCACTGAGAGATAGGCTGTTCACTAATTAGCTAAAAGGGGCCGGGGCTTGAGCTCAGTGGAAGAGAGTGCTTGCCTGGGGTTTGATCTCTAGCATTACATAAACTGGGAATGGTGGCACATGCCTGTGATCTCAGCACTTGAATGGTGGCCAGAGAATCACAAGTTCAAGGTTATTCTCAGCTGCAAAAAGCTTTCAAAGTCAGCCTGGCCTACTTGAGACCCTTTCTTTAAAAAACAAAACAAAACAAAGCAAAGCAAAGCAAAACAAAACAAAACAAAAACAAACCAAAAACAAACTGACATGGTTTTGATCACACTTGGGTGAAACTGTGGAGAGTAAAACTTTTGCTTCAGTCAAATCATAAGGAAAACACCAAAGTTCACAGATCCAAGATTTAGGGGTCACTGCCAAGTTTGCATTTAGGAGGATATTTGTAGCTATAAGTCCTTTCATTATTAAATGGGAGAATTAATGGATTTAGCATTCCATTTAGAGTTAGGAAGAGTAAGTAAAATGATATCTTGAGAAAGAATTATAATAAACAAGTGAAATTAATGAGTCTGGTAAATAGAAACATTTGAATTGATAAATCTAAGAGCTACTTATTTGGGGGAAAATAGCAAAGGAATAGGCTAAATCATTATGGTGTCTAAATAGGAAAAGAGAAAAGCCAAATGTGCAAAACTAAAACCAAGTTGGTATCATGGAAAAAAGTATAACATTTCTAAGTTGAATTTGAAATTATTGTTTTGTGAGACAAAATACAGTAACTTAAAACACAAATGTGAAAATTCCAGTGAGGAGACTATTTTAGGGAAATGACTCAGACATCTAAAAATTTAAACCAGGAACTAGGAAAGAAGAAGTTGACATGAGAGAGAGAAAGAGAGAGAAAAAAAGAGAAAGAAAAAGAGAGAGGATATATGAGAATATGAATGAGCATAATAAAAGAACCAAAAGCATTCCTAAAAAGGGCCTGGGATCAGTGAGTTTAGTGGGTGAGGTAAGTTCTTTAAACTTTAGTAGACAAAATAATTGCCTGCTCCGTAAAATTTTCCAGAGCTTAGGAAAACAGACACAGGACTGCAATTAGCATTACAAAATTATCACAGCTCTGGGAACCGGCATCATCCCAGAGAGTGTCCAGAGGAGACAGGAGTGCAGGGTCTCTGGTGGCATGACCCTGGAGTAGTGGACTTGAGTGGCGAAGGCAGGAAACTAATGAATTTCATACTCAGATCCTGACTCAAGAAAGGAGAGAGAATACTCAGGCTTTAGCGTAGGTGCAGAAGCGCCAGATGATAGTCACACATCGATTTTAACTGTCTCTAAAAACAGACATAAGCAGAGGGTTCATTCCAGGAAAATAAGAAGGGCTCAGTGTTCTAATGCCTTTTCTCGAAGGGACTGCATAACTAGAGCAAAGCATCTGCGTTAAAAAGACAGTTTTGCTACACTCAACAGCCCCAGACTCATTAGCAGTGCAGGGCAGGCAACATTTTGAAATGGGGGAGGGAGCAAATACAGCTCATTTCTTTTTCCTGCCTTATTGAATTGGCCAGCGAACCAGAGGCAAATAATAGTTAAAACGAAGCAATGGAAATCATTTGTAGACGATATTGCTTTCCTAGAACACTCAAATACATTGAAATTTGATTAAGGAGTTGAGTTACAGTGTAACATTAAAAAAAAATAGAAAACAAAAACCACAATAAACAAGTGTCCCGGCAACTAGAGAAACTGGATAGAAAATACTGAGCTCACACAATGGAGTGGAATCAAATGGAAATATGCGCAACCAGGGCAGCATTTTGAGTTAAGCGGAAGGAATTAGATGGATAGCCTGTGCTCTTCAGTACTTTTAAGTATCAAGCGCTATGTTAACATTTCCCATGGATTTAGCTCATTCATTTCTCTTAAGAAAAATGTAGTTTGCTGCTTCCTTTAGGGATGAGAAGACCAAAGTCTGGGGAGTTGAAGAAGCTTGCCCTGTGCAGCAGACTTGCTCAATCATCTAGTGGGTGCTTAAAGCATGTCTTCTGGTGTGCTGAGCGCATCAGCCCGAGGCATTCTGCACTGTGGTGTGTTCTGGGATTCTCTAGCTGCAGTTCCTGACATGGTAGGCTGCAGCTGTTCCTCCTCACGCACATTGCTAACCCACTTAACTTGTTGGGGTAAATCTTGAAAGAACAGAAAAGTGTAAATCTGTGTTCATCCGAGTATGCCCACAAGCAGGGCTCTCAGGCCCAGCCCGTCCTGGGAAGGATTTGAACAGGTGATACTGATGTACTGCCCTTAGAAAGAAAAATGCCAGGGGGCCCAGGATTGTGAGCAAGGCCAGCTTGGGATATCTAGGGAGTTTTGAGGCCAGCTTGGGCTCTGTGGTAGAACAGACCCGGATCTAGGAGGATTGGCTGAGCTGGTAAGAGTCATCTTACACACTTTTGACTTCGTTCACCAGAAGCTGTGTTGAAGTTGCTGGGCACAGTGACACAGGCTCATTATTGCAGCGCTGGGAAGATGAACACAGAGGATCCCAAGTGCTCACTCGTCTCCCAGTCTAGCAGAATAGATGAGCTACACACACACACACACACACACACAAACACACAGGCACGCACGCAGGAACACACACTCACTCATACATGTGTGTGCACACAAGCCAAAACTTCTACATGGAAGGCATATTATCAAACTTTAAAGGTATCTGCCAAAGTGGGAAAAGATATTTAAGGCTCACGTGATAGACCAGCTGCTATCAGCATCTTCAATCTGGGAAGAGCTCTGAAAATTGGGGATGGCTAAAAACAGTGGAAAATGGGACAGAAGCAAGGAACGGTAACCCAGGATAAGTTCAGGTCATTCAGAAAGCAGATGACCAGATTCTAGGGGAGGTAGAGCCTTTTTGTGCCTTTCAACCAAGGTTTATTTAATTAGTTTTATAAAGCAAGTGCTCTGTAGCTTGGCCCTGTGTGCCAGGAGCCTTGAGCGTAATGTTTATTTAAGTGTGTAGCTTGTCTTACCACAGTTTCCTCTTACTCTGTTCTACTTTTCCTCTTTTGACCCTACTTCCATATGTCATTTAGGGAGGTGTGTGTGTGCATTTTGATTATATATATATATGTATATGTAACATATATATAACATATATATGTTACATATGTTTGACATGTTATATGTTACATATGTTTAATATATATATATATATAGTTTTTGAGACAGGGTTTCTCTGTGTAGCCTTGGCTGTCCTGGACCAAATTTGTAAACCAGGCTGGCCTCAAACTCACAGAGATCCACCTGCTTCTGCCTCCCTGCGTGCTGGAGTTGACAGCATGTACTACCATGCCCAGCTGTATATTTGATTTTTGAGACAGGGTCTCACTGTGTAACTGTGGCTATTCTGGAACTCACGATGAAGACCAGGCTGGCTTCTAACTCACTGAGGTTCACCTGCCTCTGTCTCCTGGGTACTGGGATTAAAAGTATGTTCCAAAATGCTAGACCAATACATACATACACACACACACACACACAAACACACACTAATCATATGCGTAATTACACATTTATATTGTATAATATATATTAAATATTTAATTTATTTTCCTTTTCCATCTCATCCTCCCTTCCTTCTTTCCTTCCTTCCTTTTCTCTCTTTTCCTTCCTTTCTTTCTTGACAAGGGTTTCTCCATGTTGCTCTGGCTGCCCCAGAACTCCTTTTTGTAGGCCAGGCTGCCCTCTGTCTCAGAGACCTGCCTGTCTCCACCTTCTGAGCACTGGCATTAAACGTGCTAAAATTTATTTTTCTAAATCATTTCCACTGGTAT
Organism: Pachyuromys duprasi; assembly: GCA_028658305.1. NCBI lineage: Eukaryota > Metazoa > Chordata > Mammalia > Rodentia > Muridae > Pachyuromys > Pachyuromys duprasi. The sequence continues at coordinate 44,357,949 of CM053744.1, forward strand.
AGCGTGAGCTCCGTAAGGGTGACATCGGGACACATTTTCTGCGCTCCTCCTCACGTCGCTCAGTAGAAGTCAGTCTCATGACCCGGCAGCTCCATTTATAATAAGGGAATCATCAGAGTTATGCAGGAGAAACTTACGAATGAAGATGTTTATGACAAACACAATTGTGAAAATGCAAACAATCGGAAGGTGTCACAGGAGTGGTTTGAGCTGTGGCCCGTGCACACGGCAGGTGATTACAAATATAGGAAAATGGCGACATCAGCTAGTCAGGCTGTGTGTGCTGTAGAACTTCAGTTTAATTAAAGATAGTATGAAGGAGAGCCTAAAGATTACAATGCATATAAAATGATTAATGAGTAGCTGTTTTTCAGGTATTAGAATGAATACTAGCTCCTTTTTCTTTCTTTATTTGTGTTGGTGTTTTGCCTGCATTTCCTCTGTGGACCACACGTGTGCCTGGAATCTGTGGAGGCTGAAAAAAGGCATCAGATGCCACAGGACTGTTCAGGTGGTAGGACTTGAACCCCGCTCCTCTGGAAGAGCAGCTAGTTCTGTAGCTGTTGAGCCATTTCTCCAGCTCCTCAGCAGGCACTTTTAATCCTCCTTTCCAAACTTCAAACAAGTTACTGTCTATTACTTTTTATTTTATTTTAGTTCATGTGTGTGTGTGTGTGCGCGCACGTGTGTGTGTGCCATTGCATACTTGAGGAGGTCAGAGGGCAACTCTGTTGAGTCAGTTATCTCTTCACATGTTTGGGTACCAAGGATCAAATTCAGGTTGTGAGGCTTTTGCAGCAAGTGCTTTTAGCTGAGGAGCCATCTTGCCTTCCCCCACTTTTGGTTATTTGAGAGGTGGTCACGGTTTATAGCCCAGGCCGACCTAGAACTCACTCCCTAGACCTCACTAGTCCCAGCCGGCTCTCTAACAGCAGCCTTCCCAGGACTAGATGACAGGCAAGAGGCACCGTGCCCAGCTGCTGTTACTCACACACCATAGAAATAAAGATGTTTGGAAGTCAGTGGGAATGTCGAGCCATTTGAGGAGCACTGGGCTGTGGTTGTGTCTGGAAGGCCAGTGGCGATGGTTCAGTTTTGTGAGTTAGTGAGAACCTAAACAGCAGGACCGCCGCACAGAATGTCCTTAGGCTACTTAGCTTTAATTATTTATGATATTTACCGTAAGCATCTAAGGTACGTGTCTGTAAAAATAACGGAAGTCTTAATGACACACAGGCTTGGAGAGCCCTTCTGGAGATCTCTTAAGTTAGTTCTCTAAGTAGAAACAGTTGAGTTGTCCTCCTGGATTTTAGGGTAAAATTAAGTTTCGGCATCAGCTAGGTGAGCAGGGGGAAATGGCGCTGTGCTGAAGAGGATCTTCCCTGTTTGTGGGTTAATCAGTCTGTGTATGAACAGCTGGAGATCAGGTATGGGGCACACCACAGGGTGGATGAAGGGTGCGAGTGGAGTTTTCATGGTAGTGGTTGGTGTGTTTTGCCTGGAGCCCCCTGGATTTCTCAGTGGCCATAGGATGCAACAGGGCCAAGTGCTAGCTCTGACTCCCGCTGTCAGTTTCTTGATTACTGAACGGGACTTAACCCTAGAGCATTCCGCCTTCGTTTAGCCGTCGTATTTTGAAACAACCGGTACCTCTTCGTTTTCAGGCATGTTTCTGGGTTGTTCAGTTGTCACCTGTGAGGATGAGAAGCCAGGTAAGTTTTGTAATGTAACTACTGTGTAGAACAAAATGTGAGCAAAGAGCAACTGTCAGGTGTGGTTCTAGGCACAATCCCGGGCTATCCCACTTAATCATCTCAAAGTTCATCTTTTCTTCTGTAAAACGGAGGAGAGGTCTGGGCACTTCGCTACCCAGTCATACTCCCCTTGGGAGGCGGAAGCAGGGGGATTTCAGTGATCGGGGCCACAGAGCAAGCGTGTGCCTGTAAAAAACGAAGGTGGCATATCAGTTATTCCTTGCCTCACTGCCAATCAAGCTTCCGTTCTTTGCTGTAAACAATCACCTATTGTCTGTACCATCTGTGGCTCAAGAATTAGGTTGGGACTTGGCTGGATCTTCCAGGTTAAACTTTCTCTTGAGGGTGAGTCAGAGTGTTGCACAGGGCTGTGGTCCTATCTGAGTGGGGAAGGACCCATTTCTGAGCTCACTGAGGGGACTGAAGGTCTACGGTTCCTCAAGGGCTTTCAGGCAAAGGCCACTGTTGCTTGTTCACTGGAGGGTACCCTTCCCTGTCACTCAGAAGTGACAGCCTGTGGCTTCTTTCCTGTTCCACTGTGTTGGTGAAAAGCCGGTCAGTATACCTATAGCTAATGCCCAAGGGGCGAAAGGATAACCCAGGAGATAAATGGCAGGAGATGGGTTTTGGGGTGGTTTTCTGTGGAGGCGATTTGCCCTGGGGGTTGAGTGAGGTCATGGTTTGCTAAACCATGAGGAGCAACTTAGATGTTTAATGTTGATTCTGTCTTCTAGTCCCATCCTTAATTTTTTTTTTTTTAAGATACCTTTATTAGAGGAGTCTGTGGTGTTTCGTAGAGACTCTTGGAATAGGTCAGAATTTGGAAGAGGGACTCATCTCAGTATCTGACATCTGTGTGTTGTCCTTTCCCCGTTAGGCCTTGAAGTGTCTTTTGGTTGGACAATTAGATTCATGGTTCTGTGCCCTGCGTCTACTGGGTGTGGTCCATGCAGTGTAATTTGAGAAGGACATGGGAGTTGGGCCTCTGCAGATGTCCAGTGTGTTTTTGTGGGTTAGGCAGCTGTGTAGGGAAACACCCAGGAGCCCTGGAAGCCACAGGCTGGAGTAAACCAGCTTCCTGCAGTTGTCCCTTCTGGTGTCTGCATGTGGCCATTAGGCAGTCGAGGAGGAGGCTGGCCTGGCACGTCTGCTGGTTAAAGGATACTCCAGTGGGTTGAGCTGGGTGCCAGACATTGCCACAACCCTAGGAAATGAGTAAGGAGGAAAAAAAAAAAAGGAAAGAAAAAGCAAAGGAGAGTCCTCCCTCAGAACAAGCTGAGCTTTGTGCAGAGCAGGCTCCAAGTATGAAAAGCCCATTGTTCCCAGATGGCTTTTAATTAATACTCAGCACTCACACCCATCGGCTCGCCAGCAAGAGCCGCCTTCTTCCTCCCTTCTCCACATGCTCTTTGTCCCTCACTTTGGTGCCCTGGGGACAGGTCTAGAGACCCTCGTGGAGGAGAGAGTAGAGGCTGTTGAGCGTTGAGGAGAATTCGGACACACAGTGATCCTAACTCTTTGTTTCTGTTCAGGATTCTTAGTTTGGTATGCCCCTCCACCTGTTGCAAAGAAACCCTCTGAATCTGTAGGTTTGGAGCCAGCTCTGTCCCCTGTGGGGTTCTGGGAAGAAAGCCCAGCCTTGGCCTGCTCCAAAGCTCTGCGCACACCTTTTCTTGCCTACAGCCAGAACAGGGAGCAAGAAGCGAGCAATGCGCTGGTTTCCGTTTCTCCCTGATTGCCCAGCTCTTAGAGATGAATCTGGATCGAGGAAGCTGTAGATTTGCCAGTGATGCTTTCTAGAGCCGATCGTGAGCTCTTTGGATAGATGGGGTCAGCCCAAATTCAGGAAAGAGATGTGTGTCAATGGTGGAAAGAAAATGGGCTCCCTCCACAGTTGCTTGCACTGTGTGTCTGCAGGCTCACGTGGGACCCCTCCTGCCTGGCCCTGGAAGGCTGCTCTACAAGCTTCTCAGTAGCACAGGGTTCCTTCTGTGCAGGAATAGATGGGATGGTCAGATCTGAGCCAGTCTTGCCCAGCCCTGGACTGAGCTTACAAAGCCGGTGGCGTTTTCCTGTGTCTCTCCGTGTGTTATGGTTAAGTAAGGCCCTCCACCAGTCATTTGCCAGTGTTTCATCATTTTGTACGTATCCGTTAAGCAGTGTGTGACTAGGGCAGAAGCAGTTTGATGGGATCATGAGTTAGATCGGAAGGGAAATATCTCTGATGATGCGCAGTGGGCTATGCGGCCAGCACAGGGTTAGTTCCATGTGGCTAAAGACACGGGGTCACTTAACGAGGGTTTTACATCGTGAAATCCCAGAATTCAGCTTAATGATGGACAAGTCCTCGAGAAAAGGTGAGGTGGGCCATCTGGTCTCAGATGTAAACAATAAGGTGTGCAGGATTCCTGGAAAATCTGGCCACTCTAGCACTGGCAAGCTGAACTTGGTGACACGTCATCCAAATACAATGGTGAGTGTTGTGGCGAAGAATCTCTAGTGGGATTTCTGTAGTGTCGTTGGTAAGAAGAACACATGTGAACTATTACAGAGAGGCCAGAATAGAATCCGGGTCTACAATCTCATCAGCAGCCTTCAGTCACAGAGTACACGGGGCAGATGTGGCCACCGAGCACAAGGTAGGTTGTTTTGGGAGCACAAAACTCACTTTACATTTTGTCTAAGAAAGGAGGGCACACCTTTATAAGATCTGTATTGATTGCCTTTGAGATCAGATGCTAGGTATTGCCATAAATAAAATACATTAACATCCAGCTTACCTTTTTTTCTTTTCTTTTAAATATATGGTTACCAGCATGGCGGTGGTAGTGCATGCATTTGATCCCAGTGCTTGGGAGCAGAGGCAGGCGGAACTCTGTGAGTTCAAGACCATCCTGGTCTACAAAGTGAGTTCCAGGATAGCCAGAGCTACACAGAGAAACCCTGTCTCGAAAAACCAGCGTGCGCGCACGCACGCACGCACGCACGCACGCACGTATATGGTTACTAGGAAATTTAAAATTATGTAGATGTCTCCCATAGTTGTTTGTGTTTGAGACAGGACCTTGATATGTAGCTCAGGCTGGTATGTGAGCTCAAGGCAATCCTCATGCCTCAGCCTTCTGAATATTAGAAGGATAGGCATCAGCTGCCATGCCGGCCGCTGTGGCTTCTGTCTTAGGTGGAGGGTGTAGAGCAGTGCTTCTCAGCCTTCCTGAGGCCTCGGCCCTTTGATACTGTTCCTCATGTTGTGGTGACTGCTTTCACTCACTTGTAAAATTATTCTCATTGCTACTTCAAGACTTTTGTTCTGAATCGTGACGTAAATATCTGTGCCTTCCAATGGCCTTAGGTGACTCCCCATTCCACCCCACCCCCTGTGAAAGGGTCATTGCCACCCACAAGTTGAGAACCGCTGATTTAGACGAAGCCCAGTTTGTGGTTGTCGGTCAGTGAACTTGGGTGAACAGTGAGTTGAGTGACTTTTGTAGTGTGGTGTACTAGCAGTAATTTCATGGTGAACAATCTGTATTTGCTTCTTGGAGTAAGCTACTGTAGACAGACTGTCCTCAGACTGCATCCTTTCCAGCTGTGGCCAGACCATGACCAGGAGAAGGCCTAGTGTCATTTGGTGAGCAGGGACTGCAGGCTTGGATCGTGGGAAGTCCTGGAGGAGAATGATGATTGCTCAAGAGTTTCAGCAGCCCTCCAGGGTAAAGGACAGCTGTTGCTCAACCTGCGAGACCTTTAAGAAAAGATAGCGATTGCTCAAACAGACCCCTGGACCCTCTGAATGCAGTCATGCAGGTTACACAGGCCCCAAATGAGGCGGCGCCTTGAATTCTTCAGTGGTATTAAGGATGACATGATATGGTGCTTAGCATACATGAGGCAAAGAACAAAAACATACAAGAACAAAAACCAAAACAAACCAAAAAACACAAAGTACCACCACAATCAGCTACCAAGAGAAGCATCCAAATGCAGCTGCCAGGCTGTGGAGCACAGAAGTCTGATCCCGCAGGAATTGTTGGGGTGCTAGAATGGTGTCGCATGGTGTGTGTCTGTGTAGGTCAGGAGCCTCCTGCAGTCCTGGGTTCGTTCCCAGCAGCACGCAGAACAGAACGGTAAGCAAAGACCCACCATGCTCTGCCAGTGCCTTTCTAGAAAGCAAAGCCAGGTTTCTGTTGCTGATGTTTTCCATCTCAAAGGGGGCTGGGCTGGGTCTTTGAGCAGGAAGAACCATGGTTCTCTTTCAAGAATACTGGCGTTTCTCCTCCCTGCAAGGGAAGGTGGCAACCCTTTTGTCCGTAGTGGCGAAAGTCTTGTCCCATTCTTGGCCTTTCCTGTGGAGAAGTTGAGGATTCACAGACTGGCTCTCAGTAACAATAGCTATAGGACCAGAGAAAGGAAAGGGATCCCGTGTCCGCAGTACTGGTCAAACTAGTTCATACCTGGTTGATTGTTATCAGTAAAGTAAACTTAACTCTGAGGCCAGAAACAGCCTGTAGCATCTGGCAGCTTCAGATTCACCAGCGAAACTGCTCTGGCCAAAGCAGTGTGCACCTTTCAAGAGATGCAGGTGGGAAGGCAGGGCTTCTTGTGCAGAGAGTGGCCCTGACCCCGAAGTCTGGCCCCTCCCTGGAGACTCAGAGTAGTTGTTAGGAGATTCGCCTTGTTTTGTGGAAAGTCGAAGGCTCATTGGTGCCATATTGGTATTTGGTGAATGTCTGAATAGCCACCGGGGTGATGGAGTCCAGCTCTGTATCAAAGATCTATCTGGTTGGCCCTCTGGTCACACTGGTTTATAGAAGATGAAAGGCCTGTAGGAAAATGATGTCCAGTAGGACTATCCATTATCCAGGTAAATAATTACCTGCACTTAAGGGCTCAAAAGAAACTGAGACTAGACATTCTTACTAGGGAGGGAAAGCCACAGTAGCTTCTGGAGCCAGAAGGTTGAGAAATTCCAAGGCCTTGAGGGCCCTGAGTGGCTCAGATGATACCAGCATTTGTTTGCCTTTCAGTTTGCTCCGTTCTCATTTGACCCTCCTACCATCCCCGAGGTCCTCTGGCCAGATCCAGGCCTTCCCTGCGCCATGCCAATACTCCTAGGCCCTTTGGAGCTCCGTGATTTGCCGGAGGTCCTACAGCCGTCCTGTGAGGGGTTCACGGGCTGATTCCCATGTGCTTGCTGCCTGCCACACCATGTCCCAGGCACAGGGTCTCTGCAGAGTCTGGAAGAGCTGCAAGGACTGACAGCCTTTGTGTGTTTCATCGGAGAGGAATTTGGGGGCTGGTCTCTGGAAGAGGCCTATGACAGCTGTAACTGTGGATGTGATCGGAGGGACAAAGAAGTTGTCCATCAGACAGGTTTGTGCCAGCAGTTTAATTTCCTTTATTTCAGGACTGGAAGTTATTTAAATTACTTTATAGACTTCCTGCTTCCTTACAAGAGCTCATTAAGTGCAGGCTGAACTGCTTCATTGCCATAATGGAGTGTCGGACTTGCAGTTCCCGTTCTGCCCTCTAGGGCGTCAGGAGCAGCCAGGAGCATGGTGAAAACACAGGCAGTTCAATTAGCTGGCTCTTTTTTTTTTTTTTTTTTAAAGTGCACATTTTGCTTGTTTGTTTGCTTGCTTAACATGTGTGTGCACGTGTGTGGCTGTACATGTGGTATGCCAAATTTATGGAGGTCAGATTACAGTTTGTGGGAGTTGGTTCTCTCTTACGGTATCAGTCCTTGGACTCAAACTCAGGTGGTCAGGCTTGGTGCAGGCACCTTTACACACTGAGCCATCTCACTGGCTAGGGTGGCCCTTAATCAGTGCCCCATGATGTATTGACAGAGGTGGTCTAACCCAAGTATAAACAATTACCCATTACTCTGGAGTCCATAGGCTATTTCTTGGATCTTGTTAATTTCGCTATCATTCATTTTCTGGAGAAGTGGCAGGTAGCTTCTCTGGCCTTAATCCGGGACCCTAACTACCGTTTTACTGACTACAGCAAAGCCTTGGCGGAAGTATAGTATTCTAAGCAGAAACATGGCCTGAGGAGGCTGTAGAGGCAGCTTGGATGAGGACAGTGTGCTGTCTTGACTGAACCATTTTAAAACTGTTTTTACTTGATAGCTCTCAGATGGATTCCAAAATTGTATTACACCCTTGAGCCCGGGTCTTGAAGAGATGTCTTATTTGGCTGAATGGGTCACCTTTAGACCTTCCAAGGAGATAATATTTAGACATACATGCCATACATCTTTAATTGTTCTGTCAGGGGGAGAACCTGCCCCACAGTACGGAGCTGAGCAGGTTGCGGAATGCCGACTAGGCATAGTAGGCACAACAAACAAGTGTTTAAGGACAGAGATCTTGCCAGGGTCCAGCTGCAGCTGGCTCTCTGCAGACACGCTGGCCAGCTGTTTACCCACCAGCCCTCCTGGGAAAAACTAGAAAAGGTTGAAGTGGGACAGGCCGTTACATCCAGGTGGACCTTGCTGGACCCAGTGACTTTTGACCTATTACTCTTCAAAAGTCACCAGGATGTGTCACTGCTGTTCAGTGTTTTTGTTTTGTTTTGTTTTGTTTTGTTTTGTTTTGTTTTGCTGACCTAGAAGGTTCTGAGCCCTCCCATGAGTTGCCATCCTTTAGGGTCAGGGTGGGAGAGTCACTCTTTGCTTGTAGGCAGACAAGACTATTTCTAAAGATGGAGAGATAATACAGCAACTTAAATATAACCCGAGTCAGACTTGCACGTCTAAGCGAATGCCGGGTTTAAAATATTCATTTACAACATTAAGCTCTGTAATTTCTTCATAAAGAATTCTAAAATAATAAAGATGACCTGGTAGGCAAAATTTCCTTGTATTTTTTTTCTAAAAGCTTTTCATAAGGTCCCTCATAAAAGATTAAGGGAGAACAAAACCACAGTGTGGAGCAAAGTCCTTGTTGTGGATTAAAAAATGATTAAGTGATAGGGAGCCCAGGAATGCTGGTGGGGACCCGCTGCTCATAGCGGGGGAAGGTTAATCGAGGGGCGTCTGAGGACTGTGTCGCGGGGGCCAGTGCTATTAAGTGTATTAATTGTTTGAAGAAGCAAACGGAGGGTGAATTCGTGCAGTCGGCTGCCGCCGTAACCCCAGAGTTCATAACTGGATCCAGTGCAGAGGTGTCCCTCAATGCATCGGGGGTGGGGGTGGGGGGAAGCCAGACAGTACTGTGGTGGGGAAAGGAAATTCGAAGTCTCTGGAGTGTGCTTAGATGGGCGGTCTTGTCTACACGGGAAGCTCCCTCGACTTCTGAGCCCGTTGCCTCTTCCGGGGAGAGGCTTCCAGGAGTTCTCATGGGTATCTTTCAAGCAGTTCTAGGAGCCTTGAAAGCAAAAAAATGGGTCAAAGACTTCGGATGGGAGATGGGAGGTTTAGGACTTGCTTGGTGGTAGCTCCCATGGCCCTGTTAGAATGAGAGGATGGTCAAGTTTGGATCCCTGTCAGGGCTTGCTGTTGTTGTGTGGAGGCATTCTCTCCTCTTCATTCCTCAGAGGAGATTTGGTGTGTTACCCTGTGCCATGTTACCTAAGGGAAGAGTAGAGCATGGAGGTGGCCTGTTGAAGTCTGGTAGAATACTCAAAGCAGAAGCAGGACTCCAGGTCCTTGAAGGCTCACGCTGAAGCGTTTTCTGAGGTGAACAGTGCTGCACGCTCTAGTTGAAGCAGAAGCTAAACACGACTGAAGGGTTAAGGTGGGCCGAGCAGGCCTCTTGCCTCTCCTCCTGAGGCTTCCCGCATTCCTTCTGAGGCTGAGATGAAACTTCATGGGGCATGTCTGTCTAGCTGGAGAGCTTGTGTTTCCTGAATAGGCTCCTCCAGGCAAGCCCTTGGCCTCTTGCCTCCGTTTACCAATTTTCTTTCATAACTCCCCAACTCCGTTACCAAAGTCACATTTTCATTAATCCCTGAAAAGTGCTGGCCTCCCTCAGCAGTGTTGCTGATGCCTTCCTTTTGCCTGTGAGTGGCTAGAGGTGTCTGTGTGGGTTGGGGGTGTGTGTGTCTCTGACAGGGCCCCTCCAGGGGATTTTTGCATCCTTGGTCCAGCATAGTTAGAAGCTGCAATTACTGCATGGTGGCTAATTACCCTGCCTGACATTAGATCAGTGGACAGAGGGGACTCTGAGCCTGTCAGCAGAGGTCAGCCAGAGGTCCTCTCACTCAACAGCCCTCCTGTGATAGCCGGACACAGAGAAAGGCTTTAATGGGGAAGAAGCTGAGAGCCGGGCCTGCTGCAGGTCTTTGCTGGGGGATGGGAAAGGCAGAAGGCTATTGATGACTGAAGAGGTCACAGAGGCTGATAACCCCTCACACGACCTTGCAGGAAGGCGGAGGAGGCTCCGCATTAGAGATGATGCTCTAGCACAGAGCCAGCTAGATGCAGAGAGGAAGCCAGGACACAGTGCTGGGATGGTGGGTTATGAGGCTGTGGCTGACCAGTAGGAGAGTCACTTTTGTCCAGCATGAGAGACTGGGACAACTTGGAGCACTGATTTTGTTGTGTCTTGGGAGTTGTTCATTCTGTGCTGTTTGGTTTACATTTTTGCGTGGGCTCTTTTGGTAAAACTGTGTCTGCTCTTGCCTCACCCAAGCAGTACTGTCTAAGGAAATACAGCAAACACAGGGTACATTATGTTCACCTGAGTGTCATGAAGGACATGCTAGGCCATGGCCATAGGTGTGTGCATGACTCTGTAGAGAATAAATAGAAGAAGATGCTGGACTGAAATCTGAGACACCCCCCCACCCCCAACTGCCATTTCACCCTTCACAGTTTTTGTTACTCAGCTCACCCACGGCCTAAAAACACTAAATGGAAAATTCCAGAAAGGGAAAACTCGTAATCTTTAAGTAATGTTTCTTCTAGCATATTATTATTCTCCTAGCTACCAGTTAATGTTGTCGACCTGCTTTTAAACTGATCATCTTATAAACTGAGCATTGTCGTATGTATGTATGTATGCGTGAGAAGAGAAGTAGCATAGTTAGAATTCAGTCCTGCCTAGACTTTCTGACATCCAACGAGCATCTAAGGATGCGTCCTTCTGCCAAAAGGCTAAGGAGCCAGGGCATTTGTTTATTTACGTACTTACAGTGCAGGGGATTGAAGCCAGGGGTTCATGCATGATGCTTGTCGAGCAGTCTTCCACTGAGTTGCATCCGTCAGCTGCCTGTAGCTTTCAGATGATCTGTCTGCAGACGGGACTTAACACTTGTACTGCTGCTATGTGTGGACTAGAATAATACCACCTACTGTACCTTACTATGGCTTTGTTACACTAACGTTGTATAATGCTGTAGACTATTCCGTACTACGTGCTATGTTACACTAGACGCTACCAAAACTATGACGTATATGCCATACTAATATATAGTAAACTGATACTATACAAACTTAGCAATGTGGGCTTTTCTTGCTGCTGAGGTCAGGACACAGTAGGACAGACTGCTGTTCTGAACCAGAGCAGGGAGGGGTAGCCTATTCCACTTGATCACTTCAAGTAACCCTTGGCTGGTTGAGTCTGAGCTGGCCTGGGGTCTGGTACTGTTTGCCCCATGTGCCAAATGCACAGACAGGAAGAGAACCTGGGTTCTGAGTTGGGGGGAGTTTGGCTAGAGCTGCTGAGGGGCCTAGCTGGGGAGCCCGAGGAGGGGAAGAAAGAGGTGGGGAGATAATTTGGGGGTCTACTGTTCTGAGTTTCTTGACTGGAGCCGGGGAAGCCTCAGGCCTATGCATGAAACATGCTTCACAAAAGCTTTCCTGAACTTCCGCCCCTGGGTGCTGCCTACCACTTCCCCTCATATAACTTCACATTGGTGTAATTAACATATAATTTGATACCTGGAAATTCATGTTGGGTGGAGCTGGAAAGGATTACTCAGCTTTTAGCAATTCCAGACTTGGGTTATAGAACTCTGTGTGCTACGCCCTGGTTCTCCGGTTACTAACGTGTTTTCCCTTCGCCTTCGCTACTTATTTCTTCTGTCCTGAAATGGTTATACAGAGTTTTCATCGTTTAGACACACAATGGGTTGTTGATGTACACACGCCAATGACTGCCTGCTTGTCCAGTGTGGTTGGCCCTAGCCTTCTTTTCTCGAGTGCTGATGGGAATTGATGGCATCGTAGTTCTTTTCACTTCCTGTTTCTTAATCCAGGAAGTACCATTGGCATTAAAAAATGTAGTAAGTAATCAGTAGCAGAGAATAAAGATGAAGAATGATGATGATTTCACACTGTAAATTTAGAGTGTGCTGATGGTTATGTTTTGTTGGAGAAATTATTTATTATGTTGATGCGGTATACTAACTTAATTTACATCCTACCTGTGCATGTGAAGACACGAAGGCTGGCCGAGTGAGCACCAACCCATTGCCGAGAATGAGTTCACACCGTTGGAAAGCCAACAGGATATCTTGAGAATACATCCAGATAGCTACATGTCTTAGAATGGACCTTCAGAGCTGTCTGGGTGACAGCCATGCATGGGGTCAATGCAGAAAGAAGTGGAGTGGGCAGTGGCCCCCTACCAGCATGCTCTGTTGTCCAGTGAGTGAGCCCACTTCTGTTGGTGATGGGGAAGGTGGGAGCAGAGGTAGCTCGGGGCCTGGCTGCTTGTGTCTGCCCTGCATTGTGCTTGCAAGCCATTCGGGGTTTCAGAACTTGACTTTGGAAAGCTTCTAAATTTGTTCCTAGCAGGTTGATTTATTTTGTTGAGGTCAGATTAGAGCTAATGGCCCTAATGGTTTACAATGATCCTAAATGGTTCTTAGCACTTAGGCAGGCTCAGATGGCCATTGTGGGCGGGTTTCCAAGTGTGGACCACATGATTCATAGATATTTGTTATTTGTTTATGTATATTTATATATATTACACATATAAATATATATGAAACATTTATATATTATTTGTTATATATATTATACATGTATATATAGCATATGTATAAAACAAATAACAGGTACCATATTTATTGTTGAAGTTACTGTTAAGAGTCCAGGTAATATGCGCAAGCAAGGTTAAAAGGTAACAACTGAAATAGTATTAGTCTTGTTTTGGTGTCAAGTCTAGGGAGTCATTTGTCAACATGGATCTCATGGTCACGGTCATATGTGAATGAGTGAGAGTCCTGCGTGGAGTTTGGCAGGTGGTGGCCGCCCTTTGCCCTTTCCCTTGGGAGTGTGCTCTTCCTGAAATGTAGTCCTAGAGAAGCCTTCCATTTCCTGCAGCCATTCATTCCTGGGTGCCAAACAGTTCCTGTAGAGCAGGCACCCGAGTTAAAATGATCCCTGACGCATCCCTTCCAGCCGTGCCCGGTGCGTGTGAGTTCACGGCCAGGTCTTTGGCAGAGAGATTACACACTGCAGAAAACTGGCTGCGTGTTTCTGATTTCTGTGTGATTGGGAGTAGGTGAGGCAGAGCCAGGTGCCTACAAAGGAGTGCGTGTCTTTGCTTGTCTCCAAAATTAAATGTGTACACACAGGCTCCCTCTGTGGGTTGCGGCCTTCCGGGGCTGCTGGGAGCAGCCAGAAAGCAGTGGCTGCCCTCGGGATTGGAGCCCAGGGAGGAGTCCTTGGTAATACCCTCTCTATATTTTAATGGGGGAGATGCAGGGGTGGGGGGCAGTAACAAAAGATGTCCTATCCTTTAGCTTAAGCCAATCATCTACCCCAAACTCATTTCCCTCAGTTACAGAAGTGGTGGTACAGGCCACATCTAGGCAAATTGCCTTCTGGGTTAAATCCGTTGGCTGCTGTAGATCAAGCCAAAAGTTATTGAGTGTTGAGTGAGGGCAGACGGGCCTGTCTTCCAAATGCTAGTGGAACGGCTGTTGGGTTCTTCTAATCCGTGTGAGTTCCCTTTTATTTTCTTCTATGCAGTGAGACACTGCCCTTTGGCCGAGGTTTGTGGGGCCAAGGCTGTCATGCTTCACCTCAGGACTTCATAGTTTTCTACAGAGCAGTGTGATGGCCGCTGTGCTACCTGTGAGACACCTGCTGTTGAGAAACAAGTCCCCATTCCATTTGGTCAGGACAGCATGGGCTCTCCTGCTCTCCATCTCTAACAGAGGGCTAGGAACGAGTCAGTTCCCACTAAGCTTCAGCCCCGGGTGGTGGTAGAACTCACCCAGGTCACCGCTGGCACATGTTGCCAGCCATGCATTCTCCAGCCTGTGCTGGATGCTCTTCAGTGAGTCCACAGCCACCAAGTTCTCCAGAGAAGTTTTAATTACCAACCAAGGTGATGTGGTTTCTTCAATGTGTTGTTACAAATGGATGTTAGGCCGAGGAGCCCAGGGTAGCCTCCTCTATCAATCAAAGCTGGCAGTTATCACATGGTAGGCTCTGAGCAGGAGCTGTGTGCGCCCCCGAGTGCCTGATGAGTGCTTGTCTTCCCTAGGGCAAGGGTTTAGCTTAGTTCCTTAGGCTTCTGAGGGAGGTGCTCTGCCCAGGACCTACTGTAGTGGCTTTTCCTAATAGCCTCAGGAGTGAGGCCTGCATTTGGGTAGGGAGTAGGAGTTTGAGGGATTGGCTCAAATGAAAGACCTTGAAATGGCAAATCTTTATTAGTTTTGTAAACAGCTTTAGGAAGCGCTAGGAGCATCTTGCAGGGACCCTGCAATTATCATAATAAACAGTTTTATCATCTTCTTGGCAATCAATATTGTGGCTTATGCTGCTTTAGTATCTCAGTGGTATTGATTACCTTAACAACTGTGCTGCGGTCAGCTTCCATTAACCCTTACTCTGCCAGCACGGCCTGTGCCTTCCACTGTTGGAAAGACTGCTCTGCAAGTGCCGGAATTTGACAGCTGGCCAGTGAGGCAAACACAGCTTTTATCTCAAAGTGCCTGGGAGAGGGAAGGGTTTTTAAACAGCGGATCAGGAAGCAAATGCAACTTCGTAAAGGCATTGTGTGTGCGTGTCTGTGTGCGTGTGCATGTGTGCATGTGTGTGCGCACGTGTGTACACCAGAGACTGTAAGTTACAACATTGGGGTTCCAGTTAGTGACTCAGGAATCTGAATGCCGAGAGGGGAAATTCTGGTCACCCCTACCATTCATTCCAACGTCCTTTTCACCTTTCCTGGGGGACAGATTGCTGTGTGTGGAATTCAGTCGAGGCCCGAGGCAATGTGCAACAGGCATCCCTGGCCCTCCTCTTGTGCTCATTTTCTCATCCACCTTTTACTTTTCGAGAGAAACCACTTATCTGAGAACATTGCTTGAAGCATTCAGGTTCCCCTGGACCAATGAGCATCTGAGGTGAAACAGTCTATCAGCAGAAGACAGAGTGCTGGAGGTGGATTCTGGTGCCGTGGGAGATTGTATCACCTTCACTGGCTGTCCTGTCTCTGGTCTGGTTAATGTTTACAGTCTCCTTCCCTCCTGCTGGAATGAAGGTGACCAGGGCGGTTTTCCCTAGTTCACTGCCCCACCCCATCCCCCTGCGACCAAGCCAGGGGCAGGACTTGTCATGTAGGGGCTTAATAATAGTAAATGGCAGTCATTGGGAAAAGATTGTGCTGGGGGGGGGGGAGGTGGTCAAGCTGGTGGTATTCTGTGTGTGCCCCAGTTAGGGTGTGGGCGCATATGCACATGTGTGAATGTGTGGGCATGTGTGTGTGTTTGTGTGCACAAGTGAATTTGTACGTGTGTGTGTGTGTTGGCTTTTCTTTTTTAATTGCTCTGTTTTGTTTTACGGGAGAGAGATGGGTATGTGTGCTTAGGAATCTCTGTCTGCATGGAACTGGGACTCTGGGACTTGGGGTTCCACTATGAGAGCAGAGGGTCCCCTGAGAAAACCAGCCATATTTAGATGATGTTGACAGTGGAAATGAACTATTTTCTCTGGTTTCATGTAGATGTATGCATTTTGACTGGGTCATGATGCACCTATACTGGATTTGTACATTTACATTGGTATGCATCATGTGTATTTACGTTCACAGGTACTAACATGCATATTAGTATATATTCATTTACTGATGGGTATATACACAGCTGCTAATGTAGTGTGTGTAAACCTGGGGTAAAAAGTTCCTGTGTAGCATAGAAACCCGAACTCCTTTGGCCCACTGAAGACTGTGACAGGGTTCCTCAGTGCATGCCCCACAACACAGGTGCTGTGCCACTTGATTGACATTGACGTGTCATGGCTGTGTTTAAAGCACAGGTTTCATGGAGGATCCAGAGGCCACAAGGCAGGATAGGATGAGGGGTGAGGTGAATTGGGTGACACATCAACTTTCTTGCTGCTGTCTCTGCCTTTCTCTTTCGTGAGGCTTCTCAGTGGGATCCCAGAGAGAGGACTGGCTGGTGTGCCTTACAATGACGGTCAAAGGGTTGGGCTTGGAGAAGTGCAACCAAGTGTTGATGAAGGTGTTGCCATTGGAAGGCATTTCTTCTGCCAATAGGGCGCAAGCCCTAGACAGCCAGAAGTCTATGCATTAAGGGTCAGCAAGTCAGGCCTCCATCTGGACAGTGATACAGAACACCATAGGTTGTGACTGGCATGGCCAGGGTCATAGTGGTGGGGCTCCGCTGTAGCATCAGGTCACAGGCCTGCTGGGCAGGGTCTTCTGGAACCAAGCTCAGGCCATAGCTTGGATCCTCGAAGGTGTGAGAAGGGCCTCTAGGAGCAACGCTAGGAACAGCCTTGTGTTAGGGCTGGAGAGTTGCATGAACAGGCCTTCCCTTTGGCTCCCACTTTGTGAGGCCAGCTCCTGTAAGTGGGGATATCTAGGGTTCCTGGTCACCCTCTTTTGCCCCTCATCTTTCTTCCCAGAATTCCCTGGACCCACAAATGAGAAAGTGTCATTTTGAATACCAGTGTTCTTCCTGCAAATGTCACACAGGCTCAGGTGGCTGTTGTTGGCTGTTGGGTTGTTGGTTGATAGGACTAAGGTTCTCAGGCTCCACCCTAACAGCAGTCAGTTTTGAAGATGCTACACATGCCCATAGAATAGGTCATGTTCCTGAAGGGAGTGAGCCGGTTTTGTTCGGTTTGATATAGATACATGTTCTTTGGGTTGTGGTATGGTTACACCATGACCTTTTATGCTACCCTTTGGCTCTAATCTTAGCCCTTCAAGCAAAGCAGCTCCTGTAGGTCTGGCCTTATTCACGAGGAACTTTGAGATATCCATAGCTTATTTCTTCATTCTGTAGACAGTGGTCAGATTGCTTCCGGCTGTGGGGCTGCCTGTTGGCTAAGGATATCCAGGAAGGAGGTACACTGCTGCTTTCTTGAATTGTCCTCCTGATTCTCACCATTCCTTCCCACCTTCCTTCTTCCATTGGAGACAGGGTCTTACTATGTAGCTCTGGCTGGCCTTGAACTCAGAGATCTACCTGCATGTGCCTCTCCAGTATGGGGATTCAAGGTATATACCACCACATTCACTTCTTTATTTATGACATTTATGTCCATCCTTATTTCCTTCCTTCCTACCTTCCTTCCTCCTAGATTCATTTTAAGTGTATGAGAGTTTTGCATGTATTATGCATGTGTGTACCATGAGCATATCTTGTGCCTGCCAAGGCAAGAAGAGGGCATCAGATTCCTTAGAACTGGAGTTATGGACAGTTGTGGGCTGCCATGTGCATGCCCTTGTCCTCTATAAAAGCAGCAGGTGCTCTTAACCATTGAGCCATCTCTCTAGTCCTGACGCCCTCCCCCCTTTCTTTTGGAATAGAATCTCATGTACTCCTGGCTGGCCTTGAACTCACTGTATCATGAAGGATGACCTGGAACGTCTGATCCTCTTGCTTCTACGCTTGTAGTTCTTGAAGTTGTAGGCATGCATCGCTATACCTGGCTTATGTGTCGCTGAGGGTCAGTCAAACTCAGGAACTCAGGTATGCAAGGCAAAGTGCTTTAGCAACTGAGCTGCGTTCTCAGCCTGTCACCCAGGTTCCTTAACAGCCTGCTCTTTGTATAAACCTCCAACTTAGTATCTTCCGGTCAGAGCTCTTGTGTATCTGGGAAGACTCACTGCCTAGTATTAGCGGTTCAGTATCCTTTGTTCAAAATGGCAGAGACCAGAATTGTTTTGGGTATTGAGATATTTACATAAGTATCATGAGATATCTTGGAGGTATGTTGTCCATGTACTCCTTATATATCTTAGAGGTAATTATGTATAGTTTAATAATTTTGTATCCAGCGGTAGAAATTTCCATCTGTGGGGTTGTGTTCAAGAAGCTTCAGATTTTGGATTTTTGAACTGGGGAGACTCACCCTGTATTTATACCAGTGCCCGTTAGCTGTAATCTGTGGAATATCTCTTGAGTCCTTGATACACTCATATCTTTCTATGTTGGGACAATGATGGAACATCGCCCTCTGTTCTTGGGGAGGCTGGTGCTACTTGTGGCTGCGTGATTGTGTAGGTTGTGTTGTTAAACCCCAATGCAGAGATATTTCCCAGAGCCCCACAGCATGATGGGGGACCATACTGAAGTTGGAGGGAGGGGCTGCTGATGTAATTTGGGGTTGTGTGTGTGGGCTGCATATGACAAGAAGCACACTTACCATCAGGCCATCTAAGTGCAGATGGATGTGACGGAAGCTGCCCAGTTCATCTTAGTTCGGTGTGCAAAGCAGTCAGGTGACTGAGGAGGCATTAGTGTTGAGGTAAAAGATAGTGAGCAAAGAAAGAGCGGTGATCTACACTACCGCCATTCAAGTCCCCAGAAGTTATATGTGTATATATAACTTCTCTCACACCCCCACACCCCCCTCCTCTCACAGTCTTGAGGACTGAACCCATGAACACAAAGGTGGCGAAGATAAAAGGTACCACTGATCCAGGCGTGGTGGCGCATGCCTGCAATCCCAGCGCTCGGCTGGGGGGTGGGGGGCAGGGGCAGTGCACAAGCACTCTGCTAGTGAACTACAGCTAGTCTTGTGGGCTTGCTGTCATCAACACCTCCACCACAAGCAGCGTGGGGCCGAAAGGGCTGATTTGGCTTACAAGTTGTAGTCCATCAGAGGAACCCTGCTCATTGGCTTGCTCTCCATGGCATTCACGGTTTGCTCTGATAATATACGACTCAGCACCTCACCTGCATGGTGGCACCATGCATGAGGATGGGGGTGTATCACCCATTAATCAAGAATGTGCCCTACATATGTGTGACGGGTGTGCAGCCGGGACTTCATGCTGGAAGCCTGCAGCAGAAGCAGCGGCCGTCTCTGATGCCATTGCCTGCCTTTGGATCCCTTTCACCTAACTGGGCTGCCTTGTCCAGCTCAGTAGAGGAGGGCATCCCTAGGCTTACTACAACTTGGTGTGCCAGGTCTGGTTGGTGTTCATAGGAAGCCTCCCTTCTCCTGGGGAGAGGGGGAAGAGGGGGAAGAGGGGGAAGAGGGGCCTGGGAGATGCCATTGGGATGTAAAGCAGGTAAATAACTTAGTTAAAACAAAACAAAACCTAAAAAAATAAATACATAAAAAACAAACGATTTAAAAAAATTTTCAAAACTAAACATATTTTTTTTCATAAAAAAACAAAAAACAAAAAGATTGTTGCCCCCACAGAGTGCTTACAGGCCAGGTTGGTCTGATGGAGGCAATTTCATAGTTGAAAGTTTCTTCCCAGGTGATACTGGTTTGTGTCAAGTTGACAAAAACTTAACTAGCACAACTATGCTCTCAGCTAAATACATGTTTAATTTAAAAATTAGATTTATTGACTCCATGTGTGAGTGAATGTTTTTCCTGTATGCATGTGTATGTTCCACATGTGTGTGAGGTGTTGTAGAGGTCAGAAAAGGGCATTGGAGTTACAGGTGGTTATGAACAACCATGTGGGTGCTGGGAATCGAACCTGGGTCCTATGTAAGAGCAACAAGTGCTGAACCTTCTCTCCAGCCCCTCCCTTTCCCAAGTTTTTGTTTTGTTTTGTTTTGTTTTGTTTTGGTTTTTTTTGAGCTTTAACCATCAAGAATAGAGACTTCTACCTACCTTGTCCTTGGATACTTTTTCCTTTTAGTGGGGAGGGGTGTCTTAATCAGCCTTGGACTCCAAGCTGTAAATCAAGGCTTGTGTAAGCCTGGCTGGCTGACATTTCGTACAAGGCTCCTTTCTCCTCACTGAGGACAGTAGCAGCACAGGGCCTGGGGTGTGGTAAATCCTCCTTTCCTTTATTCTGACATCAACAGTGCATTTGAGTCACCTCCACAGGGGGAGGTCGGTAGATGGTGGGTTTTGAATGTGAGCCTTAGAGATACCTGGAGCTGAAGGTGCTTTCATAGACACAGAGCTCTTAAAGGAAGGGGAACCATCATTGCTTCGGAAGAGGCTCTGGCTTGCCCGGAACATGCCAACTCAAGGCTGTAGCTTGGTGCTGGTGGCATTGCAGGTGTGTCTGATAGTGTATCTAAGGGAAATACATTGTATAAAAATAGAATAAAAGAGTGAACTTTTCTGTAACTTACACCTGGACTCAGCAATTAACTTTTCTCTGGATTCACATAATTTTCTTTTGTTCTTTTCTGAAATATTTTGAAGCCAATCTAAAAGTGTCATAATGCTTTATCAATTTTAATATAAATGCTATCATTGTTCCTGAGCAAAGTTGACCTACCTTCCTATCTGCCTTTCAGTACTAGGGATGGAACCCAAGATTTTTTGTATGCTAGGCTTGTGTCCTCCCATTGAAGTACATCCCATCTGTTGACACAGCCTTAGCTACCCCCTCTCCCCTTTTCTCCTTACTGTCAAGGACTGAACGTAGGGCCTCAAACATGCTGGGTGAATGCTAGACACTGAGATACAGCCCAGCTCTCTTCACCTTATCTAATACCAAATTGTGACTTAGACTTGTCTGATAGCCTTTATCTTGACTTTCTTGTTTGTTTTTTTTGTGTTTTTTTTTTTTTGAGACAGAGTTTCTCTGTATAGCTCTGGTTGTCCTAGTACTCAATTTGTAGATCAGGCCGGCTTTGCATTCACAGAGATCCACCTTCCTCTGACTCCCTAGTGCTGGGATTAAAGGCGTGCACCACCAGGCCTGGCCTCAACATGGCTTCCTAAGGAGCTGGCCGGGTACCATTGCTATTCACATGGAGTCTACATAGTGGTCTTTGTTCTTTGTTTCTTAGGTCTCTCCTAAGAGCAGGTTGTTTTGTTTTGTTTGTTTTTTCCTGCCTTTTACCCCTATCTTCCATTTGAGCATCTTTCTACCCCTCCAACCTGGAGATTTTGAAGAGGAATGGGCACTATGTCCGAGAGAGAGAGAGAGAGAGAGAGAGAGAGAGAGAGAGAGAGAGAGAGAGAGAGAGAGAGAGAGAGAGACACTATTAACATGGTATGAGAAGCCCAGGCCCTCTCCTCCTCTTCTCTCTACCATTGACCAGCTGTCTGACCTTTGGCAAACCACCAGCACCCTGTGGGGTCATTATTGTCTATCAGAGGCTGTAGTGAAGCTAGAAGGCTTCACACTCAGGCACTCTCATTGCCTCCCTTAAGAGCTCCACAAGGCACATCACAGACACTTCTTGCTCACATGCTCATTCTACTTTTGGCAATTGAGAGGTAGGTCATCCAGACCAATTGCCTTGCTCCTTCTCTCATAGATACTGTGAACGGTGAGCCTCCAGATGAGTGTGCTTTCTGTGTTGACTTACAGACATGCTAGGGAGCCAAATCCATGAATGCATTTTAACTTTCAATCGTATCTAAACTTCTCTACTTTTTCTTCTTCTTTTTTTTCCTCCTCCTTTTGCTTTGGTTTTGATTTATCTTATGGTGGTCTATTGTTCATTCTTGTAAGCAACACCAGTAAGTATCTGTTGATTGAATATACTTGTCCTCAGTGTAGCCTGTAAGCTCACTAAGGTCCAGTCTCTGACTTAACAGAGTCTCAGCTTTCTTGAGCCATTGATGGGCTGGGGTTGTAGCTGGATGGTACAATTCTTGTCTAGTCAATGCAGGGCCCTGGGTTTGCCACCTGGGGAAGGAAAAACAACCAAGCCTTAAGCTGTGGCTGGGTAACCAGTAGGTGCGCATCCTATTGCATCAGTTAGTCACCTACAAGTTTCTATCTGATGGTGGTTTGATGCAGTATTCCTTTTGTAACTATGGCCCACCTCTTCTCTGGTTCATCCTTCATGAGACACAGTGGCCTGTGGTCGTCTGAGGAGCCATCTGGATGGCAGGTCTTTTGTGGAACTTGCCGTTTCAAATAGCCCTCATTGGCCTTTCTCTAGGCCTTTGGCGAGTGAAATAGTATTTGCTGGGCAAACAGTTGGAGGGGATTTTAACTGCTAAAACAGTAGCCATTCCATACATTCCGCAGAGAAGGTCACCTGTGGTTCCAGTCTGGGACACAGGAGTGCCAGTGTTGGGGATGGTGGAGGTGGATAAATCAGAATCTGTTATCTTCCACCTCTGGACATAAAGAGGCTGGTCCATCACATGAGCTCTGTCCTCCTCCAGGTTCCCTGTGTGAGCTCCTGTGCATGCCCAGTCCTCTTCTACTGCTTAGGAGAGCTGACTTGGTGCTCTGGAAGGCCCTGGTATCAACGGGCTCTCTTCCACCTCCGCTGCCTCCATCCTCAGGAGACCGAGACAAAACATCCACTGCAGAGGGCTGGGCGAGGACCTAGAGCTTGTGCGTGCAGAGGATCTAGAACAGTGCCTGGCACTCAGTAGGCACTCAATAAATGGTAGGTGCCCAGAGGATCGTCTCTGGGAGTGTTTATGACAGGCCCTGTCAGGTCTTGTGGTGACTTCCTTCCTCCTTTGTTGACACTGGGAAAGGGATCCCTAGATCTTGGGCTTTGTGAAGCTGTGAGATCGGCATTAAAAAAAAAAGATCCCATTCTGGGTTGCTGGAAGTGTTCTGAGTCATCGGGAGAAGTTTTAATTTTAAGTGCCTGTTAATTCAAGAAGTCCCGTAGGCGCGCCCCTCACCCCATCCTAGCTGGCAGCAGCGTGTCATTTGTCCTTTCATGGTCAGTCTGAGGAGAGTGTTTCAGATCGGCTGCTCTGGGTGGACTCCGGTTCAGTGGAAGGCAAGACCTCCGGGTGGGGGTGGGGTGGGGTCCTGGGTGTGGCTAGAAACTCGACGCTCGTAGCTCGTGAGTTTTCTTCTAATGGAATTTCCCATCACTTACTGCCCTGCTGATTTCTGATCAATGAAAATGAAATTGCATCACCTCCTCAGAGGCTCCACCTAGGCCTGCTGCTTCCAGCTGTGTCAGTTCCGGTAAAGTAATCTCATCAGGCGTGCGAGAGGGTAATAGGAAATAAAAATAAAAACCCACAATTAGCAAGAGGCCTTGCAGCTGAGTAACACTTACCATCCCAGAGGCAGAAAAGGCTGGGAAGTGGAAGGCTCAGGAAAGGGTCCCTGGGGGTGGGGGTTGGGGAGGAAAGAGAAGAAAAAGGAAAAGAAAATTCCCAGTGCTTCCTTTCTTCCTCCTTCCTGGCTTCACCCACCGCTTAGATAGTTTGAATTTGTGTCAGAGCGTCTGCTGCTTGGCCTCTGGGGTCTGCAAAGTTACCATGTGATGAGCCTGTCTTGAGTCTCTTGCAAACAGCACTAAGTAAATCACAGGACCCCAGAAATCCTAGCTTTTCTTGCTCACTAGTGTGGTCAGTTCCCCCCTCCCCCCAACTCTGTGCTAGGGAACCTTCTGGACCAGGGTTGCACAACTTGGAACCATGGCTGGTGGGTAGAGGTGGCTCATGTCTATTCTCCATTACTCTGTGTAACTCCCAGCGCATGTGTGTTAAGAGTATGAGGTGCTATCAAAGGACGTTTTTGTTACATGAAGGCTGGGCCTGGCTGCCTCCTGGTAGAGTGCAGTGGCTATGTGTAAACGGTCACCCCGGTTGTTAAGACTTGGGGAGGTTGTCCATCCACTGCGTCCAGAATATTCTACCACTTATGTCCGTGAAGGCCGTAAAGTCACGAGACCCAGCCTGAGGAGGAGCCAGGGCCAGAGGAACCAGGATGGGAATACAAAGGGCAGATGAGGATATAGAAAACCTGTTGGGTTACCTTAGGGGAGCCAGCAGAAATGCAACTGTATCCTCCAGTCAGCCTAACTTATCAGAGACAGAAGAAATGCTTGTGTGTAGCCACGCCGTGGGGGCTGGCGGTTTCATGTAGGTATATGTAATACAACAGTTTTAATTCTGGGTGGGGGCGGGGGGCATGTTGAGAAATGGTCTCAAGCATTTGAGGGTGAGAACTTCCAAGGATCTGACTGGAGGAAGTGAGCTAAAGAGGGCAGCCGCTCAACCTGCCACATCATATACTGTAAATAACTCAGATTTTTAAGTCTAGCAGACTTCAGGCCACGGTTGCCACATCTGGATCCATATGTAGGACAGTTCTGACTTCAGAGCCGGAAGGCTCTGGGAGGGATGAACAGTAAGTGTGCTGTACAGTGAAGCCTAGCAGCTTGCAGCTGTCTGATGACCAGACCACTTCCACCAGCACATGCTCACGCTCTAGGTCGAGAGCCAGCTAGCGGGAGCCTGCATCAATAGTAGGATGCTGGTTATGTTGTAGGCACTCAATAAGTATTTCTTATGAGTGAATGAAAATCATTAGAGTGGCCTGTGCTGTTTTAGATCAGTATTATGCTAAGTAGCTTCGAACTAAAGGCCAATAGGGCTAAAACCTCAGGATTCTCTGTGCGGCTGAAGCCCAAGAAATTAGACCCGTTAGCCAGGCAGGTTTAATTTCATCCGGCCTTGTGGTGGTTGAATGTGGAGATCTCTTGGAATCATAGAGTTTCTGAAGTTTTACCTCCTGGTCCCTTCCAAGATTTGACGGGCTGGTAGAACATCCTGGTGCAATGGTCAGAGCTCCAGAGGTCAAAGGATGGCAGGGGCAGCTCCCAAAGGAAGCTGATGTCTTTCATCCCCCAGCACATGGTTTTCCTGTGTGCATGTTTGCAGAAATACGTTTCTCTTCTGCCATGCTAGACACTTAGGATGCCATCTTGATCTACATTGATCACACTTGATGACTCGAACTGGCAATTTCCCCCACGGGACCAGGCCTAACTGGGGTGTTCAGGAAGCCATTAAGGAAAAATATGTAACCACACACATTCCCAAACTCAATTGTTGGTTCTTAGCAGTGCTGGGATAAGAGACTTTCAAACATAATTAATCCAAGTACTATTTAGAGTGGCCTTGGTGATTCTTCACAGCAGCTTGTTGGCCCCAAGGCAGCGCCAGAAACAGCAGGAGGAGAAAGACCCCCTGGGCCATCTCTGCTGGCTCTGTGAGGGTACTAATGTTACCTGGAGTTGCTTGCTTTCCTTGGGGCCTTCCCAATGGAGTAAGGTGAAAATCCCTGTGTTTTCCCAGTTACCAAGTTGGCTCTTTGAAGTAGCCAATGGGGGAGAGGTCTCCGTATGGTTTCCTCATCTGAAAGGAACAGTGTAAGCATGGGGTTTTGGAACCCGCCTGCAGGGTGGGGAAGAGGCAGAGCATTGGCATCCGGGTTGTTACTCGGTGGCCGGTGGCCACGTATCCCTTTCCTTGCTGCTGCGGGGTGGGAGTGTTCGTCCTTGGAATCTGGAAATCTCCCACTCCTGCTGAGGAAGAGCAGCCTGGGCCCGCTCCCGCCTGTCCTGCCGTGCTTAGGGCCTGGCCGTAGTGCTTACAGCTCTTCCACTTGGCAGTAAGGAAGAAAGTTGAAAATAGAAGTAACTCATCACCCAAAGTGGATTTGAGGTGTCGCACATCATCCATTGGTGAAATGAATCATTTAGCAGGGAATCCTGTGACATAAGCTTTGTCACTGTTATGCTCTCTGAACAGGAAGTCAAGGGAAATTTCATACACACCACGGGAAAGGGTCTGTGAAGGTCCCCATTGGAGCCATTTGAAGAACTGGCATGGCTGTGTGTGTGTGCGTGTGCACGTGTGCACATTTGCCTGTGGCTTCATGTGTGTTGCCCTGCTAAATGAGTCTTCAAAGGGTAGCCTTTGTTTTGTTATAGTGCCAATTTCTGAGCGTTGTGCCTAAGCTACTGAGGTGAGCACTCTATGTGGCCTTCACCTCACTGAGAAGGGAAACAGGCTTCCATTTCCAGAGTCATTTGGAGGTGGTTGCTGGGAGGGTGTGGGGTGGGGAGGGGTGGGTAGGAAAGACTTTCCTTTACCAGGCCCACCTCTCCTGCTACCCTTCTTTGGCTTTCTCATTGCCCGTGACAACTGGCCAGCTGAGTTATTGGTGGGGACACATTTTCCTTTCCAGGAGAGTTGAATGGGCCTCTTAGATACTGGACATAGCTGCCACAGGACCAGAGAAGAGCCTCTGGTGGCGAGTTGTTTGTATCTTACAAATCAGACATACATCAAAGAAAGGTGAAGGGCTGGCCTCTATTGCAGCCCTGACCTGCAAATGTAACAGAGGCCCTGCCCAAGGTCCATTCTGACATTCGCACAGCCTTGAACTTGAGCACTTCCTTCTGCTGTCCGAGAGGATTTTTCTGATGACGAAGAGAAAGTCCTAGTATTCAGGGACTCATGGGAGCTCCTCCTTCAGTTTTGGTGAACAATCACACTTAGGGATTTGCTTCGTTTCTTAGATTTCTGTTCCTATCAGAACTGCCCTTTAGTAACTTTAGAATGAGAAAGAATCAATCTAGCACCAGAAACTACAAAATATTGAGAAAAGCAGAGAGGTCTATTGTGAATTATTATTAGATTAGATCTTTTGTGAATATGTATGTGTATATATGTACATATATATAATATATCAGATTGACATGTTCCCATGTTATTTAAGATCATACTAGCTCAGTGGTTCTCAACCTTCCTAATGCTTTGACCTTTTAATACAGTTCCTCATGTGGTGGTAAGAAATATTTCATTGCTACTTCATAACTGTAATTTTGCTACTGTTATTAATCGTCACATAAATATCCGATATGCAGGATATCTGCTAGGCACAGGTTGAGAACTGCTGCATTAGATACACAAAGTATATACTATTTAATCATCGTAGGCTTCATGTGTGGTGTACTAAGGGAACAGCAAAGACACAGCTGATCTGTGCAGCTTCAAGTCCAGTTGTAGAGGTAAAAGCAGCCAAGATGAGGCAGCAGAGATAATTTTAGAGAAGAACAGAATGCTGAGGAGAAAGGAAAGAGCTTTCTGTGGGCTCCAGTTCCAGCACAGGGCTTTATTGCCTAAGGAAAACTTGATCATGTGTCTCTTCAAGAATGTCTCAGGTTCAGATCAATTTTGAGGAAATTGGAGCTAGAGGCACAGATGAGAAGGCCTAAGAATAGACAGTTGAGGCAGGACCTTCCTTGGGAGGAAGCAGCCGAGCTGATTTATTAACATATCGGTCCTTGCTGAGCTGGGGGGGGGTTTCATTTTGTGATTTCAGCTCCCTGAGGTCAGGGGTAGTAACCTGGAAGCATTAAATAGAAAATTACACAAATAAAAAAAAAATTTCACATTGTGTGCGGTTCAACCAGTGTGGCAGACTCTCCTGCCATCTTGGTCCATTTAGTTGGAGTTATTAGCCATCACTCTGTGTAGCAGATCTATGCTGTATGCATTACCCATTTGGTCATCATTTGCTAGTCTTCTCAGCCCCTTGATTTTCCTGTTGTGGAGGTGCCCTTTAACAGTGGCCGTGAAGTGTAAGAATGAATACTACTAATGCTGGCAACTCAGACATGTGCCAGAGAAGCCCCAAGGTGCTCCCCTTAAGGGAAAAGGCTCGAGTTCATCGGGGAAGAAAAGAAAATCTGTGTGCTGTGGGTGAACACAAACTTCTTCTCAGGAAATGTAGGAAGAAGGAAAGTCCCACAGTTCTGCTGTAACTGCAAGTTCACCTATTAACTGTAAGAGTTATCACCGCCATGGATGGAGTTTCATTAAGATGGAAAACCATCTTAACTAAATTCGGTATTGTTCTCGGTGTGAGATGTCCTGTTGGTAGGAGCTTGGAACCGATGTAATTATTGCTGTAATGAGCTGGTAGACCCGAGAGTATGTAAAGCCATTGCAGAGAGAGTTGAAGATTAGGCAGTTTGGCTGTTGGTTCTTGGGGCAGGAAAGCATCAACTGGTTTTCCTGTTTTCTACAGTCAAAGACGGTACCAAAAGTTCCTTCCAGAGAGGCTGGGGCAGACAGCGAGGGACAGCTGTTTTTGGACATGCTCTACCAGGCCAGGTTGTGAGTGGTGGAAAGCCAGCCACTTAGAGACAGCTTGTGGTCTGCTGAAAGTACGAGACTGTGTATTCAAGCCATAAGTCCGGAATGGACTTTTTGGGAGTCAACTCCTAAGTTCAGTAATTGAAACCACAGAAGTAGCTAAGGTAGTTGATATACAGAGATAAGAGCAGAGAGCCACAGGGAAAGAGTATCACGATGCTTAAATACGGCAGGAGAGCCACGAGGAGGGATTTCTGTGGGTTGCAACCATAGTGAATTTTTATTGAAAAGCATCCATCCCGGAGAGCTTAGGAATGGGAAGAGGGCAGGTGATGTGGAGCTCAGACAGGGAGGAGAGCCAGGAAAGTATATCAGGGAAGTGAAGAGGAATGATTTAGGGGAGCAGTGGTGGGCAGTTCTCAGTGCAGGGGAGATGGCAGAAGATGGATATAAGAGAATAAGAATAAGAGCCATCGAACAAGATGGGCCTGGCATGCGCCACCTTGGAGAGAAGTAGAATCCTGGGGACAGAGGTGACCCTTACCCGCTGGAAGGGGTGCTTGGCCCTTGCCACCAGAGCACCTGAATTTTTCTTTTTTTAGGGGGCCTGACACCTTTGCAATTTCATTGAGTCCCACAGTTGGTTCTGCTAGACAATGGTCTGATGAGACCCTCTGCAATCACTTAGAGGAGGAGGAACTCACTAGAGACCAGGCAGGCAGCGTTTGAGGAAGTGAAAACAGTGGGCAGCCTCCACTGTTGGAAAGTGTTGTGATCCAAAGGATGGCAAGAGCAGTGCCCAAGGGTCTCGCTGTGAGTAGGTGAACTCTAGTCTAGCCGTCTGGTGGGAGGGATTGCCAGTAGAGTCCCATGAAACCCTTCGATTAATCACTGGCGCAAAGGACAGCAGCCCCTGTCGTAGAAATAGCATGCACTTCACACATAGCTACAGACGGCGTCAGTCAGTCTTAGCAGGAAAGGAGGTAGGTTGAAACGCAGATCCTTCCCTGTTGTGGCAGCATCTCTCTTTTTCTCCCAAGCGATACCACTGTTGATGGTACAGCAAAAGTGATGCTCTGGACCATCGCTAGTGGAGCTTGGGAGAACTTTCTTGGAGTACAGGCTGGCACACGCCAGAGTCTGGAATGTTCCTTTCTTTAAGCCAGCAGCAGTTTCCCTTCCTAGAAATGCATGCTAAGGAAATAGAGCTAGGGCGCTATGGATAAGAGCTGGGCTCATAGAGTAAGAAGAGGCAACTTACTATGGCTCCAGAGGCTGGCTTAGACTGCCCAATAGCTTGTACCCAGCTTTGCAAAGCCTGTCTATTCTCGTCTACAAAATGGGTTCTTGCAGGGATGTCGTGAAATGATGTAGTCAGCAAAGGTGCTCGGGACCACACTTAGTTTTGCTGGGTGGGCTCCAGTACAGCAGGTACTCATATTCGTCTACTTGTCTTCTTTATGAACACAGAGATTTTGTGGGCATTTATTGCAGACTCACCAGTAAAACCTTGGGAATTATTTAAGTGACTATTTAAGTGTAATAGCATTTGGTAAAATTACGTCGCATCTGTAGGCGCAGCATCTCTGGTGCTGTTGGTGCTAACTTAGGAAGAACATTTGATGTCATGGGAAAACTGCATGCTAAATTGAGTTAAGAGAAACCCTTCCCCTTATAAGGAGCAGGGCATCTGAGGTTGATAAAGAAAGCGTGTAACTATAGATACCCAGAGAGAGGAGCCTGGGAAACTGCCTGTGTCTCTGTGTTCTCAAGTCCTCTGGCTGGTGGAATTCGAAGCAATTTTTACTTGAGCTTGAGGGTCTCTTTGTGGGTATCTCGTTCTTTATATACATACATATATACATGCATACGTACATATATGCAATGAACTCTTTTAGTCTGGAGACATTATTTAAAAGAAAATTGACATTTAGAGCTGCAGATTGAAACTCTAATGGGCCAGATGGCCTCTTCACACATTGTCCCCTTGCTTGCACTCTGCAGCCCCAGTGGCAAGAAGGAAGAAACCACGATGAGGTCTTTTGGGGAGGACTTGGGAAGAGATAGAAAAGTTGTGGATACCACCAAAGGAGGCATTGAAGTGTTGATTTCAGTTTGTCTGGGGGTAGGGGTTGAACTGGGAATATGCCCAGGGATAGGAGAAGTTGGGGGTCCTGTAGCTGTGCCCCTCCTCGGTGGGAGGGGTGGCTTATGCAGCCAGGAAATGAAGCTGCTCTGGTTGGCGAGAAGAAGGGTGGTTTCAGATCACGTAGGTAGAGTGCCTGTGTTTGTGGCTCTGTGGGGATTAAATCCAGGTCAGGAGTCCATGCAAGCTAGTGGTGGTCCGAAGAACACCCACTTAGGGTGGGTGGTTAAGGAAGGTTTCACATGATTAAAGACAAGTAAACAAGTTTTTTTTTAAAACATGAAGTCCTCCCCCTCTTTTTTGTCATTTCCTACTGATGTTCTCTGGAGAATCAGCACAGACCTGACACCGAGGTCTCTCCATCTCAGATCTCATGACTACCCTGGCGCCCGCTCACCCCAGACCCCACAGTAACCAGAATATCTTGGTGGCTGTGTGTTCCCTGCAGAATGGACTGAGCCAGCGCTTTTCACTTCCTGGTTGACTTATGTTCAGGCTGCAAATAGCATGGGTTTGCTTATTGGCAAACATGAAGCTCAGGGCTATCTAGATCATATTTTGGGCCTTCTGGACAGTGGACATCCTGCTTCCTGAAGGTCTGTGCAAGCATGTGTCACCTACTTGCAGAAGCCTTCCTAAGGCTGTTGGGAAATCGTTGCTAAGCTCACGGAATCTCACCTGTTTGTGGTCCAAGCACTTACTGACTTCTGTCTGTAGACAGATGTTATTATAGTATGAAGCACAGAGTGGAACTGTATGGATCTTTACCAGGCTCCAAGCCAAACAGATCTGGGCATTAATTCTTTGCCCCTTAGATGAGACTTCTAGTGTTTTGTTTTATGATTTGCTTTTGTTTTTTGTTGCATGTATGTGTCTGTGTGTGGATATGTGCCATGAGCACGTGCCTGAAGGAGGCCAGAGGTATCAGATCCCTGAAGCTGGAATTATAGGCCATCTGTGAGCTGCCCAGTGTTGGGGCTGTGATCAGCGTGTGTTCTTACTGAGCCATCCCAGGATCTCCTGTGTGTGTGTGTGTGTGTGTCTGACTTTGTCTCTGTGGTTACTGTGTTTACTCATTCTGTGTTTTTTTCATTTTACTATTTCTGTCTTTACTTGAAAGTGCTAACACTGTAAGCTACTAGAATTCCTTGATGGAATTAATTTTTTAATTAGTTACCTTACCTTAGTTAAAAAAGGTAACTAAGGTAAGAAATGTAGCCAAAAGTTGTCATCTATCATGTTTATTTTGAGTGTTATGTGAAATTCTACCTTAGTTAAAATGCCGTATTGATTTGTCTTATCCAACAGAGGGCTCTACCCAGAAGCCTCAGCGGCAGGAAGGGAAGACTGTCCTGTCCTGTTCTCCCCACACTTTCTTGCCTGGCTTTGCAGCCTCTGCCCTTTCATGAAGCTGTGCAAAGAGGAAATTTCCCATAAAGATAGGGACCTGTTACACATTGGGGTGGGTCGATGTGCATGTGTACTTTTGGAGAGTTTTGTTCTCCATAGTTCTGTTTTCTTTTGATGTGATTGCAGGGATAAAAGAGAGTTTAAAAAACAGCACAAAGAATTCCTGTCCTTGGGCTGGAACAGTGGAGCAGTTAAGAACACCTGCTGCTCTCCTGGAGGATCTTCGTATGATCCCCAGCACCCACATGGTAGCTCCAAACTGTGTGTAACTCCCGATCAGGCCATCCGGCACCCTTTCATACACATATTCGTGCAGGTAAAACACCAATGCACGTAGAAAAAATTTTTTAAAAAATCATTAAAAAAATCCCTTTCTTCATCTGTAGTCGTTTTGTCTACATCATGTACGCATGTTATGAGTACATGTGTACATACATACCACATACACACTTGCACATGTTTTTCATTAGGGCTTTTTTTTTTTAATGTTAAGAAAGTGTTTTATTAAGTAGCCCACACTGGATGGAGACTTACCTTCTATAGCTCTCTTGCCTCTGCCTCTTCAGTGCCGGGATTAGAAATGTGTTTTAGCTACCGTCCTAGCTCCTGATGTTGTTTGAGCATCAAGGCACCATGCCCTCCGACCTCACGTGTCCAAGCGTATCTTCTAGCAGACTTTACGTTGGGAAAGCCTACCAGGCACAGGCCCCCATCAACCCACAGAGATGTGTCACACTCATGTGTCTCATCTCCTTAACCTGAAACACTTTTTCGATGTGTCCTTCCATTACGATATTGTTGTTTCCGAAGAGTGTGGGACCTGGAGACTCCCCTCAATCTGAGTTCCTCTGATGTTCCCTGTTGAGTAGATTCAGGGTTGACTTTGTTTCTGGTAGGGAGCAGATGTAGTGGTTCTTCTCAGCGAATCCTACCAGGAGTCACATGATGTCTATCTGTCCCATGGCTGGTCACTTGATTAAGCTGATAATCTGCCAGGCCTCTCTGCTGTAAGGTTGTTGTAAGGTTGCTGTTTCCTTTCTGTGAGGGCAACTCAGATGATCAAAACTCTCTTCCTTTAGCGTGAATATCCACGGCTTTATCTCCTGGGCGTATTATTATTAGGGTGATGGTTACCACAGGCTGATTTCTGAACTTGATTGCTTGGTTTGGTTTTTTGGTATGTGTACTTATTCCTTAGGTTGCTACCCCATGGAGGAACTTTGCTTTCACACTGGTTTGGTTTACTTTACATGGAGTTGTGAATGCTTATTTACTTTCTGCATCAGGTGCCAGTCCTGTGCTCTCATTTTCTTGTTCCAGTCATCCGAGGTGTATTTGACAGGCGCCCCTCCAGCTTATTCCCGCCTCCACCGGAGACATCAGCCCTAGTGGAAGATGCTCTGAGCTCATTTTGCCCTCTTACTGCTTTAGTCTAAGAACTGGCCACTCATCTAGTGGCCGCTCTGGCTCTGTCGGCCAAGCAGCTCTTAAACTGTACAGGGGGTGATCAGAGATGTGTTGACGGGGTCATCCTTCGTCCTCTCGACGTGTTAACATTTCATTCACGAATTTCACCCATCATTTTATTAACCAGCTGTCTTGGTTGATACAGAGGTGAGTCACGTGGAGCCTGATCTCATGTGCACACAGCTGAGAGCAGATGAGTCACAGCATCCGGGTGACCTGAATTGCTGCCGTTGAGCATGTGTGGACTTACCGTCACACTTACCTTGCTACAGCTTTGCCTTGTAGGGTCTCATGTTCCAACTGGTCAAAGTCAGACCCTCCCACGCCTCATTCTACCATTGTAGTACTTTTAGTTTTTCCTGTTAACTTTCTGTATCCTGCATAGGCCACACATATCTTCTTGCTGTCATTCCCCAAGTTGTTGATTTAGATGAGGGTTATAGAGACAAGACAGCACCAGGCCAGTCAGTGGATGCCCCTGCCTCTGTGTTGACATGACATGATGGCACCTACCAGCTGTGGGGTCGTGCAGACTTTATCACCTAAGAGATCTCGTCCTTGAAATGGAAAACCTCAGGATACCTTGTTAGGTATTCTTTGCTGCGTTTCTCAGGTCACTGAGTCCATGTTTGGCTTATTTGCTGTGTGTGTCCTCACTGGCTGATTACTGAGGATGGCCTCCCCGTCTCCTGGGAGGTTTTCCTCACTCAGCACCAGCCCGAATGTGCTTAAACCTAGGGAGTATTTGCAACATAGAGTCACGGGACATTCTTTTAACTTTGATACCACGTCATCCAGAAATGACGAGCACATGCCATGCTTTCCCCTTGCTTGGCTGTATGTGACTTCGGAGGTCGCTGTGCTACACAGGCCATGCTTGTTTGTGGACCCTCCTCAGGAGAACATAAGTGCTCCCTAGCAACTGACGCAGAGTAGGTGAACTTTAAATAATGGATGAATGAATGAATACATTTTTAGGCCTGAAGATTACACATTTTTTGTTCTAGGATTACGACTCTTATACGACGTGGGTGCATTTGTGAATGTAGGCATGTGCGCGACACTAGTTTGGCATGACATGGTGTACATGTAGAGGTCAAAAGATAGCTTTCAGGGGCTGGTTTTGTCCTTCTGCCTTTGGTTCTGGGGAGTGAACAGCAAGCACTTTTCCCACTGAGACATCGTCTGCCCCCTGTCCTCTGTTTTATTTTTATTTGATTTGATTTTATATGTATATGAGTGCAGGTGCCCAAGGAAGCCAGAGGTGCCAGATCCTTTGAAACTGGACTCACAGGCAATTGTGAGCTGTCTGTTGGGGTACTGACAACCCAACTTAGGTCTTAGATCCTACATAAGAGCAGTGAGCCTTCTTAGCCACTCTGGGCCACCTCTTCAGCCTGCTATGCCTCTTCCTTCTAAAAAAATCAAATCAAAACAAAAACAAAAACAAACAAACAAAAGAAAACAGGATATTGGGCCTGCCTTTCATGACTTCCTGTGGCTTCCTTGCCCACCTCATCTCTTGCAGCCATCTCAGGCTGAGAAATGAAAAGGGCCACTTTGACTTCTGGATTGATGGGCATGAGCAGTCCTTGATCTTGGAACAGTCTCTGGGCACATGGAGGTCAAATGCGAATATTGGATGTCAGGATGCTTCACCATCAATCTGTTGACAACAGATACCAAAGGAAACTATCCACAGAGCGTCTAAGAACAGAGACCCCACAGCAGCTCTCTGGGTTTGTCATTCAGGCTACCCAAGCAGGAGAAGCCTCATTTTTACATCTCTGAAATGGGTATAAGACTAACACCCACCCTAGAGTGGTTACGATTATGCCTGTAGGTATTGCCTAACCCAGTAAGTGATGGTCCTCGCTATGAAGGTTTTAAAAAGCTTTGGGAAACAGAGGCACAAGGGAGGAAATGAAGTCATCCCTAACCCCACCTTCTCGCACTTAACGTCCTAAATATTTTGATAGAAACATATGACAGCTTGTGTGCATACCAATGTGTCCTTTGCTTATCAGTATGCAGGTGATCAACTTCCAATGCTGGTAAATGGTTTCTTTAGCATTATCGGCTTTATAACATGTTGAATTTCATGAACATGTAATTTAGTTAGTCTTTTTTTTGCCCGATTATTTCCATCTCTCTTTTTTTCCTGTCATAAATCTATTTATGAACAATTTCATATGTCCACACATCTCCTGGGTTGTTTCCTTGGAATAAATTCCTAGAATGGAGAAACTGCTGAGTCAAAACATGTTGGCAGCGCGTGCTGTACATTCATTGCCTGGGTCCCTGGAGAAGGCAGTCCTGCCGGGGCAGGGCGAGGTGTCCCTGGAGGACCAGGCATCCTCGCCTGCTGGCTGACGTCTCCAGAGATGCCCTGCGGGTTATCCACAGAGGCAACAGTTTCTCTTGCTATCTCTATTCTCTTTGTTTCTCTTTCTTTCCCCTTTGTTTCCCTTCTTGGTTTTCTGCCAAACAGCCCCTTGTGAAAGGACCGCCTAATTAACCCTGTGCTAATTAACAATTTAAAATTACACAGTGTGACTGTTCATGTTTAATTCTCTGGGAGCTGGAGCAACAGCGGGAGCCCCCTCCCCTTCCTCAGAACTATACACCCCTACCCAGCCTACCAGAGACGCTGCATTTTTATCCAGCCCCCCCAACCCTCCGTCTTTATTGAATAAGATGGAACTTTCACACCCTTTTAGTTTATAGAAGGAGATAGTTGCCAAGATGAGTGTTGCAGACCTGATAACATTTTATCCTCCTAAAGCAATCTTTTAGAGAGGTTGATACTTCCAAAACTGCAGTGCGCTTTAATACAGGGGACTTCCAAAACTGCAGTGGGCTTTAATACAGGGGACTTACAACACGGAGGAGACGGGTACAGGTGCCTCCCTTTATTGCTGGGGGGTTCTTAAGGTGTTGGATTTCTTCTGCTCAGATTACTTCTCAATTGGCAGATTTAAAGGCTAAGCAGAGTGAGGGGGTGAGCAACTGTGTGTGTGTGTGTGTGTGTGTGTGTGCGCGCGCGCACGTGCAAATGCTGGCTAGATCACTCCTGTGTCTCCCCTCGAATTTTGTCATTGGAAACATGTGCTTTATAAAAATCTTCCCGAATTCTTAAACAAATATCGTCGAATGCAATACTGCCGTCATTTAAAGGAAACCTGGGGGAGTGGCCAGGGGAAGAAGAATTGGCCTGCAGGAAGGGTTCAGAGTTCCGGGTGAGCCAGTCTGGAGCGCCTGTGGGATGGGGTCAGGGCCTGAGGGGCGGGCCAGGGGCCTGAGGAGAGGTTCATGAACGTTGACTGGCAGGGCTTCCCGTGAAAGTGTGGGGACCCACTTGGTTCCCGGGCCGCCCTCTGTAACTGAAGAGCATTGATTTTACGGGAAACCATGTTTACAGACAGAGTGCTGATCGACCTGCCGAGTTGACTTCTGCCTCCTTAAGTAAGAACTACCTTTTTCTTATTGACTGACTGATAAACAGAGCAAGCACGCTGGGTGGGAGAGTAGCGGATGCCCCGAGGCCCATGAGCTGCCAGACTGGGTAGGGTGAGCATCGCTTCACGTCAGCACACCCTCCCTTTGCCTGTCCATTCCTTATTCCTGCATCTGCCGGGGACTGAGGCAAAGGATGAATGAGGCTATCCTGCGACCCCCCCCTCTCCCGCCTTACCTGGCAACACGGGGACCAAAGCACAGATAAGCTGGTCCTCTGGTGAAGATGATGTGAAACAGTGCCTCAAGCTTTAATTCAAGTTCCCAGGGACGATGGGGACATGCTGATTCCGTTCTGGGTGGGGTGTGAACCTGGAGCCTGCATTTCTCAGGACAGTGAGACTAGCCCAGGAAGCACACCGCTTCTCCGTCACAAGGCTGTTAGAAGTTCCGCTTGTGGTCAGTGTGTATGGAGAAGCTCCAAAGCAGACAGCGGGGGTCTGGAAAGCGGGTTCTCTCTCCCACCTGTATCTTTATGTCCTGTGGATGAATCCCCTGACCTAGTGTCACCAGCTGGCTGCCTTTCAGAAGTAGTCACCTGCTTGGGAGTAGAAAACAAGTTAGGGGATGTTTGTTTTTGTTTTATTTTGCCCTTAAAGTCCCAGCCCCTTAGCTGGCCAGTTCGTGGAGGAGGAAGAAGAGTGCCGGACAAGCAAAGCCCACCAATTAATTGGTAAATGCTAGCAGGTTTCTCTGGCCCAGCCCAGGCTGGAGAGGAGATTGGCTTTGCTGTCGATAAACAAGTCCCTGGTGCAGCATCAAAGCTGTTCTCCTTTATCAATCGTGGCCTCCCTTTCCCGCATGTTCCTGTAACTTACCAAGCATTTATGACATTGATTTTACAATCGGGCTGTTAAC
The DNA here is from genome assembly GCA_028658305.1 of Pachyuromys duprasi. NCBI lineage: Eukaryota > Metazoa > Chordata > Mammalia > Rodentia > Muridae > Pachyuromys > Pachyuromys duprasi. The sequence continues at coordinate 44,395,300 of CM053744.1, forward strand.
CCTCCCGCCCCTTCAGACCTGCCAACCTTTTTGGCTTGAACTGTCAATCAGGTGTCATCCAGCCAATCAGGAACACCCTTAGAAGAGCCTCCCCCTGATTCTCACCTACATCCCAGCTAAGCCTTATGGGAATCCCTGCTTCATTTGCCATTGGGGTTGGCTTCTAGTGGTGAAGGTGGTCTGCTTCAAAGGAACACGTCTTTTTCTAAGGCACACAGAACTTTACCATCACAGAGGCTGAGGTTGTCAGTGGGCAGCCATGTGTGCATCTTAAACCAATCCTGGCACATTCTTTGAAAAAGTGATTTCTTCTGAGGCTTCTGTAAGCCTGCCTTCTCCATCTTTTCCCGAGGGGGAGCTGTTGGCTCACTAAGCAGTCAGGCCTGAAGAAATACAGAAAGAGTAAGACAGGGTTGGCAGGAGATCTAGGGAGATGAAACCTAGCCAACAGCCCTGCTTGCTGCTTATGAATTGAGCTGGACGGTAGAGAGCAGGGGACAGATGGCCTGGGGTCTGTGGGTAAAGGACTCCAAGAAGTGCTGAGCCACCTGTAAGAGAACGGCAAGCCAGGAGATAACCGCTCCTGGGGTGATGCTGTGGGAATCAAGGCAGCCTGCGATCTGTTCCTACCTTCCCCAGGGACGCGAGCCCTCTGAGGGCAAGTTCAGCTCAGTAGCGCTCGGAAACGGAAAAGCCTCAGGGCTGAAGGACAGCTGCTGGGGTAGCAACTGAGGCTCTGAGGCAGGTGTGGAAGCGGGGCTTGGTAAGCCCAGCTGCTGCCTCTGCCTTAGCTAAGACCCTGGCTAGGGAGAAGCCACCACGTGCATGGTGCATGGCTCACGGGCTCCCCGAAGAGAGGATGGGACAAGGTATTGCTCCCCAAGGGGGCATCGTCGGATTGAAAGTCTGGCCCGTTTTAGTTTCATTGTGAAGGCAGCTGAGTTCCAGACAAGGATGGACCCTTTGCTGGTTTGGGTGATGCCGATGGGAATTTGGGGTGGTTTTCTTTTCAGTTCGCTGGTCCCAGTGGCGCTGGTCTCTGTCTAGATTTACCCTGTAAGGTTTACTGCCTAGGAAATGGGACTTCCGATGTTTCTGAGGCCTGAAGGGGAGGGATGTGGCCACTGGCCCTCTCGGGCCCTTTTCTGGATATTCCTAAGCTTTTACCTTTGCGCTCTGAACCTTGTAGACCTTTGAACTTAGCAAACTTGACACATGGGCCTTGAAAAACACCTCTGCTTTCTGTACAGCACTGGGCATGTCTCCGCCTACGAGTCTCTTTCTGAAGGTGGTCAGAGGCTCCTCCCTTCCATTGCAGTCATCTAGGGATGACTTTCTATAAGCTGTCTGCATGCAGGAAGGCTCTTTCCGTGACCTCACTGGATACTGGAAAGAGAACAGGCCTCTTCCGCTATGGCTCCCTGTGCAGCCGGACTCTCAGTCCTGATGGCACAGAGTGAAATTTCCAGCGGGTCCTTCTCTGGGGCTAGAGTGACAGACAGTGAGAACTCCTAGGCGCGTTCCTGGCAGCTCCCCCCACTTCCCGTTCACTTGCATGGACCGGGCCATGTCGTCCATGGCACTGCTTACCCTCTCTGAACTGCCCTGTGCGGGGGCCCTGTCCCCCAGGTTGCCCTCTGCCCTGCCAGCTTTGTGTTGTGGGTATGGACAGAAGTTTCTTAGGGCACCATGAGCGGGACCTCAGCCTTGGCCCTCCTAACCTCTTTCCTTTCTCTCTTTCCCCTCTCTCCCTCCTCCCCCCTTGCCTCCGCCCTTCAGGTCCGATCCGTACTGGGTGCAATGAAAGCTCCACGCAGGCCTTACCATGGAAGGCTGTGACTCGCCCGTCGTCTCGGGGAAGGACAATGGGTGCGGGATCCCTCAGCACCGGCAATGGACTGAACTCAACAGCACCCACCTCCCTGACAAACCCAGTAGCATGGAGCAGCCCGCAGGCGAGAGCCACGGGTCCCTGGACAGCCTGAGGGCCCCCTTCAATGAGCGCCTGGCGGACAGCAGCGCTTCGGCGGGGCCGCCAGCCGAGCCAGCCAGCAAGGAGGTGAGCTGCAACGAGTGCTCGGCCTCCTTTGCCAGCCTCCAGACCTACATGGAGCACCACTGCCCTGGCACACGCCCCCCGCCCCCCCTGCGAGAGGAGAGCGCCAGCGACACCAGCGAGGAGGGCGAGGAGGAGAGCGACGTGGAGAACCTGGCTGGGGAGATCGTGTACCAGCCAGACGGCTCGGCGTACATTGTTGAGAGCCTGAGCCAGTTGGCCCAGAGCGGGGCCACGTGCGGCAGCAGCAGTGGCAGTGGGCCGGTCCCCTCGCTCTTCCTGAACTCTCTCCCTGGGGCGGGGGGCAAACAAGGGGAGCCTTCTTGTGCTGCGCCCGTGTACCCGCAGATCATCAACACTTTCCATATAGCCTCATCCTTCGGGAAGTGGTTTGAGGGCTCAGACCAGGCCTTCCCGAATACCTCAGCCCTGGCGGGGCTCAGCCCTGTCCTGCACAGCTTCCGCGTTTTTGACGTGCGACACAAAAGCAACAAGGATTACCTGAACAGCGACGGTTCTGCCAAAAGCTCCTGCGTATCCAAAGATGTTCCCAACAATGTGGACCTGTCCAAGTTCGATGGCTTTGTGCTCTACGGCAAGAGGAAGCCCATTCTGATGTGCTTCTTGTGCAAACTCTCCTTTGGGTATGTCCGCTCATTTGTGACCCACGCGGTGCACGACCATCGAATGACCCTGAGTGAAGAGGAGCGGAAAATTCTTAGCAATAAGAACATCTCCGCTATCATCCAAGGGATTGGCAAAGACAAGGAACCCCTTGTAAGTTTCCTGGAACCAAAAAACAAAAACTTTCAACACCCTTTAGTCTCTACAGCTAACCTCATAGGCCCCGGACACAGTTTTTACGGTAAATTTAGTGGCATTCGCATGGAAGGGGAGGAGGCCCTCCCAGCCGTCGCTGCTGCTGGCCCTGAGCAGCCCCAGGCTGGCCTCCTGACCCCCAGCACCCTCTTGAACCTTGGCGGGCTCACCAGCTCAGTCCTGAAGACCCCCATTACCTCAGTCCCCCTGGGGCCTCTGGCTTCTAGTCCTACCAAATCCTCAGAGGGCAAGGACCCTGGGGCAGCTGAAGGAGATAAGCAAGAAGTGGGGGATCAGGACTGCTTCTCCGAGAAGGCAGAGCCAGCCGAGGAGGAGGAGGCAGAAGAGGAGGAAGAGGAGGAGGAGGAGGCGGAGGAGGAGGAGGAAGAGGAGGAGGAAGAGGAAGAAGAGGAAGAGGAGGGCTGCAAAGGACTCTTTCCAAGTGAGTTGGAGGAGGAACTGGAAGACAGGCCCCCCGAGGAGTCTGGGGCCACGGCAGGTGGTAGCAGCAAAAAGGACCTAGCTCTCTCAAACCAAAGCATTTCTAACTCCCCCTTAATGCCTAATGTGCTCCAGACCCTGTCCCGGGGCACAGCTTCTACTACTTCTAACTCTGCTTCTTCCTTTGTTGTCTTCGATGGTGCGAACAGGAGGAATCGTTTAAGCTTTAACAGTGAGGGCGTCAGGGCCAATGTGGCAGAGGGCAGGAGGCTGGACTTCGCTGACGAAAGTGCCAATAAAGACAATGCCACAGCACCAGAACCAAATGAAAGCACAGAGGGCGACGATGGGGGCTTCGTCCCCCATCACCAGCACGCTGGCTCCCTCTGCGAGCTTGGGGTCGGGGAGTGCCCCTCAGGTAGCGGCGTGGAGTGCCCCAAGTGCGACACGGTCCTGGGCTCCTCCCGCTCGCTGGGCGGCCACATGACCATGATGCATTCACGCAACTCGTGTAAGACACTCAAGTGCCCCAAGTGCAACTGGCACTACAAGTACCAGCAGACGCTGGAGGCACACATGAAGGAGAAGCACCCGGAGCCCGGCGGCTCGTGCGTCTACTGCAAAAGCGGGCAGCCCCACCCGCGGCTGGCGCGGGGCGAGAGCTACACGTGTGGCTACAAGCCCTTCCGCTGTGAGGTGTGTAACTACTCCACCACTACCAAAGGCAACCTCAGTATTCATATGCAGTCCGACAAGCATCTCAACAACATGCAGAACCTGCAGAACGGAGGGGGCGAGCAGGTCTTCAGCCACAGCGCTGGGGCTGCCGCTGCAGCCGCCGCGGCTGCAGCCGCCGCCGCCAACATCGGCAGCTCCTGCGGCACCCCCTCACCCACCAAACCAAAAACCAAGCCCACGTGGCGGTGCGAGGTGTGCGATTACGAGACCAACGTGGCCAGGAACCTCCGCATTCACATGACCAGCGAGAAGCACATGCACAACATGGTGCTCCTGCAGCAGAACATGACACAGATCCAGCACAGCCGCCACCTGGGCCTCGGCAGCCTGCCCTCTCCCGCCGAGGCCGAGCTCTACCAGTACTACCTGGCCCAGAACATGAACCTGCCCAACCTGAAGATGGACAATGCCGCGTCCGACGCCCAGTTCATGATGAGCGGGTTCCAGCTGGATCCGACAGGGCCCATGGCCGCCATGACGCCTGCTCTAGGTGAGGCTGAGTCCCTTCGGGCTGTAGGGGTTCCTGGGGGCGTGGGCAGGGGCTAGGGGGTGGGGAGCGTGTAGAGTAAGTCGAGGCAGGACCACTGTGTAGAATTGGTTTCGATCTTTATCTCCTTGAAATTTTATCTTCGTTCGATTTATTTGCTGATTTACTTATTTTTGTAAATGGAAAAGTCTCACGACCCCGTGTTGTCCCTCTAGGATCCCTCATCCCTCGCGCTCAGTGTGTACCTGTGGAAGATTTTGTGCAATGGACGGAGCTCCGATTGTACTCTGGCTATGTGTAGGGCCAGGATTAAAATTTAAGTGCTGTCTCACGGCCAACTTTCCTTTAGTCCTCTTTCTTTTCTCTCTTCTCCTTCTCAACTTGAAAAATTGCCACATTCACTCAAAACTTGTGGGTTCCATGGAATAGTTACCGAAACTTACAGGAAACCATAGCAGGGGCCAACATCTCAATGCGTTAAACAGGGGCCGCCATCATTTCAACGGGAGCCACCGGAAGCTGGAACCTACCTTGTGGAAATCCCAAAGGCTGGTTCTGTGCCGAGCTGGGAACCATCCAGGGAGATTTCCAGGGTCCTCCCTGTAATTTTGAGGCTCTTGATGAAAGGGACGTGTTCATATTCTTTCTTATTTCTGATGAGTTGTTGATTATCGAATTTGGGAATTAATTAGGAACTAGATTGCCCCGGGGACACTGTCGTGAGCGGTGTGACACATGAAGAACTGAACAAAATCGCAAAATTGTCCGTCTAAGAAAGCTTGAGTTTTAATAGTCTCTGTTGCCAGGGGAAACAGGCTCTTAGAGTAGGGGAGGAGGCTACACTCAGACTACAACAGTGTTAGTCAGCTTTCTGTTACTGTGACAAATGGTTGGGGTGATCCGTATTTAAAGAGAAACCGTCTTGGCTCACAGTTTTGGGGGTTTCAGTCCGAGGCCAGTTGTCCCCATTGCTCTGGGTCCTGTGGCAAGTTATTGTATCATGGTGGGAGCACTTGGTCTAGAGAGCAAGGAACTGAAAAGGAGAGGAAGTGGTGAGGGTCCTGTATGACTGGAAGGTTTTGCAATTGGGTCACCACCTTCCCATAGTGCCACAGGCTGGGGGCCATGTCTTTAACACACAGGCCTTGGTGAGGGACTCGTTTTCAAACCACAGTGCCAAGTCTCACTGATGACTTGATGACATCTAAAATAGAACCAAGAGTCTGTGGGATTTGGATGCTGAGAACTGTGGGTCATGACCAAATTTTCAAGCAGGAAAATGTACAGTTTGATTCCCTGAAGGTTAGTATGATGCCCAGGTCCCTTTTGACCTCACCTGGTATTCCTCAGGTTGAGCCCAACCTAACTTGACTCTGTTCCGTCAGAGTTCCTTGACTCTGCCGTCTGGCTTTTAGGATCTTTGTTAAGTAGCATCCTATGATTGACATGGGAATAAATAGTTTTCTTAGCAGCAAAGTGAGCACATACCCTTATTTGGATGTGGGTTAAGCAAGCGCCAGGAGACCAGATTTCAACAGTGTGTGGGTCTTTATTTTGTGTGGTATTGCCAATGAGCTGTGTTTCCAAGCAGTCATCTTGTTCATTCTGCTCTGTGCTTCACTTTGAATTCAATGATATTCGAACCTTGTTTTCTATTTTGAAACATTAACCTGTTGATCTTTTTTGACCAAATGATCTGAAGATGGTTTACCGACTGGACTGGTTAGCCACGAAGGCACAAGAACCCATTGTTCTGTGTGTCCCCAGGGTGAACTGTGCACCCCGGGAAGGGTGGGTGTTGGTTAGTATTGCTGTGAAGCCCTGTATCTCCTCCCCTCCCCCTCTCTTTCTCTGTCTCTCTCACCGATAGGAGTTAGTTCCCACCTTAGGGACAGCAAAGTTCTGGTAGACAGAGCTTCAGAATAAACTGTATAGCCTCCAATACCACAAAGATAGAGAACCAGGGTGAGCGCATATTGATAAATCAAAGTCTTTTTAGTTGCCCTGAAAGTCGGTGTCTGCTACTTGAATTCCTCAATTGGAGACCTATTTTGTGCGTTTCTTCTCTTCTCTCTAGAGTCTCTGAGTCCTAGGTCATAGCTATAGCTCTTAGTGTCACCAGTTACAAAAGAAGCAGGACAAGTCTGTGTGTCCACACACACACAAAAGAACCACTTTCTGTCCTAAGAGTCAAGCGCTATTCCTTTCAAGGATCTTGCCCAGCTCAGTCAGGAAGGGCTGTAGAGTTGGGAGCACCACAGTTGGGCAAGGTGTGTTCTTCAGAGACGTCCTGTCCCCTTTCGATGGCCGTGAGGTCTGTTGGCGTGAGGACAGTCACAGTTGTTTCATGTCACAAGGCTGACTGGATGTGGGGACAATAGGATGTGTCCAGAGGGTTGACGAAGGAAGTCGTGTGGCCCCAACGGGAGAAAAACAAACAGATGAACAACAACAACAACAAAAAAACCCAAACATAGGCAAGTAGAAAAGCCCTACGCTTCAGTGACACTGCTGCAGTTAGGTTGCCAGTGAGGTGGCTCTAGGGTCTTCGATACTATTGGGTTCCACAGTAGGGCAGAAAGGACTTCTATGAAAGTTATTCTTGTTTACCAGGTTATCTTTAGTGTTGCCCGATACTCCGGAAATGCTTCCATTCTGGATGACAGAGAGGAAGAGAGGGATATGCCCCTTGGTCCGGTCTGCCCTAAGTGGGTTTGCCACAATTTGTAAACAGGGTATCAAGATTACAGCCATAGACTCTCAAGTCCAGCACAGCATCTTGGAGTGGGTCACTTGGGTGGCGTTTTTCTGTTTGCCAAGTAGCCAGGCAGCCACAGAGCACTGGCTTGGGGTTCAGGAGCCCCCTGCTTTCTTCCTTTGCTTTTAGGGTGTGTTATTCAACCCGTGCCTCTTGAGGCTGTGCTTCCGAGTGGGGCTCACATGCCAGGGTGTGAAGTCCAGCTAAGCTGAATCTCTGCCACGGGTGCTTGGTCTTGACCAAGGCCCATCCAGGGCTCAAGAGGGATGGCCTGCTTCAGTCTTACTTACACAGGCTCCCGGTTGCCTGGGGGTCAAGTGAGGGTCATATTAACTCACTGGGGTTGAATTAACTGTGTGGACCTGCAGGATTCTAATGCCTTGGCACTTCTCCAATGTGGAGTCGTGGCGGGAGTTCTGGCAATGCCCTTTGTCACCCCGACTCTTCTCGCTGACCCTCTGCGGGGCCCGTGAAAAGGGGATGGGAACAGGGGCTTATTTCACCTACTTCTTCTGAGGCCTTCTAATGTTCAAGCAGACATCTAGCAAGTGACAGCGGCTTTTCTCTGTAGAGCGGTGTTATTGATGCGCTGAGGTTGCGTTTGAAGACTCGGGAAGAAGATTCGACACTTCAGGTGGTTGGCATCAGAAACAAATATGCGTTTGCTCCTTGTCTCACCCTCCGGGCAGTTCCTGCTTTGATTGAGCACCGAGTATGTTTTGTGGATGCGGCCTGTGTTTGTCCCCATGAAGGATGGAACTCTTTTTATTTTTTTTTTTTCCCCTCTTCTTCTCTTTTCCCCTTTTTATTTTTCTCCTCCCTTATCCTAAAAAGAATGTCATAGTTATGACACCTCTCACTAGGGGTCATGGTAAGAGAGACCGAAGGTGGAGAGCTTCCTGAACCTTCTGGAATGTACGTGTGGAAGATTTCTGTGGCTTCCTACACTGTCTGCAGACATCAGATGTGGCTGGTCTTGCTTAGTGGAGTCCATACTGAACTCTTTCTTTCATATTTGAAATGAAAACTCTCCCTCTCCTCCCTCTTTCTCTTCCCCTCATCACCAGCACCATCATTTTTTCTTTGATGAGCTGCTAACTTGGATTCTAATCAGTTATTAAAAAAAAAAGTAACCCCAGTCAAACCACCCATAAAAGGTCAAGTTTAAATATCAGCAGGAGGGGTAGGGCCATACCGTGTAACCTGCCGTTCTCGTGTGTGACAAACTAGAAGGTGACACTCAGTCTTCTGAGGACTGTGTACATCACCTAGGTAATGGAGGGAAGCCCGCCCTTTCCAAGGCTTTCTCATGATATAAATAAGAGCTTGATGTGTTTATTTTCCACCTGTGAAAGATGAGCCTTCCCTTGGGTTTACACAGGGCAGCAATGGCCTGAAAATGGGTGGGGATGCAGAGGGAAAGAGATGGAGGTCTTTATCAGATCGTTTTTTAGGGAGTGTGAACTCTCTCTCTGTCTGTCTCTGTCTCTGTCTCTCTTTCATACACACACATATCATAGCTGCCTGTCTCGATCCACCTCCTGAGTATATATCATTTTGGTGCTTTTGACCCTTGTCTGATGCAGTAAATATTTGTTCATGTGTACTTTGGATGGGCTCTCAATGACAGAGTCATGCAGAACAAGGCCGTACCACTGCCCTAAAATGCCCCAACCCTGGTAGGGACAAAGCTGTGACCCAGTATTTCATGTGGTAGAGAGGCTTGGAAAAGGGTGAGAGGTGGGGCGGGCAGCTCTGATAGACAGGTAGGATACCGACAGGAGGGACGGGGGCCTCACTACTGAAATCTGTGCTGTATGGTTGTGCAGCAGTGTGGCCATCTACATTAATATTAAGGGCAATGAGAAATGGAGTTTCCTGCCCTGTGGATAGTCAGGTACCCCCCACCCCTACCATGGCAGGAAGTCTTGCTCCTCCATGATGCTGTCAATACAGGGTAAATTTCAGATGCTCGGTAGAGGCCTGGCGTTGTGAACTGTTCTGCTCATTTCTGATTCTGGAGGCCAGGGTGGGGTCTGGAGTTTCAGATTCTGTTGCATTCAGAGGGTGATATGGACTCAGCACTCTTCTTGGCCCCAGAGAGAGAAGGAGAATTGAAATCATTCGGGGGATGATGCCCTGTAAATTTGTCTAGATGTTCTTTTTCAGAAGATGGATGGCGCGGAGCCTCCCACCAGCCACAGAGTATCCACCCTAGTGGACTTTGTTCCCCAGCCTCTGCAGCACAGTGTGTGTCCTGTGGCCGAGGTGCTGGCTTCTGACTCTCTTTTCTCTGCCTTTCCTACAGTGGGCGGTGAGATCCCCCTAGACATGCGTCTCGGGGGCGGGCAGCTGGTATCGGAGGAGCTGATGAACCTGGGCGAGAGCTTCATCCAGACCAACGACCCGTCGCTGAAGCTCTTCCAGTGCGCGGTCTGCAACAAGTTCACGACGGACAACCTGGACATGCTGGGCCTGCACATGAACGTGGAGCGCAGCCTCTCGGAGGACGAGTGGAAGGCCGTGATGGGGGACTCCTACCAGTGCAAGCTCTGCCGCTACAACACACAGCTCAAGGCCAACTTCCAGCTGCACTGCAAGACGGACAAGCACGTGCAGAAGTACCAGCTGGTGGCCCACATCAAGGAGGGCGGCAAGGCCAACGAGTGGAGGCTCAAGTGTGTGGCGATTGGCAACCCCGTGCACCTGAAGTGCAACGCCTGCGACTACTACACCAACAGCCTGGAGAAGCTGCGGTTGCACACCGTCAACTCCAGGCACGAGGCCAGCCTGAAGCTGTATAAGGTGAGGTCTGCTCCTTGAGACCCGGGGACAGTCCCTCTACAGAGTGGATCGGGTACTTGGAAGTGTGTGTGTGTGTGTGTGTGTTTGTGTGTGTGTGTGTTTGTGTGTGTGTGTGTGTGTAGCCATCTGAGCTATAATCCCGTTAGTTGCCACCTGGCAAAGCAACCGTAAAGGTGTTGCGTGCAGTGGCCAATGGAGCTGAGACACATTGATGGCTTCCTCCGGTGGCTGGAGGCTCGGGGCGTCTCATTTCGGGGGCCCTGTGCTGTGTGGTGCCCTTCTTGCTTGCCGGTCTCTGCTGTCGTCCATTGAGTCACCTCAGCTGCTGTGGTCCACTCTCCCTTTCTGCCCTTCAGTCCATCTTTTGTTTCTTCTCTCCTCGATGCTCCCTGAATGCTTCATCCAGGCGTCCATTCCGTTTGTCCGTCCCACCAGCAGCCGTACCCTAAACACCTTCTGCACACCAGCCGTCGTTCCAGAAGTATGTCTGCATCAGTACATAAAATAGACCGACACAAACAGCACACGTACACACACGCACGTACATATATACATGTGTATGTGCATGCACATACGAACACATACATACATTTATGCAGATATACACACACGTATGTGTTCACACCCATGTCCCTGCCCTCATAGAGCTTTCATTCTTTTGGGACAAAAGGAGCTACGGACACAGTGGATAAATTACCATTTATGGTGGAAGGTGGGCAGTGCTCTGGCTAGAAACAGGTCCAGTGCAGGGGCTCCCTGTGGGTTCTTTCTGCAAGTTTCGTATCTCACATCTCTGCTCTCTGCATCCTCTCCTGTTAGCCTCTTCCATTTGTTTCCCCTCTTCCCTTCCCTTCCCCTTTCTCCCCCACCCCTCAGTCTTCTCGCTGAACAGTGTAGACCGTCACAGAGGAGGAGGGGCTGCAGATACTGTAAAGAGTCCTTTTACTCGCACGGCAGGATTGCTCCAGACGTCTCTATTGATTTTCACTGGACTTAAAGCCTCACCTTTTCCTCTAATCATCCCATAATGGCTTTAGTATGAACAATCAGGTACAAATCGCCATAAATCTCCCCAGCCCCGTTCCACACACTCTCCACTCCCTCCATCCTCCTCACTCCTGTCCGCAGTCTCCTCTTTTTCCTCCCATGCTTCTGGGCCAGCAAGCATTCCATTTCCACCGCCAACCCTGAGCCAACCCTGAGCCGGCAGGGTCTCCTTCGTCCCTCTCGTGACTTCCCGTGGAGACCCGACTGGAGGAAGACTCAGGAGCCTTTGCTCTCATTGGTCTCTGCTGGGTCGATGGTTACGATTGGCTTTGCTGTTGCGTTTTCTCGGGGAGCACCGTGGATAAGGAACAATTTCAGAGAAAGGTCGTAGGGCTAGCATGTTCTAGAAAGTGCCTTGTATGACACTCACTATAGTTGGGCTAGGATTGATTTGGATACCAAGTAAGCCAATCCTCCCCTCTGTGCATACAGATCCCTCACTGGACTAGCCTTGTTTTGTGCCACCCTCGAAAGAAAAGAGTTCTTTGTAGACATGGTTCAGTCAGAGGATGGCGCTGACATGGTCCAGACAACCAGGTGGAAAAAGCAGAGGAGACAAAACATTTCTGAAGGACGTGACCCATCAGATCTGCACAGAGGAGTCCTCCTGGCCGTGGAGGGTCACATGCCACTCTGATGAAGGGATCAGATAGGCATGGACTGAAGCGGCCTTCTTCCATCTCAAGAAATGGGTTGCCCTTTCGAGTATGAAACACACATAGCAGCCACTGAGTCTGTAGGCCGTACCTCCTGTGTGGTCCAGGTCTAGACTAAAGTTAAACAGCTGAGCAAGATTCCTCTCCCTAACCCCAAGTCCCCAAGTCATGTCTGTGGATCATATCCTGAGTGAGGCATTTCCTGGGGGCAGATGCGAAAGAAACATTTTCTGGCCTACTTGCTCCGGGCCTTATTTATATTATTCATGTTGTTGATTTTTGTTTGTTTGTTTGTTTACTCAAGACAGAGTGATCATGCTTTTGTTCAGAGACTATGTCCCAAGGAGAAGAGCACTCAACCCTGAGACAGGGTAGACAGTGGCGCATAGCAGCTGCTTGGCGGGTGACTCCCAGGAGGGACCAGCCTTGGTGTTTCAATACAGCAGCCCCCGAGGTCAAGAGGCAAAGGTCTTTACAGTCTGCTCTTATTAGTCCTTGGATAATGAATGCTCTTCTGCTTGCTGAGGCTCTCTTGAGGATCTGGGAGCTCTCCCACCCACCTTTGGGTGACACTGATTATGAGCCCAGAGCTCGCCCTAAGCCCTGTTGTCCCCTCCATGTGACTAAGGTAAACTTCTTGGTGTTGGGGGGCTCTTCTTTTCCGCCCCCCTCCGGTTTCTCAGTGCCTGGATCCGGGTGGTGTGTGGAGGTGGCTGGGCCCCGGTGTAGCCCATAGTAACGGAGATTGATTGCATGTTATTTTTCCTCTTGCTAATGTAATCCATTAGCCTGGCACATGCATAATCAGTTTAGAGCACAGTTAACTGGGTGTAATCGAGTTCTTTACTGTCTGCTGGAGAAACTACTCCCAGAAGCGGCTGACCTAGGGAGGGCACCCCACCTGCCCAGCTCACCCCATCCTGCCTGCCACCCCTTCTCACTCGGTCCCACTTCCTGGCCAATTGTTCATGACCAGCCAGGGAAAACTTGAAGTTTTTTTTTATTCTGTATGTTTTTGTTTTTGGCATTTGTTTGTTTTGTGTTCGTGTTTTGAGACAGGGTGTCATGTATCTCAGAAGCATCATAACTTCACCGTGTAGCTGAGGGTGATCTTAAACTCCTGATCTTCCTCCACCACCCAAGTTGCACACATTATAAGTCTGTATCTTCACACCCAGTTTTACGAGGCTCTGAGGACTGAACACAGGGCAACACGCTAGGCACACACTTCTCCAACTAACTGGCATCCTAAGCCATTCAGGTTGGCTGTTGTCTGCTGTACCCACTGACACACCTGTGATTCAGCTCCTCTGTGGAACTCCTGTACTCCTTCTCTGAGCCAAGTCTTTTATTCTCTCCCTCTTCCCTTACATTGGAGGAGACAGAGTCACAGTCTCAGAAGCCCCAGACAGAGGTTTGTCTTGTGATCTCAGACCAGTGATGTCCTCTCACTGGATGTCACCTGGATTGATAGAGATGGAATAGCCCTAATCTGAAAATCCCCAATCTGAAAGTTGAGCCAAAGCATCTTGGGTTCGGTAAACATGGCACCGAACTCCTGCAGGCATTGTGTCTAAGATGATGAATTTTGTGTTTAGTCCCAATCTGAAGATAAGGTATGCGCAGATACCCTAGAATCAGGAAAACAACCCCCCCCAGGTACAAACTATCTGGGTCCCAAGATTTCAACGATTTCATGTGCTTCTGCGATAGGACTGGGTTTTCTGAAATGTGTGTTGGTGTAGAATTCAGGTACAGAGCTTGAGCAAATCTGAAGAAACCATGTTTTTCCCTGGAATTGTTTAATTCTGCTTATTTTGTGATTATAAACTTTTCAAAACATTTGCTTATTAGTGTAGTGTAGTGTGTGTGTGTGTGTGTGTGTGTGTGTGTATACAGTTTGTGGGAATTCATACTCTTTTTCCACCATATGGATCCCAGGGATCAAATTTACATCGATAGACTTGGTAGCTAACGCCTCTACCCACGGAGTCGTCTTTGCTTCCCTGATGAATTTTAAAATGAGTTTTGCATGTATGCATGGTGGGGCAGAGGATCTGGAGAGCCCAAGGTATCAGATGGAGGCTCCTTTCCCTCCCTCTGGGGTGGCTCCTGCAGAGTGCTCCTGGTGAAATCCCTGCCTTTTGTTTTAACCAGTGGCTGCCTCTGGTCATGGGTCTGACTGACTAAAACAGTGTTCTGACTGACTGTGGTGGGCCTCCCTGATGTCCTGGTCTCTGCCTTCTGTGCTGGGTCAGTTTCCAAAGCTGTCATGGAAGTGCATTCTGGAACAAAACCTTTTCTCACCAGAGCTGAGTTCCAAAACCCATCCACACCTTTTCCTGCTTTCCTGTATAAATACATCCTGTCTCCTCCCACCTTCTCATCCTTCCCACTCAAAGAGACATTGGGTGCCCTTGCTTGTACTGTTGGAACTTGTACCGCACTCTGTCTTCCTGGGAGAGAGTATATTCTGAGTCTATGAGTCAACCTAGGTTCTCCTGGCCTTATCTTGACTTCGCCATCGTAGGGCGTCAGTGATGAGCTCTTCTGCCTGGGGAAGAAGGAAGGGTACAGGAAGATGTTTAGAGTCCAAGCACACTCTGAGACTCCACTGTACAGTGAAAAAAAATGCCTCTATTCTAACAGATGGAATAAGGCCCCACCCGAATCCATTACTCAGACTGTTCCCAGCTGAGGTACCTTTAATTGACCCAGGCCCCAGGTTTCATTGGAACTTAAAATTATAGCAAGGACAGTTGCCTACCTAGCTCAGTGTCAGGGTTGAGTGTGAGCCGCCTGGGGCCAGTGTAGTTGAGAAGCCAGCATCTAAGCCCCCTGTACTTGGCTTGAAGTAGGAGGGAAAGGAAGATACTGACATGCCCTGAGAGAATACTCAGCCCAGTTGTGCACATGGTGGATGGAAGGTCCTCCTGCCCCTTCTGACTGTTAAGCATTGCGAAAGGACAGAGGAAAGGTAGCGCCCCATGCCCCTCTTTCTCCTTCCTTCATGAGTTAGTTACTCCCTGGGTCTTATTTCCGGAGCAGGGCAGTAAGGCCATTCCACAGTGAATGGACAAATTAGAAGACGTAAAAACTCTCAGGATCTCACGTGCAATCCGAATCCCTCATCTCCTTAATGGCTGCGCTTTGGGCAGTGTATATGTTGTGTGCGGGTGGAGCAGGGAGGGTTCTTCAGAAGACAGCTGCGCCCTGAGTGCTCACGGGGGCTGCTTGGTGGCCTTCGCCTCATACTGACAGCAAGGACCACAAGTCCTGTGGGGCAGCTCCTGACCTTCCACCCTGGCTAGCATCGGAAGCACAGGTGGCATGTGGGTTATGTGTGATTTGACCCAGGAACCATTTTCTTCTTACGTTTTCCCTATTATGTAGACTTTCAAGTGTCTGCTGGCTCCTCTGTCTCCCCAAGGTGGCTTCCGCCTGGAAAGTGAAATGCTCCTCCTGAGTAGATTCGAAAGGTGTGTTTGAGAGGCTTCATGCTTCAGTGAAGGTTTAAGCACACTTGGTCTTTCTGCCCTCCTTGTCTGGAGCAGCTAGGGCTCCGACGTTTATTTCCCTCAGTGGATAACAGAGCTGGCAGGACATGGGCTCCTGACCTGGCTGGGAGACAGCTTATGGCACCATGAGTCCATGATGGAGGGGTCTCAGGCTGGCTGGTAGAGTCTTCAGCCACTTGTCAACCTCAGGACCTCTGGAGAGGTAAAAGGTCAGCCCTCCATGGGGGCGGTACTCAGACAAGACAGGCAAACATCACTGCCATGGTTACATGTGGCCTGTGTGTCACCAGTGGTGTGTGGGTGGTTGACTTGCCTTTCAGAAGCATCTCAGGCGCCTTCCTCTGTAGTCTCTGGGAAGTAGTCACATGTTTGGGTGGACGGCTTCACACCCAGACTTTGCTCAGGTCATTTGGGTTATGGCCTCGGGCAGACCCCGGGGTCAGGAAGTTCAGGTCAGTGTTGTCTTTTGGCTGTAACACTTCAGACCTCACCTAACGGAACTGAAGTTGTGTTAGATAGTCTCCTCTCGCCCAGTCTTTAAACTCCCGTGCTTAATACGCCATTTGTCGACAGAACCGGAACTCTGACCACTAGCCAAATTGCTTTTCTCTCATTCTCAATGTTTGTGCTGGGCTCCCCGCCACCCCCAACCCACCCTGGTGAGCGCCCCTTCTCTCCCACCCCAATCTTCTTCTGTGGGAGGTAACGAACAGTGCAAAACTCTGGTAGAACATTACTATATTCTGCTGCAGCCTACACTATTTCTCACATGGTTAGTACCAGTAGTAACGTGGATTACCTATATAGTATTATTTTTTCTGTAAATGTAATGTGAATAGGGGACAGCCATTGTGAAGATACTCCATCTCTCCATCCATCCATCCATCCATCCATCATCCATCTATAAATATAGCAGGAAAAGACATCACTGCCAGGCCAGTCTAGTGATATCTCACAGTGACAGGTTTGCGCTTCCCTTCTGTAGGGGGACAGGGTCTTTCGCTGCAGCCCCCGGTGTCCTTGAATTAGTGACTTTCTTGCATCCGCTTCCAAAACGATGGTATTATGAGCTTGTGCCATGACACCCAGCTTTCCTCCAGCCGCCCTTTTTCTCGTGTGCCTGACAAAGGCATTCTTGAAGAGTTGGAATGGCATGGAATCCCTTTTACAAAATATCCCTGGGGTGGAAGGGCCTGGTGAGATGGTGCCTCCTGCCAGGCTTAATCCCTGTGTTGCACCCAGCAGGAGAGGAGAGGCTGATGCAGGCTGTTCCCTGACTTCTACGTGTAGGATATGGCAAGGGTGTGCTATAGACACCCATGCATGTGCGCGCACATACTCACACACTAAAACTCTTGAAAAACAAACTACAGCAGAGAAAAAATAACTTTAGTATGTTTCCAGTGATCCCCCCCCCCCCGGCTTTTCGAGTCGGGTTTCTCTGTGTAGCCTTGGCTGTCCTGGACTTGATTTGTAGACCAGGCTGGCCTCAAACTCTCAGAGATCTGCCTGCCTCTGCCTGGGAATGCTGGGGTCACAGGTGTACACTACTGTGCCGGGCGTTTCCAATAATTTTTAAATTGTAAAAATCCGTTCTCCGACTGCCCCTCCTTCTCTTCTAGACTCTCATATGCTTTTATAGACAGGCACGTGTGCACTTGTAGACCCGTGCCTGCATCTGGACCTCCCACTTAAACACTACTTAGATGAGGCACAGAGAGGCAGCAGGGCACAGGCTTGTAACTGGTGGAGCCGTGTGCAAGCTCTGGACATCTGGCCACCCTTGGTGGTGTTTCCTTAATCCCGTGCTCCTTTCACACCCATTAAACCTGACTGGTGTGTTTTGTATATGCTCTATTGGAAGTTTCTGTTTTCTTTCAGATAGAATGCTTAGTTGCCCAATTACCATTGTGTGTGTGTGTAGGCCAGAGGTAAGCACTGGATCCTCTCTTTTATATTTTCTCCACCTTAGCTTTTGAGACAGCATCTTTTACTAAACCCAGACTCAGTTTAGGTAGGCCGGTTGGGCAAGAAACACCAATAATATTCCTGTCTACATTTCCCCCAGCCCCCAGCTCTCAGGGCTAGAATCATAGGCCATTCCTAGCTTTTATATGGGTGCTCAGGATCCAAACTCAGGTTGTCCTGCTTATACATTGGTGTTACCCAGTGAAACATCTCCTCAGATCCCCTAACAGTTCATTCGTTCTTTCCTTCCTTCCTTCCTTCCTTCCTTCCTTCCTTCCTTCCTTCCTTCCTTCCTTCCTTCCTTCCTTCCTTCCTTCCTTCCTTCCTTGCTTTCTCTCTCTCTCTTTCTCTCCCTCTCTTTTGAAAATAACCTTATTCTTGTAGGTGATGTGAGAGCTACAGACCTCCAGAGAGCCAGCAACCACATCTATTCTTTGTGGGTACCAGGCATGCAAGTGGAACAGTCCCCATTCTCTAAATTTTACAGAGCACCTTGCACAGATCTAGCCAGTTTAGGGCAGTGGTTCTCAGCCTTCCTAATGCTGAGATCCTTTAATACAGTTCCTCCTGCTGTGGTGGCCCCCAACCCTGACACTGTTTTTGTTGCTACTCCATAAATGTAATTTTACTCCTGAGTGCTGTCTCAGTTCCTAGGATCATTCGGAAATATGTGTTTTTTGATGGTCACGACCCATAGGTTGAGAATCTCTGGTTTGGAATGTATTTGGGGAGGCGGGGAGGCAAGAAGTGGTACAAATGTTCTCTTTTCAGGGTGTCATAAGTCTTGTGCATGCATCCATTCTCCTCTCTCGTCTTCCTGGTCTCTCTGACACACTCAGGGAGAAATGTGTTGTGTGTTGCTTTCATCAAACTCTCCTTCTTGAGCTATTTTTAACAATGTGCAGGATCTCAGTGGGGGCCTGTGGACCCCTCATCATTTAGCTTTCAGACTAAATGTGCAGAGAACAATCCCTGGATGCTGCAGAAGCTCCCCTTGTTCCTTTTATTTATTTACTTTTAGGAGCAGGGTCTGCTTAAGTAGCTCAGACTGGCACCTTGCCAAGAGACTCCCATTTCCGCCCAGATTACAGGTGTGTAGCGCCACACCCTGCCAGGAGGATCATGGTTTCTTCTCTGAAGCTGGTGTCCGGGTGGTATGGGTGCCATTTCTGGATAAACCGTTTTCCAGTGCAGGCTCTGAGCCTCCTGTCTGGCTCTCTCAGCGAGCCGCCATCCCTGGCTTGAGCCCAGAAGAAAAGGCACTCCCATTTTTGTCAGGGCGCTAGAAAGCCTTGCTCCTGCTTGACCTCACCTGTTCCCATCCAGAAAACCTCTCCGCGCCAGTGGCATCTGCCACCTTAGGGGTGGTCCCTAGCCTTTAGGAGACCGTCTGTGCAGCCATGACATTTCTTTAGAACAATCATGCAGAGATACGAAGCCAGATCAGGCAGTAGACAGGACAGCCCACATTGCAGTTGCCCAGACTGGGGTAAAAGTGTGAGCCCGGTTTTGAATCCTTTCAGGTTGCTGGGGGCTGGGACTGAAAGGGCACATTTGAATCCATACAGATCCAACAGGTGTTTCTGGTTTTTCGTTTTGAAAGGGAAATTGTAAGGGAACAATTAAAGCACTGTCAGCGGTACTGCCAGGAAAAGGCAGGGGTTTTTAAATAATTACATAACACACCCGAACCGCATCCATGGCTCTGTTTTAAACAGAACTGAGAACTATAAATACTACCTATGTGTGGGCTGGGAAAGGCTGTTCCTATGAAAACCATGTTGGTAGTACCAAGTCATTTTATACTTTAATAAAATTAGATTTCCAGCCCTCTCCCACCCCTACCTCTTTGAGAAGCAACTGCAGTCTTAGATGGAAATTCAAAGATTTTAGTCAAAAATTTTGGAGAGGGCTGGTAGTGCGCTTGCCCAAAGATTCTGGGTTCATTCTCCAGCACCGAATAAAACAGATATTGTGGTCCAGGCCATCAGAAGTTACAGGCAGTAGTTCAAGGTTACCTTCAGCTACATAGGGGGTTTGAGGCCAGCCAGGGATAATGGGCTAACAAACAGTGGAGAGTAGTGAGGCCTCTGACGTGAGAGCATGGCGTGAAAGTTCCGTTACAGATATCTCTAGGTATGGTTCCCCAGCACAGCCATGACAATGTAGGGTGCTCAGGGAAATGCAGCTTGCAGCTAGACAGCAATAGTACGTATATCACAAAATATACATACCGTGGCTGGCTTGTAACCGTCGGTATCTCGACCTCCAGAGAGCCAGCAACCACATCTATTCTTTGTGGGTACCAGGCATGCAACTGGTACACACACATCTCTCTCTCTCTCTCTCTCTCTCTCTCTCTCTCATACACACACACACACACACACACACACACACACACACACACACACCTGCATACACCTTGAACTCACATTTAAAGTGACTGTCCTCTGTTTAGTTTGGCATCTCGGCCTTTGGGTGATGATCTGCCAGCAGGCCCTATAGCTTCCTTGTTTTGTCAACCTTCCCTACCCCCTTTTTTTCTTTTCCTAGTGTTTCTCAACAAGAGAAGAGAATGACAGTTTTTTGTTCCTCATAGCAAACTCTCATATCAGATGGTCACATGTTTTTGATGTTTAAATATCTATCTTGAAAATGTAAAAATTTCTCTAGCCCCTTTTGTTAAATTTTACTTTTTTATACTTTCTCTCCATTGTTTTTTTAAAAATGATTTATTTATTCATGTATTTTATATATGCAAGTGTCTGACATCATATCCCAATACAGATGGTTGTGAGCCACTATGTGGTTGCTGGGAACTGGACTAGCAGACAGAGCTCTTAACTGCTGAGCCATCTCTCCAGCTCAGTTCAGTGTCTTCCCCCCGACCCCCAACTTACTTCCTTTTATTGAAATGATTTCATGCCACCTGCCGTACCTGCTCATCCCAGTTGCCCCTTGCAGTTGTTAATACGATGTAGCAAGGCACCAGGGTTCACTTGCTCATGGAGGACTGCTGTGTCTGTGGTGTCTGGGTTGCTAAGAAGGAAAGCAGATGGGGGTTTGAGTTCATATTCATCCGGTATGATGAGAGAGCCTTCTCTAGGGTCCTTTCCTGGTCCAGAGAACGTTAGAACTATTTACTTATTGCTGGTGTTTGATCTGTAATTGTTAATGAGCAGGGCAGATTCCCAGGCTCAGGGCAGAGCCTCGGAAGCCCGCTTGGTCTCTTAGGTCAACAACTGTAGCAGCGTTCTCTCTGCTGACGTGGCCTGCACATTGGAGTTACTAAAGGAAACACCATCCCTGGCTGGCTGCTCCCTCCCTGCTTTCTCTGTTGGTGCCATCCTCCTTGAGGACTGTTGTGTCTTCGCAGACCCTTCTGAGCCGACCTCTGTGGCCTGCCACCGGTGACACATGTCATTACCACGGAGCCTCTGCCTTCTTGTTCCTTGGAGAAGGGCTGCGCCCAGGGACTAGTAGTTTGTGACAGAGGTGGGTGTCATGGGACCTGCCCTTTTCCTCCAGCTGTTTCTGAACCCAGCTGTGGCAGCCGAAGGGATCAAACCCCAGGCTTTTTGTGACTGTTCTCTCTCCCTTAGGGAGACAAATGAAAAAAAAGGGGGGGGGGATAGATTCCTACCTGGGCCAGCTTCCCAGTCAGCCCTGGGATGGAGTGTTTACCAGGGCTCTTGGCTTCCTAACTCGGTACTTCAAACTCCACTGTGTCTAGGGAGCTCTTTGTTTGCAGCCCTGAGTTCAGGGGCTTTGTCTCCAGTATCCATACTGGGATGGTGGGTTCCTGAGGCCCCGCAAGCACCTGGTTCCTGTGTGTATATTCAGAGCTGCCATTTCTTCTGTGAAGCTCTCTTGGCCAAGCAGGGGAGACAAGCAGGTATTGACGGTGAAATCCTGACCACCCTCAAAGCCCACAGGAGACTACCGGCCTTGGTTGTCCAAGGAGTATAGATTTCACTGGAGAGAAGTTGGGGGTTGGACTTTGGCACTCAAGTGGCTGTCTGTCGCTCTTAGCTTTTCTTGGGGGAATCAACTCTGAGGGTAGTAAGAAGGATACTGTCAGGGCTGGTTGTTAATCCTCAACTCTCTCAGGCCCTGTGAGGGGCTTTGGAAGGAGATGTGACACATGCAGGTGTTAAGATTCCAGAGGGACTGGAGAGATGGCTCAACAGTTAAGGGCACTGGACTGCTCTTCCAGAGGACCTGGGTTCAAATCCCGGAACCCACATGGCAGCTCACAGCTGTCTGACACTCACATAGATATACATGCAGGTAAAACACCAGTGCACATTTATCAAATAGTAAATGAAGAAGAAGAGGAAGGAGGAGGAGGAGGAGGCAGCTTTGGTTGTGTTTGGGGACTATGGTAGCAGTTTAAAATAGGCTCACACTGTTTTCATTTATTATTTATTTATTTATTGATTGATTGATTATTTAATTTTTTTTTTCTGAGACAGGCTCTCTTTATGTAGTACTGGCTGTCCTAGAACTTGCTCTGTAGACCAGGCTGGCCTTGAACTCACAGTGTCTGCCTGCCTCTGCCTCCCAAGTGCTTGGGACGAAAAGCATGAGCCTCCAGCACCCAGGTGATCTCACTGCCTTTGAATGGAATGCTTTTGAGTCCCAGCCTCTGGGAAGTACCAACTCTTCCTGAGCCCAGGAAGACTCTCTGTGAATCAGCATCCGGTGGCTTTCTTGTAGAGGGTGGTTTGAGGGAAGACAGAATACAGAATGAGAGTCTCCTCATCCAAGAGGGTGTCCCAGGCAATCCTCCCATATCTGCTTTGCTGTGATGGGCCTGTTTCTACCCACCGTCTCCTGAGATTTCTAGGATTCAGAAGAGAGTAAGCTTAATGTGCACGCCCATCCCCTTCTAGCTAGCCAAGCCACGTGGCGCAGGGCCCAAGCCTGTGATTTCTTTACACTGTCCTAGATGGGAATCAATGAATGTGAGACAGCGCCCCAACCCTGGCCCCTAAGCCCACTCTGGTTTAGAAGGTTCTGTGAGAGTGACTTGGCTTGAAACCCCACCTCCTCCCCCCCCCACCCCCCATTTCTGCTACATTTGTGTCCACTTTCTGATTCTCAGATATGGCTTCATTTTTTGTCACTATGTTTTTCCAGATTTGGTGCCATTAGTGATGGCTACAGCTGTTCAGGTAGGAAAAAGCAAGCAGTGTCCTCAGGGACTGGAGTCCTGACCTCCTCTCGGGCTGTCTCACTGTGTCCTACTTTGAATCTAGACCCTGAGGCGCTCTCTCTCTCTGTTGCCTTGTTTCCGTCCTTCACCTCTCAGCCTGCAGGTTTGCTTGGAGGCAGCAGGTTCTGGAACCATCGCTCAGTTGATGACATTTCCTCTCTGATATTTCAGTTCCCAGAAGACCCCATCCCCCCTCCAAAGTCCTCTAGGAACCCCCTCTCGCCATACTGTCCCTGCACTCAGAAGCTGCTCCTGGCTGGCTCTTTTGTCCTCTGTGAGTGAGAGGCTCTCAGAGATCTCAGACCTTACCTTGGGAAGTTTCAGACAGCAGTCATAAAAAGCCCAAGTCCACAGGGAGGGGAGGGAGAGGGGGGCTAATTACACAGCTAATTGATCCAACAGATGTCGTTTTTTAAGAGCTCGTTTAGTAGTGATTCAGCTACACACATCCCACCTTGCTTGAGACAGGCTTGTGGCCCTGTCAGAAAGTGTCTTTCTGATGAGCCGTCAAGGAAGAGCTGGCTTCCTGTCCCTTCAAAAGGGCCTGGGGCCCCATTCCAGGTTCTCCAGAAAGCTCCTGGTGTGTCCCCCCCACCCCCACCCCCGCCCATTTACACGGGCCGGTTTCTGCCTTATGCCTCAGCATGTACTATAACTTGGTTTGCGTGTTGAACCAATCTCTGGCCATCTTGGGTTGCTTCACCTTCAGGGGTGTGTTTGAATGGTGCAGAATACGTGTGGCTTGCGAATGAATTGTCCCGGGGGGCATCCTCTGTTCCCTCCCGTTGTTTCCAGTCAGTCACCCCTTCCTTTGAGATAAGGTCTTATCCTGTAGCCCAGTGGTGGTCATCCTGCCGGAGCCTTCCGAGCTCTGGAATTACAAGTGTGAGCCATCCCTCTCAGCTCCATGGTACATAGTTTCGAGTCTTCTCTTCTGGGACAGAATGTTGCTCTGTAGCCCATCCTGGCCTGAAATTCACTATGTCGCCCAGACTAGCCTCAGACTCCTGACAGCCCTGTTGCCTCAGCCTGAGATTCTAGCTGGGACTCCTCAGGCCTCCTTTCTTTGTCTCTATTGGAAGCCTGCTTGGGGAGGAATGTGGCAGAGCAATAGTTACTGAAGGTAACCAGGCTGTTCTGAGTGACTCTGTAACCCCTCAGGGCTAGGACAGAGGTTCTCGGGGGAAGAAGGGGTGAGCCAGGGAGCGTGGAGGTGGTGAGAACGGAATGGAAAGGTTGAGGGCTCTGCCTCCTGCAGGTTTCCTGGGGGCACCCAGGGCAGGTACATGGCAGTTGTCAACATAGACCTGACTTGAGCAGCCTATATGGCCTGGAAATCAGTTGCTCTGTTGCTTGGCTACCGGCGTCTGGCCGTAACTACAAAAGCCTGGGTTAACTTTGGGTCTCAACCCCTTGCCCACAACCATTCCCATCTGAGCATGGGCTGATGGATGTCCCTCCCGTCGCTGGTCTAGGCATGATGTTGCCTCCTAGAGTCATCAGCGGTGTTTGCAGCACCAGGTTCCTGGCTGGTCATGTCACCTCCAGCAACCTTGTGCATGGGCCCCTTTTCCATCTGTCTGCCAAGTTCTCCATGGCTTGCATATTAGTTCCCCCCCAACCCAGGGTTCTGATCCAGCTACACCTCTACTTTCTGTGTCTCTTCCCAAGGCTCTTCTTCATGAAGACCAAGGATTTTAACCCTATCTCACTTGATGGAGGCTGAGCACTTGTTTTCAGCTCCAACATCTCCCTGCACCTGATCCCGTCTGACCCCTTGCTGGCTCTTTGCATTCACATGTCTCCAAGTTTCCTCCCCAGGTTGGTATACAGCCTGGAAAGAACTCTAAATGACCCCAGTTCCCACCAGCACACCCCACCCCCGTTTCTCCCTTTCCCTTGAACTGGCATAGCAGCCCCTAGCTGAGCACTTGGCTTTATCACCTAGCGGGGTGGGAAGAGGCGGGCATGGCCCATGGACCAAGGCCTTACAGAGTCACCCTTAGCCACAGCTTCACCATTAGTTTCCCTCAGAGGCTTATTCTGACTGCTGGGCCACACCCCTCACAAGACTCTGCAGCCTGTTCAAAGGCTGGGAAAACCTCATTCTTCCATCACCATGAGCTCTCCTAAAACCCTGCTAGCCCAGATAGCCTTTTCTCAAAGTTGCACGTATCCCTTCAGTACTGTCTTAGCCCACCCCCACTATCTGTCTCTCCCTAGTCAACAACAGGAGCTGTTTAACCCTGCTTTGCATCCTTGTGGATTTTGGGTAGAATGTGAGCAAGGGTCACCTGAAGATTTGAGAGTGAAAAATAGAATCTGAAATCTAGAAATTGAAGGTTGCATCCAGCTCTGAAAAGCTTCTTCCTCTTGTTTTTCTGGAGCCACTTTCCCGTGGAAGTGTCCATGTCTAAACCATGCTTACGTAAGCCCCCAGACCTGGTTCCTGCCCTGAGAACCGTGTTCTAATAGCAGAGAAACTCCAGCCTTCTTATTCTCCTCCTGCCACGAATTCAGCATGGCTCGTTTTGGTTTTCTGAGACAGGGTCTAATCCTTAAATCTACTGTTTGTTGTAGCTGAAGCCAGCCTTGAACTCCTGATCATTCTGCCTCTCCCTTACACATTCTGGGATCACAGGCGAACGCCGCCATAACAGAGAGCCACAGGGTTCTGAAGAAGCCCGAGCCCTTTATCTGAGTAGACAAAGGGGCCAGCCTCTTCAGGGAAGTGGCTTGGAAACGTGTCTGCTGCTGTCCGAAGAAGTACGTTTTTAATCAGTCACCCAGGATGTCCCTGTGCCAGGGTTGGATGTATTCTTGTTCTCTTGTGTTTTACAAGTTGATTTCGAGGTTTGGTAATGACTTTTCATGCGGGGAGCTTTGCAGAAATGCCAGGCCCTGCACAGCCCTTCCCGACTGGCAGGGGTTCTAGGTTCTGGTTTTACTTCCTGTGGGACTCAGCTCAGAACCCTTGCCATAATGGGTCACAGTCCAGTCTGCTAAGAACTGCGCAGGTCTGCAGGAGGAAACAGACACTCAGTTGGTTAGACCTGAAGACAGCCAGGGAAGCTGTAGTTGCAGCAAGATTTGAAGGGGGTGGGGGGGGGGGCAGAGGACGGAGGCAGCCATCTTTCTTTCTTCCTGGGTACTGAACCTAAAGCCATGTCAGAAACAGATTGTAGTAGCAAAGTGATCCCTCATGTGTGTGGCTCTAGAGCCTTTGAAAGAAAATTAGCTGTGGGCCAACCATTTGTACGGTGGAGTTTCTTTAGTGTTTTCCCAGTAAGGAAGGCCGCTTGCTGCTCAGGTGATCCACGCTCAGCCAGTAGTTAAGTAGAGCAGATGCCACCTATGGCGGAGTTTTGTCTTCATGAGGAGATCCAGTGTGCTGATGTCCACATGGCACCTTCGAATTCTTCAGCAGCATAAGGGGCCTGCATCTGATATCCAAGGCACTAAAGAGATGGATAGATGTCCAGTGCAGTGTTAATCTTAGCATCTGGGTGGTGGACACAGGAGCCGTCCAACCCGTGATCATTTTCAAGGTATCTCTCCAACTGAAAAGTCTTTATAATGCAGGGTGGAGGTAAAATTCCAAACCAGGGTATTTTTCCCACCTTGAACACCAGCAGGTGGGCCGGGCACCATGCGTGTAATGCAAAGTGTGCCTTCCCCTGTTCTCTCCCCTCCACCCATGCCCACCAGCAGAAGAGTATGGGCCATGCTGTGCCTCCGAAGACAGAGGTCAGATGAGTGATTCCTGTCCTGACAAAGGGCCAGGTCTCCCTGGAGGCAGAAACCAGGAAGGGCTCTCAGGCTGCTGTGGGAGAAGCAGAGAGGGAGGCTAGCAGGGGCTTGGCCACTTGGAGCATTTGGATGCTCAGCAGTTGGCAGCTCCCACCCCCGAATTCCCACCTTTGCATCCAGTGTTGCTCACATGGGAAAGGTGGGCCCTGTCAGTACTCTCTACAGAATGTGGCCTCAGTTTTGCTCCTTCTTGCTAAATAAATGATATCAGGAGTCTCTTGCTCATTCAGAGAATGTGTGGTAGGTGTCAGGCAGGAGAGGGGTCGGAATGGAAAGTTTCACTATGGGTACCCTAGTACCTAGGGGTGAGCGGGGGTAGCTCTTAGAGTTTTCAAGAGGGAGAAAGGCTCTATCTGGAACCTCTTCCAATTCCTCTGTATTACCCATCTGTGAAATAGGCTAGTGCAGCTACTTGCCCAACAGGGTAGTTGAACAAGTCAAATGAGATAATACATTTGATGAGCCTACAATGGACTATGTATATAGCACAAAACGGTGTGTGTGTTGCACGCACCTAAGTGTGTGGGTGCATGTACCTTTGTGACTGTGCATGCAGAAGCCAAAGAGGAATGTTAAGAGTCTTCCTCTATTCTTTCCACCTTTTTGCCTTGAGAGGGTCTCTCACTGAACTGGAAGCTCACGATCTCGCTTAAGCTGCCTGTCCAGCAAGCTCCCAGGACCCTCCCCCTGTCTCTGTGGGGTTAAAGGCATGTGCAGCTATGCCCAGTTCTTCTGTGGGATGTCAGCTTGGGTTCTCCTGCTTGTAGAGGAAGCACTCTTGTTAACTGAGCCATCTCCCCAGCCTCACAACCCATTATTTTATGATAATACCCCTCCTAATGCCTTTGATTTTTTTCCATTGTCTTGTGTAGGCATACAACTAAATAAATTTCATTTATTCATTTTTCAAATTTCAATTTTAATAAATTTAATAAAATAAATTTAACTTTTACTCATTTTCAAGTGCCTCACATTTTCATTTTTATTTCTTTTTTACTGAAAATATATTTTTTCATAAACTACATTCTGATTATAGTTCTCCTCCCTCAGCTCTTCCCAGTTCCTCCTTACCACCTGCTCTTTCTGAATCCACACCCAATCTGTCTCTCCTTTAGAAAACAAATGGGCATCTATAGGGCAATGATAAAATAAGGTAAAGTAAAACAAACAAGTCAGAATAGGACAAAAGAAACAAACAGTGGGCTGGAGAGATGGCTCAATGGTTGAGAGCACAGAGGATCCGGGTTCAATTCCCAGCACCCACATGGCAGCTCACAACTGTCTGTAACTCCAAAATCTGGCACCCACAGACATACATGCAGGCACAACACGAGTGCAAGAAAATAAAAATAAATATTTTTATTATTATTAAAATTATTAAAAAACAAACAGAAGACAAAGGGCCGAAGAAGAAGCAGGGGAAACATACACATGCAGAGACACAAATGTTCATAGACACAGGAAATTCTGTGAAAATGCAAAACCAGAAGCTGTGATATATATGCAAAGGATCTATACGTTTAAAACAAAAAAGCCCTGACAAAACATAAGACAAAGACCCTCCAAAGATACCATTGAGTTCATTTGTGTTGACTACCTACTGCCAGGCATGGGGCCTGTCCTTAAGAGTGGTTTGTATCCCCAGTGAGATTCTTTTGGAGAAAACTTTTGTTTTTTTCAATTTACACGTGGCTCCCAATTGGAGGGATCTCTGGGTTAGGGATGGGGGCTCATGTCCACTTCTGCTCTCAGTGCCGAAACCCCATCTGGCTCAGGCCTGTGCAGGCTGCCAGGGTCCCTGAGTTCACCTGTATGTTAGTCCCGTTGTATCTGCGAGAGCTTGTTTCCATCTGGCTCAGGCCTGTGCAGGCTGCCAGGGTCTCTGAGTTCACCTGTATGTCAGTCCCGTTGTATCTGCGAGAGCTTGTTTCCTTGATGTCCTCCATCCCCTCTGGCTCTTAAAATCTTCCCACCTCCTCTTCCACAGGGCTCCCTGAGCCTCAAAGGGAAGGGTTTGATGGAGACATTCTGTTTAGGACTGAGTATTCTAAGATCTCTCACTCTCTACCCATTGTCTGGCTGTGGGTCTCTGTATTGGTCCCCATCTGCTTCAGCTGGCTGAGCAAGCCAGTGGTCTGAATATAACAGAATGTCCTTAGGATTCAGTTTGTAGCTGTGTTCCTTTAGCAGAACACTAACTTTTGGTTTTCTCCTAGGTCCCTGGACTGTCTAGGCTCAGTCTAAGATGACTGAATTCCATGTCCTGGAGTGGCACTAAATCCAGTCAGATTACTTGGTTGCTTCCACAGTCTTTACACTGTTGTCTCAGCACATCTTGCAGGCAGGTCATCCTTGCAGAGCTAAGAGTTTGTTGATGTTTAGGTTTCTGCTTTGGTAGCATGCATGGCATCTTCTTGTGCAGTGAGTGAATATGAGTGAGTGCACAGGGGTCAAGGCTGTAGGTGGGCAGCAGCTGGACATCTCAGTATTGAGGGAGTTGTATAGGTGCTATCTTCAGCTAGGCCTGACTGATAGCTGGCGGTTCATGATTTGCTTTTCATTGGCTTTGAACTTGACAAAGTCTTGGCTTGGAGGGCGGAGGGGCCGATGTTTTGTGTGTGTGTGTGTGTGTGTGTGTGTGTGTGAGAGAGAGAGAGAGAGAGAGAGAGAGAGAGAGAGAGAGAGAGAGAGAGAGAGAGAGAGAGATGTGAGAGAGAGAAAGAAAGAAAGAGAGAAAATGAAAAGGAGGGGAGGGAGGGAGAGAGAGAGAGAGTTTCCTTTAGAGAAGTGTCATCATTTCTAGTGTTCAAGTGAGGTGACTGAGCATGTAACTTGACCTTGGTTGCTCTGTGGTAGCCCTGTGTGACTCATGAGAAGCTTGGGCACATCGCTGAAGTTCCTTCCAACAGTAAACGTATGTTTGTTGATGCTGTAAAACTGTGTACCCTTCTGCCTCTTCTAAGGAGAAGGGACCTAGTGAAGCACTCTAGAAACCGTCCAGGCCAGCTCAGCTGGCTCTTGGCTTTCTCGGTAGAGCACTGTTGCATTGTCACTTGTGAGAAGTGAGCTGTGAGGTTACTTTTACTCAGTCACATAATACTAGCCTGCATGACCTGAGGTCTTGTTGCTTTGTCTGCCTGTCCATCTGTCCGTCCATCCATCCATGCGTGTATTTTTAATTTTTAAAACAATGTCCATCACCGGTGTAGCTGCATTTCTCTTATGTGATCAAAATTCGCTGCAAGTGACGATGGAGGTTCAGAACTGATGCTGAGCTAGCTGCACAACGCATTGTCAGAGAAGCACATTCCTTTCCCTTCTTATTCTCTTGTGGTTTTGGACAGAGGCTAATATGTACTTAAAAAAAGACAAAGCAAGCAAGCAGCAACAGTGCAACTTTACCAAAGCTACAGGCCAGACTGTGCAGCACAGAGTGCAAAGATGAACAAAAAGGAAGCTGAACTCTAATTAAACTAGAATATGTCTGATACCCGTGTCCTTTCATGTTTGGTGCCTGCATCCGAGTGCATCTTGTAACCTTGGAAATCCCACAGACCATCCAGGAGTGGGGGCAGCCCCCAGACACAAGCCTGGGGTTGGCTGGCGCCTCAGAGCCGCCCTGCCCCGCCTTGCATAAGTGGGCTCATTTACATCCAGAAAGCCACAGTGTCTGCGACATGGCTGACTTAACATTGCCCAAGGAGTCTCCCTTTAATGTTTACATTTGTGTCCCTGCTTGTGGCCTTCTACTCCCCACTCTCCCTTCCTTACAACCAGCACCTGCAAGTCAAGTATGCAAAAATGGTTTCTATGGCAACCTTTGGTGAGCTATTAATTTTAGATATTCCAGAAGTTTTTTTTTTCCCAGCCAGAACATTATTTATTTATTTATTTATTTATTTACTTATTTATTTTAAAGCCGTGCATCCTTCTTCGTATTTGAACGTTAGAGGTCAATCTCCTTAGCTACCCCAGTTGTGGATATTCCTCCCTTTCCCCCCTCCTTATTTAGAAGCTGATTTTCCCCTCCCTTTATATAATGAAATACACAGCTGGTCCTTGGGATTCTGGTTACAGATCTAAGACAAGTGTTAGGAGAAAAAAAAAAACTCCTTTCTTGAGTCCCCAAATGCTAACTTATTCTTTCCCTCCCTCCCTTCCTTCCTTCTTTCCTTTCTATTTACTTTTAATTTATATATTCACTTTATATCCTAATGGTAGCCTCCTCTCCTCTCAGCGCCCACCTTCACCCTCTCCCTCCTCATCCCCTCTCCCCTGACTTTTAACATACTCAGCCCTGTGCACAGTACACGCAAGACGAAAGTCTCACCAAGTTCATTGCCTCCCTGGTAGTTAGAATCAAAGGGTTTCAGAAGTATACACTTCGAAGCAAAACACAGCAAAACGCAGAGCAGCTCTTCTCAACTGAGTTGATAAGTGGAACAGGCTAAGTCTTCGTGATGGTTTTCCATGGGCGTCAAGAACAGTGTGGCGATGCCCGAGTCTCCAGGCTTGGAAACACCTACCAAAAAGCAATGCAAAGGAGAGGCAGAAGCTCACCAGGGTTGCAAATTGGAGCCCAAATGAAGAAATGCAAAAGAAATGTTTGCATAACAACGCTCATTTCCCATGTGGTAATCACCTGCCAAATACAATATTGTAATGTCCAGGATGTGGGGTTGGACCAACGATTACTGCAGTTTTACATGTTTTTAAAGACGGTGTGCAGGTCTTTTGCATTCCTTGTTCACGTGTCAGTAATGGTTCCATCGTGTGTTCTCCGTGCCTCTACGATCATTCTTATTTTGGGTGATGCCTAACCCGTAGTTTGTTTTCTTGTCCAGTAGTTCTTAAAACTATTTTTTTTTTCTCCTTGTGTCAGTTCTAATCTGTTAGTCCTGGCGGGTAATAGCTCAAGTTGGGAAATGCTAGTTTTGATCTGTGGCTATGGAACATGGAGGTAACATTGTCTTCTCGAAGCCCTTTAGGGTAGAGCCCACCTTCCTTCCTCTTGTTTCCTTAGGTGCTAGAGATGGAGCCCCCCCCCCCCCTGGGGGAAGTGTGCTTTCATGCGCTAGGCCAGTACCCCAGAGCTGAGCTATGCCCACAGCCCCTTTCCAGCCCTTTACCTTTTGAGGTATTTCTACCTTGCTAGGCCTTGGGACTTTTTCCTTCAGGTTGCTCTGCACTCAGCAACCCCCTGTGGAAGAGTGGAATCCACCCAGCCTGTCTTTCACCTTTTGTATTGGTTTTTTTGTAAGCTTTTTTATGTTTTTTTTTTCCCTTTTCCTTCCATTTCTGAATTGTTTGACCAAAAAAAAAAAATTATCCACCAGGAGGAATCTCACAGTAATGTTTTTATTGGTTGCTAGATAGTCTTCTCCCTGGGGGAGATTAAAATAAAATGAGTGGAAAGTTCTACTTGTTAGGTGTATGAGGTGTTTTTTCCTTTTTCCTTCCTTCCTTCCCTCCCTCCTTCCCTCTCCTGTCATTCCTTCCCTCCCTCCCCTCCGTTCTTTATTCCCTCTCTCCTCCCTCCCTTTTCCTTCCCCTTCCTGCAGGTTCTCCTCCTCCCTTTACTTCCCCTTCCCCTTTAGTCTGTCCTAGTTTGCTTTCTGTTGCTGTAATAAAACACCATGACCAAACAGCAACTTGGGGGAGGAGAGGGTTTATTTTCCCTTCCATTTCCCTAACATACTCCGTCATCCAGGGAAATGAGGGCAGGAACTCAAACAGGGCAGGAACGGCCATGGAGGCCTGTTTCTCTATCGCCTGGCTCTTCACAGCTTGCTCAGCGTGCTTTCATACTGACACCCAGGTAGCCCAGAGGAGGCACTGCCCACATCACATCAATCGTCTGTCAAGAAATTGCCCTAGACACACTCATAGGACAACCCGGCAGGGGACAGTTTCTTAATTGAGGTTCCTGCTAGCATAGATTTGGAATAAAACCAGCCAGCATGCCTTCCCGTCCTCTTCCCTTGCCCTTCCCTTCCTTTCCTCCTTCCCTGCCTTCATTCCTTAGTTTCCTCCTCTGACTTCCTCCTTTTGGTCCCTTTTCGTAGGGCACAGGGAGCCTGGTTCTCCATAGCACAGTTTCCCCAGCCGAGTCCCCAACTCCAGGGCTCATTTCCCCCAGGCCGATGTGGAATCTATCAGCTCCATTCAGCAGCCTCATTTTCTGTTCCCAGTGCACGCGCTTGTTTTAATGTGTTTCAGTTAATGAGGTAGTATTGAGAACGAAGCGCCACTGTTTACACACAGCCAGCTTGTGCCGAGGGCCCTGTCGCAGCCCATTTGGCCCTGGGCATCCTCAGGGAACAAGTCCCAGAGAGCAAGGCCACCTTTTCCAATCAGTCTGTCAGGGCTGATGCAGGTAAATAACACCATGTGTGAGCCTTGCTGAATCACCTACTTTGGTATTTTGTTTTGTTATTTTCTGGGTGAGGCTTTCTTTTGGGATGATTAAAGATAACTAGAGTCAGTGCTTTAGGTTGCAACCAACCCCTCCCCAAACCATTTCAAATTCTTCTGCTTTTACCAGCCCCTTGCTCCTTATGGGACAGTGGGAAAGGGTTAGTTCTTTTGAAATAACTCAAACCCAGATTCACGTGTCAAAGAAGAGTCACCCCTCGGGTACAGAATAGAGTGTGGGGCCAGGCATAGTGGTCCATGCCTGTAATCCTAAAATTCCGGAGGAGGTGGAGGCAGAAGGGCTGTGAGTTCAAGGCCAGCGTAGGCTACATAGTAGTTAGACTCTATCTCAGAAGACAAAAGATTTCCTCCCCTCCCCAACCTTCAGCCAGTCTGAGGTGAGCAGTCAGAATCGATATTTTCCGTTTCCTGAGGGGTGACTGTACCTGAGCAGGAGTCTAATCTGGGGCCTGGGCCTGTTGTTGCTCCTTTGGACTCCTTCACCATCCAGGTACAAATACCTGCTGTCTCTTCTCAGATCCAGGTGAGCAGGCTGCTGCCCAGAACAGTCAGGAAACCAAGACTGGGTAGTGCTCTCTTCTGTCATCCAAATCTCTAGCATCTGAATACAGGGAAGGTCAAGGGGTCAGAGGCAACAACAGGGCCCTGTCTGTCTCTAGCACCCATCACTGTGGTGTCACTGACTGACATGGAAGGACATGCCTCCCACAACTTCCATCTCCTGCTTTAGCCTTCCTTCTGCTGCATTTAGCTCCTAAATGGTTAACCCCGTTTCTGGGTCTTGGCATGGTGCCAGCCCCAAGGGGCAATGCACAGGCTGGAGCCCCCCCTCCCCCAGCGCACCCTGGCTTCCCGAAGGCACAACAGCCCAGCCCCGGCCCGTGGGTTTCAGCAGGAATTAAACAATTACTAAGTCTTAGTCCTCCCCACCTTCCGTGGGTCGGCTCTATAAATTGTCAGCCTGTTGACATTTTAATGCGAATTATGTCATGTGGCATCCCCTTTGATTTCGACATGCCTCAGTTTGTAAATACATGAGCCACTCAAAGGCTTGTGGTTAGTGTACACTCTGGAGGCCTCGGGGTTTTTGGTGGGGAAGAGAGCTCTGGAGAGAGCACAAGGCTGGGAGTGTGCCTGGCATGGAAAGCTGTTCTCAGGCACTCAGGCAATGGGGGCAGCTCTGGAGGGGCGGGAGTGGGGGCTGGGCTAGGGGGGTCCCCACCTGCTGTGAGCCCTATTGCCAATGCCCAATCCCTGTCCCCCCAGGACTCTGAGAAGGGTACTGCCCGGGAGATTTTTTTTTTTTTTAAATTGGGGATGTGGATGGGTGAACAGTTCTCATGTCACCATGTAACTGTACTCAGCAATATGATGTCGCTTTCTCTGTCCCCGTGTATGGAGAAGAACCAACTTAACTCTAGATTTCAGGGCAAGCCAGCAGGCCAAGGGGGCCTCACCCAGGGCAGGGCTCTTCTTGGAAAGACCTTGGCCAACCTAAGGGGAGAAGGAGTGGAGGATTTGTCAGCTGAGGAAAAGGGAAGGTGTGGGCTGTGAAAATGTATGGTGGTGGCGGCGCCTCACACTTAGAATCTCAGCACTTGGGAGGCTAAGACAGGAGGAGTGCTGTGAGGGCAAGGCCAGCCTGCACTACAGAATGAGCCCTTGTCATAATTAAAGGATTGGTGGTGGTGGTGGTGGAGGGGCTATTTGTGTGTGGGGGGAGAGGGAAGTTAGGACTGTTAAATGTTCAGGTTCTGAAGTGAAATTCAATGGAAAAAAAAATGAGGAGAATAAATTTGTGTGGGGGTAGGTATTCCTGGGTGTGTGAATATATGTGTTTGTGTGTCTTTGTGTGTGTTCGCACATGCATGCTCACACACCCATGCAGAGGTCAGCGTTGGATGTTGCATGTCTTCCTCAATTGCCCTCCACTTTGCTTTTTTTTTTGAGACAGGGTCTCTCATTTGCTTGGAACCAACTCAGCAGCCAGCCACCCAGGGACCTTCTTCATTCTACCTCCTCATCTCTGCGATTGCAGACGCTTGCCACGGGGCCTGGCTTCTGTATTGATGCTAGGGGTGCTAGCTTGGGTCCTCATGCTGGCCCAGCAGGCACTTTACATACTCTCCCCAGCCCTTTAGGATAGATTTTAATGGTTTTTCTCATGAGAACAGCTAAGAAGCCCCTGTGGCAGGATTCACCCACAGTTAATTCTGTTTCGAAGTCCATCTTGTTTGCTGTTTGTTTTATTTTTCAGGTCCCCTTATCTGAGATTTCCCTTCAAGTCTTATAGCCCTAGAGGAGTTGGTGTCTTGGCCATCACCCATATATAGATGTCAGTGTTCAAAAAAGAGAAACTGAAACCTTTTGAGGGTTGAGATTGTGCCCAGATGAGGGTGGCCAGGCTCCAAGAATGTGCCCTGGTCTGCACAGAAGGGCTGGGGAATGTGTAATCTTCCCTGGTCTACACAGAAGGGCTAGGGAATGTGTAATCTTCCCTGGTCTGAACATGGTGACTGTTGAGCATACTGCCTGGGATAGAAGCTGGGCTGATTTGCAAAACTGTCATGGAATCTTTAACGGCCCTGGGTGGTGAGGACCTATTCCCACATGCTGAGTAATTCCAGTGTCATGTGTGGATAATGCCTGAATTAAAGCAGTTAGAGCCAGGCAGGAGCTGAAAAGTAGGAAGGGACCCGCGTTCAATGACACTTTTCCCATTCATCTGAGAAAGAGCCCAGTAGCTTCCATAGGAGGTTGGACAATGTTTTAGGGTGGATTCTGTCTCTTTACATATTTTAAAAGAGTTCTTTTACAAGAAAGGGTTTGAAAACTAGGGTTGCTGAGTTTCCCTTCTCTTGTCTCTTCCGTGATTTATCTTTATTACCTGGGGAAGATGGGATGGAGTGAGTGTAATGAATGTAGGACAGATAGGCAGACAGACATGGGAACACACACACATTCTTTTGGTACTGGTTGTGAGGAATCATGTAACTGTACTCAGCAATATGATGAGTCTCTCTCCAATATCTACTTTGAGTTTAGCTGTAAGGACATATCTGAAGAAA
Source organism: Pachyuromys duprasi (assembly GCA_028658305.1). Lineage (NCBI taxonomy): Eukaryota > Metazoa > Chordata > Mammalia > Rodentia > Muridae > Pachyuromys > Pachyuromys duprasi. The sequence continues at coordinate 44,431,124 of CM053744.1, forward strand.
GATACCAAGAGGTTAGAATAATTACAGTCTACAAGACCCTTGTTCCTTTCCAATTAAGAAATATAATTGATAAGTTTCCAAACTCAAACAGTGGCATCCAAGCTTTAAGAGTGTTCTGTGGTGTGTGTGTGTGTGTGTGTGTGTGTGTGTGTGTACATATATCATGGGATATTGGTGTCATTTATCTACTTTCTCTTCATGGTAGTGAGCAGAAGTTAATGTTTGGAAATAGACTTTGATTCCTAAAGCAAGGCTTCTTGTTAAGACAATTAGACCCAAGGCACTTAGACCAAATATGATGGCTCTATGGCTCAGAATACTGGCTGTTCCTGTAGAGAATCCAAGTTCCCAGCACCCACTTGGTGGTTCACAACCATGGAGAGTTCCAGTCTAGGCTCAGATGCCCTCTTCTGGCCTGTGAGAGTATTGTATGTATGTGTGAACAGAACATGCATGCAGGCAAATACATACGTACATACATGTGTATGTACATACGTGTAGGCCTAAACATGCCTTAATGGTGGAGCTCTTGTCTAGCATGTGTGAGGCCGCAGGTTTGAGCCGTAGGACTGTCCTTGAGGGGGTTGGTTTGTGGAGATGAGACTAGAGGTGTTGTATAACTTGCTGGTGGCAAGCCAGTTGTGATTGTTTTATTTCTATCTTCCAAAGATTGTGACCCAGTCACTGCCCACCCCGGCCTAGTCCCCTTTCTTGCCCTCCAGGGCTGGTGTAAGAAGACGTTAGCATAGCATGGCACCTGGTTTTCCAGCCCTGTAAAGGAGATGATGCTGATGGTTTTGATGACAGGTAGGGTGCGTTCATTCACTCCCACCCTTTATTTCTTCTGCCTTCACTCCTTCAAAACTAAAGGGAATTGGGTAACAGACACAGCCGTGAGCAAAGTGGAGACAGGTGTGAGCCGAAACTTAGTAAAGCTGGGGCCTGTCATCACAAGGAATGACTCCCTCACCATTTAAAATATACGTGTGTGTGTGTGTGCGTGTGTGTTTAGGGTAGGAGAACACTTAAGGAGGCCAGAAGAGTCCGTTGAGTGCCCCGGCGCTGGAATTAGAGGCAGTTGTGATCTGCCTGTCATGGGTGCTGAGACCAGAATCCATGTCTCCTAGAAGGACAGTGAGTGCCTTTACCATGGACCAGATGCCTGGTCCATCTTGCCAGCCCCCAGGAAGTGACATTTTCTTGACCAGGTAGCAGGTATACTTGGCTCTTCTGCTTCAGATGGGAAGCAGAGTTGAGTCTGCCCTGGATGGGCCTGGACATCTTGAGTTTTTCTGGCACCTGGGAGCTCTAAATCCCTTTGCCTTTTATAGACTTAGGGGCCTTTGATACTTCTTTTGTTTGAGCATCTACTTCTCTCTCCATCTCTGCATCCATTTCAAGGAGCATTAGCTAGCTAGCTGACAGGCTAATTGACAGGGTAAATATGTACTTAAAGGGTTGGGATTGTAGCTCATTTGGTAGAGTGCTTTCTTAGCATAGACAAAGCTCTGGGTTTGGTCACCAGCACCAGAGAAGCCCAGTGTGGTGCTGTGTACCTGTAACCTGTAGTATTGGGGGAGTTGAGGCAGGGGGATCAGACATTCTAGGTCATCCTTAGCTGCATAGTGAGTTTGAGTTCACCCTGTACTAAGTGAAATGGTATCTTCCGAGTGGTGAGGACAAGACAGTGATGGAGGAGGAAGAGGAGGAGGGGAAGCCACCCATCATGTGCAGTCAAACTGAACATGAAGGTGTACTGATGGCGGGGGAAGATTTTTCACAGGGAATGTAGCCAGGCTGTCGGCAGCAAGGAAGAAGGAGCAGACTATCTGCTTCTATCCTGCAGCAATGGTTAGTGCCACAGTCTAGCCTCTCCAGCCCCATGGCTGGCTTGCCTAGCCTACAAAGCACAGACTGGACAGCTGGTAAAGGTATCACAGACAGTGGCAACCAATTGTGGACATGAAGGGACCTGTGTGTCCCCGAGACCTTCCTAGCCACCCCCGTGACTGCCTGGACAGAGTTTACACTCATAGGAGGGGACCGCCTGAGTAAGGCCCAAACCAAAGATGGTTGTTCTCACGTCTCAGGTTTAAAAACACATTCTAGGACAGGTGGGAGGAGATGGAATTAAATCCCCCAAGGAAATAAATGCCCTGAGGAAGAAAACTCAGGATATTGTTTAATAAGGGAGAAATAGGGGCAAGTTAGAGGGAGATGGAGGTGTGCAAAAGAGTTGTGTTTGTGTGTGGGGGGGGGGAGGCTGTGGTACTGACAATTAACTAATTCTCCTTGCTCCAACCCATGACAGAATTTAATCACACATTAACATAGTGACAACAAAATTAATGTCATATGCAAATTAATAGTGCAGGCTTGGCATTCAACAGCCTGTTGGTTTTTAAGGCTTGCACTGTAGCTAGCGCCCACCAGGGTGGTCAGAGTCCATCAGCTGGCACAGTGCCACCCAACCCTTGTTCTGCCTGATGATATCTAGGGCTACTCTGAAACAATAGTGACTCCCATCCTGCTGGTTGGCCTGCTTGGAGTGACTTAGGGTTAAAATCTTGCAATTGGAAGTCCAGTTGAAAGAGCCCCAGCCTTGGCTGGAGGAGACCCTTCCGGGCTCTGATGTGGTTTATTCCTGCTGTGGCTTCACTGCCCGGTCTCTTGTAGGGAGGCAAGAGCTGTGTTCCTAGGATGGTATTAAAGTGCTGCAGAGGTGCCCTGTTGAAAGAGAGCTTTGGATTGGCACTATCAGATCTCAGCTCATTCGAACATGAGTTTGAAACTATAAAGGACAGTGTTTTGTGCGGCTTCAAAGAGTTAGCCCATTTAAACCAGCAGAAAGCATGTGCCTCTCCTTGACGGTAACTAATAAGTAAGTAAACAGGAAGCGGGAACAGTGTGTTGCATAGCATTCTGACTGTTTAAACTTCTGTGCCCCAGGCAAGTGTAGGCTAGCCCAGTCCAGCCTGCCTCCGAACCTGCTCACGCGTTCACCATCTGCGATAATTACTATTTTGACACTTAATGAGTAATAGCATTGCTAGCCAGGCACCGTAGGGAATGCAGAGACAGAGATGTGGTCCTGCCTGGAGCCACAGGGTGTAGGCGCCAGGACGAGGCCAGTTTAAAGTAGGATAAGAAACGGTCCACTGCTGATGTTGATGGCGAATGAGTATTGGCGTTTCCCTAGTGGTACTGATTTCCTTAGCTTTTTCATTAGCTCCCACTTCATCTACTACCAAGAAGAGGCTTGAGATTGATGAGGTCATGGCAGAGATCTGGGAAGTGCCTGCCGTGTGGGCTGCGAAGATCTTCATCCCTGGGTATGCTTCCTGTGTGTTACAGGCGTCATACAGGCGGTCTAGGGAGGAAGAGAGTCAGGGCTGTGCAGCCCAGGGCCCTAGGATACCAGCCTACATTTAGGTTTCAGAAAAGTGAGGTGTCTGAAGGCATCAAAAGCAGATTGTTCTCTTCTTACGATGACCTAGGTGGCAGGTGATGCATGTCTGTAGCCTACGTATAGGTTCAAGTATACACCCTTATACTTGTATAAATGTATTTGTAATTTTTAGGTACCTTGTAGGCCTCATATACTAATTTTATTAGCCCTTGTAACAGCTTTAAATTTATTACATCCATGTAGTGTGTGCGCATACATGGGTGTCTGCCTGCCTACATACACGTGCCACAGCCAACAGGAGAAGTTAGAGGGCGGCTTTCAGGGATCCTACCGTGCGGGTCCTGGGGATCGAACTCAGGCCTTCAGATGTGGCAGCAGGCATCTTTACTAGACGAGCCACCTCGTTGGCCTATAGCAGCTTTCCTATGTGTGGGCCGAGCGATTTACCCAAGAGCTTAGTGTGGACAGAGCAATGAAGCAAGGAGAGGGTGGGAGTGGCTTCTGTTTCTGCCCCCAGCCCTGACGGGTGCCAACCCCACCTCCTCATGCATGTACCATGACATCATCGGAAGAGCAGATGCAGTCCAGGATTAGATACCCTGCTACATTGGGAGGGATTTTTTAGACACGGTGCAGCAGCATGTGTCGATCTGAAACAAGTAACTGGTCACACCTGATCATGACAGTCTTGTACAAGCAAAAGACCCCGGGTTCTAGAGAGTGTCTAGAGGGTCGGAGGGCATGTGTGGCCATATACAGGCATATCTGATCCTGATGTTTATCTCCTCTCTATGTTCAAAATGGCGGGCAGTTGTCTCCTCCTGTGTCTTCGAGGCCACCTAGGATGGCAGCCCTTTGCTCCAGCTGCCACACTTCCCACTTGGTACATAGTGGCAAAACAGGTGGGACTGGATGAGACAGGCTTAGGCTGGCAAGAAAAGGCACAAGTGACCAGGCAGAGGAGTGCCACCCGTGTCCATAGTCCCCCGTGGGTGATTGGGGATGAAGAACACTAACGTCCCCTCAGTGAAGGGCAGGGCCAAGCAAGAATGGGCCAGGGGAAAGTCACCTCAGGGAGGAGAATTTGGGTGCCCAAAGCAGTCCAGGTGCAGTGCTTTGGTGTCCCTGCTTGTGACACAAGCCTGCAGGAAGACAGTGAGGAGTGCACTCTCGGCCCTAAGATGTGGTCTCTGCGGCCATGTCCGGATGCTTCAGTACAGTGATGGCCACTTGCATAGCTGCCCCATCCCTCATCCCCCATCCCAGGTACTTTGCAGCGGTGTTTGGTTTAGGGACCAGCTGCCAGGGGACCACTGCTTGCTTCCCGCCATGCCCAGCTGGGAGACGGACTTGCTCTCCTTCTGCATCTGTGCGTGTGGCCATTTTCATTTTTTCCCTGGACAGCCTTGCCTGGGATACTGCTTGCCGCCTGCCACGGTTGCTAGGAAACCAGCAGAGGCCCGTCTCCTCCTTGCTCAGGATGAGGCCCCAGTGAACACCCCAGCTCCTGAGCCAGCTTGTATGCTGCTGAGAGCTGGCCACATGTGCTACCCAATCTCCTCCCCTCCCCCTTTGCTTTCTGTCAGAGGCCCCTCTTTCCAGACCCCAGGACTCCTTTCTACACGCTCAGCAGCCGTGTCTGGTAGCTGTCTCTCTGTGCATCTTCTGTTAGTATTGAGATTCCATTAGATAGGGTCGAGGATGGCCTGGAATCCACAGGAAAGTGACATTCCCTCAAGCTTGTCCGATCACCCTGCTCAGACCACACTTGAGCAGACCAGATCTCCTCCGGCTTCACTGTCTCCCTGGGTTACCCACAGCACCTCTTCCTGTAGCTTCATGCCCTTCCTGCTTCTGAGCAATCCTTTTATATCCACTGAAGGAAGGAAGGAAGGAAGGAAGGAAGGAAGGAAGGAAGGAAGGAAGGAAGGAAAAAGAAAGAAAGAAAGAAAAAAGTGGGTGTATTTTTTTGGCCCTGGGGTCGAAGAAGGAAGTAATCATGGCCACCTCATTTCCCATGCACCAACTGCCCATGTTCCCCGAAGCTGCAGTTTCTGGAAGCTGCGTTGCTGATGTTGTCCCATTACTTCCAGCTCTCTCTAAATACTACGGGTGGGGCAGGAGACGGGGGCAGGGGCAGGGACTGCCTGTTACAGACCTTGCCTCAGAAGGGAAAGAACACCTAGAGAACTGCATGTTCTGCAAGGACGCATACCTCGGCCAGGGGGCGGGGCACTCGCTTGATTCCCTTCACTATCTGCAGCTGTCTTCTAATCAAGGAAGCCACTTAGTCACTCACACAGCTTCTTCCCCTTGGATGTTTATTTCAAGTTGATTATATCCTTAATGGGAAAGGCTTCCAGGGGCTCCTGAGCCCTGTCAGTGGCCGGCTGTGGGGATTATTTGTCTGTCTGTCTGTCTGTCGATCGATCGGTGGATGTCTGTCAGAATGTGAAGTGTAGTGGGTGTATTATTTAGCATGGTCCTGCAGCTTCTGGACTGATATCTGTGGGTGTTCATACAACATTTTGTTTTGTTTTGTTTTCAAGTACTTAGTTGTTTTTTTAAGTTAGTAAACTTTTCAGTTGGAATGGTTAGAACAATTATAGCATGCCCTTGCTATAGCTTGCTGGGCAGCTGTGGAACGTAATGGTGCCTATGTATTTCTTAGTGGGAGAGACACCCTCCACATAGTAGGGAAATACTGCCTGTATTGCTTATTTAGTTGTGTAAAACAATAGCATATTGTAGGTTGGACATACTGAGTGGCATATTGAGAAGCACTGTTTACCTTAGTGGTATAGAATTTGGTGGTTGTTTTTATTTCTTTTTCTTTTTTTTTTTTTCCGTTTCTTCTTATATTGCCTTTAAGGGATAATAAGCAGGGGCTGATGAGATGGCTCAGTGGTGAAAGTGCTTGTCTTCCATGTTTGAGGACCTGAGTTCAGTTCTGAGAACCCACATAAAAATACTATTTGCAGTAGTGCATACTTGTAATCTCAGCATGGCGAGACAAGGGTCGCTCAGAGTCAGCTGGTAGTCCGACCTAATTGCTTATCTCTAGGCCAGTAAGAGCCTGTAACTCAAAGGAAGTTGGTGGTGTTGCAGAGAATGATGCCCTCTGACCTCCACATGCACGTGTCTACACACACACACACACACATGCAAGCACACATACTTTTTGGGGGGTGTTTGTTTATTTTTAAAACAGGTAAATTACTTAGGGTGCCAGAATTAACTGGGGGAACAATTTTAAAGGAAAGGGTATAGTTCGCACCTGAGAAGTGATTGAGTGAGCATGGAATGGAAAAATAGAATATGTTTGTGATAGGCTTTCCCAGCATCCATCCCTTGTAGGTCGTGTAGGAAATACTGAACCCCATGAGGGAACATCTCATTGAAATGTCTCTGAACAGCAGCCATGGAGTTCCCCTGCGGAGTCCCAGTTAGTATGAAGCCTCTCCTTCCACCACCATCAGTAGAAACAGTTCCGTCTTGTTCCTCTTCCACAAGTAAACTCTTTCTTGTGGCATGATTATTTTACAGACCACAACACTGGCTGTATTTTGTCATTGACTTAAAAAAAAAAAACAAAGCAATTTTGCAGGGGGTGAATTTTTTGTTTTTATTTGCCATTCAGTATTTTTCTCTGGCATGATTTTAACCGCTACAGGGTACTGGAGTCCAAAGGTGCTGTAATGGTGGAGGTCACTGCCCAACTTTTTCCTCATTCATCCTTGGGTGTGTCCTTTTTCATTCAGCTTCCTTTCCATCTCCGGCACTGGTCACTATCTGCGTCCTCATCCCATGTGATGAGTGATGGTGCTTCTCCTGAGATGCGGCCTTCCCTGGGCCGGAACCTTTAATGAAGACACCTTTCCATTCTCTCACCAAGCACCTATACAAACCCTTAGTACCTGCGGAACTTGCAGTGCCTTGAAATGATCAGGAAGGGTTTTGTTCATTTTCAGGGAAATGACAGGTTAAGCCTCTCCTTTCCACCAAGACTCAAGGAGGGAACTCCTCCTGCTCCTTTGTCCTGTGGATTGCAGTGTTTCAGTGAGATCCCTGCCCTCTGAGTTTTTTAACAGGAATGTGACAAACTCAACGGCTTCATGTACCTACACACATGTATTCAAATTTTTATTTATTTCTTTTTGTCCTGAAAATGCTCCTTTATAAAGCAGAGAGCACACAAAAAGAAAGCTGTTCCTCATCTCATCACCTAGAGGCAATTTTAATTTAAAATATGTTGGGCCATGCAAATTTAGCCTTTACAGATATGATACTGTTATTTCATAGAATTAAAATGATCCTGTGTATAATTTGTAACTAGCGTTTGTAAAGTTTTACAGCATGTGACCTTTCCTTTGCAGTGGGGTACAGAGGAGGACACAGTTCTCGAGTAACCCAGAGTGGCCTCAGACTGCTGATCCTCCTGCTTCTACCACTTGGGGGGATTACAAGTGTGTACCCCCCATGCCGGGTGTGTGACCTTGTTTTGATGCCACCAGATATCTTTCTTTGACCACATTATTATATTTTTGGATTCATCTGTTTAATTTGTGTGTGCACATATGTGGAGGTCAGAGAACTGCTTGAAAGAATTGGTTCTCTTCTTCCCACGCTGTGGGCTCCTAGAGATTGAATTCAGGTCATCAGGCTTGGCTGCAGTCCCTTTCTGCACTGACCTCTGTTGCTGGCCCCACTGCAGGACTTTAATAAGCTATGGAGCATGCTACCACATGAAGGTTCTGTGGTTTATTCAGCCACCCCTCCATTTGACATTCAGGTGTTTTGCAACTTCTCACTATCATAGGAAACTTGAAGAAGACTCTGTCTGGTCAGCGAGGCTTCTCTCTAGCACAGGAGGACTCACTCTGCTTGGGGTAGACTTGTCCTGTGTTTTAGGGCTCAGTCTATCATGGTCTCTCAACAGTAATGATAAATATTGAGGGCCTCCTCACCCCCTGTGTCTATGTTATATGGTAAAATCTTTGCTTTTTGTTTTCTTCTCCATGGTGAAATATGGAAATGGATTTCCCATGCCAAGGTCATATCTCAAGACAGTCCCTTTCCATCTTCTTCTTGGGAGTGCTTTCACACTTGAACCCTTCTGAAGTTTTTTGACTTGTATGCCATGAGGCAATGATCTCTCTCTATTTCTCACCTTTAGTTAACAGCCTCAACTTGTGTTATCAGCCTCATCTTGCTGAGCCAAGCAGTCCACCTGTCCATCCCATGGTGCCCAGCCCTGCTGACATAACACATATTAAAGTTTCACGTAGGTCCGTTCCTAGACTTGCTCTTGCTTCAGTAATTGCCCTGACTTGGGTCTAGACACAACCATCTTAAAGATTTTAGTTTGCTACTGGCTGGTAGCAAAGACTAAGAACTCTAACCAGTCATCAGTCAGCTGTGTGTGTGTGTGTGTGTGTGTGTGTGTGTGTGTGTGTGTTTTAAGGTGGGGCATGGTGGCTTACTCCTGTAATCTCAGAATTTGGGAGACTGAGTCAGGAGAATTGCTGCAAGTCTGGGGCCAGCCTGGGATCTAGAGTAAGACCCTGTCTCAAACCCAAACCAAAACCAAACACCAGCCACCCTCTTTCCTTGTCACCTTCTTTTTTTATTATTATTTATCACCTGTGATTTTTATAGACTGTTGAGTTAACGGGCAACGCCTTCTGTGTCTGTTCAAATCTATTAGGAATGTTGGGCAAGGGAGGTCTAATTAGACAGCTGTATTTTACTGCAGTGGTTTCCCTGCAGGTCGACTTTGATTCGTGAGCAGCGTGCTTTGGGCCAACATTCCCAAGTACAGAGCACACCTTTGGACACCCTAATGATCCCCTCCCATTTCCAGACTGCTCACAAGGACATCCTGAGGGACAAAAGCAAATGCCATACGTGTTTAACAGTCCCTTGATCTCCTAGCTGAGTGGCAGCAATCACAGTTGTCACAGAATTTGGGTAGAAAAGAGGGGAGATGAAGAGTTGGGGGAAAAGGTAGCTGATCTCTCTTTCTCTTTCTCTCTCTGCACTCAGTGAACACAGATTTCCTTCTTGTCATTCCTGGCTACCTTTTCTAAGTGCTTGAAACATCTACCTGATGACTGAAATTTTGCCTCATAGTCCAGGCCATAATCTGCAGGTTCTAGTGACCTTGAGACTCCAGAAACCATGCTTCTTTACAGTGCCACCTTACTTACTCAGGATTAGTTAAACACTGAAAGTGTTAGGTGAGGGGAGCAATGAGTCTGTTACAGGTTCTTGGTGATTACCCACCGCTCCAGGGTGCCGAGTCGTTCCAGTTTCATTTGGTGTATACTGTGCACTCCACGCTCACTGTCTGTTACCCTCCTCTACAGCTTAGAAAATGGACACACGGAGACGTATCTTGTGTATCCAGATTGCTGGGGACCCAGACATGTTGGCAGTGCTGGGATTTTCTCAGAATGTTTGTATATACTTATCAGAGTGTCTTGTGTTGGGACCCAAGTCTAAGCATGAAACTGATTTGTTTCACACACATCTTAGTAACCTCATACAGCTTTTTTAGGGCACACAGTATACTGACTGTCATCCGCCATGTGAAGTCCAATGCGGAATTTTCCAGTTGTGCTATTATGTCAATGTTCAACACTTCTTTTTTTAAGAATATATAGGATCTGGGATGTTCAGACCACATTCAGGCTTTTTAAAATTCCATCTGAGGTTCTGTCCTGAGAGAGGGTTCCCCTGTGATTATCTAGCTTATTTGGGGTAGTTTGGGGGAGAATCCAACTGTTGCTGATTTGGGACAGTTACATTGACTGAGTGAGTTGGCAGCTGAGATCCACCACCTGTTCTCAGGTTTGGTGGCAATGGGTGTCCGCAGAGCCCTCCTCTGCTCAGCCCTGGCAGAGTGTCAGCTCGCCGTCAGAAGAACGTATGGGATTGGGAGCTGTACAAGCGCCATTCCCTTTGCTACCTCTTCTCCTGGCAAAGAATGGTGGGGAGGGTCAGTTGCTGGGGTTGTGAGTATGATGGCCTATGTGGAAGAGCACGGCAGTTCTCACCCAAACTTCTGTTTGCTTTCATGTTTTCTAGCAGGGGTTTATTTCCCTTTTCTTTTTAGACACCCAAACACTGGACATTGGAGATCAAAGGACCCGCCATAGCGATATATCAGCAGGTTATAGATTTCAGGGTCATCGCCAGGTTCTATCCTCTCTCTGGCCGTTGGTCAGACCTGTGTGTGTTACTGGTGTGACTGACCCAGTGACCCCTCAGGATGGTAAGATTCTGTGTGACTGGTGGAGAGCGGAGATGATTATCTGTGAGCCTTTGAGCATCTCTCACACCCGTGGCCTGAGAGTTCCTTGGCCCAGCTCTGCGATGCTACAAGAGGGCTGGCCACCTCTATTGAAATGCACCAGAGTCTTTCTGTTATGTGAGGTGTCCTTAGCCTTTAGACATTGACACTTGGCCACATGCTGCTCCACTTTGGTGGCCTTGAGCGCATTTTGTTTGTTTGCTTGTTTGTCGTTTTTGACACAAGGTCTCACTTTGGAGCCCTGGCTAGGCTGGTGCTCGCTGTACAGCCCAGAGTGGCCTTGGATTTGGAGTTCTAGTGCCTCAGCCTCCCGGATGTTGGTGTGACAGGTGTGGGGCTCCCAAAAAGTTTGAAGTCGCATATGGAGGTGAAGGGTAACAGATAGCTCTTGAGACAGGAAGCATAGAACATTGTTTCTCCTCCTGTGGGTTGGGACCCTAGATGCCCTTTCACTGGGTGGCCTGAGACCATCAGAAAACGCAGATATCTACATTACGATTCATAAAACTAGCAAAATTACAGTTATGAAGTAGCAGGGAAAATAATTTTATGGCCGGGGAAGGGGGGCGGGGGACGGGGTCAGCACGGCAGGAGGAACTGTATTAGAGGGTCACAGCATCAGGAAGGTTGAGAACCGCTTCTGTCCAGTAAGGCAACCTGAGTTTAAACCTGCCTCTGTCCCTCTGCACCAGGGTCACTGGCGACAAATCTGTGCCATGCCTCCCACTTTCCATTTGGGACAAATCACTCCTAACGCTGGCATATCACATTCATCAGGCTGCTGTGAGGACTAAAGGAGGGCAGCATTTGTGTGCTCATGGGAACCCTACCATGGGAGCTCCTGTGAGAACCTGAGAACCCAAGTATTCAAGAACAGAGACAGCAGACTATGGCTCTTTAGTTAGACCCCTTCTGTGCATAGAGAAACTTAACCTCTGTTAGAAAATATTCCTGTTGGCTAATGTAATAAGCAGATTATGGAGCTTCGCTCCCCTCTCCAGGAGCCTGGGTAGGACTTAGCTACCCTAATGGAACAGGTGGGAAAGGCCTACAAGAGAGAAACTTGCCAGTGGAGAAACTGAGTTGATGTCATCTCCACCAAGTGTTAAAGGCCGAGGTCACTTTCCATGAGTTGTCTTGATGTTCTTCCTCATAGTGGGATGCTGGGTGGGTTAGTTCCCTCATCCTGGTGACCAAAGGTTCGGCGAAAACAAACTGAAAGGCAAATTACGTAGTCTGGCTCGTGGTTTCTGAGGGGTCATATGAGGTCGCCTGGCTCCATGATTCCGGGTCTAGTGTGAGGCAGAACACTGTGGCAGGAGATGTAGAGGAGGAACGTTTTTCATGGGAAAGAGGAAGCAGAGGAAAGAGTCACACAGGAAGAAGCTGGAGTAAGAGATAGCCTGGACAACACCGCCAAGTCACCTACAAAGGCCCCAGGGGTTTTTTCTGTACATCACCACTTCCTGGAAGTGCCATCATATCATGACTATGGAGGGATGAATCTGTTGGTTAAGTTAGAGACCCCAGGATCAAATCACCTTCACAGATACACAAAGATGTACACTTTCTAACTTTCTAGGTGTCTCCAAGCAAGTTGACTGTGAAGACTGGGCACCCCAGATGCCACGGGCAGGGTGCATGCCTTCAGTGATATTCTGTCCTTGATCTATAGTGTTAGTGTCATGAGGGAACAAGACACAAAGCCCAAGGGGTGCTGCCTGAGTTCCTGATCCGCACACTTCAAAGTATCCAGGCCATGGAATCCAGGGACACACGGAGGCGCTGTTGCGGACAGCCTGGTGTCACATGGAGGCCTGATACAGATCACAGGTGTAAGTGGAGAAACTGAGGAGGCAGCATGGGGTACCAATCTCGCTTTCGTACCTGACAGACACCCTAGGCGTTAAGATGGATGGCGTTACCACTAGAGAAGCTGTATGAAAGGCATACGGGGAACCTGGAACTGTCCCTCGACTCTTCTATACAAATACAAACCTATTGCAGCCTGAGAAGCTAAAACTCAAAGAAATGGAGCCTTGTAGTATGCGCTGGCTGTCGAAATGCCTAATGAGTATCAAGTAAGAGCTGAAAGGGGATGCCACCATGACTACCTCCCAGGGACAGTGAGCTGTTAAATGTTGGTGGCCCTCCTGGACTTCCTTCCAAGGGCAGGCACGTAAACATTTCTATTAAATGTTTTAAAAAGCCCTTTCGCTCCCACTCTGATTGCAAGCCTTACAAGTTTCAATGACAGCAGAGCCATCATGCCGCCCGCCCCCTCCCACCAAGGTGTCATTTTAGACCTCTTTGGCTCTTCCAGGAGACTTCTTTAAAGTGGCATTTGTTTAGCTGTGCTTAATTTTATTTTCCGCTCATATTCCTAACCCATCCGGGTCCCTTTTATAGTGCCTCTCTGCCCTTGCCGGTCTTTTGAAAGCCTCCCAAATTAGCATCATCTGAGAATTTAATTAACTTGCTGTTTACTAACCCTCTTCTTTCAAGATAATTAATGAGGATGTTAAGTGACACCGGGCCTGACACGGCTACCAATGACACCTGAGCGGGCAGCTACTGGAGTGGAGCTTTGGAGGGGCGGAGCTCTTTCCCCTCAGCTCTCCTGCAGCCAGAGTCCAAGCCAAGCTTGGCCACAGGAGGGGCGGGCACCAGGGGCAAACGTTTGCTTAAAGTCAGGCCTTCCCGCCTCGCTCTTTCCCACTCATTTTCTGCTCTGTTAATTAAAAAGCCCATTTCACTTAGAGTGGAATGCTTATTTTCCGTGTTATTCCCTAGACACCGAGCGCCTCCATTATTATCAAGGCTTGAAATTAAACTAGCCGAGAACGTCCAGAGTCAGAATTCCCTTTGGTTCCCGTCAGAGTGGTGGCACAGCCTCCCTTTGCACAGCCTCCCCTTCCCTCAGCCTTCTGCCCAACCCAGGTAAGGAGAGATTATTGTTAATCTAGACTTGAGTGCTGCCTGTTGGAGCTTCCCTAGCCTCGGAAACCTGCAGCCTTCAATATGGCAGCCGCCTGCAGCCACTTGTTGCTGTTGAGCACTTGAGGCGTGACCACTGTGACCGACCATAGGAGCTTGAAAAATGGTAGCCAACATTCTGGAAGTTTAAATAGCCACACATGGCTTGATGGTAATTCTCCATAGGCCACTGAGGCTGGTGCTCCCTGATCTGCTTGGGCTGGTGAGTTGGGTCTGAGGCAGTTTGCCTACCTTCTCTGGGCCCTTTCTGCTCAGGTGGAGAGAGGCTAAACTGATTGCAACATGGTATCCAGCAGACTGTAATTAGAAAGGTGAGTTTTCTGAAGGAAAAAGATGTTACTTTCTAAATCCAAATGTAAATGACTTGGATTATCCGTGTCACTGAGCACTTCATTCATGCAGATAATTGAGAATTGACAGTGTCCTTTTCCCTCAATTACTTCCTGATCGTTCCATGTGGTACGACAGGGGGGAAACACAGATCTGTTTTTAAATAGCTATGTTAATGTCCTCATTAATTTCACCATTTTTCTACCAATTAACAAATATTAACTCTCGAGGCAGAATTAAGTTGGCCTCCCCCAGGAAGCTGCATGTGCTGGTAACGCCCTTGCCACGAGAGTCTACCAAGGCTCAGCTTTTCAAGCCTTCCCTTCGGCAGTTGTGCGGGAGAAGCAGAAACACGGTGGTTTTTCGGGGTGGTCTTGTATGGGGGTGTCCCCAGTGTCACACGGTGCGGTGTGACAGACGCCGAGCCTGGCCCAGAGCCTTGGGGGTCGAGTTCCATGGCCCCCATTTGTCAGCCTCAGAGTCCATGCATTTGGCCCAGTGCAGGGCTGCAAGGTCAATGTCCGCAGCGGCTATGACAGGGGCCGCCTCTTCTCCATGCAGCCTTGCTGCTTCCTCCTTTTCCTCACTCCTCTCTTTCTCTCTTCCCTCCTCTTCCTCAGGCCTTTGTGAGGCAGAAAAACCACGATTGCAGAGGAAGTCGACAGGTTTCCTCCGGTAATTAAAACTCTCAACAGACAGTGCCCCCAGCACTTGTGTTCACAGACATTCCTCGAGTGCTGCCAGCTTGCCTTCACTGTTTTAACTCTCCTCCTGTCCGTTAAACTGAAAAAGGGCATCCCCAGGCTTCTCCCCGCACCCCCAACCCCCGCCAAGAATCAGTCTCAGTGTGGCATGGGCAAACCCCTTGGAGTCCATATAGGGCTGGAGGTGTGTCATTGGGATGTTCATGCAGTTGGTCTCCCTAGTCCAGGCTTTTTCAAGGTCTTCCGTTCCTTAAGGTTCTGCTTGCAGTGGGTGCTGAGGACGGACCAGCATGGGTGTAGGGAGAGGTACAGTTGCCCAGGTGCCACCATCCACCTGTGCTCCCTTGGCTACGGAAGACCCATGCTGCTCTCAGCTGACGGAGTGCATCGGAGGTGCTTGCGTTTTGCCTGCTTTTACTAGGTCACAGATTTGGTAAGCAAGGAGTCCTCCGCTTTCAGCTATTGCTCAGCTCAGAATAAATGTCCAGTCTTCACCCTTTCCCCACAAGGTGTTACTGACTTTGATTATAGAAGGATATGCAAAACTTAATCACATGACCCAGGGCACTTGTACACAGAAGTTCTTATCAGAAAACAAGGTATGATGTTTAATGATTCTAAAGGCATAATTCAGAATATAATAATCTTGAGGAGGTGTTGACATTCCATTTCAAACGGTCTATTTTTGCAGAAAGTTTTAAAAGTTGGAAGTAACTTACTTGTGTTTGTGTGTGTGTGTTCGCGCGCGTATTTGTATGTTAGGGGCCTCCTATGTTCTTTGAGGCCAGGCTTGTGGGTTTTCTTGTGACTGGGCAAAATTTTCAGATTCAAATCAGGATCAGTACATTACCAAGAGAGGAGGGAGCACAAGCCAGCCACTTGTCTTTTATATGTAAAGTTTTATCGGTACACAGCCATACTTGATCTTCTCATTATAGTCTGCCGCTGCTCTTTGCAGTGCCAAAACGGGGTGACCGACAGAGACCCAGCCTCTAAGGTGTTTGTCCTCTAGTTATTCCCAGAGTTTTCTGACATCTTGTCAGAATGATAGCCGTGCGTCTTCCTAGAGCCTTGCTTTAATGAATTCTGGGGAAACTGTGGATTTGGCATTATAACACCCACAGTGTCCTTAAAATGCATTTGTTATCAGCCTGGCTGGTTCTGGTTTATTCCTGTGATCTGAAGAATTTGCTTATTAAATGTTGAATGCAGTGACCCTGGTTTCATGGAAGCTAGCCCTGCCTCGGCCCCGTGCTGATGCTCCACCAGGCATTTTATTCCAGAGACTGAGTAGTTTTCAGCGTTGCTGTGAGAAGGCCCCTGCTCATTAGTGAGTGCGTGCATCCCTCAGTTTTGCAAAAATCGGAATGCTTTCTCAACCTGGAACCATGGGTGTTATCCTAGATGTTAAGAAATAGAGCTCTTGCCAAAGGCAGAGTGCTCCCCTGTCATTGATAGCCAGGCTTCATCATGGAGGTGATGCTGTGAGGAAGGGTCTAAGTATTGGCTGAAATGGGACGGAAGGGTGAGTCGCTAAAAGTCACATGCCAGCAAATCCCATTGGCTGTTCGTGTCATCTCATGAGTCACATTGGCTCGGAGTAGTACAGCCCATGACTCACACCCAGAGGCAAGCAGGACCCTCCTAACAGGTCTTTCCCTGGCAACCCAATGATTTCATTGTCAAGTTAAGTGGATGGGTGATCCAGCAGTTACCACTGTGTGGACTCAGGACCCCTGGGGAATTAGATGGTAGGATAGGCTTTCTGAGCTTCCAGGTGCCCGTTCACACTGGTCGCCACCATCTGCTGACCCCTGGTGTCATTTAATGTTTATGAAGTGCCGCCCCACCGACCTACTTCTTCCAGTATCATGACAAGTGGTGCTGCAGTTCCTCGGTTTATAGTGGAAGACAACATTTGGTGCGAGAGGTCCTTGCATTCTCCCCTGTTTTTATGGTGGGCTGGTCTGTCGTGTATGTCGAGGTCAGAGTATAGAAGGGTGTGTGGTTCCCTGATTTCAGAGGCCTTATCAGCATTCACAGGGACTATTCTACATAAACAAAGCAGATGTCAGGGATCCTGAATGGCAGTGAGAGAAGATGGGCCGAGCCTTCAATCCTGAGAATCCAGAGGGGAAGGACTCGCTGTAGATAGGAATGAGATGCCCACGAGGGAAGGCAGCATGAGGATGTGCTGGAAACAAGCATGGACAGGAGGAAACGGCACAGGCCAGCATACACCATATGCAGAAAGAATAATGAAAGCAACTTATAGGCAACAAAGAATATCCTCTCTTGTGTTTGGGAGAGGTCAGAAGTATGAGGTAACAGGAAACAGGAATGTCGGGAGACAAGAGGGGAATGAACACTGGGAGAATGACCACAGTGTTCCCAGTAGATGGGAGGCTGAAGCAGGAGGATTGCCTTGAGCTGTGAGGCCAGCCTGGGAGACCGAGTAAGACCCTATCCCAAAACAAATAAAATACCACTGTGACCAAAAGCTGGGGCAGGATGTTGGTTCCCCTGGCTTTCAGTTCTTATTATACCTGCAGAGGCCTTTGATTCTAAGATTTGAAGGTTTTCAGACTTAAACCTTTAAAATGCCAATAACCCGAGAGATTTTAGAAAGACAGTAGCTCTTGATTGGCAGCATGTGAGATGGTCCATGCTTGAGTCCAAATGCCCCCGTGTCCCTTTCACGTAAGAACACCTGATGTGGCGGATGTGTGCTGTGGCTTCCTGGAGCTTCCCTGCTGGTGGCGTCTCAGCTGTCTAGCCTCTTCCTGGCCCTCTCTTCCTTTTCTTCACTTTTCTCCATAGAGCTTACTGCTAATTTGCTCCAGTGCCTTTGCGTGTCAGTTGAAGGAAACTGCCCATGGCATATTTTAGCAGGGTTTGTGGGCTCTGTCCAAAGTAGAGTAGGTGAGGGGCCACTGCCCCAGTAGGCTCCCACGACCTTTTGCTGGCCTGTCCTTATTTCCTGGCCTGCTAGAACACTGAGCGCATGTTTCCGAGGAGAGGATGTTTGGATTTGTGTTGGACTAGTTGCTGTAAAGCCTTCCTGTATATCACTACTTAAAATTAAGTTTCCTGGGGCTGGTGAAATGGCTCAGTGGTTAAGCAGGACTAGCCATTCTTCCAGAAGGAGGCAGGTTCGGTCCCCAGCACCCACATCAGGTGCTCAGTAAGCACCTGTAACCCCAGTTCTAGGGAATCTATACCCTCTTGGCCTCCATGGCCATACATGTGGTGTCCACTCACATACACATAAAATAAACTGTTTTGCTGGCAACTTTGTCCTTGTGTCTATTCCACTGAGGACTTGAGAGCAGAATCCTGTGGCAGAGGCTGAGGTCCAGCTCGCTTGGCCATCCCCCAGGAGGGAAGTGTTTTGGGTGGGGACATAACTGAGAGGGGAAACAGACCCGTGACAGTGGTGGACTTCTGAGCTCCTGTGCAGTCTTATCCCACCCCCCTCCCCTTCACAGATCCTGGAATTTGGAAACGGAGGAAAGCAAAGCATCTAGCCATTCTTGAAGGGAGTTGAGAGGCTTGGAGGGCCAGACAAGCCCTCAACCATAGTCAGATATGAGGACGGCAGAGTGGGAATTGCCGATGTCTAGGGATCACACCTGTGTGGAGAAGAACTCCAGAACAGGGGAGCTGAGGTGTTCACGGTGAGCTCCGGCATTCTTCCGGTCTCTGAGTAGCATCCTGGCTCTTCCTTGGCCTTGTTAGCCTATTCGTGCTGGCCACCGGTGGACGGGCGGAAGTATCTTCGTTTCTCTGAGGGTGTGGTGGGCTCGACCCACACTGTGCAGGGCTCCCACAGCTTGAGCTCCTCCCTGAGAGGTGTCTGTGGGAACAGCTCTCACTGCTTTCGCATGTCGTGCGGCCAGGCCTTGCACCAACTATCCCGTCAACAGCAGAGCATGGCGACCAGCCTCTTGTCTCAGAAAATCAGGCAGTAAAAAGAACACAGACTAGGTGTGTGCACAGACGTTATGGAGGGATAGGGCATCTGTGACCACTCAGATGTCCTCTAGCTGGGACATTCTGTCTGTTAGGAGGGAAAGGAGGGGGGGAATGTCGTCTTGTGATCTGTGTACTGAAAAAATGAGGCCACCAAGTACAGCCATCTGAAGTCATTATCTCCTGTCATAAAATACTATTTAAACAAGTAGTAAATCTTAGCGGACCTTTATTTTCTTCAGTCCCCAACCTTGTAGCTCAGTAAGGAGGGTGTAGAGAGGCCCTGATTGAAGCCCAGCGAGGCTGGAAGGCTGATGCGTGGTTAGCACTGGCAGGGACCCCCTCAGCCCTGGGACCCAGAGGGAAAGAGGCCAAGTTTGCTCAGCTGTGATGGGGCAGGGCCTCCAGACCACGGTGTCGTCATCTTGTCTTTTGACTCCGGTGGCATTTTAGCACGTGAAGGAAATACCTGGGAGGGCATCCAGGCAGGAAAAGGCACCTAGCCCAGGAAGGTCAGATTGGCGAGCGCAGCGGGACCTGCCATAGGCCTGCTCTGGTGTGGCTGAAATCCGAGACGAAGGAAGGGGATTCAGACACCATGAGACAGGTCTTGATAAGCGCACCAAAGGCCAGGAGGCCAATGGAGCCAGAGAGGATTCTCCTCCTTTGTTCAGATCATCAACCACGAGTGTTTAAAGACCTGTTCTGGGTCTGGAGATGTCCCCAAAGAAACAGGACAGGAAGACGGGACTTGAGAACCCAGCTTGTCAATGGGTAACAAAGGGTCAGGTCCATTGCTTGCCCAGGGTGATGAGTAGGACACAGAATATGCTTCTGGAAGAATGCAGGACCCAAAGGAGAGTCTGGAAAGCTGAACCTCTGTAAAGTGTGCGGGCTTGGCCATTCCATAGGAATACTTACTTGTTTATTTTTTTAACATGTTTACCTCAAGACTCCCTTCAAAAGATGTTATGTACTATTACTTTCAAGCAGAAAACGAGCCTGTCAATGTTTAGAATTTGGTAGCATGACCAATTCCATGATCTTCATTTAATAAAATGGATGCTTTGATACAGGGTAGTAGATATTCCTTTGGTTTTATTTCTCCCAGAGACTTTGCGTTCTGTAGCAGGTAGGCAGTGGGCTAGACTGCATAGTTTCTACTTTGTGGCAAGTTTCAATGCACGTTTATACCCTCCTAGATAGATTTTGGGCACTGAACTGTTCCTAATGGAGAATCAATTGGCCACTACTCAGACACATGAAAGGTCGTCTGTGCCAGAAGCCTGCCTTAGCTGACCTGCTATCTAAGACAGTGGTCACCAGGCCAAACTTGCATAAGAGTCACCTGGAAGATTTGCCGAAACCCATGTTTCCAGGTCCGGCCTTCAGAGTCCCTGCTGGCCTGGACAGAGCCTAAGAATCCCTAAGTCCAAGGTTTCCCAGGCCTGTTGATGCTGGCAGTCCGTGGCTGCTCTTGGACGGTGTCTGCTGTAAGCTAAGCATCCCTGGGCAAAGAAATTTCTGGGTTCCTGGCAGGACCTCCCTTTAATGGCTCCTTCTAAAGACTGGAGCAGGAGTAAAAGAAGGGTACCTCTCCAGACCCTTGAGTGACCCCTCCTTGTTTGTGAGGATCCAGACTCCTTGTGCAATACTGGGCCTTGAGCCATGGCTTTCCTCACTCCCAACTTCTTGTCTTTTTATCCATGAAGAACAGCCCTTCTGAAGACCAAAGCTGGGCCCCAGCCTCAAGGAATAGCAGGATTCAGTCTTGTCTTCTGCTTCTTCTGGATGGTTCTGAGACCTTTCCTTGAGAGGCCCCTTGTGACCTGTAAATGCTGCTGAGGAAGTGAGGGTGCTGATCTTTAGGGACAGCATAGTCAAGGGAAGCCAGCAGAGTCCAGAGATTCCCAGCCCAGAAGATACTCCCATCTTTGAGCTCGTGCCCAGCCAAGTGATTAATCGATGTCCTCCACTCTGCTGGACAATTAAGGGAAGCAGGAGAAGGAGGGAAAAGTCTTCAGTTAGACCTAATTTGGCACCATATTGTTTTCTGTTAATCTATTTTGCTTTCTGTCCGTCTGTCCCAAGGGACGGGTGCCTTGCTGCTTGCTGAAGCATGCATAACTAATGTCCTCATTAAGGGCTGATCTGTTTATCAGGACCATGCTAGGAAGCCAGGCTGCCAAACCTAGGCACAAGCTGGGGGCCGTTACCTCCCTCTGGGCCTCAGCCCCACCTCATTAAGCCAGTCCCGGCTATTGATTGGGAGCCTGTGTTTGGAAGAGTCTTACTTACTCCATGCATTATCTTGACAGGTTGATCAGACCTGATTGAGAACCTCTTAAAGGAACGAACAGCTGTAATGGGAAAGTTGGACTCTGTCATCCGTTAGGATGATTCTGGAAGCAAGAAGAACAAGGCTGACATCTTGGAGCAATTGTATTTACAATTAACATGGCTGAAAACGATTGCCTCTATTGATCCCCCCTTCCTGCAATTACAGCCCCATTGTTTACATTCCAGCACTTCAGTTATAAAAAGGAAATTCAATAATTATTGCATTATTTAAAGTTAAAGTGCCACAGAGTTTGCTGGCTGCGCTCGCTGGTTGATTTAACGTTCAGTAAAATCCATGCTGAGCTCTCCATCTTGAGGCCAGCAATATCGGCTTTTAATGAGACTTGGAGGTGGGGGGTGGGGGGACTCAGTGCACAGGGTGTTTGTCTGGGTTATTTATTGGAGATGGGGGGGGGTGCAGAAAGCAGAGTGGAGAAACCAGCCATGTCATGGTTCAGGAACTGGTCCTTCTTGCCACATGGCCGTCTAGCCTGCAGATGGCCACATCTTCGTCTCTTGGCAGGCGCTCAGCTTTAGTTCCTCCAAACAAGGTTTCTTTACCTTGTTTCTCCCCTGTTTCCCTTGTCCTGTTCTCTTCAACGTTCAGCAAAAGCCATGGTCTTCGGGGAGAAAGTGACACCAACAGAGGCTCCCCACCAAATCTGTTAGAGTCGGGTTTCTCTCCATCCCTTTTCCTTCTTTCCCTTTCGAGCGAGGGAGAAGTTAATTAATTTTTTTTTTTAAATCACACACTACTTATGACTAAGTTAGCCCCATGGATGTGCCATGTTGCCCCTCACTGTGGAGCTGTAGCCGCTGGATTCTCTCATCACGAAGGCTTTCCCCGTACCTGGCAGCATGTCCTGGGAGCTCAGGAGGAGGCCCTGAGCGAGTTTTGACTTACAAATTCATGCTTTCAGCAGCAGCAACAGGAGAAGTTCAAGAGCAAGGGAGGAATCTTAATGACTGTTTTCCTTTCTCTCCCTGTTTGAGAGTCACTGTGGGCTTGGTTCCAAAGAGCATCTGGGTGGGTGCACATAGGAGAATGAGGAGCAGAGGAGGGAGAAAGCAACCCCTTCCCCTTAGCCATCACCAGTCAATGCTCCTTTCCACGGCCCGGGAAATTTTAGACTACAGGTGCGAAAGGCAAGAAGAAGATGAATAGAGCCGGTTGTGACTTTTATGAAGTATCAGAAGCAGGCCAGTATCGGGCAGCTGCTTCCCAGCGACTTTTTCATTAAGGAGGTGAATTCTCATGTGCAGGTCTTGCGTGATTTATCATCGGGTGTACTTTGCGAGAGTCCAAAACACTCCCTAGGAAAACAGCAAGTGCGGAGGTTGGAGGCCTTGGGAATTTCTCTCCGTACTGTGGAACATCCCCATGTCTTCCGTCTGGGGTCTCTTTTTCTCCGGTGACAGCTTGTCCGAGCCATGGAGTCAGCACTAGCATCACCCCTTGGGGAGATTATAAATTCAGGCTGAATCAGAACCCCCTGGAAGGGGCCTGCTAATTCAAGGTATAACAACTACGTCCTCCCCACAGGTGCTCCTGATGGGTGCCAAGTTGGAGAGCCACTGAGCTAGAACTCCAATTGCGTCACAAACATCCGGGCCGGCGGTGTGGTGCCCGCCTGTCAGGTGTGATGAGGCAGGATCTGGCCTCACAGTATGATGATCACAGCAGTGCCAAATATTTAGACAGCCCTTCACATTTTCCAAAGGATTTTCCTTTCCGGCCCCTCACATGGTAGATTTGATAAATGGCCTCTGCGGAGGCATGGCAAGCGTAAATACCTCCACTTTGCAGATAGAGTGATAGCACCTGTTTGGGCCACCAGCCAGCCATTTTCCCTGGCCTCTGCCATGTGGCTCTTCATGGAGTTGGAGACACAACTAAGCAAACTCCCCTCAGAGTGTGCTGGGAGTTGAGGGAAGTGTGCCTCCCAGTTTCCTCATCTAAGCTGTGCTCTCTCTGTCTTTACCTGGGATGTGGACAGACTTGATTAAGAGCATGAGCCTTGATTTTCACTATATCAGCATCCCAATAGATAAAGGGATGGGTAGACACATCGTTTTGTGGCAAGGGCATGGTCTACTACCTCAGAAACAATGCATCTGGGTGTATTACTTCCAATTAAACATGGAGTATCTTTTCACGAGGAGGAAATGGGATGTGCTCAGGATCTCCTGAACATGGCATAAATTCTGTGTATTACAGTTTCTTTACCATTGACTTCAACCTCCCATTAGGATCTGGGAAGGTGCTGAGGTTGTTTGTACTGAGGAAAATGTTAAACAGGCATGTGTCTATGCTTAACCCCAAAGATGAACTAATATGAGAAGTAATGCAGGTAATAGTAGCTGTAATTACTAGGAAAGCCAACTACATATCAGGTACAGTTAATAAATGTTTCATGCACGTCACACTGGTGAGCCCTCCCCGCTGTGGGGATAAGGAGTTTCGGTTACTGGGGCCTGGTTGTATGTGCAGCCGGTAGACTCATAGTGAGGGTCCCCCACTGGACCAGGGTTCAGCCACAGTGCATCCCAGGACCAGCATTATTGACAGTAGATTGAGGTGTGGGGCAGTCTCATGACTTATTTTGGGGTGATGACTTGTGTCTGCAAGGGCTGGAGAGTGTCGCTGAGGAAGGCGGCCAGTGAACTGAGACCAGGGCCCGAGGCCATTGGCATTTTCTGAAGGATGGTCAGTCCAGTGTCATCCTTGTTAGGACCCATCTTTTTAGACTTGGGAAAAATGCAGTGTCTTCAGGCTAATGTGCTGACATGCTCCAGGCATCCATTTGTGTGTGTGTGTGTGGTTTTTTTTTCCCCAGAAAGATTCCAAGCCTAGGCCGACAGTCTCTATCAAGGGTTGTGGATTTAGGCGGTTGTTTTCCTCTTAGGACTTGGTGTCTGGCACAAGGCAGCTAACACTGAGCTTTAGGGACCAAGTAGTGTTCTCACAGGGGAAAGATTGAGGAGCCGCAAATCTCAGCCCAGATTTTGGAGTTTGGGAGTCAGAGAGGAAACACTTTGGTGGCTTGTTCTGGGGCATGAGGAGCCTGGCCTAGAAACTAGAAAATAGGGCAGAGCCACCCCAACGATTGATCTAGCGACCATTTTTACTTCCTTTTTCTTTTCTTTCTCTTTTTTTTCTCTTATAAATCGTATCTTACGGTGTCTGCAGGGCTCCTACAGTGAAATAGGGCTAAATTAGCATGTGCCAAGGACGAGGGCACCAGTGGATGAAAAGCCAAGATTAAACAGAAAATATGTATATATTTAGGTTGACCTTTCACGCATCATGCCGAAAATGTGACATCCAGTCTGAAGCTTACTCAACCTCACTGATTAAAAAAAAAAAAATTAACCACTCTCACCCCTGGCTGCATTACATCTGAAAGGATTCTTTTTATAGGTGCCCAAGGTGAATGCCCGAGACCTGGCGGCATCTTGTTCCAGAAAGGCCTTCAGATCAGGGCTGAGCTGGGCAGTAGGCACTTGGAGTCTTGTCCCAGGTTCAGGTCCTCTGTCTGCTGACCTCGGAGAGACCTGAGGGCAGTCACATGACCTCTCTGATGTCCTCTGCCTCATGGGATGAGAGTGTTCCCGTTTTTACTTCCTCTTTCAGTGTTTGGGAATTTGCAGGCTAACTCAGGTCCACTGCCATCCCCTTTCCATCCAATTTGCTGGTGAGGTCTTACTACTGAACAACACCCTCACGGCCCCCACCCCACCCAGCCCCACCCCCACACCTACAGAAGTCCCCCAAGCTCTTGGTACGCTGTAATCAGAGCTCTGCTCTTCCAGGGGGCTGTTCCTTAAGAGCCCTCTCTTCCACTGGGCAGCCTCCAGCTTTGTGGAGGGGGAGAAGTTACAGGCTTCCCTCGCCTGCCTTCACTGAGGCGCCCTTCAGAACCCAGCAGATGACTGGGACCAGCTGAGACATGCCGCCGTAAGGTTTGTTCCTCACTGAGCAAGAGCGTCTTAGCTGGGCCGTTGGGATGGATGTGTAGAAGCTGCCTTCTCCCAGCAGAGACATTTGCCCCTTTTTTCTTACCCTCAAAATAAGAGTGATGCAGTATGTACTCTGAAGTATGGTGAGAGGGGGTGTGTGTGTACGGGGGTTGCTGATAATGACAGGTATTACTCCCCAAGGACCTGTCTATTGTGAAGTGTGTGTGTGTGTGTGGGGTGGGTGGGTGGGTGAATGTGCTCTGCCCATTTTTATTTAAAAGGGGCAGCGGTGACCAAACCCGATCAATATTTCACATCCCATGCATGAAGAGCCAGATGTTAGAAGTTTCCTTTTGCTGAGTAGGAGGAGGTAGCTGGGACCCTCTCCAGGTTTATAGAAATCAATGTTCTCTGACAGAAGTTGGTAAGTTTTCCTGGGAAAGAAGTAACAGGAACACTTTCCTCCCCCCCCCCCCATGATGAATTATTTTCTAACGAGCCCTTTTTGGCCGGAGTGGACTTGCACAACATGTTAATGGATAGACTGTCATATCACACACAGGCAGTCTCTAGTTTTCCCTGCCTTTGTTAAATACTAATTTGAGTTTTGTGCATGCTAGGCTCATTGTCAATGGCATCTCACCATGGGCATGACTCTCCTCCTTGACACAGGTCAGAGAGGGAAGTCATGGAGATGGATGTGAGACCTCAGGTGTTCCCACGTGAGGAACATTGTGTTCCGTTCAGCTGGGATGGACATTTTAGAGTCCAGAGAGCCAGGAGTTATTATTAGATGGAAACTGGTGAACACTGCTCTGAGCAGTGAGCTACCCCCTCCCCCTACATCTTCATTATGATGCCAACTACCTGGCACACAGTACTCTCATTCCCAGTGGCTCACCATGATGGCCACCTGCTCCTCCATTGCTGCATGGTGGCCATTTAGAGAATTCGGAGATAGATAGACCTTTTCTGCTTCTGACTTGCTTCTCTCCTAGAGGATTCTTCTGTGGTAAACCGCTCTGCATTTGCAGTGCTTCCGAGCCAGTCTTTTGCACCATTCATTCCTGTGGTTTACTAGCCACTCACCCATCCACCCATTCATTCCTAGAATTTTCCATCCATCCATCCATCCATCCATCCATCCATCCATCCATCCATCCATTCACCCATCCGTCCACCCACCCACCCATCCACCCACTCATCCATCCACCCACCCATTCACCCATTCATTCCTGCAGTTTGCCATCCATCCAGCCATGCACTCATTCATTCCTAGAGTTTTCCATCCATCCATCCACCCATCCACCCATTTACCCATTCATTCCTGCAGTTTGCCATCCATCCAGCCATGCACTCATTCATTCCTAGAGTTTTCCATCCACCCATCCACCCACCCACCCACCCATCCACCCATTCACCCACCCATCCACCCATTCACCCACCCATCCACCCATTCATGCATTCATGCAGCTTGCGATCCATCCACCCACCTGCCCATCCACCCATTCATTCCTAGGGTTTACCGTCCGTCCGTCCACCCACCCACCCACTTATCCATTCATTCATGCAGTCTGTCCACCCACTGATTCACTCATTCACCTGCTCATTCATTTGTAGTGCTGGGGATATAGAACAGATCCTTGGACTCATGTTAGGAGGTTATTCCAATGCTGGGCTTCATGCTACCAGTAGAACTTTCTAACAAGTGGGCCTTGGAGGACAGTCAAGGAAAGCCTTCCTTGCATTCAGGGCTGCAGCTAGAGGCTGACTGTGCCCAGAAACTTTGGATGGATCTGCGTTTCACTGTCTGACATTAAGCTGGGTGATCTCTCTCTCTCTCTCTCTCTCTCTCTCTCTCTTCCCCCCTAGTTGGTCACCCTTCCTTAGCAGTCCTTTGCTGTCCATGCTATTCTCTACAG
The DNA here is from genome assembly GCA_028658305.1 of Pachyuromys duprasi. Classification (NCBI taxonomy): domain Eukaryota; kingdom Metazoa; phylum Chordata; class Mammalia; order Rodentia; family Muridae; genus Pachyuromys; species Pachyuromys duprasi. The sequence goes on from CM053744.1 coordinate 44,458,073, forward strand.
AGTGCTAAGAGGCATCTGGATTTCAGAGTCTGGGTGGCATAGCCATACAGTGGCATTAGAATTGAAGGGCTCCTGCCCCCTGGTACCTGGCAGATGCTCTGAATTGCTGCTGCTGCTGTTGCTATCACCTGAATTCCTTGTTGTTAAGGCTCTGGCATTGCGCACCATGTTTCTCTCTGTGTGTAGTCTCACGTGTTGTAGATACTTAGACTCAAACCCAAACAAATCCCAACAAGTGGGCTCCACAGTCATCGTTCTGTGAGTCCCGGGGGACTATGCACTGCACACTCACCACAGCTGAGGCTGGTGCTTTTGTTTTGTTCAAACCACACTTGTGACCTAACAAAGAAGAGTAAGGAGGAAAAGGGAAAGAAGTAAAACGAAACTTGGGTCCCCTCCTCCCCAACAGGAGAACTCCCATGATGGAGACTGAACGTCTGTTGGGGGAATTCAGGATTTGTGTGGGAGGGAAATTTCCTGCCTGGCAAGGAGAGCAAGAAGTCTGAAAGGAGGTAGCTCTGTTATTGAGTGCGCCAGTGGGGTTTGTGCCTTGGTGGATTCTTCATATATTACAGTGAATTTAATTAAATACATTGTGATCCCAATTGAGGGTATTCTAATTAGCTGGGTCAGGAACAAATTATTCTCCCTCCTCCTCCAAATGAAAACATCTCTGCTCTTCTGCCGGGGAAGGCATGTCCTTGGCCGCCTGGCTTGCCCCATGGAGTCCTCTTCTGTCTCGAGCCTTACCTGCTCCTGCTTCTTGGCATTAGGCAGGTTCCCAGGGTGGGACCCTGGGGAGAAGCAATGCCTCCCCTCACCCCTTGTGAGGAAGACAAAACCTGGACAGCTGGGCCTAGCGGTTGACACATTCACGGCTGGGGAGTTACTGGATGGTGTGCGGGGCCCAGACAGGAATCAGTTTGCTGCACGCCCTGGGTCCTTGTTGATTCCTGGCTGGACAAAATGAGAAGTAATAGGAGAAAGGACAGGGTTTGTTACATGCAGGTAAGTGCCCAGATTGTAAAAGGAGAAGTGGACATTTGGAAATCTCGTGGGGGGGGGGTGTGGGGTGTGTGTGTGTGCGTGCGTGCGCACTCGTGCGCATGCACGTGTGTGCCCTGTACTATTATCAGTAAATGGGACTGTGGCTCAGGTCTCCTTGTTTCCTTTCATTCTTTCCTCCATGATTTGTGATGGGTGGCCATTTCCTTTTCCAAAATGGTTCTCCATTGACAGACCAAAAAAAAAAAAAAAGGCAGTTCTGTGGGTTGCCATTTACCAACATGAGATTGTAAGCAGAATGGTTTCTTACCACTTTTTATTTTTTTTTTAAGCACAAACTCCCAGCATGATGTTTATTTCAATTCAGGATTTATGCAGCCTGACCATCCAAAAGCCCCCAGGATTTGATGACAAACGACAGTTTGACATCTCAGTTTCTGTCCATATCTTTTTAGGTCTTATCCTTCTCTCTGCCTCAGAGACTTAGAAGGTCCAGTCATCTGGGACAGCACCTTCACCTCTGTGCTAAAATGCTGTGTTTCAAACTCAGTGCATCACTGCAAGGAAGTCCTCTTCCCAGGAGAGCCGTGGGAGTTCAGGCTTCTGGGAGTCTTGCTGGTTGGTGATGCCAGCGGAATCTCTTTACGAGATGGAACACTCTGGCCCCTCGTTTTCCCTCTTAGCTCTTAGTCACTTGGTTTCAATTGACACTTGAATAAGTGTTATTCTGTCAGCCCCTCTGACCCAGGATAGCAATTCTTTGCTCCCAGTCCTAGGCCACACCCTCATTCCCAGCAAGATCCCCCCCCCCCCCTGGAAAAGTAGCTTTTGCCAGGCCCAGGGAAGAAGCTGGGGAGAATGGAAGAAGCTGGGGAGAATGGCCACCCCCAGACCCTCTTCTTCCTTGAGGTGTGCCCCCCCCCCCGAAACGTCTCCTTGTGTACCCTTTCAGTCTTCTGCTGAGTGTTGTGAGGAGAGACATCGAAGATAAACAATAAAAAGAAGAAAAGAAAGAAACCCGTAAAGCAGTTCATCTCCGGGAAGCTTTTGTTGCCAGTTCTGTGACATTCCTATGGAGCTCTTGCAGGTTCTTCTGACTCCTGGCTGTGGACTTGCTCTGGGGAAGCTGTTACTTACAGGGGCTTCATCTTCCCCCCACTCTTGATCCCAAGACCCCAAGTGCTACATTTGACAGGGTTGAATGTCCCCGAGCAGTGCGGTGGACTTTCTCACTCTGTGCCCACGAGGCCCTGTGCATTTGCACCTGCAGGCTGGTCCAGGTTTTGGTTTTGTTGTTGTTGTTATTTGTTTGTTTGTTTGTTTTGTTTTTTCTTGCAAAGCCTCAGTTAGTTCTTGTGATGGAGGGCCTCTCTGGTAAACTCACCATGGTGCCGGTATCTTGTTGGTACGCCCGTATTTCTCCATCTGAAATGTGTGCAGACTTTCTGGATTTTCCTCGCTCTCCTGGTGGAGATAAGATGTGAGTGTGAGAGCACAGCCGCCTCAGGGCAGTGTCATCATGTAGGATGTGCTCACGGGGCCGCTGTCTTATTTCCCATCTCAGGAAGTACAGGGTGTTCCGAGAGCTCTGGCTTTGCCTCACTAGCTGGACAGGGAAGCTGTCCCTCCCCTTCCCCACAGGATCAGGAGCCACCATCAAGGCATAGACACTGCGCAGGCCCTTTGGCATCAGGAAGGAGACTTCTGTCACAGGGCCAGCCTGGGGCTTTTGCTGTATGCGTGTTCAGGTTCTGGTGACCAGAGTTGAAAGGTGAAAGAGCAAGAGGGAAGGTCCATCAGTCACGAGAGCACAGGAGCCCTTTACCTCATCCAAACTTCTTCCCCGGTGGTGCTGCCTGTATGGTATGGGGCAGGCAAGCTGGCGTCTGACTCTTTCTCTGCCAATAGCTGGGTTACTTGGGGGTCAGGCACTTAAGCTTTTTGGACTGTTTGCCTGCTTTGTGTACACTGAATGGGAAAAGCCCCTCTTCCTGTCAAAACAGTTCAAAGTAAGAAATGTGCTTTCTACAGCAGGAACAAATCAGTGCCCTGCTCCTAGCCACCCAGGGTCCTCCATTTCCTCCCAAGAGGTCTGAGAACATGGTGAATTTTGCTCTTGGACGACCTTCAATTCCTGAAGGTGCAGAAGTCTGGCTTCTGTGGCACCTGCTCTTCTGGTGCTCATGCCTTAACCTGTCGTGCTCAGCTTCCTGTTGGCTCTTGGGCGTCCATGCTCCAGAATCAGTGTTTTGTCTGCCAGACAAAACAGAAAACATAACTGGGACCAGTCATCCTGACCAGTGATGAACTAAGTGACCTTGCAATGCTGCAATCTGGTTTTGTTCTAGTTTTAAGACATGAGCTCGCCATGCAGACCAGGCTGGCCTCGAATCTTCCCGCTTCTGAGCCACCAGGTGCTAGGATTATAGGTATGCACCATCATACCCAGCTAGGCTAATTTTAATTTAAAAACTTTTTTCCCCCAGATAATCTTATGTAGCCTACTCTTGCCCCAAACTACGTAGCCAAGGATGACCTTGCACTGCTACCCTGCTGCTCCTACCTCGCGAGTGCTAGGATTACAGCTGTGCGCCGCTGCTCCCCCACATTCCATACATGTTAGGAAAAGCACCTGCGAACCGAGCGCTGTCATCAGGTCTATCACTGTCGATACAAATAAGCTTGAGCTTCTTGTGGAAGTGGCCAGACACGTATTTGACTCTGTGTGACTGACCTAGGGTACTTGACAGCATGATTGACCTTGAGCTGTCACCAGAGGGGTATGGGGTGGAGAGTGGGGTAAGTTGGGGGGCTCAGGGTTGGGGTGTGCTTTGTAACGGTCGGGATCATCATATTATGGTCTAGGCAGGTCACAGTGTCGGTGTCACTGTTGTTCAACTCTGATGTTTCAAAAAGGTTCACAGATTGTATATCAGTCAGTCAACCTAGCTGTGCTCTAATAAAACTTTATTGATGAAAACAGACAGTGGGTCAGATTTGGTCTCAGGCCACAGTTTGCCCTCCTCCGCTCTAAATAAAGCTGTTCACTCTGGAGTGTGAAAGGGTGAACCCCTTATAATTGTGTAATGCTGGGAAAGCCCTGTTAATGAACACTATTAACAGGCACTGTGGGAAGCTGCCTGAGAGGGCCCATGTGGGAGAGACAGGTGTGTGTGTGTGTGTGTGTGTCTGTCTGTCTGTCTGTCTCTGTGTGTGTGTCTATGTGTGTATTAGCATGCTCTTTAACCCTCAGAGAGCTTCCAGGGAAGAGGACACTGGGAAAAAGGAAGACACCCAGTAGAAGGAGCCTTATCAACATCCATCACGTCCCCAACATCCTCCCTAGTTGACACACCTCTCACCGTGGCCAGCGCAGGAGTGGCTTGGGCCATGGTGTGTCTCCAGTGCCCTGAGCAAGGGAATGACTGCCACTGTCCTCTGTCCCTGCAGCACCTGCAGCAGCATGAGAGCGGCGTGGAGGGCGAGAGCTGCTATTACCACTGCGTCCTGTGCAACTACTCCACCAAGGCCAAGCTCAACCTCATCCAGCACGTGCGCTCCATGAAGCACCAGCGCAGCGAGAGCCTGCGCAAGCTGCAGCGGCTGCAGAAGGGCCTCCCAGAGGAAGACGAAGACCTGGGCCAGATCTTCACCATCCGCAGGTGCCCCTCCACTGACCCAGGTGAGAGGCGTCACGCGCAGGGGGTGCTCCCGCCCATGCAGGCTTAGCGTGTCAGTGTGGCCGCTCCCCGTGCCCCAGCGGACCCTCGTGTCCCGGGTGGAAGGAGCTCGGATTGGTGTGGTTTTCACGTGTTCAACCACAGAGGCAGGGCTGTGGCAGGCCTTCTGCCCGCCAGGCCTCGAGTCCTTGTGGCCAGCATTCTGGATTCTGTCACTGCTGCGCTCTGGCTCGGCAGATGCTACCTGTGTGCCCTGCCGAGCACTCGGAGTAGCTTGTGGCCCCAGTTGGGGTTTCAAAACTGAAGTTGAGAGAACGTCTGAGCTAACACCGGTTACAGGACCCTTAGTTGTATTTGAAAGTGACTCGTCCTGCTGGCCCAAGCTTCTGGGCTTCCGGCTGCTTTCAGGTTGTGACCTCATTTCATAGAATTAACTTTTATTTTTATTTTTAATATATTTTTAAACCTTTCAAAACAACCAAGCAGGATAGGCCTGGTGGTACAGGCTCATAATCCTGGCAGTGCCGCAACTTCACGAGTTCTAGGCCAGCCTGGACCAGGCAGTGAGTCCCTGACCCAAAAGCAGAGAAGGAAACCCCATCAGATAAGGCCTTCTTCATTCTTGCTCTCTAATGAAACCCTCATGAGTTTTGAAAGGGGGGGAAAAACTTTGCCGCTCATCTCTAGTGTGTGCCCAACATGCTATCACCTGCTCCTCCTGTAAGTAAGCCAGCCCGAGGGGTGGGGCCGGGGGAGCCAGGGGCCTTCCAGAGCCATCCTGCTAGTCAGTGAGAGGGTCGTCCGCACCGTCAGTGAGCTCCCTTCCTTCATTCCCAGGCTGTTTGTGTCTAGGAGACAGAAGGAGGATGCTTCTCTTGACGCCTGTGGATGTGTGTTCATGGTTCTTGGTCCTTTGGTCTGCAGGACGCTGGTGGGTGTTGGACTCTGGTCCTCAGCAGCCTTAGCCTGCTGGTCTGACCACCTATGCTGCCACACTTGCCGGGGCATGTCAGTGGTCCCTCCTCATGGACACAGTGTTTGCCAGAACTCACTCTCTCTTTTGTGGTCCTCCGTTGTCTATGATGAAGGGACCACCTGTGAGCTTTTAGGCTTATCCTTCATCTCCTGCAGCAGCTTCTCAGCCGGTCAGCTTTGAGCGGTGTGGATCGTGAACTGCCAAGTCAAGCATGCACTGGAATAATTTTTCAGAAGTGAAGAACTTACATAAATCTTTGGGGGCGGGGAGAATGGTGCAAAAATGCTCCTCCCCCCCTCCCCCCCGTCCCATTCTCCAGGTTGGGACTGTGGTTCAACTTGCTTGTAGCTGCTTCCCTCGTTTTGACCCATCCCACTCTTTCTCCGCGTGCACGTACCATTTCCTGAACACCGTGTGGTGTTCTGAGCCGCAGCACAAGGACTTCCCCAGTGCGCTGCTCTGGAAACCCTCCCATTCCAGCTCGCCCACACGCACCGTGCGCCCGCGTACGTTCTAGATGACACAGACCGAAAGTGCACCAGCACCACAGAGCTCCCCCACCACGCAGATGCTGGACCAGCTTCTGCTCCACGAGCCCTCGTAGCACACGCTACCAACACACAACACAACACATGCCCTCAAGCACAGAAGTGGCACACATGCTGTGCTTACACGCCCCTCCCCACTGTCCCCACGCATAGCCCCTCTGCTATGCGCAGTGCAGCTCGTACCCCGAGTGTGTACCTAAACTCCCACGGCTGTAGCCACACTTTGTGCGCACACGTAGCCATGGACACTGCCCCTCGCTTCAGCCCCTTGTAGCCCTTTGGCTGTACTCTTATCCCCAGCGCCTCCTCCTCCCCTCTTTCTACCTACCTACCTTCAATTAGGATGAAGCCATAATTGGGGCTGATATTAATATTCAGTATTTTCATTATTATAACTCTATAAATATTAATCACAGCTGAGCCTTGTAGAGTTTTATAATTTCATTTACCTTCTTGTACAACTTTTTGTTTTCCCTGCTTTTCTAGGTACTCATGATTAATTCATGGCTTACCTAACGCCGCCAGAGCAGACATTCCCTAATCTCCGAGCGCTCCGTGCTCCGTTTGCCCAGTCAGCTTCATTTCCTCTCAGGGGCGTCCCACTAAGCCCCTCCAAAGCCCCGGGTTCACCAGCTCCCCCATCAGGATCATCCTATGGCTCCTTGATGCCTCTCTCTTTTAAAGCAAAGCTGGCATTCCTGCACGACAGGACCGCACTCACAGAACCCGATTTGAGGGTCTGTCCTCTGCTGGGATAGTTCCATTTCTGTGAAGAGCATCTTCTCCATGACTGGCAGTCCAGGGATGTGCTGTTGGCAGGGGCCAGCGTAATAGTTGTCCCTTGCAGGCCCGGGAAGTGTTGGCTCCTCTTCCCATGTGTTTCCAGGTAGCTGCTTTCCTGGTTGGAGTTTAAGGGTTTCATCTGTGAGGCCCCTGATCACATCCAACCCCGTTCCACTGTGGGTGTGTACTCTGAGGGTTAACACTGAGAATGGGCCCTAGGGGACACAGTCCTGTCCTGAAAGCCTGAGATTATTGTGTCCCCTGGCTGCAGGATGCCTGGTCCCACCCTTTCAGCCTTAGTGTGGCCCTGCCCTGTCCTTTCCCCACTGCTGCACTGTGTTGTCATTTCACAGGGTTTCCTTCCATGTCTTTTTTCACTCTTTAGTTCTCTCTTTCCACTCAGAATTCCCTTTTTATGAGTGAGGTGCCCCAAACTAAATAGCACAGAGCTGCCATCTCCCTCGGGCCCGTGGAATGGAGCATACAGTCCCCTGCCTTGTTCCACAGCATGACACCCACTCTGCATGACACCCACACTTTCTCACATGTTGCCTTCTGCCTTCCCCTTTCATTTATGGAGTCTTAGCCTCCCCACCCTACAATTTGAGTCAGGACGATAGGCCGCCTTTCCGAGTTCCAAAACCCTCTGGCCCCCAGTCACTTTGCCACTCCTCCAGCTCTCTCCGCACATCACCTCCTCCCCCACACAGGCTCCAGAGCACTTCACCCTCCACAAAGGGGACACGTCATTAGGCAATACTCCAGCATTAAGAGGAACACGGTTCTGTTTTAGAAACCCCACATCTCGAAGCAGTAGCCTCCCTCTTCCCTGGGGGCCCCCTGCTCTGAAAAACTTGAAAGAATGTCTTTAAGAAGAGGGACATTTGGGCCTCGATAGGACTGAGATATTTAAGATTGCCGGCCTCAGATTTGTAAACACGGACCTTGTCAGCACTTCCCGTCCAGTCCTCATTAAGAGAAAGATCAGGATGTGACCTGGAGCGTTAGGAAGCCTCTGAGCTCCGTTTGGGTCCCCACTCACCCCAGCCACCAGCCAGACGGTCCCATTAGTTGGTCCAGCTGCCTGGAGGTTGTGGTGCTCCCTCTCCACCCCCCCTGAGCTGGCTCAGCTCTGTAGTTCTGGCTCCTTTCTTCTGTCCTGTGGTCCGTGTCCCACAGAGCCGCATGAAGAAGCCTTCTGCAGTCAGTTTCTTTCCTTTGTAAGCCTCTCATCACAGGCATCTTCTACAGTGATCAGGACTCCCCCTTGCCAGAAAGGGCTGAAGGGAGAGGAGTGACTTCCTCCACAGAGACAATACTTCTTTCCAGTCTGTCTGTTGGGTAGCCCACCCGTCTGTTGGTCAGAACCTGTTAGTTCAAGAAAGGAGCGGACATGCAGGAATGCATGAAGATTTGTCCCCATCCTTTAGAATGTTCTGGTAATAGTTGGGATTGACACCTGCTGTGATGGCCCCATAGCCCACAGAGGTCTCAGGGTAAGACTTTACCCGTGCAGGCTCCACAGGGTAGATCTTGGTGGGCCACTGTTTTCAGGTGGCCCTGCTTCTCTTGGATGTTTTAACCTTAGGTCAGCAGGCAGGCCCAGTCCTGTGGGACTTTCCAGTCAGTGAGCTTTATTTCTGAGATAAAGTCTTTCTATGAAACCCTGACAGGCCTAGAATTCACTGTGTAGACAAAGCTGGCCTTGGGCCTACAGGAGTCCGACTGCCTCTGCTTCTTAAATGCTGGGATTACAGATATACATACCATGCACAGCAAACTGTCTGCTTCAGAGGGAGTCCAGGATTGCACAGGCTGTCCTCAGCCTTGCTTGGTTGCCAAGGCTGGTCTTGAACACACAGTCTTTCTCTCGTTCACTTCTGAGCTGTGGGCTTACAACAGTGTATCACACCTGGCTCCAAGTCCTGTGTTATATTCTTTCAAACCTCACTTCGAAGTGAAAACACACATACCTTGCGCTCATACATGTGTGCCTCCCCACATACATCCCCCCACATATACACACATCACCTACACAGAAACCACATACACACACACATCACATACACATCACTTATACATACCCCACCTCCACACATATACACACTGCCTACAGACAGACACATAACACATACATACCACATACACTCCACACAACACACATCCATACCACATGCACATATACTACATGCACACACACATCACATACACACATATATACTACATGCACACACATATCACATACACACACATAAACTACATGCACACACACATCACATACACACACATATACACTCATACCACCACCTGTCCACATACCACATGCACATACACAAATACACAGAGACACACAGCACACATGCATTGGGGATAAAACTCACAGTTAGAATGCTCACCTGACATGAACAGAGTTCTGAATTTGGTCTCCTACTAGGTGAATTTGCAATCTACCGCCTAGATGCGGCCATTTTCCCATTCCCTTAGAAATCTTTGTTTTTAGTTTCTACCTGGAGTTGTGGTTATCAGCTTGAGTGTTTTGTTTTTGTTTTTCTGGAAGACCAACTGGCCTCTTGATCCGGCTGGGCTTTAGTCTTTTCATTTCACATCTGTCTGCAGGCAGGAGCAGGAAGCCATTATCATGAGCTTTCTCAGTGACTGACATCAACTACTTGCTTTGTCTTGATTGACCAAAAGCTCTAGAAAGATCGGAAAGCTCGCGTAGGCATGACATTTGTAGGATTCAATTCCTGGTTTGCTTATTAAAAAGACATTTCTGGCTCCTGGGAGAAGCTGTCGTTAATTTGCTTTATCAGTGCCGTAAGCTTAGAGAATATAAGAGGCCCTTTGTGTTTCTTCTGCTCTTGGCCTTTCCTTTCTTCTTCCTCCTCCTCCTGGCTTCCCTCTTATCCCTCCTGCCTTAGCTACTTTTTCTTTTCATACAGACAGAGATCTCCAAGCTTTGTGCACTTATAATTTAATCAAATTGTCACTCCATTGAAGGGTGACACAGTTACCTTCTGTTGAGTTGGGGGACACAGTTGGCATGTTTCACAGCAGTGACTTTCTGGGGTCAGGAGAGTGTTTGGTGGTAGTCGTTATTCACTGGCTTCTTGGAGGCTCTCTTCTCTCCAAGCCACGTTCCGGCGAGTGCACTCAGACTCACACAGCACCAGCGAATGCTGCCCGGCATCCGGCGTTCTCATTTGGCTCTGTTTTCAAAATTGGCGGGAGGCCGCCCTCTAAACATGAAGCGCATCATTTTTACTTTCACAAAAATAGCTAAATTAAACGCAATTTCAGTATAATTTTTCTCCCAGCTCTAAAATACGTTGCAGCCCACTCTTCGCATTAGAAGCTCTGTTTGTATGAAGCCTCTGCTCTCTCTCTTCCCTTTTGCCTGGTCTCTGTTGACAGGGCTTAGGAAAGCCTGCGGCTGAAGCATGCCCGAGTCCGGAAGTTCAATGCAAATGGAGCAGACAAAATTGGGGTGGCTGCATGTCTGAGTTCTGGAGTGGCACTTACAGGGCCTCTTCTGTGTTGAGTGTGGGCTCTGGACAAAGATTGTGAAGTTTGAGGTGTGTTTTAGACAGACATTTTGCAAAGGGACAGAGGGCATTGCGCATCAACAGAAACAGAGACAGACCCAGGTTTATAGAATCAAATATAGCTCACTGTTTTCCAAGAAATGTTCCCCTTATGCCTTTCCAAAAAGCCTTGCTCAAGCAGAGTTTATTACTTGGTGCCACTGGCAGTTTCCCGGGAAGGATCTGTTTATGTGGCACCAAACAGCACCAGGCCCGTGGCAAGAGCTCAAACTGGTGACGCCCATTAACTGAGATTCTTAGCCAGATTGCCTCCCGGCATGGCAAGAAATAAATCTCCGCCGGCTTTTATTCACAGAGCTGGTCTTCTTCGGTGGGTACGGAGCCTTCGAGGTTTGGTTCCCATCTGATGCACTGTACACCCACCTCTGGAGGCCAGGAGTGTATGTGGCCTTGTTTTTCTGTTGGAATAGAGTTCTTGATTTGCCTTAATTAGTCCTCTAACAATCTACAAAGGTCAGTGCCAATTGCCTGCTCATTTGCATTTGTAATTGTGATGGCTTCTGATTACATATTCCTTCTGTCAGTCCTTCCTCTGAAGATATGCTGGAGTCTCCAACCCCCATCACCCCCCCCCCCACACACACACACACATGCAGGCCCTGCACATGCACATCCCAGCTCCATGAAAGCCCAAGCTCTGACCCCTTGCATGTGAGCCTTGTGTGGCAGTAGGCCTGGGTGTTGCTGTCCAGTGGAAAAGGCACCTGGAGAGGCTCTTGTCTCTAAGTTGGGGACATAATGAAGCCGGAGTCAGGGAATTTACGTCAGCACCAGGCCAGAACTATGAGAGCCATTATCCAGGAACCTTCTTGAACTAGGTAATTAGGGGCAATTAAACTTTTCTGCTGGCTCCCTGCAAACCATGCTAATAGCCTGATCTGTTGGAAGGTGGACATGAGCAAGGGGCTGCTTCAATGCTGTCACATAGTCCTGGCCTGGAAGGGTTCCTCTGGAGCACGTATGACATCGCCAGGAGTCTCACCGCAGTGTTGGTCCAGGGTCCACAGCTTCCTGTGCTGTCTTTCACTCACCAGGGCTCCTCCTTCTCTCTGTAAAACTTGTCTTGGCTTCAGTAGTTGTGGTTGCAGAAGGTCTCACCCATTCATCTCTTCTTACTCTGTGACAGATTATTCTCTTCTTACTTTATCTTCTGTGGGTTGGTTAGTTTTGTGTGTTTGTGTGTGTTAGTTCATAGTCTCACACTAGGATCACAGCTTAGCCTGTCCTTAGCTGGTGCTCGGTCATTCCTTCCTCTTGAAGGATGCACTGTTGTGTGCCCCTGTGGCCACCAGTGGGCCCACTCTGAGAGGCCCAGCTCTGTGGCTTTATTTACTAGGTGCTGGTACCAAGTGACATGAACAAGAGAAGAAAAGGGGTTGGGGAATTATACTACATCGTGGTGGTTACTGGGGTTAGGCGAGGCTTAGTAAGGTGTATGGCGGTGTTGTCCAAACATCCCGGCGATCCCAGCTCACAGACACAGGCACCCCCCAACAGAATCAGAGAGCACTATTTCATGCCAAGAGTTACTTCAGTGAAACCTTATCTCCAGATGTCTCTCACGGCCTAGGATGAGGGCTGTCTAGGGAACTTGAAACTTTGAGACTTGTTCCTGAAGTGAACTTGGAGAGCTAGAAGTATGAGAGTTGGGAGTCCTGTCCTTGAGTTCCATGGGAGGGAGGGACCTCATAACGTCAGCACCTGCATTGGTGCGCAGGGGCCGTCTTCAGCTGCACCAGTTCCTCCTGTACTGACTCCACCCCAGTCCAGCCTCTGCAGTTAACTCCTTTCATGTTGCTCCATTGTATTTTTTTTTTGAAAGAGAAAAAATTTATACTTTCATTGCATCCAGTTGTGGGGCTACTTACATCCCATCTGAAACTTGTTCCCAGCCTTGGTAGGGGGCCGGTGGAGAACCAGAGCACAGACCCCTGCTCACAGAAATAGCTCAAAGGTTTTTCCTGGATGTGCAGATATTAAGGATTCCCTTCAAACTTTGACCCGATCATGAGAACCATAGTCCAAATGATCCGTTTCCCTCTCAAACCTAGACGGCCATCGGGAAAATTTTGTGGCCTTGAAATCAATGTAAGCATTGCCTCCACTCCCCTGCCTAGTGGTGGTCTGTCAGATCCCTGGAGAGCCACCAGAGAGCTTCTCTGGAGCCTTGATTAAAGCCCAGGTTTCAACAGCAGAATATCAGTTTATCTATCACAGTAGCCAAATTGTCGGTGTTTCAGCGATGTGAGGGCCGCTGCTGCTTCAGCGCAGACTTAGGAAAAAGTCTGGCATAGGAGGCTGGACAGTATGGGTTTCCTTGCTGGGAACTCTAGGCTCCCAGTAGAGCCAGCTGAGGCGTGCGTGGGTTGCATTCTCCAGGACTCCATTAGGCTCGTGTCTTGAATGGTTAGTAGCCACTGGCTGCCAACTGTCCACCAGGCTGAATGGACTCTGTCCCTCTTGCCTTCTGAACTCGCCACTTTCTTTCTCAGAATGGTTGGAATACATCTCTGGAAAGGAAAGGTATTTAATTTTGGTTTTCCTGCTCACATCTCTTCCCATTAGCAGTTTTGAGGGATTCTGAAAGGACTCTGTAAGGACAAGTTAGTTGTTTTAGAAGAGATGTTTGAGGGCTTTTTATAGTTTTATAATTCATGGCTATCTTGAGACCTTTTGTGTATACTCTAATAAAAGGAGCTATTTATTTATTTTTTAAAGATTCTTGACCTCTGTTTTAATTAGAATATTAAACACTGGGCAACATGCAGTTTTCTCAGAACAGGCTTGTCTGATGCTGTAGTCCCAAATTTTATCCAAAACTGTCATAGAGTTTGGCCCTTCCCAGAGTCATTTTCTAGGCTGGCATGTGATAGCAACCATCTCTCATTCTCCCTTATCTTATTCTTACCTGTTCTTTTTCCCATGTGTGAGCATTCCTCCTGTCTATGAGTCTGTTTCTGTTTCCTCTTTATTTTTCTTTGAAGATTTATTGGTTTTTATTTTATGTCTACGTGTAAGTACCTGCACACGGGTATGCGTACCACATGAGTGAGAACCTGCATGGGTGATCGTATACCACATGTATGCCTGCTGCCTGTGGGTACCATGTCTCCCAGAAATAGAGATAAATGGCTGCGGGCCACCTGATGTGGGTGCTGGGAACTGAACCCCGGTCCTCTGGAAGAGTGTTATACGTTCTTAACCTCTGAGCCATCTCCTGGGGCCCATAACCTTCTTAGCATAAGGATAGATTGGGTGAGGGCCCATCCTGAAGTCCTCATAAGTTGATCACTTATGGGATGGCCCCCTCTCAAAATAAAGGCAGGTTTCCAGGTCATGGCAGTTAGGACTTGAGCTTAGGCATGAGAGGAGAGCACAGTTCAGTCTGTAACGTCTGACTTTTTGATGTCGGCTGCCACTTTGTTAAGCTTTTCTGTTGCTCTTCAAGAGAGTAAAGGGAGAAGGTGGCTGCAGAAGCCAAGGGAGGGTGGCAGGGACCCTGACCACGGCCTCCCACAGTGCTGGGGCCCCTACCAGGCCCTCCCCAGCTTCCCACTGTCAGCACAGTGGCAATATGCGTTCTGGCGTCAGAGCAGCAGAGAAACTTAGTTGGCGAGGAAGAGACCAAGCAGAAAGCTCTAAGCAGCGGGTCAGATCTTGGCTCTCCAAGCATGTCTCATGATTCTTCTTCCACCTATCCTGATGGGCCCCTCTCATGCCTTCTTCCTGTTCCCCCAAGGGGACAGCCTGCCCCACCCAAGAGTGTTCTGATCCCTGTGAGATGAGTATGGTTGGCACCTGCCCACACATGCTTTGAAAGACTGCACACCTTGGATTCATGCTAGAGTTTGGTGGCCCTGGTTTCCTTGCCTCCACCAGCCCTTTCTGACTTGCCATATTCCATACCTGTTAGTGGCATGGAATTCTATGTGTTAAAAATAGGCCGGATTTCCATCCAAAGGATTTTAGTGGCTGAGAACTTAAGTCCCCCTCCCTTTTTAAAAAAATATTAAATACAGTATCGAGTGATTGATGGGTGGGGCGTGTGGAGGTCAGAGGACAGTGTGTGGGAGTTAGTGTTCTTATTTCATCATCTAGGATCCTGGAATCAAGTTCAGGTCATCAGGCTTGGCAGCAAATGCCTTCCCCCAAGCAAGCCGTTTCTCTGGACCTTTTCTTGGATTTTATCCTTTTGTGTCATATCCTCCGGAAGGAAGGAAATTAAAATCTGAGGCTGAGGGAGAGTCCTAGAAAGCCGGAGAGGAGCTGAGGAATTAGCAAATCAGAGGAAGAGTGTAAGTTAGATAAAGGAAGGAAGATTAAAAAGCGAAAAAGAAAAGAAATGAAAAAGAAACACAAAAGGAAAAAAAAGGCTATAACATATGTATTTTTTATTGAGATGCATTGGAGCATGGCACACATATATGGGACATGGCGTGATAATTCGATGCCCACATGCAGCACATGAGGATGGAATGTGGGCTTTAAGTGTTTCTATGCCCTTCAACGTGGGTCACTTCTTTGTGTGGGGAACTTTCAAACTCTGATAACACACCTCTGACTTCCGTGTTCATCTTGAAACACATCTCAAATTGCTGTGGACAATTGTCACCTAGTGTCCTATAGCAGACCAGAGCTAGTTCCCCTGTCCTCACAGTGTCTAGCTGCCCCACATCTAGGCTCTCCCCGCCCCCCCCCCCAACTCCTTTGTGCTCCACTGTGAAGCTGAGGCACAGGGTAATAGCTGCCTTTTGTACTCCTCTAATATAAAAACCCACGGCTGGAAAGCTGTGACCCAAGCCTAGGGCTCAAGCTCTTTTGTCTTGCAAACCCTGGCGCACTGTCTTCTAGATGGCCGAACTGGTTTGGAGTCTGGGGAATCTGCCAGGAAGGAGAAAAGTAGCTTGGGTCTTCCTCTTTGGGAAAGAGTGACCTAGGGAATGTGGCAGAGCATTGGGTCCCAGGCAGGGCATGGGAGTGAGGCTGTGTTGACTAGATTCACTCCAGTCAAGAAGTGAACTCACAAGAGAGCCAAGCAATCACCCCTGTTGAAGTTAGAATGGAAATGTGGCCTCAGTCAGCTCAGCTGTGAGTTATGGCCCTCCTTTCCCCTCTCACACCAAAGTCCTCCAGGAAAAGGAGCTTCTTTGGACAGGGTTAGGACAGATACCATCAAGTACCTTGTCTCCTGGAACCTGGAGAATGGGGCAGCTACGGGGAGAAGGGTCCTTGTGTCAGTTTTGAACAGTGAGGAGTCCACACACGTCCATCGGGGACCAGAACAGATCTGTGAGGTTCTCTGCTTCAGGCCAGAGCTTGGCTATCCTCCCCCAACCCCCAAAAGGCAAAATCCTTACTGGGATCCCCACTGCCTAAGCATGAAGCACAAGGAAGACTTCTGTCTCCGGCCTTGAAGATGAATCATCTGCCACCATGCAAACAGAGGTTCCGACAAATCAGGACAGCCCTTGGCTGCCCCATGCTGAGAACCCCTCTGCCAGCCACCACTCTGATGGGCAGCCGTGGCATACAGGACGTCTTGGGACCTGAAGTGTCACATGTGTTTCCAGGGCAGGATTTCACATCTAAAACCCCAAGAAAGCCAGAGTTTCAACACTCTGCCCTCTTCGTGTCCCCAGGACTATGTGACCAGAGGTCATGATCACATCTGGGTGCCCGATATCCCACCTCTGACTTCCGTGCCGAGCCCCACCTGCAACAGGCAGGGCTGATGTTAGTCTGCAGCCGGTTCATTCCTTGGTGGCCATGTGCCCAGGCCCCAGGCAGATGTGAGGACTTCCTCGGAACACATAAGACCGGAGAGATTTGTGCCCTAGCCTACTGTTTTGTCTGGCCTCTTCCTTCCTCAAGAATGCAGACTGGGATTTTGTAGGTCTAGATTTTTGGGTTTTCTGAGGGGATCTATGTCTTCTAGTCACTTGCTGAAGGGTCTCTTTGCGAAGATCCTGGGAGAGAAGGATGCTGGCACCCATCCTGGATGTCTGGAAAGAATGCTTCAACCACACCTGTCTGCCGTGTGTGAGGACAAATTTAATTTGTTTCAAAAAATGTAGCCCCAGGCAGCCCTTTTTTTCTGTTTGTTTCTTTACGGGGAGGGGGAAAAGAATTGGAAAGCAGCAGCAAGCTTGTGGTCTGACCAGCCAACAGAAGGGAGATTATCTCTAAAGGATATGAAAGGTTTAATCATTTTAATTTTGTTTTTATTAAAGTTCATCATAACTCTCTCCCTTCCCCCAACATGCCTCAGTAGAACAAAAGGAGGTAATATAAACACACAGAACCCCCCCAAGTGTTTGGCTAAGGAGGAAAAAAAAGCTCCTTTGGGTGATGCCCTGAGGAATGGGTGATGCCCTGAAGAATGGAAGCGGCTTCGTGGCCGGGGGTGGCAGGCTGGCCAGGGAAGGGCTGACAACCCCAGCCTGTGCCCAGAGCCTCACCAGTTTCCAGCCCATCTCTAGTAGGGCAGTGTGGTCTACGCTTCTGTTGCGTGGGGGCAAGAAGTTCCAGGTACTGGCTCATCCTATCTTGATTTTTTTTTTTTTTAAATAAGCCCAGTTCCTCAAAACAGTTGTTGCTGAAGAAGCTAAAGTTTACCAAGAGCAAGAAAATCTGCTCCCATTGACTCCTAGAACCTCTATTGTTCCGGTGAGATATTTAAACCCTGATGCTTTGAGGACATTGCTCAGAAAGCAAGACTGGGACACAGACAGTCTTCACTTTCCACATAGAGAAACTCTGGCTTGTTTTCCTGTTGTGAAAGGGGGGGGGAGTGAAATAAATAGATAGATAGATAGATAGATAGATAGATAGATAGATAGATAGATAGATAGATAAGTAGTTAGGTAGATAAGCAAGTGGTTTTTGAAGTATCAGCAGATGCAGTTGAACTGGCCACCCTGGTCCTAAGTGGTGCCCCTTTCATACCATGGCTGTGGAACCCATACACAGCCAATCTCCTTGCCCGAGAACAATAGAATTGTCTTGAACATTCTGCTCTACCACGTTGGGAAACTTGGGATGTTTTAGATACTGTAATAAGCAGCGGGTTGACACAGCACCATCTGGCTTCGACTGACCAGAGCTGGTGGTGCAGCCGACCCTCCTCCATGTCTGTATCAACACCACAGAGTACCCTGTACGTCCTCACTGTTACAGGCAGCCACCCGCCCATCAGAAGGCAAGCAGCCTTTCTAATTGCCGCTCCCATTCAAGCCCAACAAACCGCATCAAGGCTTTTACCTAGTACCTGTGAGAATGAGCAACCCAGACCCTGGCAGGCCATGTGGATGGTCGCTTGCTCTGTTAAGGTTTCTGTCAGCCTTTCCATCGAGCCCTTCCCACCAAGCCTGTTGCCACAATCTTAAGATTGCCGCTCCACTGAGTTCCAGGAAAGAGGGAAGGGCAAAGGACCACTGTGCTCCACCTGGCCTTGAATCTTCAAAACGCTCTGCTGGAACCCTGTCCTCTCCCTTGCCTAGCAATCCCCTGGGCATTTGGACTGTGAGTTTGCTGTCCCTTTGCAGGGCTCAAAAGCAAACCAGTTCTCCCTGCTGAGAAAGGGACTGGAGCCTCGGGTGTGAGTGCACCTGGCTGGCTGTGTTCCAGGGGGTGTGAGTGGGCCCAGCAGGCCCAACAGCATGGACGTCTATGAAATCGATCCGGGCCAGCTATGGCCAGGTTTGTCTTTGCCCTAGAGTTGGAAGAACACCAAAAACAAACAGGCAGGCCCAGCTCATTCTCTGCGGGATTCTTGATGGGAGCCGATGAGCCCTGGGTGAAGAAGTGGTCCCCACAGAGGCCTTGTTCAGGACTCAGGGTATCTCTGCAGAATTAGACTGAACACCTGTAGAAATCCTGGTGTGTCTGAGTCCTTGGGACCTTAGTTTTGAAACTGTGTAGAAGGAGTAGAGAGCAGCACTATTTCCTGTCCCCAGGCGTTCAGCTGTGGACTACAGAGACACCCTAAGTGGTGTGCTTAAGGCAGGAGTTTAACTTCTCCTTAAACAGCTTGGGAGGAGGTCAGTCAGACATCGGAGGGGAGGCTTCGACAGGCACGGGGTTTCTGTCAGCCTTTCCCTGGGGCCCTTCCCACCAAGCCTGTTGCTCCTGCCATTATCTTAAGATTGCCGCTCCACTGAGTTCCAGGAAAGAGGGAAGGGCAAAGGACCACTGTGCTCCACCTGGCCTTGAATCTTTAAAACACTCTACCGGAACCCCCTTTCCCTTTCTCTCTTATTGGCTGAAGCTGGGTAATATGACTGCCATTGGACGTCCATTTCGATACAGTTCTTCACCGCAGGAACTGCGCCCTGATTAAGGCCAGTGTTCAGATGGCAAACAGCAGTTATTAGGGAGGCAATTATAGTCTCAGCCATGCGTCTTCTGGAAGATAAGGAGAGGATTACGTAAACTGTGTCCCGATTAGGTGATGGGAAATCTAGGTAGCCATTAGAAGCAGTGTTGTAGATTAATATTTAAGGATATGGTAGACAGCTCCCGAAGCAGAGGAAGACATGAAGCCATGTGTAATTGTCCTCATTTCCTTTAAAATGTATATAAATGTACTGCAATATTACAACTGATTGTGGTCGGATTTTATTTCCTTCAACCCTCACCCTCCCTACACATTTTCAAGATCATTCAACAATAGGCGCTTACTCATTTTACGATGGGCGGGGGGAGGCAAACTTTTAAGCAAAAGAAATAGAGACTCTGGTGATTACTACCTCATATGAAATATACTTGATGGAAAATATAAAACGAGTAATAAAGGGGAAAATCCATAAACATGGAGTGATAATGGAATGGCGGTGAGTAGCTAGAGAGCTTCGGGTTCATCAAGAACAAATCCCATCACACTAATAAGATGAAATGAGTCAACGTCCATGGGTCCCCGAGAAGAGAGCAGCTGTACAAATGCAGATTGTGTGTGCTGGGACGCTACAGCTGCACCCAAGGAAACCCTTTCACAGGTGTCGAGTTTGAGTTGTATGCTGAGCTTGCAGCTGTGTGTTAAGACCGTGTTGGGTGAATGCTGGTTGCTGTGAGGGATTATAACCCAGAAGAGGTGGACCTGTCTGCACTCCCTTTCTGAGCAGGACAATAACCTCATCTTTCATGGGCGTGAGGAAGTTTTGGTCTGGGTAGCAAGGATGCGCCAAGGAGAGGGTCAGCCTGTGTCTGGATTGATGAGTAGAGGCAGGCAAAAGACGAGCTAGGGGTGTTTTGAGACCTCAGGAGCTTGGTCAGATGCCACTGAGCAGGGTACTTCAGCTGAAGAAAAGATAATGAACAAAGACCCCAAATTGCCCTCTTTTCTTTGATCCTCCATTTTCCCTCCTGCCATTTGGAAGAGACAACTAGTATGGACATCACAATTTTATTCAAAATAAGTTCTTAAAACGTTCGTCCTTCCACATGATCTCCTAAACACATTCAGAATCCTGAAGGATTTTTTTCCCCCGTGTGTATAAATCCCTACCAAAAGAAGGACTAAGCTGTAGAGAGCATGTTGGATTTCTGGGCTCCCATGTTGGGGCCTGCAGCTGCTGTCCAAAACACTATCTTCCATAGTAATGTGGAAACAACAGTAAGTGAAATTTGTGTGAAATCTAAAATGTGTAATGCATATAATGCGAATTCTTGTGACTACAGACACGTATAATCGATCTAGAGATACCAAGAGTCCTGTCTTCCGTTTGTGACTTCTTGGAACAATTCTCTAACATTAAGAGAATCTCACTTACAGAAAAGTGGTGCCGCATAAAGGCATGGCATCCAGAGGTTGCACAGCTGGAAGCCCTCCTGACTGCTATTGCACTTTCTCCCTCGTACAGTCTCTGACGCCCTGAGCACACACCTAGAGGATGTTTTGTGTGTGCAGAGCATCCACGTATGCTCTCGGGTAAATACATTTATTATTTTAAAAACTATTTCAGAGCAAATTGTAGGCATGGCGCTCCTAGCTAGTGTAAAAGCAAGATTGTGTTATTTTATATAGCCAGAGACAAATTACCCAAATCAGAGATCACTGATACAAAACTATTAGTGATTGGAAAGAACTCAGAGGCAGGCTGTTCTTATGTGTTGCACCTCTTTAATCCCTGCAGTGTTGCCTCAGCCCCGGCCCCAGTTTGGATTTAGGTTTGTCTGGCGTTTCCTTCTTGTTAGAAGCAGGCTGTGCGCAGTTTGGCGGGTGTTCTAGAAAAGGTGATTTTGCTGTCCTTCCGGCCGGGCTGTCAGGAGGCACATGGCCCTGACTTGTGTCTTTATTGACAGCTTTGGCTTGTGTCACTTAGCTTTTTGGTTCCTTCTAGAACACTTCATTGCTGTGCCCGCTCTCATTTGCTGAGAATCTGGTGCGGAGATACTTTGAGACTGTTTGGTATAGAGTCAGGTGTTTGAGTGGGACTGTTTGGAGAAGGTAGATGTTAGTAAAAATCGATAGATAGTTAACAGATGAACATAGAGTCATGAAGGTAGTTCTTTGCTAGTGTTCCATTGGTCGCTTTTTCTAGATGTCTAGTAAAAGGAATGATGTTCTAAGATGATCTGAGTCACGGAGAAACGGTGAATTTCAGATGGCCGAATAAACCAGTATAGACAGTAGCGTGCTTGACAGAAAAGCACGAAACCCGAGTTTGGATCCCCTACACCCAGATACTCTGTGGGTGTGGTGGTGTAAGTCTATAACTCCGGGGCTGGGAAACAGAGTCAGGTGAAGGCACTGGTCAGCCTATCTGGCTGGGATGGTGAGCTCTATAGTCACTGAGAGACCGTGTCTTAAAAAAAAGGTGAAAGCCTGGAAAGATGGTTCAGTAGCTAAAGGCAGTTGCTACAGATGGCAGTGGTGCATGCCTTTGATCCCAGCACTCAGAGGCAGAGACAGGCAGCTCTTTTAGTTCGAGGCCAGTCTGGTCTACAGAGCAAGTTCCAGGACAGCTAGGGGCTACACGGAGAAACCCTGTTTTGGGAAAAAGAGGGCTAGGAATGTTTGCTGCTCTTCCAGAGGACAGGAGTTTGGTTGCCAGGGCCCACACTGGTCAGTTTACAACCACCTGTAACTCTAGCTGCAAGGGGTCTGACACCCTCTTCTGACCTTTGTGGGCACCTGCACAAATATGGCAGACACTCACACAGGCAGGAGCACGTGATGAAATACTTTAAAGGCTCAGCAGTTAACAGTGTGTATCACTCCTCCAGAGGACCTGCATTTAACTCATATCAGGTGGTTCACAACCCCAGGCGGTTTGATACCTCTGGTATCTGATTAAAAATAAAAATTAAAAAAAACATTAAGGTGGAACATAATAAAAGAAAATACCAACATTGACTGCTGGCTTCCATAAGCATGCATATATGCACGAGGGGGCTTTCCTGCAGAAACATCACATACACACACACACTCAGAAAAGAAAAAAAAGAAAGAAGAAAAGAAGGAAAATGGGCCAGGGCTTGATTAGCATGGTCTTAGGAATACGAATGTTGACACTGTAATATATTTAACCTCTGATTTCATTAAGGAAATGGAACACACAGGCCGACCTTGGTGTGCCGTGGATTCAGTGAGCCAGTGGCGGTGGGTACAGAGCTGGCCCCCAGCGGGAGCAGGTAGCAACATTGAACAGCATAGGAGGAAAGTGGGGTTTTTGAAGCCAGGCCTACATTGAGCATTTCTAGTCCCCCCCCCCCCCAATTTCCCAGGGTCCCTCAGTGAATTTGGCGAACTCTCCATTAAGCCTTAAAAAAAAAAAAAAAGACAAAGTCTGTTTTAGTATTTTCCTCTGGTGAACAGCTTTGTTTTGGGATGGGTCTAACAGCAAGGTCTCACTTCTAGTCTTTTTTCCTTTGTTTTGTTTTGTTTATTCTCATTTTGAAACAGCCTTCTGATTTTCCTTCTGGTTCACAGTTACTGTTCTCTCTCCCTCCCTCCCTCCCTCCCTCCTTCCCTCCCTCCCTCCGGTCAGGTGGCTTCTCTCTTGTCCTCTGGAGGTAGTTGGTAGGGCCACTAAAAATGGGCCAGAACTTCCAGCTTCTTACTTGGACAGAGGCGTGTTGCCCCTGAGTCTGACAAACTTGTCAGGGTAGGGGAGCCAGAGATGAAGGCAAGGCAGCCAGGTCCATGCCTGAGGACAACTGTCTTGAAGGAATGGATTCCCAAAGACTCATTGGAGTGAAGTCTAAAAACTGCCACACTCCATGGCCGAAGAAGAGAGGGTGGGCAGGTGGAGAGGACAGAAGTGCCAAGGAAACCCCATAAAGAATCATGTTCTCTTTGAGAAGGAGACCTTGGGTTCCCCTTCTGAGGGAGCCAGGAGTCATGTGATAGTCATAGCACAATCTCATGATCTGCTCTATAAGGAGATGATGCTTGCTCCCCAGCCAACGATGGAAGGATTTGAAGGTGAAGCTCCTGTGTGCTAACTGAGGAGGAAGCATTTGGAGAGGAGGGTGCGCTCAGTGGCAGCTTCTCCGGGGAGCTTTGGGAACAAAGCAGATAAGGGCAGCTCTGAGGGTCGGGCTCCAGGGCTTAGAGAGGTGCCAGTGCGGGAAGTGGGGGCAGAACAGACAGGGAGCCTGTTACAGTACAAGGGGGAGGAGGAAGAGGCTGCTATCGAAGCCACACTCACGCCCCACGCTCCCCACTTTTCTAAATGAATATAGCACTTAATCTGTAGCGCAGTGTCACACGCGTGATTATAATTATGTACTGTTTGTTTATCTCATTCCTAAAAGGTTTGACAGCCTTGTTTGGCTGATTATTTAATATCTGCTTACTGCTCATCCCTAAAAGTGTAACCCTCTGTGGGGCAGGGAAGCCTGTGTTCTGTCGCTCAGCAGCTCCTCCTCCAGAGTCCCCTGCTTCTGTGGACACCATCTTGGTGTGGGCTCTGAGCGTGCCCCATCCCGCACATGCAGGGCGGTTCTCCATTGCTTTTGGTGTATATCCTTCCCCCTCCCCACTTCCACAAATCTCCCTTTTCACTGATCAGTAATTATTAGCCAAACAAACCAACTGAACAGGTTTGTCACAGTGTAACCCCCCCGCCACACACACACACTTTCTTTTGTTCCTGTTAAGATGGGACTGTCCCTGGATGCACTACGTGAGATTTGACAAAAAAATGAGCAACAACAGATGATCCAGCCAAGACAGGTGTGCATTGCATGGCCAAGAGTGCACCAACAAAGGGTTTAACTCCTAGTGGGCTCCAGAGGACCCTCTGCAGCCTCAGAATGAGGGTGTGTCTTTCTATCACTCCATCCCCTGGATAGAGGGAGAACCCACTTAAGACAGTCTTGCCTCCTGCCTGAAAGCTCACGCACTTACAGGGCTCTCCTAGCTGGGTGATAACATTCTAGACTCCTCCCGACGTGTTTTGCTGAAATCCCTGTATCTGCTCACAGCGTCCCTGTGATAGGCTACGCTGCCATTATCAGCTCTCTGTGGCGCAGAATCAAAGCCGAGCCCCTCTGGATGGGTGGCTCATGGTTGGCAAGGTTTTGATGCACTGGGCCTGAAGCTAAGCATTCCGACCACAGAGTCTCAGGCTGTGTTAATGAAATGTGAAACTGAGGCTACCTCCTCAGTTTTGGCGTGCCTGTGATGGGAAATATTGATGTCAATGAGATGTGGTCTGAATTGCAACCAAAACAGTCTATAACCCAAAGTAAGATTCAGTGTGCACTCACTATTCTACTTTCCAAATTGTTGTGTGTGCATTAGGTAGGGGTTGGCCATAAGAATGAGGAACCCCCTCTGCCTAAAGAATGTAACTATTCCTGTTTCCTAGAACTAGAACCTTTTCTCCTTTTGGAAGACTGATTGAGAGAGTCTGGCAGTTGAGTTCTTACTGTTTCAGAAACAGTTTCTGAGATGAATCGGTTATTTTGCCTCGTGCTTTTGGAGGCTTTAGGTCACAGCTGGCTGACTCCTTTGGCTTTGGACACGGGATGAAACAGTGTGTGATGGTGGCAGGAATGGAGGGCAGAGGGGGCTCTTCAGTTTACAGTATCCAGAAGTGGCACGTGGGTTAGGGAGAGAGCACACAGGCACCCGAGGACAAGATGCCCCCTCACAAGCACACACTTCAATTACTCCAACCAGGCTCTGCCTCCCAATAGCACATTCAGCTAGGAATTTATCAATGGGTCGGTCCTTTGTTGAGCTTAGAGTCCTCATGATCCTCAGACCCACCAACCACTGCCAAGGGACCAAGTTTCAGCACATGGATCTTTAGGGAACATTTCACATCCAGGCCATAGGACTAAGTGACTGCGAGGGGAACTCAGGAATCTGTGCTCTGACCTCCTCCTGTTGACCAGAGTTCCTTTCTTTGTGGTTCACTGTGTTCTCAGCAGGGTGTTTGGTTCCAGCTCTGCCTGGGCATATGACCGTCACCCACAGACGCATGATGGGTAGAATTCCCTAAGATGCAAGTTCACCAGTGTGAATGTTTTCTGTCGGGGTTCTTGGGTGAATGTTTCATCTTCTGTTTATTAAAGTGGTTCTATCTGGTCCTGTCTAGCCTGAGGGCCAAAAGGGGATGCCAAAGTTACTTTTGAAGATCCTCTCAAAAGAGCTGGAGATCCGTGGCTAAGCTCTCGTTTAGCATGTGTGACACCCTGGGTTCAGTCCCCAGAGACACCCAGAGACAGACTCGCATGGGTTGGCACATGCTCGTCCTGCCTGGCACCAGCCCACGTCTCTCTACATCCTACAGGATTCTGGGAGTGCCTGTCACTTCCCAGTTGGCAGTCTCTCGGGGTGCAGATTGCAAACCATTCCACCTCGGTGCCTTAGGCTCCATCTTCAAAACTATAGCATCTGGTTGTTTCCAGACCAGCCTCCTTGGCCACCTATGGGTGATTGGTGTGTGTGTGTGTGTGTAATTTTGAGAAGGGGTCTTTGTATTAAACCCAGGCTAGCCTTAAATTCTCAGTCCGAGTACCGTGGCAATTGTCTCCTACCATGCCCGGCATGGCTTTTATTTCGGGTCAAAGGTGACAGCTGTTGGAGCTGAGTTGGTAGCCCCATTGCCACGCTGCTGTCACCCATGTGATTCACTGATGATTGAAGCCAGGAACCAGGTGTGGCCCAAAGGGGGGGTAGGCTGCCAGCGGGGGAGCTGCTTCTAAGCTCCATTCAGAAATTTCTAGAAAAGCTTCTAAGCATTACACGTGTCTTTTTTTTTTTTTTTAAAGTATCATTTAAGGTGGTGGGTGTAGGTGTTGAGGGACACGCCGAAGTTGGCGTGGGGGGCTGAGGATGACTCAGTGGAGGTGAACTCTCTTCACTACCACATGGGCTCTGGGGTCCAAACCCCAGTCACCAGGCTTGATAGCAGGGGCCATCTCCCCAGCCCGCTTGTGCCTCTTCTGCTGTAGGGTGCTGTTGCCAGGGTACAGTGACTGACCCCTGCCAGTGTCTCCGGAGTCCTCAAGTTGTCTTGAGGTGTCAGGTGAAAGCGGCCCCTCAAAATAACATGCAAATAAATGCAAGCCAGGGCGGTGTTCCTGCCGCTGCTAAGCGGTTGATGTGGTCTTGTTTGTACACGTACCTATCTGTTTTCTAGTGTGTATTTAAGGAAGCGGCCTCATGTGCCAGGCAGCATCAGAGCCTGAGGGCCACGGTGATAAATGTGGGTGGCCTGGCCCGTCTCTCAGAGTTTTCCTTCCAGAAAAGCTCGTGGGGAGAAAACAAAGAGAAAAAGCATAACTGCGGGGCAAGGAATTAAAATCAAATGACAAAAAGAAAAAAAAAAAAAAAACGTGTCAGGCAAAGGATTGACGTTACGCAAAGATGGGTCGCCCCAGCGGCTGACTCTCGAGGTAGGAAGTGCCTTTGGTTTTCGTCCAAAGGCTTCTTGTGTTGGAAGAAAATGTCAAGCACACACAGAAGTTAAGAGGAGGCTTTGGCAGCTGGGTGTGGGGAAACACACCTGAACTCCCAGAATCCAGGAGGCAGAGACAAGAGACTGTGAGTTTGAGGTTAGTCAGCCTGGGCCTACACAGTGAGACTCTGTCTCAGGAGCATCCAGATACAACAACAACAAAAGTCACACAGCAGACCCCAGGAACCCGCCCTCCCTCCTTAGCAGGTGACAGCTCTAGTGGCCAATCTTGTTTTATCCATCTGTCCCACCCAGGTCCCTATATTCAGTTATTTTGAGGTGGGGGAGGGCTCACTTTATCTCTAAATATTTCAGTCGGTGTATGTTTTTTAACATGACTGCAACATCATTGTCAAACTTGAGAGTTGACTTTGTTTAAATACAGGTGCAGAGCTGGGGGCATGGCCCCTCAGGTAAAATGCTTGCTTTGTAAGCATGAGGATCCAATCCTGAAGCCCCAGACCCCACATGCAGCCTGCTGATTACAGCCAGCTGAGGTAGCATGTGTCTGTAATCCTGTGTTCCCGTGGTGAGAACACGGGAAATGGAGACCGTAGGATGCCCAGGGCTTGTGAGACAGCTAGCCTGACTAGCGGCCAGGAACAGCAGGATACCCTGTCTCAAACAAAGTGGAAGGAGAGTTCCCCCACTCACACCCATACATTGTGTGTGTGCACATGTGTGCATTTACACACACACACACACACACACAAGAGATTAATAGATCCAAATGCAAGTGTTGCCATCATACTCTCATTGACTGATGTCTCTAAAACTCCCTTTTACCTGTAGGTTTCTCTTCTCATCTGCCTCCTCCCCACCACCTGAAGTTTCTGTGGAAGCTAGATCTTCTCCTTCCTTCCTTCCTTCCTTCCTTCCTTCCTTCCTTCCTTCCTTCTTCCTTTCTTCCTTTCTTCCTTTCTTTCTTTTACAGTTTGACTTGTGATGCGAGCATCTGTTGGTGTTGTCTTGCACACTGTTCTTTACTCTGTATCTCTCATGGTCTGATGAGTACATCTAGAATAGACAGGAGCTATAGCCAGTTGGACTTTTTCTCCAAGGCTGCTGCACACACGGCTGTCTTTTCCTCAGTAACATACCACTGCCTTCGGGATGTTCAAAGGCCGTTGATGATGACCGTTGCCCCATGCCTCCCGTTGAATATAGTGTTCACTTTCTGACACTCTTCATTCCGTGCCCCGTGTCCCTCTCCTAAGGCTCACAATGCTCCTTGGTCACCTTGGTTGTTGCAGAGACGTGCTCAATGTCTCCTCCGCCTCTAGGGTGGTGGCACTTAGGCTGAGACCTGATCTAGCCGAGTGAAGAAGGAAAGGGGCACTGTAGGCTGAGGTTCCAGCTGCGGCTGAAGCCTGAGGGCAAAGGCATGGGCTGGGCAGCTGGCATGGACCCAGGAGGGTACAACAGAGGTGGTGTAAGCCTTGAATTCTACCTTCAGAACCATGTCCAGAGTTTGGGGTCTGAATGCTATGGGCAACCCCTGGAGGGTTCAGAAGTAGCCTGGCGTGGCCAGACTTGTCTTTAGGTCATGGTCACCCATTTTTGTACCCAGCCTTAGGACAGCAAGCAAGCGTGCAGCAGGAAAGAGGGCCTGTGGCTCTTGTAAGGGAGTTTTAATGTTCTGTGGACTTTACTCTTGGACTTACTTGCACCTCTTACATCGTGGTGAGTCTGCCAGTTCCACTTGAATTCACCACCCTCCCCCCGCTCCCACCCCAGTACATTGTCTCCTTGTAGACTCTGGCTTCCGGGGAGGCATCTGGGATAACAAGAATTAGGACGGTCTATGAGGCTGGAATCACCATGAGGATGCATTGACTCTGTAGAATGCAAATGTGGATATGAGCACCACTCCTTTTGCAGAGTATGGTGCGACTGGGCTCGCCATGAACTTGGTCTGTAGGTGAAACTTCCCTTGAATCACTGAGCCTCCTCGTCCTCTTCCCTCTGCCTCCTTTGTGCTAGGATTGCAGGCAGGTACCACCAAGTGTGGTACCTTGTTTTTTGGGGGATGGCTAACCAACTCTATTGTAGGGCTCCGCCACATGTCTGGGCTGCAGGTCAGCCCATACATATGTCTATCAGAGGTCAGCTAATACATATGTCTGTTAGAGGTCAGCTGTCTGTCTGAGCTTGGGCTCACGCAGAGACTTGGCCTATCTGCTTTTACCTGGGTTTAGTCACTTTCCTTTGTGACTACCCTGAGTCACCACCAAATGTTCGGAGGGACAAATGAATATTCCTTTATCTCTCCCAGCATAGTCCTCCGCACAGCGCTTTAGAAACACAGAAGGAGGGCCAGGGAGACGGCCCAGTGGGTAAAGTGCCTGTAGGGACCCAAGTTCGGGCCTTCAGATGCCAGGTAGAGGGAGTCTGATGAGGAAGCAACCCCAGCAGGGCTGTCAGAAGTCAAGAGGTAGAAACCAAAGAGTCCGCAGAAGCTTGCCGGCTAGCCTGCTGGGTGCCGTGGTGAGCAGCAAGAAGGTCGAAAAGGGGGTCTGACAGGCAGGGTTGTCTTCTGACCTCCTCGTGCACCCTTCCCTTCTCTCCACCCTCCGCCACCCCTGCCACACAGACATACAACAAACATACCTGTGACCGTATACAGCAGGGAGGAAGAGAAGGGATGCTGTGTGACAGTGTGCACTAAGACAACCCTGTCTCTGCAAGGAAAAGTGGTGGGTACGGAGCCTTTCAGAATTACAGTGTGGGCACATGCAATCCAGAGCATGCAGGAGTCTGCCAGCTGGTTGGTGGGTTAGTGAGTCCCCTGAAGGGGGCAAGTATAAGGCAAAATCAGTCAGTCAGTCAGCCTATGAGTTGACTAGTGACAGTTGGCCAGCTAGAGAGGACAGTGAGAAAGGGTGGTAGCCGGTGGCCTGTGTAACTTGGGAGAACCCCAGAAGGCTACAAGGCCAACACTGTGCTCTCCTCTGTTCCCGATCAGCTCAGTTTGTAGTTCTTAGGTGGGAGTGACTTTCTGAGAGAAGCTAAGGAAGCTCCCAGAAGGGAAGACTGAGATCACATTGAACTCAAACTTGCCTTGAGCAGCCACCCTCGGGGGGAAAGCACCGCAGTGTAACAGCTGCAGAGATGGCCCTGATGTTTGTGACTTGGTGGCTGAGGCAGGATTGCCACAGGTTCAAACCTGGGTTACACAGCAAGGCTGTATTTCAGAACATACACACAGGCACACACATCCACGCACACAGGTATGCGTGATGGGGGAGTGAGCCCACTTAATAGCCATCAAGTCTACAGATTGTCAACTCTTAAGATCAAGGAAAGGCGTGCAGATCAGCATCTACAGAATAGGAAGGGGTCATGTGACACCATCCCAGGGCGAGCAGCCAGTGAGGACCCCAGGTTCCTTCAGGTCAAGATAGAAAAATATGTTTTTCTGGATGGGACTCTGGATGCATTTGTCTATATATATGACAAGACCAGTATTACTTAAGTGTGGGACACCGGATGGGAAGACCCAGGCTTAGAGAGTGGAGAATCGTTGTTGGGGGAATGTTCTGTGATGTTCTTAGCAGTCATGTGAAGAATGGCAAACATCCCTCATACCGAAGGCCTGTGGAGAAATTCCAGTCCCCCTCCAAGACTCCCACACGGGCTCTGCTCCTAGTTGATTTAGTATTTATCACTCATGCCTGTACTGCAGTTCTGTGTCTCCTGGGCCCCGGGGCCCAGCATCTGCCAGCAGCACCACTGGGGATAACTTCTCACATCATCTCCTGGCCTCAGAAATGGGAGAAAGTGCCCAGATCCCGTCCTTACGTCTAGGACCAGAAATAGCTCTGTCTCCTCTAAGCTGTGTCCTATTCCATTCCCAACTGGCTGGGAAAGCCTGTATGTAGCCTAAGGAAAGGTCTCAGTCGCTCTTACCTTGAATGTCCCCTGTATCCGATGGAGGCCAGCACCCCCATCGCTCGTGGCTTCTTCTGTGGAGATTTATAGGAGGTTAAAGCTAGATTAAAAACTCCTCAGAGTTTTTGTGACAAAAAGAGGGGCCTTGTATGTAGACTACCAGGCTTTGGCAGACAGTGTTACCACAGCTATAGGAGACAGAAGTGGGAGAAGAAAGTGGGGTAGAGAGGGGGGAGTTGCTGGGGTTTTGTCCCATCCCATGCGGCCACCCCAGTGCCATAATGTTTGTCATAGAAGTCCAAACTGCCCCTTGCCCCATCCCCACCCACTACGAGAGGGATCCAGGGAACTTTCCTGCCTTTTAGGCAGGAGGAGAGTGGCTGACTTGCTAAGGGGAAAATAAAGAGAAGCAGTCCAAGTTGGTTTCCTCAGGTTGGGTATTTCTCCCTAGAGATGCCTTTGTCTGGGTCCCTACAGGGAAGAAGAAACAACTCAGGAAGGTGACAGTTTGGCTCTCCTTTGGGAGAAACCCAGGGAGCATGGGGAGTGCTCTTGGGATGTGTGTGTGAGGTAGGATCTATGGAGAAGCCCGGGAATGCCCACAGTGGTCAGCACAGCTGTCCACCAGCACAGGGGGCCTCGGGAAGTGACCGGAAGTGAACACAACTTTCCAGCCGGCCTGCCTGCAGCCTCCCTGTTTAGACTGGCTTCCAAGTGCACAGGAGGCCTGGCAGGTTCTTCTTTCCGGGGGGAGGCTGGGCCGGGCCGGGCCTCTGTGTGTGTCACCCAGGTTGCAGCAACTCATGCATAAACTGGGAGGCTAGGTCCAAGAGTCTCATTCTCTCTGCACAAATTGGACACGACTAACCTTGCCATATTTAGTGCAGCGCTCACGGCTGCTCGCCTCCGAGGGGTAATCATGCAGGCACAAATTCGGGAAGTTGCTAAGCTATGAGCAGTCTTATGAGCATTAAAAGTGTCCTCTTAGCCAGAAAGGTCATTCATAACTTGGCTATCCTGCTGATGTACAGTCAGTGATATTGATTGATTAATGTATAAAAGCCCCAGATCCATTTGCTTCTATGAAAAAGAATAAAGTGCAGTCGACTCTCTCTGTATTTTCACCTCATCCCTTTGTTTGAAGGACACTTTCCCCCTTTCTTTTTGTTTTGCCGGCTGTGTTTAAGGGGGTTTCAGAAAGCCAGTTTCTGCCAAGTAATGTGTCCACAAAAGGAGCATTGATTCGCATCAGTGTCGCTCCAGCTGCCCTTAAAGGTCTGCCAGGGAGTTGCTCTCATATTAACCTTCTGTCCATGTAGGAAGGAAGAATAAATAAGTTATAAAGTCAGCCTTGTTGATTTGAATTTGAGTCCCGGGCTTATCTGAAATCATTTCTCCCGTGTCTAATCCTGGTGAGAGGCGTTGACCAGAAGCGTTGTAGCAAGCTGAGGAGTGGGAAGCACTAAGTGAGGCTACCTAACCCCCCTCCCACCACCCCCACCACATAAACAGCCTTCTTGGGCATCATACTCCAGAGAGGTTGGTAGTCGAATTTACCTGTGCCTTTGCTAGCTTCCAAAGAAGGTTGTTTCGTTTTGTTTTGATTTGTTTTGTTTGTTTATTTGTTTGAAATCCTATTATCCAGGTAACCTGAGGCATTTCCAATTCAGGAAAAAGTCAAAATGGAGTTGGTAGTCCTTAAAGGCCTAAAATGTCATTGGGTTAGCCTTGTGTTTTGGCAGCTAAGGAACAGTTAGCTAAGGGTTTTTTTGTTTTGTTTTGTTTTTTTCTGTCGCTTTGTCAGAAATGCCTAAGAAGATACCCTAGTGCAGGTCGTGAATATAAGGCCATTTAGCCAGTATTAGTTGGCTTCTTCAGCTCTTGACCCCGTGAAAGTGTTTCTGGCAGGCTGGGAAGTCTGGGTGGAGAGGAGGTCCCAACAGCTCCTGAGGAGGTGCAGTCTGCATCTTCGCCTGCAGGTGTCAGTGTGGAGTTCTCCCTTCTGGCAGGCCCAGTGGGGAAAAGCAAGTGACTGGATTTATTTCTGATAGGCGATAGGGGATGAAAGCCAGTCAGTCCGTATGTGTGTTTCTACGAGCCAAGTGTGAATCACAAGGGATGGAGTTGGCCCCAACTGGTCACTTAGTGCAGCCCTGCAGAAAGTGACCGCCACCCTGCGTGGCCAGAGGAAGAACCAGTTGCAGTGGGCTCCCAGCTCCTTGAGCATTGTGAGTGTTCGTAGCTTGGGAGGTGTAGACGTTTGGGCCTCCCTAGGACCTGAACCTGAGCTCCCCCTGGATTCGGGGACAGCCCCCATTCCTCGTGGCACAGAAGCAGCGGGGTGGGGTGTGCCCTTCCCCTCCTCACCCCCGCTGGTGATTTAGACATCTGTAGGGATGAACACTCCCTGTTAAAGGTTGCTGTGGTGTCATCCAGCTGCATTTGGTCCGGGTGTTAAGGGAGACGTACTTCTCTGGAAGCTGCTCCTCACCCCCGCCCCCAGGCCTCCTGTGCTTTGCAGGACCCTCTGAATAATCTCTCCTGCTCACCCTTGAGCGTCTGACTGAAGCACAGGAGCCATGCCAGGCTTGCCAGTTTTCTCTTCTGCTGAGGAGCGTGGCAGGGGCACCACCAGCACGCACAGTACCTGGAGTGAGTCACCCACACGTCGCGTCTTCAGTTTTCTTTGCCATCACAACAGCCAGCACCCTTATGCTTGGTGAAGTGCAAGGAAGCCAGAGTAACTTGGTGTAATTGTTTCATGAAAACCTTGGCGTTCTACTCACCGTCTTAGATGCAGCGCCTTCTGTTAAGGGCGGGCAGCCTCTTCACTTCTGATGCGTTCTGATGTGCATTTATTTTCCATGGGCTTCGCCCCCCCATCCCCCATTTAGATTTTTCCTTTCAACATGAAAAAAGCAATGTCTCGAGCACACACACATGCTCCAGCAATTGGGAGGTGTAGGCAGGAAAATCTGGAGT
Organism: Pachyuromys duprasi; assembly: GCA_028658305.1. Taxonomy (NCBI): domain Eukaryota; kingdom Metazoa; phylum Chordata; class Mammalia; order Rodentia; family Muridae; genus Pachyuromys; species Pachyuromys duprasi. Next base: position 44,491,457 of record CM053744.1, read on the forward strand.
CCATGGAGCCTCAGCTACACATTGGGCTCTAGGCTAGCCTGGGCTACATAAGACAGCCTCTTCAACAAGAAATGAAGTGTTAAGCTCCTACCACGGGGAAGGTGGCAAGTGGCATTTCTGACCATCGGGGGGAGATAGATGTTCCATCCTTTCTCTAGTCCAGGGTCAGCATTGTCTGGGCTGTGGTTGCCCTCTTGGTTTCCTGTCACCATGAGCCAATCTGTGAGCCCTCTCTGTGCTTGCTGGAGTTATTCCCCCCGACCCTCACACACACACACACACCCCAGTTTCTCTGGCTTGAGCACTAGTTTCCACTTCCATTTCTCTTATAGGAACTGAAATAGATTTTAACGCTTGTTCTTTCAACGGGAAGCCTTCCCTTGGTTTCCAGATGAGCCCTGGAACCTGTTATCCCCCGTCCTTCCGCCTAGGTGATAGGAGGGAGCTTAGAGGATAGACCAAGAATGAATCCTTTTTCTTTCCCCTCCTCTCTCTGCAGAATAAATTAGAATTTGCCTGATTTAATAAAATGGCTTCATCTCCTTGCCGTCTTCCCCATATCCAGAGCATTTCTTCCTCAGCGGCCCGCTCTTCTCACTCTAATGGACCTCAGCCTCCTCATGGACCTCATGGCTCCTTATTACAGGCCGGCGGCCGCACGTGTAATGCGCTTACCGGAGCTCTCACGCACACACACCATTTCGCACGCACGCATGCACTTCAGTGCTGGGGGATCCTGATGGCTGAAGGTGTGGAAATCTGTCACCCGATCTCATTTTCTCCATTGTCAGATGTGATGGTTATAATTGATGCTGAGGTTGGAGCATTTTGCCATCCATCTGCCATTAACCCAGCCTCCTGGAGTGGAGCTGACCACAGCACAGAATATATTTTGGGGGAAGGGGAGAGGTTGAAGATGGAGAATTGCAGCATAAATCTCTCCCTGTGGCCCAGCCCTTTCTCTGTATAATTGGAACCCATTTATCTGGGCAGACCAGGGAGAATTTTGCATTCTTCCCATTGCCCTCACAGGGACCAATGGGTATTTGTTGCTTAGATTTGGAATGTTTTTTCCATTTGAACTCCCCCCTCCCTCCTAAATTTGTGTTTTAATTTCTATTTCCTAGGCTGATGCCTCTCCCCCCCCACCTTTCCATTCTGACACTAATTATGCCAGCCGCATTGGGAGCTTTCACTGCTGGGAGGTACCCAGCTAAGTGTTAAGAAGGGTTTTAAAAACAGGCTGAACTCTTTCTTAATGAGGCTCAATCGGGTTCTCCTCCGGGTGGTTTTGTTTTGCTGATCTGTCAGTTTTTCAAGGATTTAATTGCACTTTTTCCCCCCCGTATTAGTCTTCGAGATTGGCCTATACGATCTCGCTATAAAATACTTTTTAAAAAAGGCAAAAGTTAATAGTTTTTATCCATCACCCCCTTTTATTTTATTCTTCCCCTTGATCACTCCAAGCCCTCTTTTGAGAGTCACTCTGGGAGACTAGCTACAGTGAAGTGTTCCGAGTGGGAGTGGCCCATGGGCCCACGGAGATGCTGGTTGGGTGTGTGGGCCTGCAGGCCATCCCCAAAGATCTCAGGCCTCCTGTCTTTCTGTAGGCGATGACAACCTGGCAGCAGCCTGCTGTTCTGGGTGTGGTGTCAGTCAGAGGCAGGGTGAGACTGGGGCATGGACTTCTTCAGCTGTGGAAGCCATTGGCTCCATCAGGTGGTGGCCGCCCAGCTAGCCAACATCTAGAGTCCTCCGACATGGCAGCCAAGAAAGAATCCCAGAGACAGAAGACAGAAGTTGTCAAACAGAGGAGGGGAGGTGCAGCAAGGCCATATCCCTTATGCTATTATCTTTATGGCATAGGGGGAAAAAAAACATGTTTGAAGCAATCAGCATGAAATTCTTAATTGCCTCGCTTACTTCTGCTCTCCTCGTGGGACAGATTGTGCAAATGCAGGAGCTGCCAGGCCCCTCATGTTAGCACACTGTCCTTGCCGCACACACTATTTTTAACTGGCGCTTTGTTTCGCAAAGATACACAAAGCTTTTTCTTTATTTCTTTGTGATTTTTCCCCCCTCCCTCTACCCAAGGATGCTAAGAAACAGCAGAGGCAGTGAAGAGCAGCCGCGGCCTGCCAGGCTGGCAACAGCTAAACTTCCTGAAGCCTGGGCTCCCGGCCCTGCCCAGAGCACTGCCTTCTGCCTCTTCTCTTTGGATTTTAGCCCCTGCCCTCCAGCATGAGTTTTTGTTTCTTGTTTTGGGCATCTGAAATTTTCCTCCAACCAGCCCACTTCCCTTTCTTCCCCTCCCCATCTCCTCCCCACTCCATGTGTGATTTGCATCCCTTGAGCCCTCTGCTCTGTTCCTGACATGGATCCTCCTCTTGAAGGTTTTCAGTTCCCTCTCAGGAGGATGTGAAAAATCCAAGAACCAGATCTCGAGATTTCAAAAATAAAATAAAAGTAAACTCTGCTTAAAAAAACACTTTAGCAGGAAAGCCAGGCTAATTGTAAATCAATGGGTCTTAAAATGCAGCATCGATCTCCCGTTAGAAGTTTGAAGGGGAAAAGCAGTAATTACTGCACCAGAAGGTACTTTTCCTTCTTAGTAAGTTCTGGGCAGAAAGGAGGCTCATTAGGGCAGCACTTCGGAATCTGAGTAATTAGTTTAAAAAGTACTTTTGTGGTGTTATTCCCTTAGCTGGAAATTATTGGAGTCTTCACAGATTTATAGCTCAATTCTGATAGGGTTTGATTTATTATTGTGTTTGGTATGGACGAGCCTTGATAGAGAATGACCCAGGATGTAGATTCTGGGAAGCACAGATCAGTCTCAGGAATGAAGTGATCTGTTAAAGTAGGTGGGTCCTGATTCTTTAATGATTTCTCCTGCCAATTGATAGTGTTGAATGGATCCAGCTTAGAGCCCTACTATAGCAGCTCTGAGGCCAGTGGCCAGCTGAGATCCCTAGAAAGCATTTTTTCTCCTGGTTCTCACACCTCCTGGCACAGTGATTGGGTTTCACACAGCCATGTGAGGCTACCCACAGCAGATCTACAGGAGGGTAGGTTCCATGGGGAAAGGAATATATCATCCTTGCCATTTGGATCCTCAACAGCCAGATTCTAGTAGGCCTGAGCCAAGATACATCCAACTCTGATTAGTGAATGAACCAGCGGGCAGGCGGCCGGTTTTGTTTTCTTAGATGTTTTTGAGAAAAACCACCGCAGAAACTTTCTGGCTAGATTGCCAAAGTCGGGGAAAACAGCTGCTCTGAGTGGTCCCCATTGCAGGGAATTCATTTTGCTTCCGTGGAAAGCTATATATATAGAGAGAGATCTCTTTCTGTGTCCTCAGTCTTGACTGAAAAATTACACATAGCATATAACAGTGCTTTGAAGCCGCCATCACCCCCCGCCACTGTGCAGCCTTATGCTGGTTCATTATTTCTTTGCCTGTTCCATGTAGGAGTCATAGCCAGTTAAGTGCACAAAAGAGTGGTTGATTGGCTCAGAGCTAGGAGGGATGTTGCAGTTTTTATCATTTTTATTTTAAATCCATTTTGAGAATGCCGTACATTATTTTCTGCCCCAACTCCTTCTCAAAGTTATGACCACTTATCATAGCATTGTTTACGTATGTACACATATGTGTTCATAAGGCATACACACACACACATAAACACAACTTGATGAGTCCATTTACTATTGTGTGTATGTGTTTAAGGTTGAACCACTGGGGAAGAATGATTCTCTCTCTCTCTCCACTGATTGCCTGTAGCTCTTCATTCAGGGGTGGGGAGATGTTCCTCTATCTGCTGGGTCAGCTGGTGTGGTCATTAAGGAGGTGGCATTCTCCAGCAGCAGGTGTCCTGCTCTCCTGGGTCCTAGAAGCTCCCCGCCTCCTCTTGCACATGGGCCCTGAGCCTTAGGCGTGAGGATTGCACGGTGAGTGTATTAGCCGAGCTTGTGCCCCTCACGCTCAGCTCTCTCTATTTGGCCCAGTTGTGGATTTCTCTCCCCTTGCCTACCTTCTTCTTCTTTTAGAACTCTTTACTTTATTTGATGTGTATGAGTGGTCTGCCTGCACTTGCGTGTCTGCAAGCTTGGTGCCCGTAGAGCTGGAAGAGGATGGCAGATCCCCTGGGCGGGCTTGTGATCACGTGGGCGCTGGGAACTGAACCCAGGTACTCTGCAAGAGTAACAAGCGCTTTTAACTGATGGCTGGTCTCTCCAGCTCTCCACCCCTACCGCCAGCTAGGACTTCTGTAATGGTCTCTGGGTGAATTTTATTTTATTTCCTTTTAAATCATTATTTTTAACTATATATGTATGTATTTGATCATATTCCTTTTCCTTCCCAAGCCCTTCCAGATGCTCTCCCTAGTCCCTACCCACCCAACTTTAATTTCTTTCTTAAAGCAAACAAAAACCCAACAACAAAAACCCCCAAAGGCAAGAAAACAAAATAAAACAACCCCCCACCCCGAGGGGGGCATACACCCACCAAATGTAAATAACCAGATAAAAGCACACTAAAAAAAAAAAAGAAAAAAATGTTTTAAAGTTGATCAACTACTCCTGAACATCTTACAGCATGTGAGATGACGTCAGAAGAGCAGTTGTTGAACCCGGTGCCCTTCCACTGGAGGAAATTTCATCTTCACTCTTCCAGCAGATATCAATGACAGTTCAATTGTTTACTTTTACCCTAGTGGCCAGGTTTTATTTCATTCATTCATTCATTCATTCATTCATTCATTCATTCGTGTTTTTAATAAACAAAATTAAATATAGTGAGATTTAAAAAAAAAACCTATCACATCGTGTCTGGGTAGGGACTTTCCATGTTCTTCATGCTGTGTCTTCAGGGAGGCCCTATAGAGAGTACGCTCCAGACTAAGAGTGTGGTCTGTGTACCACATGGTATAGTGCTTTATAAACCTTGTTAATTTAGGTCTTTAAAAAAAAACATTTCTTTTTTATGCGGTATATTTATATTTGTTTATGTGTGTGCCACATGTACGCAAGTCCCTGTGTAGCCCAGAAGAGGGAGTCAGATCCATCAGGGCTGAAGTCACAGGCAGTTGTGAGATTCTCGGTGTGGGGTCTGGGTACAGAACTCTGGTCTTTGGAAGAGCAGAAAGCATTCTTAACTTCCAGGACAACCGTCAAGCCCAAAAGGGTAGAGTTATCTAAAAGCATAAGTCAGGCCTGGAGAGGTGACCCAAGTAATTAAGACCACCTGGCCATTCTTGCAGAAGACCTGGGTTGGATTCCTAGCTCACAACCATCTTTAAACTCCAGTGCCTGGGGATCCATTGCCTTCTTTTGACTCCTGCAAACACCAGGCATGCACACATGGTCCACATACGTACATACATTCAATAAAAACACCGCCCTCATAAAAGCATATTTTAATTAAGGGAAATAAAAAATCTTAATTGTAATCTAATATGTAAACATTCTTTTTTATTTAAAAAAATCTCCATTAGAACTATGAGTTCATATTTGTAACATTTACTCACGTCAGAAAATGAGAACAAAACCGAGCCAATCCGCAGGGATCTGAATGGAGTTACAGAGGTGGTTAAGTCATCTAGACGAAGCTTCTGTTTCACGAGTGCATCATTGGCCCCATGACTCGTTAAATGACCTCCAGCGAATTCAAGTTTGGCACATCCATGTGTGCTTTGTTATTGCAGCATGTAAGATGACATCAGGATGAAGAAATACTACAGAACTCCTGTAGTGTTTGGAGGTGCCCAGAGAGCGCTCCGGACGCCTCTTATTCTTTGAGGTGCATTGGAGTTTTGCCATTGGAAGGACCCATCACTGCTGTCGTTGGGAAAGAGACCATGGCATTAAGTGGCTGATGAAAGGCTCTTGTTGGGGCGGCTTCCACACCACCCCTAGCTGGTATGGTGCCACCATGCCAGCCTTGGGAGGCCTCTTGCTTGCTTCTATCTGGTGTCTGGGAGGGTGACACCTACTTAGGGCATTTCCCTGCTTCAGGACTGGCCTCTCCCCAGTCCTGAGACTATGGGAGTGCTGATGTTCCACTCGGGGAAAAAAATGTCACTTTCTATTTATAAACGAGAGGAAATATTTCCACTGTTTATCCAAGAAGCCCCGAGCTATGCTTTCAAACGCTAAAAATTATGTCCCTCATCATGGCCCCAGTCAGCTCCTGTGTTCTGTCACTGCCCAGGAAAAAGGCTGCTCTCTTGCTCCATGACATCTTCTTGTCACTGGCTTTTGTCGCTTGTACAAACTCTCCTTCAACCTAATGCTCATGTTTGCAAAGTTTACAAATAGCATTAGCACCATGGAGTGGAACAGTCATTTCTTCCCTGTCTCTAATTTAATTTTTTTTCCCTCCTAAAACATGTTTAAATTGTAGAAACAGGCCTGGAATAATATTTCAAGCGCTAGTTTTGTGTATGTGTGGGGGGGGGGCAGGGATGAACTCCTGTTAGTTCCTTGAAGAACCTGTCAAGAGGTAGGCAGTCTCCATGTTTTCTCTCAAAGCTGAAGTCTTGGGTTAACTCATCTGCCATCATGATAATTCCTCTGGCATCCATAGTCACTGGATGTCACTTGGGCCCAGCTCTAACCATGCATATCCTGTGTCTTCAGTACTCTAACCCTTTTCTTAAACAACCCACCTAAACATGCACCGTCACCTGAGGCCATTTCCGTCATCCTTAGAATATAGAAAGATGGTTTTCAAATGCAAAAGCAGGAACTTTGTTGTTGTTGTTAGATGAACCATGTGTAGCATCCAGACCAGCTGGGCTTTGGTAAACAGCTAGGGACCTCAAGAACAGGCAGGCTGGACATGGCTCTGTCTCCTATCCCTGGACAACTAGGAAGCCGAATGGCAGCCGCTGGCCAGGAATTGACTGCATTAATTGATATGTCAATAAGAGAGCTTGTTACATCCGCCATTGGTTAGGAGGCCAGCTAACAAGTCTACTGATCAATGGCACCAGTAAAGATTTCATCCATTAATGAGCAACATGGTAATTAATGTTATCCATAAACCAATTAGCCCAGCCAGCTAGCACGCACAGATTAGCCCAATGAGTGGCATCCCCGAATGTGGGCAGGGAACTACTCGAGTGGCATGGTTTGGGTCTTCAGGAAGCTTCATGGAGGAGATCCTGACACATCTGGAGAGACTGTTCAGGATGGAGAAAGTAAGCATGGCATTCAGAGCCCCTGGCAGAGATAAGGCTGGCAGATTGCTGAGCTGCACACCTGTGGAGAGGGGCCTGGATATGAGTCTCACTTCTAACCCTTTGGCTAAACAGCCTTCCCACAGGAGTCTCCAAAGGGCTGTTAGGGGTGTAATGGAATGATTGAGTCCCCAGGTCTTCTAGTCCTCAGCTGGGCATGCTCTTCTCCGGGGACACCTCCATCTGCAGCTCCCAGGAATTGCCCTGTGCTCCTGGAGGGCGGGCCACGGCCTCTTCTGGGAACCATGAGTGAGGTTGGTAAAGTTAATTAGCCTCTCCCCCCCCCCCCCCAACCTCCACATTTCATTAGGAAGATAAAAAAAATTGCTAGAAGAAAGAAAGGAGAAACAGATGATTTGAGGCTGGGCCCTTTCCCTTCCCCTGGTTCTCTGAAATGACATCAGTGGGGTGTTTGCCAAGCATAACCTGGCAGCCTGGCGGCTCTGCCTGACTGCCTGAGATTTCTGGGGACCGTGCAGCTCGCCAGCTCCAGCCGTGGCAGCATGCCAAGGTGACGTTCCGTGACTAAGCAGAAACAAGGGAAGGGGAGAGAGGGAGGAAGAAGGTATGTGTGGTTGGGGAGCTGGGGGAGAGAGTGGTCTGGGCAGGGTGTGGCATGGGGTGCTGGGGAGAAGAGCAGGCATGTTGGGGTCATCAACTCAGGAGGGCGGATGCCAGGGGAGCTCACTGGAAGGCCATGAAGGGTTCCTTTGGCACTGCCTGTCGGGGGTGGTGGCACAAGGCAGCAGCCACGGATCCAGCCTGGGAGACTGGCAGAATGAAGGGGTCCCGACTTCAGAGGGAACCAAATGAGCCAAGTGACAGCGACAGCGCAGAGGGCCTGGCACTAGGAGGAGGTGGCTCAGGGAAGCTTTTAGCAGCATCAGGCCCAATTCTCTGCAGCGGAGAGCTTCCTTTGCATTGTTAGGTATTGACCCTCAGAGACCCCTTGTGGATTCCCTAATTGAAAATTAATACTAGATCAATGCCATGAGCAATTTGCATATTGATCATAAACAACTTTGAAGGCACCGAGTGTGCAGTGGATCAATAGGGCTCCTGAATAGGCTTCGGAGGGAGCACCTCCCAGTACAATGCACTCCGAGAAAGGTTAATGATTGGGGAAGTTCCTAACTGCTCAGTGTAGGGATCAGCCCCCACACCACCTGGCATCCGAGAGAGCAATTAGGGCCAGACCTAAGCAGTCAGTCACCCCTTGGCCTTTCCTGCTCCCCATCCCCGAAGCCCAGAGGGGAGGATGATTGTGCTAGTGTGCTACAGGCGCCGGACTTGTAAGGGTTTTAGCAGTTGCCTTTTTTGGAGATGGGTGAAGCCTTGGGGTAGTTTATTCTGGGAAATGTACTGTAAAAGGAAGGAGCCAAGTTAAGGCTCCAATAATTGTTCTGGCCCCTTCCCCAAACACAGTTTTGGTGAAATGAAATGGAGGTTGGGGGAGGGGGGAGCCTGACTTTGGCCAGCCTCCTCCTCTGGCTTTTGCTCAATGAGGAAACCCACATTGGCCTTCCCTTTAAGCTGGGATAGACTTGGCCCCATCTTGCTTCCTGCTCATTCAGCTTTCACTTTCTGGCCTTGCCCATCACTTGCTCTCCCCTGAGGCACGCCTTCCTGCTCCTGCTCCAGCCTCGCCTCTCCGCCCTTGCTACAGCCCTGGCAGGCCTGGACGGGGCTCCTAGAGGCGGTCATTTTTACCCACCTCCTGCTTCCCCCAGCCTGGCCCAGATCCAGTTCCTCTCCTGTCCTGGCTGGAGAAACAGCAAGTTGGCCAGCCCTGGGCAGAGCCACACACGGCCCGAGGATAGTGAGGGCAGAGGTGCCTTTTTACCAAACCTGCCTGTCCAGCCATAGTCCTGACACACGGAAGATGGAGGCCTGTGGAGCTGGCCATAGAGAGCATCGAGGGTCCCAAGGGAGGGAGGCACCTCTTCTGCGCGGTGAGCTGGGCCGACTTATATCCTCAACAGCCAATCTGAGGAAACACGGTCCCGAGTCCCAGCTTTGAATTTATGTTGTATGTCCCCAAGGTCAGTAACGGCCTCTGCCGAGGCTCCTGTTATATCACGGGCAGCATGGCTCTAGAGCAAGGATGCACAGAAGGATCTGTCACAGTGGCTGACTCTCCTCTGCACTGCCAGCAGTCTGGCTGCTGCCATCCTGAGTTCCCCCTTCCATTCCCGGCGTCCCCCCCTCAGCTGCTCAGGTGCACACCTTGGTGCCTGGTGTAGGAGCCATGTAGGCATATAGTATATGCCTTTCTGTGGGGAGCCCCTATCCAGGCCACCACACGAAACTGTGCAGAATGACACCCCCCTCCCCACATACAAACAGTTCTTTGCTAGGTAGGGCAAGAGAGGACTACAACCAAGGCCAGATGCCGTGGTAGCTAGGCCCATGATCTTACGTGCCCACAGGGAGGTGTGCCAAGGAGGAGGAGCATGCTGTGGGGCCAGAGACTCTAGCCCTGCAGGGGCCAACAAAACCTTGTAAGACTTGGCCTCCAGCACCTCTGCTGGCCTTGTCTTCAATCACCACTCCAGTGCGCTGGCTAGCCCTTCTACGACCTCCATGCTTTCAGCATCACAATGCAGCTCAGACCATCCCTCCATAGGTTCGGACACGCCTGCCGCCCTCCCAGAGCCACTCATGCTGAGTACTCCTTGGGCGCCCTTTGTCGTCCACCCCCTCCCTGTACCACACCCCCCCCCCAATCTTCACTATGCTTCTTTGCCTCCCTGTCACCCCCCCACCCACTCCTCAGCACAGCCACTGTCTTCATCTTGTATCCTGCTCACAGCTGTATTTTCCAAGACTAGAGTAGGTGCCTCAGGCACATGGACATCCAGTGGGCAGAAGACAGATGGGTAGACAGCACAAGAGCGGGCTCTCCCGGGAAGCTGGCAGGAGTAGCTGTAAAAATAACCATTAGAAACTTGAGCGTCGCCATCAGCCCTGTGGGCCCTGGCCCACCGGTCATTCAGCCTCTCGCAGCCTCTGTTTCCTCAGCTGTGGAACGGGACTGCTGATTGCATGACTTCGGCCAAGCGGGTATTGTGTTGCTACCATTTCCCTTATCAGGTACAAGTGTGCGTAACCTTGCAGGGCCTGGGCGTGGTCTTCGTGAGGTGGTAGAGGATGGCACAGGCAGGAGAGGAGAGCACCACAGCGGTTCTTATCACCCCCCTACACGGCCCTCTGTCTGTGTTCTCACTTTGCGATTAGGTCAGAGAAGAGGACCACAGGAGCACAAGTCTCCACGGGCAGAGCTCGGTGAAGAGCCCTTGTGGCTTGGTTTGGCTCGGATGGGCATGGCTTGTCCTGGCTGGGCGTGGCTTGGCTCGGATGGGCGTGGATGTAGCCTTGCCAGCCCAGCAGACATGTCTGTACATGTGATTACTTTCATTGACTTGGTTTGCACCATGCTGGTGAACTGAGACTGGGGACAAGAGCTCGTAATTGAGGGACATAAATTCCCATCACAGGCCCGTCTGCAGCCAGGAGTGAGGACACAGAGCGTGGCTGTGTGCATGGCACATATTGGAGTGTGCTCACGGGTGGTTTTGTGGGTGCAAACACAAATCCTTTTGCCCCTCCCCTTTCTGGCCTGCTCAGACATTGGGTACAGTGGTTAGAAAGGTCTTAAGAAAAAGCATCTAGAAACAGAGGGCTAGAGAGATGGCCCAATAGGCAAAGTGCTTGCCATGAAAATCCGAGTTTGGGCACCCACGGTGGAAGGGGGGGGCTGAGTAAAAGCAAGGCCCTAAGGCACATAACTGTATTCCTGATGCTAGGGAGGCAGAGGCAGGCACTGGAAGTTCTCCGGGGCTGAGAGTGAGCTCCAGTTTCAGTGAGAAGTTATGTCTTGAAAACCGAGGTGGAAGAGCAATTGAGGAAGACACCAGACAGTGACTTTGGCTTCCATGTGTACACACGCAGATGCACCCTCACCACGTCCCACAATGTCAGACACGCAGAAGAACTGAGGAACGAGAACCATTTTTGTAAAACTAAACCAAAAAGCCCACAAGCAGCCACCCATTTCAACACACTTGGCCATTGGCCTGCCACCCTGCGATTTCTCAAATCGGTAGCATAGGCCGGTTTCTGAGGTTGGCCATTCCGAATCAGCTGCTCAGTTTCCAGCAAAGAGGTTTCCCTCCCGTGCTGCCTGGGCCCTGAGAGGCACTTCCTGGAATGCACAGCCCATGCACTGCCCACATAATGGCGAGGCCAGGGAGGAAAGTTGCCTCAGTTACAAAGAAGCCCGGGGGGGGGGGGCGTGCAGGCAGAGTAGAAGAGAAAAGGAGAGCCCTCACTTGACACCCTCTGACCCCAGCCGGTGGAGCTGAATGCTGGAGAGGCAAGGCTGAAATTGCAGTCACTTTAGATTATTTGGAGTGAGGAGAGGCAGGGAAAAAAGGGTCTGTTGACTACAGGAAGCTGAATTCTTCCCCCGCTGAAAAGCTTATTAGTGGAAGGGGAAAAGCAATTACTTGGCTTTTGCTAGCTCTCCGAGGCTGGGACTCAGGCCCGTGACAGCAACCCTGTCACCAACGCCCTGGACTTAACCCGGATCTGGAATGCTTCTTGGATCCACCCTTCCAGAAAAGAGCACAGGAGACATGAAAAAGAGAAAGGGGGAGGGAGGTCCGGAGAGAGAGAGAGCAAGCATTGTGCTTTGTCCTGCCTTTAAGCTGGGTGGCTGAAATGATATCAGGGATGTCGGGTTTTTGTTGTTTTTTTTTTTTTTTCTACCATTGGGCAGAGAGTGAGCAGCCCACTGTTTACCTAGAAATAAGAATATCCTGTGTGGTAGGTGCCAGTTCTGTTTTTGAGCGTGGCTTTTGATTTTTGTCTCTGGTAAGCCTGGTTCTTAGGCTCACCGGACTTTTCATCTCAAAATGTCAGAGGAGAGTTGGATATTGCCCAGCCACCAGCTGGAGACTCCCCATCTCCACGTGGCAGCCTTTGAGGAGGGAGCAGCTTGCCAGGCCCCCTCCTTGGTCACGTGACCTTTGCCTGGCTCCTCCTGTGGCTCCCTCTCACCAGCACATCCATCTCTTAGCCTATGGAAAAGAAAACAAAACAAAACCCCAACAAACCAAGGCCCTAGTAGTCCCTTTCTCCAAACAGATTGCCTCACACAAGTGCAGAGTCCTCAGGTGACCAGGCTTCCGCAGACAGCCCTTTCTCTTTTACAGTGTCTCATGTTTGTATAACACGTTGTCCCCTTCTCCAGACTACCCTACTTATTTATCCATTTGAATTTTCTAAATGTGGAAGAAGTCCCTGATTTTCCCCCCACCTTAAGGTCGGCCGCCTCAGCTTTATGCAGATAGCCCTTTAGTTCGCAGCCTCTCCATCTCCACAGCTGCCTCTCTGCGTCCTCCCTTCCCTCAGTCTTTTTCGAAGGTGCAGTGTGTCTTCCCTCGGGATGTTTCCTGTTTCTGACTTTTCCCCGTAGTTCTTTAGTAGCTGAGCCAGTTCATAGATGAGCACCTTTAGGAGAGAAATGAGTGTGTTTTCTATATTGTAGTATATACTTAGCTGGAAAAAAAATACTTTGTAAGAGTGTTTGGGTGCATGGGTGTGCAGTTTTCATTTGGACTTGCTGTTTCTTCTTGTGTGTGTTCAGTGTGCGTATGTGTGTACCATGTGCATACAGTGCCCAGGGAAGCTGGAAGAGGGCATTGGATCCCTGGAACTGGAGTTACTCGCAGTTCTTAGCCAGCATGTGGGTGCTAGGAACCAAATCTCAGTCCTCAGTAAGAGCAGCAGGTGTCTCGACAACTGCTCCATCTCTCTGAGCCCCTATTCTTAATTTTAAGGTATGCTCTGCGCTGTTTTTTTCCTTCACTGAATATTGTCCAAATCCCCACCCACTCGGTGCTTGGTAAGAGTGGGTGGGAGATAACTTATTTGTCTGCTTCAGTGGGCACTGTCATCACTGACATTGCATCAAACCTCAGCTGTTTTGTTTTCCTGCTTCCTACAAGTCCATGCCGGAGAGTGAAGTGAAACCTTTGCTTTGTCTGCTGTCTCTTTTCCTTACTCTCTTTGTACCAGGGGTCAGTCTTTCACTTGGAAAAAGTAGGGATGATCCCATGCAGAGGTTCCCTGTTGGCAGAGTTTCAGGGTGTACACAGAAGGACCTCAGCATCCCAGATGAGTTATCCAAGTGGAATTTTGTGCTACAAACCTCCATAGATCAGTCATATATATGTTAAGTACTAGGTTTTTTGTCACAGAACTGTACTTTCCCTACCAAATCATTTCTCATCTCATGGCCATGGCTGTTTGTTTGTTTTGGTGTTGAGACCCAGTTTCTCTGTATAGCCCTGGCTGTCCTAGACTCACTTTGTAGACCAGGCTGGCCTCGAACTCACAGAGATCTGCCTGCCTCTGCCTCTCTGAGTGCTGGGATTATAGGTGTGTGCCACTACTGCAGGCTTTCATGGCCATGTTTTACCTTTGGTGTGAACTATTCAGTCTTCTAGTGTCCCCACCATTGAGGCATATGGGTGTAAGTCTCGGTATTGGCTAACATTTATTGTAGTCTTTGCTGTGATTAAGGATCACTTCATTGTATAGCTGTACTTTGACATAGAAGTGCTGTATAGACTGGGGACAGAGAACGGGATCTGTCGCTTTTCAAGGATGCCAAGCCTGCCCTTAGATATCATAAACTCCTTACAGGAGGAAAAGCTGAGTATGTGGGCTAGAATCTTAAGGCTTGATTTAAAACACAGTCGCCTGGGGAGGATGCTATGGGTAACATCTTGGTGGAAGGGATGTGGGTTGGCATTTTGTTAGACCCTAGAAAATCACTATTGAGCTGCATAGGATCCAAGTTAACCAAAACAAAGACAGAGAGACTTTGCATGGGACTACTGGCTTTCCTCCGCAGGAAGAGGAAGGCCAAGACTGTTCTTTCTCCCTTCAGTACAGAAGAACGGCTCAAGGTGCCGTATCAGTGACAATTTAGCCATCCTGCCTGCTTGTCCCCACCATTAGGGCCGGAAAGCTCTCGAGCCAGAAAACATTCGGCTTCTCCCCTGCACCCCAGTTTCCTGCCTCACTTTAGTTTTCTTAGTCTTGGCAACCCAGACCTGTTGCTCCCACCACTTGTCCATTTGAGAATAGAGGCTTGATGGCTTAGCAGAATGGGCCTAAGTTTTGACTTTATGCATGGCAGTGTGCTTTCAAATGCCAGGTGTGACCATAAGATTTCTTTCTGCCTCTTTGCTTGTACCAAGCAGCGTGTTGTGATGTTTTAAGATTCTCCAAGTCCTTGGAGATGGAAGAGTCTGTTCTAAGCTATCTCCAGGGTCTGTGCGTGTACCTCACATTGCATTTGGACACACGCAGTGCCTCACAAATGCATTGACCTCCTTTGTACACACTCAGGTCTGTCTAAGGAAGGGCAGTGAGTTTGGCCAGTGTTTCTCTGGGTAAAATGCCACTTGAGTTGGCCCGGCTTGTGTTCCATCAGATTTGGTTTGGCAAGTGTAAGCCTTTGTTTGTGCTGTGTGTTTTTATGAATCGGCTTGTTTTACCAGCTGTGCATATAAGTGGCTTATGATCCGGCAGAAGCAGCCCATTGACAGTCCCTGCTCTGCCATCCGCTGGCGGAAGGAAAAGAATATTTCTGTCTTACTTCTGCATTTCGTGGGGGCTGACGCTGCCTTCTGAACAGTTACACTCCTCAGACAGGATGGCTCTAAGAGTAAGCTGACAGCCAAGCTGGGAACCCCAGGCCTGTCGCCTAGGTGCCATGTACCCAGGCCACTGCAGTCAGGGCTCCGTTTCTCGCCGTTTGTTGTGCTGTGTGTTTCCGAGGTCAGAAACAAAACGCTCACCTGTTTCTTTTTTTCTTTTTTTTTCAATTTGCTTAATTTTTTTTTTCTGTTTGAAAATCCACAGTTTACCTTGGCATTGTAGAATTGTGCCTCCCACCCCCCGTCTCGTAAACACGGGGTCTGTGTGGCAGCTCCACCGCCCTCCCCTCCCCATGCTCTGGTTCCTGTACGTGTTGCATCCATCACCGCCGCTGTTCCCGTCATGAGAGCCATCCCTCAAGGTTTCTGCGTATGCCCATTAGGTTCTAATCACCCTCCTTTAATATCATTTCTGGTACAGCCTGCTCACTTCCCATACACCTTCATTTGCACACAGATGCCTGAGTGTGCTCGTGGCCCTCCCTAACGCCCACACCGTCTTGCGTCAAGCCTAAGATCTCCAGTGAGTCAGTTTTGACTTTGAAGGACACACCAGTCTTGTATAATGGAAAACACTATGGCGAGGTGCATGCCTGCGTGCTTTTGTGCCTGTGTGTGTGTGTGTGTGTGTGTTTTAATTTACTCCATCACTCATGTGTGTTTATCTACCTTGTCTTCTCCCCTTCAGCTGGGGAGGCTCGGCAGTGTTTATTTGAAGCAGGGTGTTGTTGAAACACAGACACTGTAGGGACCGCTCGGGCCGCACACCTGGAATGTTAAAAAGCTTTCAGAGGGCTCTTTCCTGTTGAAAAATGTCCCTCTCTGCAAAGTGGGGCAGGCAGGAAAGAGCCAGTACCCCTCCAAGAGGTTCCAGCGTCTCTGTCTTCCTCATGCGGTCATGTACCCCGAATTCTGACTGCAGGTCCGCACCCCCCCAGATATTTTTAGATAATATGCTCAAGTCTCATGGGTGAGTGTGTGTAGTCCTTCTCAGCCCTTCCACCCAGAGCGTCCTCTCTCCCTCAGCCCCAGGGACCCTTACCTCTCAGTCGGTGTGTCCTGCACACTTGCAAGTCCCTGCCTCTACCCTCCCCTCCCAAGTAGCACACTGAGGTGGAATCAGAATTTTTCTCCCAAACCACTCTGCTTTTAACTGGCCAGAGAGGGGCACTGCTCTTGGTGTCAAGGACCTTGTTTTGCATGTTTCTACTTTTCCAGAATATTCTAGTTTGCTGTGAGGTCAAACTGAGCAAAATGCTGTTTAGAAGAGAAAGGTACATGTCAAGATACATTTATTAGATCACATTTTAAATGAAGTACAGTTGAATGTAGGGGTTTTGGGGGGGGGTTGGTCTGAAGAAAAGAAAAAACCTGCAAATCCACTGAGCTCCCAGAGAGCACGCCTCCTTTGTCGAGGCACTGACATTGAAGTGTAATTTTTCATGGTTATTTGGACTGGAAAATGGAGGGGGGGAGAGAAATGGAGAGATGGGTCTGCGATTATTTCCCATAAATGACAACACAATCACATCACGCTCCGCTACAAACATGCTCGGGGAGTTTGCCTTTTTTTTTTTTTTTTTTTTCACATTTCATGTGTGAAAGTAGCAGCAGACTCCAGAGCTGTGTAGAAAGACCAGAAGCCCAGGGAGCAAATCTCTCTGCTGAGCTCAGTTTCCTCCAGAGTTCTGCGCTCCTTACTTGGTGTGCGTTCTGAGACCATTTCAGAGCTGGGTTTGTGTTTTGCAAACTGGAACTCACACCTCTCAGTTTTATTTTATTTTATTTTATTGAAGCCTTCCCGCGAACAGCCACCAGGCGAGTCCTCAACGCATCCGTTCCGTTGTGCTTTGTCGCTGCACACATCCGCTTTTATCCTTTCTGGGATTCTGCAGGGGGCAGCCCAGGTGCGTCTGCTGAGCACACAGATAAATGGGCCCCGGTGCAATGCGGGCTCGAGGCGTTTCCTCCCTTTTTCTCCTCTCCTGACCCCCACCCACCCCCTTAATTCCAGTGTGGTTTTGACAAACTGTTCAAATGACCAAGTGGCCTTGCCTGGGAGAGGAAAATGGCAGGGCTCGTCCTGACCGCACAATGGCGGCATTCTTCACTCCCTCCAGTGTCGCTCCCACTGGGGGGGACAGCTGAGAGAGGGGAGTTTTCTCTGCAAGGCCACGCAGGCTCCGTCCGTGGCTGCTCCAGTCTGAAATGAAGTCAGCAAGAAGACGAGGAGGAGAGGAGCCTCCCCAGCCTTCTCCTTGCCGCAGGATCCCCATTTTTCTTGCTTCTGTAAACAGCAGCAGGATCTTCAGATACACAAAAGCATAAATGGTCTCTGTCCCCCAATTAGTCACTTTTTTAATAACACCCAGAGTTGCCTTCTGCGCTTCTGCATGTTGATTCTTCCAGCCCAGTTCCAAAAGGCAGGTTGGTCTGTTGGGGGGGAAGGGTAGGAAAGGAGGTCAGGGCGATGGAAGGAGGCTGGAGCCCTTCATTCTGTCCGCCTTCTGCAGAGCATTTCTGAGAGGCTCCTCTTCGGCAGCCCCGTGCCTAGACCTCTCAAATGGCACCCCAAAACTAACCCTAGGTGTGGCTCCCCTCCCCCAGGTGTCTCTGCTGAAGGAGCATCTCACAGAGCAGAGAATTCCTGAGTCAGACACCGCCTCAAAGACCCATGTGAGAAGCAGCCTCTCACTGGAGAGCGGGCATACAGCGGACAGCACAGTGTTCTCCCGGCCCTTTTCCTCGTCCATGTCCACCTGGCTTCTGGTGGGCCGGGATGTTTTTATAGACACCCTCTCTAGAAGGTGCTTTTGTACACACAATAAATGTCATGGGTTTGACTAATTTTTCTCTCTCTTTCCCACCAAGATGAGAAAATGGCATGTAGGAATACTAGGCCTAACAGTTCTCCCAGCCAGTAGAGGGGAGTCCCTGTTAAACCTAGAAGAGCTTAGCTCAGTAAAAATGTGAGGAATGGTCAAGGCAAGAACAGCCCTGGAGAGGGAGCGCCACCTCTTTCTGCTGCTTCCTGGCTCTGCTCTGCACCACTCTAAGCTTTCTCCCCTGGACTGCAGTGGTTCTCATTCTAAGCGGGCCCCCCCCCCCACATGCTAATATTTTCCTTGATGAAGCTATAACAAGCTATAAAATGGAACAAAGTTGTTCAGCAGTTTAAAAATTAAAAGTTGAGCTAACTACTGTCAGATAGATGTGTGACTTCTTGCTCTTCGTGTATGGGTGAGGATGTGTACTCCCAAGCTGAGGACAAGAGATGTTAAGATGCCAGTTTGTATTTGTGGTGGCAAGCCACCTGATCCAGGAACATTCCTGGGGCTGAGGAATTGTTACCCAGAATACCTGATTGCTCCAAGTTGCCCCTTGGGCAGGCAGCTTCCAACCAGAAAGTCAGTGAGTGACCGGTTAAGAGGCCGTGTTTGGAACTGTTGCTAGACAGCTTTATGCCGGCCCAGAGTGTGACTGCATAGTGCAGGCAGGGGTAGGTTGGGGGTGGGAAGAACAGCCCACCCTTATGGTTGTGCTGGCTGTGTAGTCACCTTTTGCTTGGAGGGAGAAGACTAGGACCAGAATGAACAAGCTGGGAGCAGAACAGTTGTCTGTCCTTCGGCATGGCACACCACAGCCCATCACAAGTGTCTGATGCATCAGAATTTTAACACGAGGTTTCATTTGAAGCACATGGTCCAGACCTTTCTTATGCTGTGGGATTTGACCGCGTTTGCAACATAAAGCGTGCGTACTCTGCACAGGGTCTATGCCCAGTCGGTAACTTTACCGTTGATAAGAAAGTGCCCTCGTGCTGCCAACCAAGGCTGAGAGAGCGGAAGTGATTGGCTGGCTGGGGTATTATAGCACGTGCATCCTGGAGTCCGGGGCCTCAACCCTAAGGAAGAAGGACAAGAAGACAAAGCCATAGC
>CM053744.1:44510471-44561367 GCA_028658305.1 Pachyuromys duprasi
TCCCCCCCCCCCCCCTGCTAGCCACCATGAGACACCAGCCAACTGTACTTGTAGCTGGCCCTCTCCCTGCCACTCTCACTGGCCAGAGTGTGTGGCGCCTCCCACCTGACTAGGTGGTCAGTCCTTGGGTTAATTAGGTTGCAACAGGGAGAAAGACAAAAGCTTTAACCCTGTCTTCAGAGTAAGCAGATTGGTTATTTTGTTTTTCAAAGAAGAGGTCCCATATACAATTAAAACTTGTTTCTGGTAAACCTCATTCCAGGAAGGATGGGCTTTTAACAAAGGCTTTTGACAGCTGCAGGCTATTTCATTTTTTTTTTATGCCGAATGAAAAATCAATACATTTTTCTGGGTTATACATATTCAGAACAGGCCTGATATTTCCATTATAATGGAAAGCGGGCGTCTGCACACCTCGCCTGTCAGAGCTGCACCATCGCATTTTCCAAGCCACTGCTAAATATTTCAAACCTGATTTGATTGTGGTTCATGACAGCTAATGTTTCTCAGCTCTTGAGCCCGCCGACAGGCAAACGCACTTTATCCCCCTCCACCCCCCAAGCACCGTCCTCCTCCACCCCCAGCGCCCCCCCAACCCCGCCAGCCCCCGTAAAAGAGAATGAACAGTTTCATTCTTCGGGGATCACGGATTGGTTGGTGTGTTATTTAACTAACACACTAATGTGAGAACCTTGGGTACAGACACCCTGGTCCTTAGGAGAATTTCCAAATTTCTATCATATCAAGGTGGGGTGGGGTCTTTGTCAGGTCTGAATTAATCTACATTATCCTGTTAAGAGTTAGGAACAGAGGGACTAGTCTTAATCATTGATTGACTCCCCTCTCCTTCAAGCCTGTAAGCGATTTGTAAAATACCCCCAATGGACACATTACTCCATCTATTGTTGGGGGGACTGGGGAGAAGTGGTACTTTTTTTTAAAACCGGAATGCTTTCATGGGTGACATATTTGGGGAGCATGTGCGTTGGGCCGAACACTGACTTTGTAATGATGCTCTTTCCTGGGTTTGGCTTCTGCCTTGCACATACCAACTCCCAGGCTGCTCCCAGAACTCTTAGGAATCCCTGTGGGGCTGCCAGCTGACACACTAGCCTCCTCCTCCTGGGGGAGAATCAGGGTAGGAGACTCTTGTAGTCACCTTGCTCAGGAGGCCCAGGGTCAGCCAGGAGTGGGGAGAGAGCCGTCTGCATTCGTGGGGAGCAAAAGCTGCTTGAATGGGATGTTCCCCTAGGTCTAGGGTTCTGTCCCTCACCTCACCGGGAGTTGAGAGTGCTATGAGCAGGCTGGGAAGGTCAGCCCTAATGAGGGTGGCCTGAGAATCGTTTAATGGGGGAATTGGGGGAGGGGGGGAGAAGAGGTAGTAAGGAGGTATGTTTCTAGATCTCTCACAGGTCCTAGGCCATGTTTTACGTGGCAGTGAAAGCCAGAGGGTACCACTAGAAAGCCATGCTGGTTTTCATGAGTTCCTTAAGTTTCTGGGCCTCCATGAGACCCATGTTGGCAGAGCGCTTGCCCTGCAGGTACGGGGCCCCCAGTTCCATCCCCAGTGACACATGTGCTGGAGTGGGGGCGTTCCTTTGTAACCCCAGCACTCGGAAAGCAGGGCAGGGGACTGTGCCCGTCAGTAACCAGGCCAGCCTGAGACTCCAGTCGGAAAAGAAAGTTTCCCCCTCTCAGCTTCGCCTGAAAGTGCGGACAGACAGGAGGGATTACCCTAACTTGCAGCTGGGGTGGGACATGACCTGCAGGGTTTTGGAGGCCCTCCCTGTGCTACCTTTGACTCAGTTGTCCTGGGTGCCTTGGGCTTGCTGCCTCTGGCTGAGAGCTGAGGCTGAAATGGAGGTGACCTCTTTGTCCGGTCCTGCCACACACCCTTGAGAAAGCATCCCTGGTTTGCTCAGTCTGGGATGTGAAATGTCATTTCTTTAAAGCTCAGAGGGGAGACTGTTTGCGGTGTGTCCGTCCACCTGAGCTCTGGGAGTGTGAGTTGTGAGAGTCGTTAGAGGAAAGCAACCTATCCATCCAGGCAAAGGACGGAGTTTTCTAGACAAAACCCGTCTCCAGCACACATCCTCAGTTGTTCCCACCATCTGTCGGCAGTTGATACCACAGAAGCAAAAACAAAAACACTGCTTCTGTGATGACCCCAGCCGCTTGCCGCTACCCAGGGCCGGGATGGTACATGACCTGTGAGGAGACCTGCCCCTCCATCCCACATTCTGTCAGAACGTGTGGATCTGATGCTCAGTCTGGAAGAGAGCGAGGTGCAGCAAGCTGCCCCAGCTCAGTGGACAGGCTCTGGTCCAGAGCCGGATGCTGCTGTACCCCTGGCCCCAGCTGCCTGTCCAGGGGCCAGGATACCAACACTTCCCTGTGGGTGCCCAAGCCTGGCCTTCGGTGAGAGAGCTTGTGTGACATTTCTGGATCCAGCAAAGACACACCCTGTCTGCAAAGCCTCACAAGTCCGGGCTGTCCAGACAGACTTGCAGTTCGTATCCGCGTTTTAAAAATCATTCTCTACCTTTATTGGTATTCAGCGCTTACAGTTTTCCGGTTACTGTCAGCCTGGGCTTTCATCCATTTTAAAGAGCTTTTACCCCCTCTCGCTGTTGATGATGATGGTATAAAGACAGATGGTGTAACTGCTTATGAATGTTCTATTTTATTTCCCCAGGACTAGACCGTTTGCTTGGAGACGTATATTATTTCCACATGCTCAGGTTCGGCAGCCCAGACTTGTCTGCCTCCTAGCCAGCTGCCCTCCCGGGCCTTGCCATGCAGAGGGCGACACCTGTAGGTCACAGGTGGAACTGCAGGGACTCTCGTATTTGGCTAAATGGGATCTATTTTTTGATTTTTTTTTTTTTGTATTTGTTTGTTTTGTTTCTTTAACTAGGGGTGAAGATATTGATCCCCTATAAAAGGAGCTGGTTTATCCAAAAGTTTCTTAATCATTCTTCATAGAGCACCTATATCACATTCTCTTAGTGTATAAATCACAGATGATAAAACAAAGACTAGAAACTCAAGAAGAAGGCATTTTGTCTTGAAGAGAAGTCAGATTTAATAATAATAATAATAGTGATAATAATCTCATGAAGTAAAGTAACCTCTTTTAATTTTAATTTGCATCCCCACCACCACCTTCTTGAAACAGAGCTGCCTTTGTATTCTATTTGCATGGAGCAAAAAAGGAAGAAAGCCAAGGAAAGCTCAGGCAGGCTCAGAACCGAGGGTTCTAGGAATAACCACACAACCCCTTCTTGCGACTTCCTCACGTGCTCTTGCATCCACAATCTGCTCACACTTCACAGTCTCTGTCTCCTAAATGGAACTGCTTAGAAAGCTTCAGCTCCCTGGCATCAGTCAGTCCCAGGTGGGTGATGGTTTTGAATGCTGCCCTCATGCTGGCAGGCGCAGGCCCTGGCTTTGGTGGCCCGGTAGGTATTCGTCTCCTCTGCTGAGAGACACTGCAGTACACTGCTCATCACCCAGGGAGCTGTCTCCTGTAAGAGCCAGGCCATTTCCTCTAAAGTGATCGTGGGTGTCCATGCCAGAGAGATGCGCCCATTGAGCCATCTCTGTGCCTAAGCCCGCTTAATTACTTTACCAACACTGCAAATGACTTGTGCCATGGAGCATATTTAAAATACCTAGCTAGTGTGCATATGCTCAATTTAATATTGATTAACTTACTGCTGGTGTCCCTTGAAGATGAATTCTATAGGTGTCTCATCAAAAACCTAGAATGTGCAGGGACCACCTTACCTGGGCATAAGATGGCACCTGTATCTTTTGGTACAGAGTTCTTGTTTTATATTTCTTGTGCTCAGGCATTTTTTTCCCTCTAAAAGTCTGTGTATGCTGTTAATATTGAGCTGTATATCTAACAAATGTCAAGCCACAAATGCCTGATCTTTGTCTGTTCAAACAAAGGGTTGAGTCAGGAGACCCAGCATTAACTTTGGGGTGCAGTGAGCCAACAAAGGCACACAGGGAAATACACAGAGGAGCCCTGAGGTCACGTTGAAGAAGCAGCACCCAGGGAATTGCTTCTAGGGCTCTCTGCTGTTGGCAAGGAAGAAAGACCATCCTTCATTGTTGGAGTCCCTTTTCCCTAGCCATTGATACTCTTATCATCTTTCCAGAAGAATTAGAAGAACACAACTCTAGAAAGATCCTTTTTGGCCTTGAGTGTTTTGGAAGCCCCTACAGATCAGTTCACTGTGACTGTTTTTAGTCCTTCTGCGGGACAGAATTTACAGGCTCTTCCGAGGGGAGGTAAGAGGACATAACGCCTGAATTATTTTAAAGGTAGAGTTGAGGCCAGGCTTGGGGCACAGTGTGAGGCCTTGTCCCCAAAGGCCTCAACAACAACAGCAACAACAAAGTGGGCTTGCGGTTGGAGATTCTGATGGTAGTGTTGGTTAGAACCCCAGTCCACAGTTCTAGATTGTATCCTGGTCTTGGCTCCTGTTGATTCCAGTCTGGGCTTCTTGTGATAGGCATGGGAGTGTGTTCTCAGGCTTCTGAACCCAGAGAGGTGTGCTCTTCAGTTTCCTCATCACTTCAAGTGATTTTGACCTTGGTTTTGTTTACTTCACTCTTTCGAAAATCAGTATCTTGTGTGTATAATGTATGTGTGTGGGCGCCTGTGCCACGGCACATGTATGGAGGTTAGGGAACAACCCTGAGGGCCAGTTCTCTCCTCCTGTCTTTACAAAGAGTCTGGGGCTTGGACTCAGTTCACCAGGTTTGCAGGAGTCTCTCACTGAACCATCCTACCCACCCTTACTCTTCCTCTTAACTCCCTCTTACTAAATGTGTGTTTTGGTTAATGATTCAGCCGGCCAGATGAAAAGAGAGAACCAGTCCCCACCTGAGCACCACAGGCTCTTTGCTGCTCCTCAACTTGGGCAGACAACATTCCGCTTGGTAGTTGGCCAACTTTGGGGACATGGCAGTTCCACCGTGCTTTTCATTCACCCCTTTTGCCTTTCCCATCTGCCTTCTACAACTTCTTATGCCAACTAACCATATCACAGATGTTCTGTGACTCTCCAGGACATAAGGGACTCCAAGAACTCCTGTCATCTTCTGGCTTGTACATGGACTCTGTCAGCCCGGTGAGGGCACAGAAATTGGGTCTGACATGGTCTCCAGCCAGGGATGAGTGACTTGCTTCACTTGGAGAGAGCCAGATGGTCACACACCCAGCAGCACTCACAGCCCCATGGCAGCCCTTGCTGAGATGAAGTGCATGCTTAGCACAGCTGGCCTCACTGGGGCCACTAGGAAAACAAGGACAGAGTCACTGATGTCTGTGTCTTGTGGTTGGTACTCCTTGGGCACAGGGGCCTAGGATTCCTCCATCAGCTTCCCAGCTTTCATTGCTGACATCTTTGCTTTCCCCATATTTTAGAAGAAGCCGTTGAAGATGCAGAAGGACCTGGCGAAGCGTCTGCTGACCCGGAGGAGCTGCCCAAAGACCAGGGGAACGGCAGTGAGGAAGGGCAGAGCAAGCGGCCAGGTAGTATGCATGGCTGTCCTCGGCCCTCCGGACTTCTCACTGGGGAAAATGAGGCTGGCATCAGGAAGCAGACCTACCCTTCCTCCCTCTTAAACGTATACTGGCTTTGGGCTTGTTACAGAAGGAGTTTTTGTTTGTTTGTTTCTCTTTGTTTGTTTTGAAACAGGGTCTTACCATATATCCCTGGCTGGCCTGAAACTCACTATATAGACCAAACTAGCCTTGAACTCACAAAGATCCACCTGCCTCTGCCTCTACCTCTGGCAGGGTTAAAGGCAAGCATCATCCTGCTCTGTTTTTCTTTCTTTCTTGTGATCTTATTTAGGCACCCTTTTTATTGAGCACCAGGTGTCCGAAGTTTTGAGGTACTGTTTCTTGGGCAGATGTACAACATTGTTCTTGTGTCCTTCTCTTGTCCTTCTTCTTCTGTTGAAGGCCTGGCAGAGACATTTGTCACAGGCCTTGGTTGAGGTCACCCCTGATTCTCACCCTCAAGGTTACCAGAGGCAGGAGGCGGTGGTTCTTGCTCTGTATCTGGGGACCTGAGCGAGGGGGCCTGTGTACTCTTCCTACCATGCCCCGGGGCCAACGTCCATGGGGAGGACAGCAGTGCAGTCCCTGGCAGGGGGACATTTTAGCAAAAGCAGAACAAATTGAAGAAGCAAGGGCAGGAAGTGCTATTTCTGGAAAAGCCAGTGCCGAGAGAGAAGAACGGCCATTTTTCAAGATGACAGGATCTCCGTGCTGAGGAGAGAAGAGCTGAGACAGAGAAAAGCTCAGGGTTCAGAGGAGGAGCTGAGTCATTGCTGCGAGGATTTACTCGGTAGATAAGTCCCACAGACACTACCACAATGCTAACAGGAAATGCTGTGACAAGCATCAAAAATGATCTTGTTTGGTCAACCTGACTCTCACCACCATTCTCGCTATTATAATTCTTTGCTTTCTTTCTTTCTTTCTTTCTGTTAAAGAAAATATTTACCTTTTAGAGTCTGTATTGGCTGGGCCTTTGTTACTTTTATAGGCAAGGCTGTTCTTAAATCATATTGAGGGTTGAGGGGTTGGCCTTCATTATTTAAACAAGATACGGGATCTTGGAGAGAGACCAGAGGAAAGCAATGAAAACGACTGAAGGCTGGGAAATCCTGCCTCTCTGAAGAGGCTGCAAGAATCAGGGCTGTGTGGCCCAGAGAAGTCAAGTTTGGGAGGTTTCCGGATAGCAAGAAGGACAGGCTTCGGGAGGGGACACGCCACGAGGTTCAGTGTTTCCTGAGAGCGAAGGACAGGATGGGGCTGCTGACTGAACGGAGGGGCGCACCAAGTGCCTGTGGCCCTTTTGAAGTAGGGCTTTGTGGAGTTTACAGCTTGCTCTTGATATACCACTGAGGGGCAGGGGCAGATGCCCCGGGAGGATTTATGAGGGAGAGTCAGGGAGGAAGGGATGGTCACCTGTGATCAAGGTCCCCTTAGATGCAGACAGGGGTGTTTCCCACCTGTGTCACTTTGCCTGTGCCGAGACCCCAGTTTTTACTAACCTGTAAAAGTGAGATGTAAATAGACAGTGTAGCCCACAGCCAAATATCCTGTGCCCCAAGGGGAGAGCATTTGCCTAACACACTCTGAAGGCCCGGCAGGGTGACCTTCTAGGTCATCTGTTTGTTGTCATGATCTGGGTACTTGCTTTCTAACCATGACCCTCCCATTTGCTGGGCGACAATACTTAGTCTCTTAACCCTTCTGTGCCTCCCTGTTTACATGAAGTAGAGATTAAGAATAGCGCCTTGTCTGTATTGTCTTAATTCAGGACACTTAGAATAAGGCCCAGCATATAGTAAGCTTAGTGTATAGAATTTGTCAAGAAGCGAGCAGAAAACCAATAGCAATCTCTTTTAACTTTCTCCATTTGAATATGAAACTAACGCCCGACCACCATGGCTTCTAGGAATTTTGAAAAGTTAGCAGGAGTGACATACAGGGGTTTAGCCTGGTCTGCCCACTGGCATTTGGTATGTTATGTTTCCAGCATCCCATGTGGGTGCCAGGGACATTATTAAAGAACCGTTTCTCACAAAGCCCCTACTATGTGCAAGGTCCTACGCTGCCAGCTTGGTGCGTGCTTTTCACACCCAGGCAACCTGTACGGGGTGGGCTTGGTTGAGGGCAGTTCAGTTAAAACTTGTTCAGTGTCTATGACCCAGAGTTATAGTCTTCCATCTTAGCGCCAGTGGACATGCTCACCAGCCAGGAGGCTACCCAGAGGCATAAAAAACCCTAGAACCATAGAACACATGTCCATAACAAGGCTCCCCTTCTGGACGTATTCTCATGTCCATAACAAGGCTCCCCTTCTGGACGTATTCATCCACGCAACAGGCCTCTCTTTTCCTCCGCATGACGGGGAGGAACAGAGGCTCAGGGGCCGCACCCTGCCAGACGCACAGAGGCAAAGGAAAAAGTTGGCCTTCTTTGCTGACCCCTTCAGACCACCCTCCCCTGACCCGAAGCGTAACTTTTGTCCGTAGAGTCGGAGTATGTATGACAGGCTTAATGAAGCTCTTGGGCCAGTTTGATCTGGAATGGACAAGGGCGCCAGCAATCTTTCTGAGCCTTCATTTTGGATTCTTGTTATTTTGTAAAAAAGATAATAATGGAGAAAAGGGGGGGGTGACTATGTTTCTTTCATTTGTTCCCCAAATTAAGCTGTTCCTTTCTGATTAAGGGTGATGGGGACTGCTTCCTCCCCGCAAACAAGTAAATAGCGATTTCACAATTTGTTGTGTTGATTAGTGGCTGCTGCTGACGCAGATTAATAATATTTCAAATGGGTCTGGATAATTGGCATCTTGCTCTTCTATTGATTATGTAGTTTGGGGGCCTGTGCAGGAACGGGTATTCTTGCAGGATTTTAGTTACTTGTCTTTCATTTCTTCTTGTTGGAGTAGGACTTGACATCTCCTTTGTAGCTGTCCCTCCTTGGGGTTCTCAGCAACAGAGTGAGGATGTTTGTTGACTTGAGGTAATCCTGAGACAACCGTATAGTGAGCTGTCAAGGAGGGACCCATGGCTGAGTCCCTCACTCCATGCCAGGCACTAGGCAGAGTCCTAAGGGTCATGAGTTTTGAGAGGCCTTTGTCTGCAGGGTGTGTGACACCGTCCTGGGCCTTCCAGTGTCCCCGTCATCAAAAGGACGCTGCAGGAACTTGTGCGCTGACCAAAGCATCCAGCGTCTAAATCATGCTCAGAGGAAGTGACATTTAAGTCTTGTTTCATCTTAATGAATATAAATTCAGGTAGCCATACGTGCCTCGGAAGGACTAACCCTGAAAGAATCCATCACAGGCACGCTGACACTGTGTGACTAGCTAAATTGGAGGCTTCCTGTCTGTCTGACCTTCCCATCAGGTATGCCACAGACACAAACAGGTGCCAGGGCACAGCTTCCCAGCTGGGTGGGCGAGGCTCCTGACGACAGCGCCAGTCACAGCTGCCGTGGCTTTACCCAGGTCGGCATTGTTTTCCCTGCAAGCTACGACTGCTTTCCCGGGGTGAGCATACCTGACTCTCACCCCTGCTCTGTGAAATCGTTTATAGACAGCTACCCTCCCACTTCTGCAAGCTAGGAAGCTTAGCCTGACCGGGCTCAGGCAGGGTGAGAAAGTACACAGGCATCCCATCTTCCCAGGAACTTAGGACAAGGTACCTACCCTTAGCAGCATGCTTGGCCAACACCTTCCCGACCCCGCTCCCACTCCTGGGGAATGGGCTTCTTATTTCCAGGTGGACCCCTCTGACCCAAGAATGGGGAGCAGATCCCACAGCTTTATCGACACAGTTAATGCCAGTGTATTCAAAATGACCTGGATTGTCTCCTGGGAGTGTGGCAGGTAGCGGGCCAGTGAGGCGGCTCAGAGGGTGAAAGCACTTGTCAAAGCAAGCCTGATCATCTGAATTCCATCCTGGACAACTCCCACCCACCACTACCACCACCACCAATGGAAGGAGAAAACCTCTTAGGCACATCTGCGTGCACAGGGTGCACACACTGAATAAAACGAACTTCAATGAAAGCAGTTCATTGCCATGGAAAGGGCTCTAGGTGTGCAGTTAGGAAGGCCACTAGCTAATGAGTAGGGACTGAGTTATGGACACCATAAGGTCTGTGAAACATAGTGAAGTAGCACCCACGAGCCCCAAGCCCCAGCCACCCATGGGCTCCATGGTGGAGAAGTGGCAGATATACAAGCTATTAGAGAGCAGCGTCTCACATTCAGTCATCACAAGCAGGAAGCTTTCCTTCAGGCTGGTGGGGGTGGAGCGAGGCAGAGCATCACGGGAAGATTCTAAGAGGCAGAGCCCTTGCTAATGCACTGTCATTTCCACCGTCCAATTCTGTGGTTTTTCTCCTTTGAAACTTGAACGTGACCCCTTGTTGTCATTTGCCAGAGTGGATTTGAATGTGAGCGTTTGAGATGGAAGAGCCCCCAGTGTCTCCCACTGAACAGTGATTAACGCTGTGATTAGCCAAGTCAATCATTAATTGCTATAAATTAAGTGATGCCCAATTAATGCAGTGCTTTATCGCCAATAATTAGGGGACAAGATTGAACTGTTGGCAAAGAACCATAGTGAGATGGTTATTGAAAGGCCTCAGCCACCAAGGTCTCTAGCCACAGAGCGCCAGAGCCTGGCTATGGGGGACTTGAGGCAGGATGACCAGGGGTCGCTGGCGCTTGGTAACAGTGAGGAGAGCACCAGCCCAGCTGAAAACAGAGGCCTGGCGATGCTCTGAACATCCCTAACTGCTGTGCCTTGTGTGTGTTCTTGTTAAATTTTCTGTCAGAATTGCAGTTTGACTGACTTCTCTGCTCTGGAGAAAGGGCCTAAAGGGATTGGACTCATTTTTTTAAAATCCATGATGCTCACCTAGCGCCGAGCAATTAGTGCAGTGGAGCGTCCATGATTCGAATCTATGGGAGCTTGCTATTAGAGGAGGTATTAACAGGCGACCGTGAGGGCGACCGTGTGTTTATGGACTGTGCTGGCGGGCATGATTTCAATCGGATTTGACGTGTTTAACATAAATGTATAGTGCACGGCTCTTTCCGCTTATGAATAATTCCTACGGAGCCACCGCCCTTCTAATTACTGAGTTTGGGGGTAGGAGGGCAGGTCAGGCACATCCTGGTGAAAATCTATTGCCAGCCTGCCCAAATACTGATACTGTTGTATAAGGGACTTGGTGCCCCAACAGAACTTGTCACAGAATGGAAGGGGCTGCTGCCTCCTCCGCCTCCTCTACCCTCATTCCATCTCTCCCTTCCTCCCTTTCCTCCTTTTTTTTTTCTTTCTTCAGTCAGATGTATAGAGAGAAAACAAGCTCCGTGGTAAGAGGGGGAGAGCACTGGACCAGTAGGGGTCAGAAGCTGTAGTTCTCAGTTTTTCTCCATGACCACAGGTCTTTGGCCTTCAGTTTCCAAACCTGTAAAATAGCAGGTTGGACCAAATTCCAGAACTTAAAATTCTAGATCTGGAACTGTTTAAATCAGAGGAAGCATTGCTGTAGGGCAGTATAAACCTCAGAGAATATTAGTTACTAAAGTCAGAGTTCATAATTTTCCTCAAAGATCTTGCCAGCATGCAGGACTGTAGTATAGCATGAGCCTGGGGAAAGAGGTTCAAACAGGCTTTCTCCATGGGGGACAGACAGCACCAGGCCCATGGTTCTCAGCGGGATCTCCGAGACTGCAGGTCATCACCCAGTCCCACATTGCTGTGGGCCGTCACACTGCTGTCACGGCAGTGTGGTATGGATACCAACAATCGTGGCCTTCAAATGCTCACTTGTAGCAGCCCCTGTGGTCAGAAACCGCCCCCTTCACCCGCACTCGCACCTCTACGGAAGTAGCCCGGCTCTACAAAACTCTGCCTCTTGCTTCCCTTTCTGTCTCACCCCCAATGTGAGTTTGTCTTTGTGGCCTAGTGTGAGCGAGGGAATGCTGGGAGCCATGTTCACGTGGCCTCTTTGTGGTCCCTGCCCTTGCCAGCAGAAACTGCTGCTGGGGTTTTGCCTTCACACAGCTAGAAATTGTGTAGCTGTCAGCTTTTCTGGGGTCCGCTTGTACCCCCACCCTCTTTGCCATTTTCAGGCTGCTTTTAGCAGAACTTGGCGGCTCACAGTCATTGCAGGCAGAATTCTGTCTCAGGACTGAAAAGAAACCATCAACTATTTTTATGTTGATAAGCAAAAATAGATCCAGGGTGTGGTACATCGCTAGACTTGCCTGAATTCCAGTAATTCAAAGCTTGGCTCTGAGGATTCATATTGTTAAATCATAAGTGGGAAGAGCTAAGACCCTATCAGGAGGAGGAAGGAGAGAAAGAGAGAGAGAGAATGTAGAGATGCAAAAAATGTAAGGAACTTTGTAGAAGAAGTGTCACACATAATCAGATAATTATGGGACAATGTAATGAAAATTAGTCTTAAGATATAGATTAGGGGCATGGAATGTCAATGAAGGAGTATGGAATGCAAATGAGGGAGTACATCAGCGCCCTAGAAAATACTTTACATCGGGTAGCTTAGCTACAAAGTGCTTGCCTACCTGAGGTGGAACCTCAGAGCCTGCGTTTTAAAAAAAAATTAGCTGTGGGGCATGTAGTTAAAATCCTAGCTCCAGGAAGGTGGAGGCAGCTGGATCCCCGGGACTTTCTGGCCGGCTATCTAGCATACTTGGTACCTTACAGGCCAGAGAAAGCTAACACCACAGGAATGACACCTGAGGTTATCCTTTGGCCTCTACACACACACACACACACACACACACACGCACGCACGCACGCATGCACGCACGCATGTACGTATGCATGAACGCCCCCACACAAGCAGATGTGTCCCCCTGATTCTCAGGCTGTGGCCCTGCCTTGTCCTGAGCTGCAGCTTTCATGAAGATCTTCTGCAATGAGAATCGTGGTGGGGTTCTTTGAAACACACCCCGGTACATTATGGAACATCACTTTTCTTAGGCACAGTCATTTTCCGTGGGTGTCCTATCAGCTTAATTTTGCAGCTAGAGAGCTGTGACCGGTAGATTAGGAACTCCTGGGTGTCAGAGCTATGGACAGCTTTCTCCACGATCCACCAGCAGGCTCAGCCATGCAGCCCCTACCTTACAAGCTGAAGAACATATAACCCAGCTACTTCCTCTTAGTGTATGAAGAGTGGAGAAGACCTGGCAAATCCTGTGCTTTTTAAGGTATCACATAGGGCTGGAGAGATGGCTCAGCCATTAAAGGCTAGGCTCACAACCATAAATGTAAGAGTTTGGTTCCTAGCACCCACAGCTGTCTCTCCAGCCACCTTTTAAGGTATCCCATAATTGTCAGCTGTATGTGTGGCAGGTGGTGACTATCTGCTGAGTCTTGTAAGTGCTGCTCAGCACTGCTCAGAAACGTCCCTAAGAGCCTGTTAATTAAGTAGCATGGCACCTGTACTTTGAGATCTAAGTTACTTTACTCTCTGTTTGGGGCATTCAGCCCTTGGGGTAGATGGACTGTTTTACGTTGCTGAATAGAAAAGGTAAATTTAGGATGATTCCACTTGCCCTAAACCAAGGCCGCTTTCTCTGTCTCTCTCTGTCTCTCTCTGTCTCTCTCTCTCTCTCTCTCTCTCTCTCTCTGTCTCTCTGTCTCTCTCTCTGTCTCTCTGTCTCTCTCTCTCTGTCTCTCTCTGTCTCTGTCTCTGTCTCTCTCTCTCTCTCTGCTTCTACCTCTACCTCTAATACTGTTTCATGTCCCCACATGGGCCCTAGATACTTCTAAAATGAAGCTGCTGCAACAAGTGTCCAAGACTTTCCAGTGCACTGCACCCTGTAGTACGCCTCATCTTCTTCTAGGCTCCTGGAAGCCCAGCCCTGTGAGCGGAGGAGGCTGCAAGTTTAGCATAGTCCATAGTACACTTGTGGTCCCCCAGCGGGAATCTGATCAGGGTGTGAGCAACCCCTGCCAGCTACAGTGCCTCTGTCCTTGGCAGTGAGGACTGGTAGCTGCCTGTCAAGGGAACTCTGCCTGGCAGGTGGGAGGGGGAAGCATGTGGGAAAACATCAGTTCCTGACCTTCCCCCAAAGTGCTTGGGAACCCTGCCCCACCCCAGGCACAGGTCACTTAGCTTCAGCTGTGGGAGTGCTGTGAGCAACCCAGGCGTGGAGACTCTGGAAATTCAGAGAGGCGTCTGTGTTCACCTGGCACTCTCCCCAGTGCTGGAAAAGGCCAGCTGCTCCAGGGCTGAGGAGAAGGCTGCTGTGTAAGGCTGGGGGGGGGGGGGATTTGTTTGGCGGTCCTTCACGTCAGGGTCACATCCCCAAGCTGCTGTGGTTCCAACTAATGCAATTTAGTCAAAACCCTGGGACATTAGGTTTGAACTAGGAAAAGCCTGGAAGAATGACTATAGTTCTATCTTTGGTACCTAGGCTGGCTTGGAGCCCACAGAGATAGCCCTTAGTGACCCTAAAGGACACTTTGAGCCCATGAGGACCAGGGGAGGAGTCCCATTACTTACCTTTGGCCTGGTCCCGTGACTTGTGTTTTCCCTGGATTTTTGCTGTTTTGTTCTAGGTTTTGGGGGGCAGGGTCTTACAGAGTGGCCCAGACTAGCTGGGAACTTGTGATTCTCCTGCCTCGGCCTCCCAAATGCTCAGATTACTATCATGCACCACTCACTGATGGGTGCCCTGCAGGGCCCCACGTCTGGTTGCTCTCAGTCGGAGGTCATTACAGGCATGTCATGAAGTCGGGGGGCGGAGGGGGAAGCATGGTGAGTACAGAACTGACTGTGCCCTCTGCCTGTGGCCACAGCAGCAAGCAGCGTGGATAAAGCCAGGGAGGAGACAGGATGAGGAGGCCACAGGTGGGGGCAGAATCAGGGATACTTCTTAGGTCCCCAAGGTCTGGCATGGGCTAGCTTCATGGTAGCAAGCAGTACGTGAAATAAACAGACAAGCAGGCAGACACACAGACACAGTGCACTGGTCTAAATGAGGTGGTAGCTGTTTTGACTGGTGGTTCATTCACAAGTCTGACAGGAAGGGAACAAGGTGTCTTGCAAGCGGAAATGCAGGATGTCCTTTTGGGAGCTCCAATCAGTGCAGTTAAGCAGACTTATGCATATTTCAACAAGGAATTAGGGCAGCAGATTGATGCCTCTGATGTAGAACGTGGTACCATCTTCTCCCCCAAGATTCAAAGCCAGCCGCCCCAGCAGCGGCAGCCCCCAGTTAACACGCCTCAGGGCCCCCGTTCCACCACGAGGCTTCCAGTGCTTCAATTCCAGAGGGCAGCTTCCTGGGAAGACGGTGACCCCACAGCTCAGGACACTGCCAGATCTCCACCACCAGAGACAAACTTGGGCAAATAGAACCTGATACAGATCTGTTCATCATCCTGGGGTCGAAGTTTAGGGGACTGTGGCCAGTCTGGCTCGTAGGGGCATGGAGCAGGGAGGCCAGCACTGCCCCTTTGCGCAAAGTGGGAGGAACAAAGGCACGGAGGTGATGTTTTCTAGATTCCTGGCTTTGAAAATGTGTTTATATTTGTTTTCGGAGTGATCAGTTTCCCTGGGGGAAAACTGTGCATAATCCTCCAGCTTCGGCCAGAGACATCTTGCCTTTGAGACCAGGCCTGTCTCTCTCCCTCCCAAGGGAAGCTGAAAGTTTCAAGTCATTGCAGTCATTGGAGAGTAGACCAGCAGGTCTGCCCATGCTTGTCAGACCTTTAACTTAATTCAGGTTAGAACAGAGCGTGTTGTGACTTCTCCCAGTGACAAGCGCCTACCGGGTAGCTCTTCTCCAAGTGTGGTCCCTGGAACACCTGCCTCACGGGGGAACTTACTGGAAGCGCATTCACTGACTCAGACCGGCAGAATCAGAATACTGCAGAGAGTATTCAGTATTCAGTGCCCCGCAAGGAATTCAGACACCCTCTGGAGTTCCAGGACCTGAATGCTGCAACCCCAGAGACAAAAGCGAGGGCTGTTTTTCTTTATTTATATGCCAAGCCCTGAGCCCCTTCTAGACCAGAGAGCTGAGCTTGGCTAAAGACAGGGTTGTACCTACAAGAGGCTCAGATGCTAAGCTCTGGCCTGCCTTGTTCGTAGTGGAGGTGGTAGAGAAACATTAGTCTCCTTAGGTAACAGCTGTGTTCATCTGTAATGAGCTCAAGATTCCCTTGGGAAAGTCTTTGTGGAAACGAAAAGTCCATGTTGTTGAGAACTCTATGGGGTACTGGGCCAGCATGGACTTTGGAGTAGATGGCCTCGTGAGCATGATTTCTAGAGCAGCACAACTGAGGTGCAATTCCCAAGGAGACACCTCACTAGGCCGGGCTCAGGCACATAGGAGAAGCTCCCGTCCACACAGGAGTATATAGAACCTCCCCTGCCCATGTGCTCACAAGCCTGCTTCTGTGCACTCGGGGTCTCTGCAGAAACCTCTCTGAAGCATCTCTTAAGTGCCTGGCTGGAGGCGGAATGAGGCCGTGCATGCCTAAAGACAGTTGGCAGCGAGGCGGACTCTTTAAAGGAACGCTGTCCTCTGTATTAGCAGAGGAAGAGCATGCAGCCAGACCTCTGGCCACGTATCAAGTGCAGTAGCTCTGCAAGAGCAGAGTCAGAAAGCCCGGCCTGTCCCCGGGGGAAGGAGCTTCGAGCAAACGCCAAGATTAGCCCCACTCGCACGGGTGGTAGGGAGATCACAAAGTGCTCACGGAAGCACTGGACTTGGGCTGCGAAAAGGCCGAGGGAGAGAGCACACCTCACCTTCCCCTTAATGAGGAAGCTCCAGCTCAATGGCCATTTTCAGACCTAGTGAAACATCTGTGTGCAGTGTGCTGGGGTGGTCGTTCCGCCTCGAACACTTGAATGTGAAGTTGTGTGAAGAAGAAGAAGGAGGAAAAAAAAAAGATTCCCACTTAGTCAATGGAGATAGATAAAAGATTGCTGTAAATTTCTGGGGGGCCGGTAGCAGGCTGGCTTACGGAACGAGAGGCGATGAGAACCCCTGGCTTACGGAAAGTAGCATGAATTAATAATCATTTAATTGGCTCCTCCATTATGTTGTTGGTTCGGGAGATGGAGGGCCTGTCAGCAGTGTTTTAGCTAAGAGTCTGATGTTGAGAAGTAGAGGGGGATACAAGTATCCCATGTCAGGCAGCATCCTAAGCCCTCAGTGGGCTCACCCCAGGACCCCACAAAGGAAGAAACTCAACACATGGGTAAATATCACCTTCGAGTGACATAGTGCCAAGAGGGGCAGTAGAGAAGGAGCTTCCAAGTCACATGGACAACTCAGGGTCTCCCCAAGGTAGTATCTCTGGCCAAAGGGAAGTTTGTCCACCAGCATGGTGTCCACCATGCCGGTAGCCACGCTGCCAGCTAACGTGACAGGAACAGGAGTTTTGCATGGGAGCATAGAAATTAATCCTACCGGTACTTTAGCCTTCTAAGGTCATAAGGAGATTTCTGATGTCTCAAGGAAGCCAGAAACAGTGGCCGGGTCCTGTTACTGTTTCTCATAAGGCAGCAGGCCCTCGCCTTACCCAGCTTCAGCACCACACAGCCCATGGCACATGCACTGGAGTCTGAAGTCCAACAGGGCTGTACCTACAACTCTTCCTTTTCTTCCAAATTTCAGTGTCTCCGGTAAGAATTGGTTCTAGGAAGAATGGGTTTTCCCAGTGAGTTGCGACGACCGCCATTTTAGATGCTGTGTTTCTACCCTGCTCCACACACCGGGGGCCAGTGGACACTGCCCTTAACAGATGTGCCTAAACATCATAAAACCTTTTCATTGACAACTACAGTTGCTGGGTGTGGTGGTGCATGCTTTTAATCCCTGCACTTGGGAAGCAGAGGCAGGTGGATCTCTGTGAGTTCAAGGATAACTTAGTCTACATAGAGAGACCCTGTCTAGAAAGAAAGCAAGAAAGAAGGGGAAAGAAGGAAGGAAGAGAGAGAAAAGAAAAGAAGGAAGGAAAGGTGAGGGAAAAGGAAGAAAAAAATTGCATGACTTCAAATGAGCTTTCTTTTCTTTCCTGTTGCTTCTGAAGAATGAAAGAGGAACAGCTTACTAGTAATTATTAATCAAACTTACCGATAATTATTATTTGATGTTAAATACTTGCCTGACAAATGTGATATGGTCCAAGAATATATAATGGTTGATGTCTCCGTTCATGAATGGTTCACCCCACTGAAGAAGGCACGCGTGGATGACCATGTTTCCCCTTCAAAAGTAGAGAAATCTCATGGCATCAAACGGAGCCATGGGTCCACCTCCTTTTGGCATTTGTCCCTGTCATTTTTAGCAGCCCCGCCCACCACAATTTAGGAGGTGGTGACAGATTACGCACCCTACCCTCGCCCCTGGAAGCCAAACTCCACAAACTCTTCTGAACTCCAATGCTGGTCTTTGCTGGGTAACCCCCAACTACAGAGTCTATCTGCATGTCCTGTTAGGGCTTAGTAGGGATCCTGCTGAAGCTTTTCCATGCCCATAGCATCTCATTCAGCTTGCCTTACTTAGAAAGCGTGCCTCGCACCATGAATGCCTTCCCTCGACTCCATGTCACATTTTGATCCCTTTGCATTACTGGGAGCCCAGCACGTTGGCTACGGAGGACTCATTGAAATTTAACGGATTTTCATATGACGTAAGTGCCAAAAGGAAAAGGGGGGAAAAAACTACCTTAAGCAGCAAAGTTAAAAAAAAAAAAAGCCCCATCCCCATGTTTTACACAGCAATGGTCCAAATACCCACTTTCCATGGGCAGCTGAATTTAAATGCTGAGCCATTCCATTATAATACTTAAAATAACATCGCTACCTGGTAAACTTAGAAAATTAACCACAATGCTGTTACCTAATTATGATAGCCACTTGCTGCTTCTTTCCCCCCAATGCTTATGGTTTATGTACCTATAACAGAGTAAAATGTACATTTCTTCTTTTCTGATTTTTCGTAGCAATCACTTTAATGTCTATAATGCCCAAAGGAATGTCTATAAAGTCACTTACTGGGCCATGCCCTAGTGTTCATTACCTAGTTTTTGCTTGCTGTTTCCTCAACCCCACCCTGAGTACTGGGGACTGAGCTCGGAGTCTGGCACCTGCTAGGCAGGCACTCCACCCCTGAGCTAGTCCCCCGTGTTTTATTTTTAACAAGGTCTGGCCAAGTTTCCCAGGCCAGCTCGGAACCTGCACAGCCCTCCTGCTTCAGCCTTTTCTAGTAGCTGAGTCTCTGTGCCCAGCTAGATTGTTTCCACATCACTGGATTATTATAAAAGCAGCTTCAGGTAGTTTTTGTATTTGCTGCCAGTTTAATACAAAGGTTCCAGGTCCTTATTATTTCAGCCATGTTTCTGTGGTACTACGTCTAATACAAAGGTTCCAGGTCCTTATTATTTCAGCCATGTTTCTGTGGTACTACGTCTGTTTCCTCTTTACTGTCATGACATCATAGAAGACTTATAATGGCCAGTAATTGATTTTTTTTAATTGGTGTTTTCTGTACCCCTTTTCCAGAGTTTAAGATAGAGTTGAGAGAAGTCTTGAAAGCAGAAAGCCTCAGTACTTTCTCATGGGGTCCATCCCACCTCATTTCCTTAATGCCGGCAGTGTGTACCAGCAGCAGGAGGGGGTTAGAAATAGATCTTGATTCTGGCTCTTAAGAGGTCATTCAGAGAAAAGCCTGAGTCCCCCATGGCTTGTGATAAACTGTTACACAGCTTGCTGATGGAGAACTGTGTTTGCGGGTGTGCAGAAATTACACAAAGGGTCCTTACCCGGCCTTGCTAGGAACTGATTTTAATGTCTGCAGTCAAAGCGAGGCCAGGTGAACTTGATCTAACTGAGCAACACTCTCCCCACATCTCTCAGAGCAATGCTGGAGACTGAGGAACTGTTTAAAATGCTTTTTTAATTATTATTTTTAATAAAGGAATTGATGAGCTGTGAGGGGTCTGATGTCCACTGCTGAGCAGATTTTACCTAAGAACAATGTAGAGAGGAGACTAACCTTAGAGTTTGTGTTCCAGTGGCTAGAATGTTTCATATACAGCTGGCTCTTGTGTTTCTGGGAAGAAAGAGGGATGAGTGAGCCAGTGTGTGGATTTTTTTTTTCTTTTACTGTTACTTTTTAAACACTTTGTAATGGCTCCTTAGCCCCCAGTGACAAAAGAAGCTTTAGAATCCAAAAGCACTTGGAGTTTGGGGAGAGGGCTGGTGGGAGAAAGGCAATAAAGATTTTCCCTCGGGAGGCCAGGGCAAAGAATAGCAGCCCCAGATGCCAGAATTCTCCCCTCTGCAAACTTGCCACACTTGCTGTGCCCCACTGGAAGGAAGAGGAGGTTCCCATCCTGCAAGCGAACTGATGCTTCACCGCTGTGTTTGCCTGTCAGCTCTGAGACTGAGATGGCTTGGGTGGGCCTCCCACTGCTGAGCAGCCAACCAACCGTCCCTCTTCTCACAGAGGGGCAGCAGGTGATGGAGGCCTTCAGTGGGCAGCACAGTTGTCCCATAGGGAACGCAGGACTGGGTAGGACTGGCCCCCAGGGCAGAACCTGCAGCTTGGTTGTCTCTGCCAGAGGAGGTGCGGTAGCTGTCCTCTTTCCTACTGTAAGTGCTGAGCCTAGCCTACTCCCGTGGCTCAGAAATAGGGGAGCAGAGAGGGCGACTTGGAACAACCCAGCTTTAAACATATTTCTATTAATTCTTTGAGAAGTCCACACATTGT
Source organism: Pachyuromys duprasi (assembly GCA_028658305.1). Classification (NCBI taxonomy): domain Eukaryota; kingdom Metazoa; phylum Chordata; class Mammalia; order Rodentia; family Muridae; genus Pachyuromys; species Pachyuromys duprasi. The sequence continues at coordinate 44,530,803 of CM053744.1, forward strand.
ATTTGGATGTTATTCAACCCCACCCCCCCAACTCCTTCCCTTAGCTCCTCCAAGATCTACCCCCTCATCTTCCCATCCCCCCCACAACTTCATGTCTTTTGTTATTACATCCTCATCCTCACTGACTTCAGTTTAGGCTGTCTGTGGACTTCTGGGTGTGAGGCCAATGCAAAACAGTATCTTCTGGACATGGCCAGCAACTACGGTTGCCTCCACAACGTCTGCTCAGCATGAAGCCACTCAACCTTCTCGTGTGGAAGGGGAAGGGGCATGTGAGCACCCCTCTCTCACCGAGAAGGTGGACAGTCAGTTTTCTTGAAGGGTGTGGAAGGCCAGCCCGCATAGAAAGTAAGCCTGGAAAGAGAGTATCATTGGCGGTTTCCACTCTCCCCCATCTTTTTTTTTCTTCACTGTTTATTCATTATATATCCCGATTGAAGCCCCTCCCTCAACTCCCCCAGTCCCACCCTCCCTCTCTCTTCCCCCATCTCCTTCCCCTAGTCCACTGAAAGGGGGAGTTCTCCACCATTGCCATCCGCCCATAGCTTGTCAAGTCTCATCACCCCCATCTTTAGCCTTTTCTTGAAGAAACAGTGTGTGGGAAAGAAGGAAGAGTTGCAGCGGCAGAAGCGCTCACTCACTGAGGCCGTGACACTCCAGGGTCCTGAGGCTTGGGGTTGTGTGATCACTTCTGATGGGGGCCAGGAGACGGGAAACGGGCCATGGGGGAGCTGGTCTCAAATGTTACAGCACCTAGTTAATCAGCAGCCAGTCCATCACATTAAAGATCCAGCCATCGAGTATTACCTTTCAAGTGAAAATGAATAACTCCCATTAAGGGCAAAATGGGCTTGAAGTCGATCCCAGACAGATTAAAATACTGTTCTGAATCTGTGTTGAGAGGAGGAGGGGGTCTGTGTGGAATATGCCTGCCCTTGTACTTTTTAAATAATAGATGCCCTACAAACTAAAGAAGACCAGGTTACCAAGATACCAGGGTTAAAGGTCACAGAGTGGACGTTCTGGGAAGAACATCAACTTCCTGGAATATTTCTTGTATTTGGTAATTAAAAAAAAAACGTATGGCCTTGTGATTTCAAAATTTATTTTTCAAATAATTTACTATTAAAACACAGAGTTTAGTGGGTAAAGTCACTAGCCGCCAAACCTCACAACCTGAGTTCAAAACCCAGGTCCCACGTGTTGGGAGGTGAGAACCAACTATAGCAAATTGTCCTCTGATCCTCACGTATGTGTATGTGTGAATGCAAACATACATATCACACACAAACACCAGGTGAAGAAAATGTAATATAATAAAAACTTTCAAGAAAGTACACATCAATAATGACAGCACCTTGGGATCCACAGCAGAACCACTTTCAAAGTCACGTACAAACTGAAAATACTTGTCAGATGACACAGAGAATGAGACAGCAACCTGATTTACCACCGAGGGAAACTTGGGCTTTCTGAAACAGTGACTTAATCCTATGATAAATTAACAGCGGTGATAAATTTTGCCCGGTTTTTTTTTTTTCTTCAAATCAAACTACTTCAGTTTAAGGAGTTCTCAAATGAAAAACAGCAGCAGCTCCAAGGAAGCCACTCAGGCAGGCGTGTGCCCCAGCCCACACATGTCCGTGAACTTCACAGAGCAGCCGTTCTGGAGCTGTGGAGCCTTGCTTCATGCTTTCGCTGTCAATGACATTTTTATGCTCTTAGCCACTACAAAAGCCTGGAAAAAACATCCATACAGAGTTAGAACTAGAAAAGCAGTTAGCTTTATATCCTGTCATGACTCGTGTCCTTTCCCTGCCCCCCACCCTCCCTCCTTGTCTATTTACCCTTCTTGCTCTCCTTTCCACATGCCACACTGTGCCTGAATATACATTTATTAACATGTGTGTGTGTGTATGGGGGACAAGGCGGGGGGGCTCAAGACAGGGTTTCTCTGTGTAGCCTTGGCTGTCCTGGACTTGATTTGTAAACCAGGCTGGCCTCAAACTCACAGAGATCCACCTGCCTCTGCCTCCCCGAGTGCTGGGATTACAGGCATGCAACACCACACCTGGCCTGTTAACATATATTTATATATACATTATAGGCTAGGATCTTCATATGAAGGAGATCTATACAGTTTTTCTTTCTTTCTGAGATTAGATGACTTTGCTCAAAGTCAAATTCCATCCATTTTCTTGTAAAGTTTGTGAGCTTGTTTTTCCTTAGAACCAAGTAGCATTCCATTTTATATATGTACCGTATTTTCTATATCCGTTTACCTGTTGATGGGCAGCGAGGTTGGTTCCACTTCCTTGTTATAGTGTTATAGTGAATAGAGCATCAGTAAACACAAGGGTTGTGGAGTTCCAGGTCTGTGCTGAAGACTGACTAGCTGGAGCAGGTGGTATTTCTACTTTTAATTCTTTGAGGAGCCTCCAAATTGATTCCATAATGAATGTAGTAATTTACACCCCGCACCACCAGCGAATAAGGATTCATGTCTTGGTTTGGTTTTTGTTTGATTTTTTTTTTCCTTATTGCTTTAAACAACATTCTGAAGAAGTGGAATTTTGCATCCAAACTAAGTAAAAACACCAGTCCTTAGTTGGCAGGGGGGTTGGGGTGAGCAAAACCCAACCACATTGGAGTCTCTTTACTGTAGGGAGCCCTTATAGTGTGCGTCCTAGTACTGCCTCAGTTATCACGAGGGTCCACGCCTAGTTCCACTCAGTCCTTTCTTCCCCCGAAAGCAAATTGCTGAACCCAGGCGTAAGTCTGTAACATGCCAGCATGCAAATGTCATTACATTTGACGCCATGCTGTGCCTGTGACGCCAAGAGGTGGGACAATAAGAGTTGGGAGCACAGAGCTGTTCGAGTCTGTGGATCAGTGTCCCTGCTGCTCAGGCTGGTGAAACATCCAGTAAGACTCTTCCACTGCCCAACTCCTCTCCCCCTGCCCCACAGAAAACAGCAAGCTAGGTTAGACAGTGGGCAATTAGAAGAGAGAGGCTGACCCCAGGTCCTTTCACTGCGTTTCTTTCCTTCCCTGTCTGCCTTCCAGTTGTTAAGGTAGTAACAGATTCGTGGGGGTAGGGTTGCCGGGTGGAAACGATGCTGCTGCTTTCCCAACAAGCGTGCTAAATCCTTCTGCCTGAATCTTGGCGTCTTAAGAAGCCTGGTGCTCTCTATGAGGGTCAACCTCATCCAGCACAAAGCCTCCTTGAGCTGGCCCGGTCTGGTTACTTACTATATTGCATCTTCTGCTTTTTCCTGTAGCATCATCTGGTCAGGCAGAGAAGGAGCTGACAGACTCCCCTGCATCCTCCAAACGCACCTCCTTCCCAGGTAGCTCTGAGACTCCGCTGTCTTCGAAGAGGCCAAAGGCGTCGGAGGAGATCAAACCGGAGCAGGTGAGGCCAGAGAGCCTGCTTCTGTGTGTGTGTGTCAGGGGGCGTGTTTCAGATGTTAGTGGGGAATGAACTTGGGGGCGGTTGGGTCTTGGGAAGACCCAGTTTGAGAAGGGAACACACCACTGAGTGGAGAGTGGCGGGTATCCTCACAGACGTACCAGTGTCCTTACTGCAAGTACAGCAACGCGGATGTGAACCGCCTGCGGGTGCACGCCATGACCCAGCACTCCGTGCAGCCCATGCTCCGCTGCCCCCTGTGCCAAGACATGCTCAACAACAAGATCCACCTCCAGCTGCACCTCACCCACCTCCACAGTGTGGCGCCCGACTGCGTGGAGAAGCTCATCATGACGGTAAGGCCGCTAGGGCGGGGACCTAGTGGCTTGGCTTCCTTCGGAGGCCATCGAGACCCCTTTGCTGGCCCAGAAAGCTGGTATGTCACTGTCGGTGTGAGAACCCTTTCCAGGGGTGTGGCCGAGGTTTTGCCGATCTCAGTCTGCACCAAGAAACTGTTATTCAGACTCTCCCGGCCTTGGTTGGTCAGTCTGGGATCTGCTTGGCTCTCCCAACCAGTATGCCTCCTTTCACCTTCATAGCCAACTGTTTAAAGAAGTCTGACACCTTCCCACTAACAGATGAGGAAACTTAAGTCTCATCAAAGACACTCAACCCCACATATCACTTGTCAGCGGAAATCTGGACCCACATTTGACACCTCTGTATAAACATGAACCTTTCTCAAGTAGGCATTTTGTTCTCAGAGCAGGAGAGTCATCCGCTTGGGTCTGACGTGCTGTTTCAGGAGTGCAGGCTTTCCATCTGAACGTGAGCACTGTTACACCCACGGGCATTGAAAGGCTAACTCTTAAATGGCCACCGTAGACATGGCCAGTAGAACTATATTACCGTTTAATTCTAACTGGACCGTGAAGACTTCAAAATGCTGTGGCTGGCAGCAATGTCTCACTTTTCAACTGTGCCAGGGCCACCACAGGAAGAGTTCCTTCCCCCTGATCTGCAGCAGTGGGATAATAAGTTGATGTGGTTGACATTTCAGGGGGAAATTCGTAGAGGAATTTCTACTCTGAATCTCATGCCAAACATGCAGGCTGCAGGCGCATCGCTTTGAGGGCATTTCCAATCCCATTTGCTTATGTAGAAGTAATGAATAGTGTTGAATGAGGATGTTTGGTCCCGATGATCGATGTCCCAAGGGAACGGGAAACAGCCAATGGAAAACCCCAAGGCAGCGCAGGCCAGCTTCAACCCAGGGATGGATCAGGCACCGACTCTCTTTCATGGGCATTTTCAGATAGGCTGGTCAGTGCTGTGGGAAGATTCCCTGTAAGAAGAGTGGGTTCTCCTCCTGTGGACGGGAGGGGTCCTGCATGCCAGGTTTCCCTGGGAGTCCCACCAGCCTTGGAAACAAGAAGGGGCTTTCCTGGGCCTACTCTCACTTTCTGAGTGCCCGGAACCCTGGGAACCTGAAGGATCAAAAAGAGGCGTAGGAGAGAGGGTTTGTTTGTTTTGTTTTTTACTTGGCTACATTTTTTTTTCTGCTTGGATGGTTGTTCTGTTGTTTAAAATGAATCTAGTATAACAGCTGTGGGCCTATACTAATCTCCGTGACTGAAATACATTAGACAGTAAATCAGGTTTATATGCCTTAGCACTAGGATGCAAATTGTATTTCAGGTATCCATTATTGGTTATGCCTTTATTTCTTTCATTCATTTATTCACTCATTTGGTATTTGGGGAGAGGGGGGACAGGGCTTCTCTGTGTAGCCCTGGCTGTCCTTGAACTTACTCTGTAGACCAGGCTGGCCTCAAAGTCAGAGAGCCACCTGCCTCTGCCTCCCAAGTGCTGGGATTAAAGGCGTGGGCCACCACTACCCCTTTTCATAACAGAAAGGCAGATTTTCAGTGGTAATTTTCATGATCACTCTGAATCTTTTGCCAGTAGAGTCTTCAAGGGCAGGCCATTACCATGATGTTTGCTCGGGATGCCAGTCTCCTGAGGTATTTCTGGAAGTGACCCACTGAACAGCACGTTGTCAAGAAGCGACTTCCAGCTTTTCTGAGGGACAGTGAAAACAGTCCCACAGCCTCTGCAGCCTATCCTGTTCTGAGCCCTCCTGGTCACCATGTGCAGACACTAAAGCATCTATGGGAACGCCTGATACGCTGGGAGAACTAGTTGACCAGCTTAGTCTTGAACCCCTGGTGCTGAGATTACATGGGAGAAACTACTACCTGTGCTCCTCCTGGTGTAGAGACACCTCACCAGGCCTCATCTTCCCACAGATAATAGAGATGTTCTGTACACGTGGGGAATGTGCCAGTTACAGGAAGTCAGCCTGCTAATATCCGAGAGCTAATAGATTGTGAAGCGGAGTTGAAAGTAGTGAGAGGTGTGACTATTTAAATGCTTCTGTGAACTTCAGAGCAGACGTGAGGGGCCACCTGCATGCGAAGCGGGAGTCGTGACAAGGCTGCCCTAGTGGATAGTTCTGCAAGCAATGTGTTTTCCTTCCCGACCCCCAACTGATGAGGTCTAGGGGCTGGGGGAGTGTGCAGCTACACTCCAGGGCAAAGCTGGAACCCTCTTTAATGCCTAGACTGCTAATCTTGGTCAGATGCCAGGGCCTTCTTGGGAAAAGTTTGGTGTTAAGATGGAATTTGCAATTGTTCTACAACTAAGTGATGATAATGAACCTGTGGTTAAAATCATGTCCCCAAAGGGTATTTTACAGTAATTTTATTAGAAAATTGGCCCCGGGAAAGTATTGGTTAGGCTTTCTGACAGCTTATCTGTTTGTGCTTAGCCAAGTGGAGCAGCAGGCTCTGAAAGCAGTCTGAGGAGTATGCCTCCAAACTAAAGCTCCCCTACCCGTGTTTCCCAGTGAGGTCATTCATCCTCCAAAAGGAAGAAGTTCCGTCTCCTTGGATCCCGATTGGCAAGACAAATGGCAGTGAGCAGAGTGGGTCAGGAAAGGCAGCTTTGGCTGCAAAATAGGAAAAGCCGGCAAAGGCTCCCAGACACATGCTCCCTGGTAGAGGTGGGCCACAGGCCAGGATATCCAAAGCTAGACATCCTGAAGAATTTCTGTTTGGTGTCTAGGTCTAAAGTCTCGGGAAGTAGCTTGTATTGGGTTTCAGTCCATCAGAAAGTAAGTTCTGCCTTGATAAATGGAAATAGATTACTTTTTACACAGTGTCTTTCCGTTCCGTTGTAAATGGAGAGTGTTTTTGAGAAGGCTTCATTTAATAATACCTTATCAGACAGCTTTCAGGAACCTGCAGTGTCTAATACGTCTGTTGCTATGGTAACAGCTGCTTGCTTATGCTCTGCATCTCATATCTGTGTCTTCCATGGGTCCCCTTCTTTTTACTGGTGAGGGGGTTTGAAAACATGCTCTCCACTGGCAACATTTGCAGCACTGATCATGTACTATGGAATCGGCACCACACCCGTAATTCTGCATGGCCTATTGGAAACAGCGAAGACAGTATCTTTTTACACGTCACGTGAAAGAAGGAAACCTCTAAAGTTTTATTTAGGACAAGGAGACAAGTGTTCCTCCTGGGCGGTCTCAACACCCCCCAGCCCCGCCCTGCCCCACCCTACCCTCCATGTTGATTTCAAGTAACTAAGTCAGTCTTATTTCCACAGAAGCCAAGGGTTCATGTTGGAGGAATGTTGGCGCTTCTGCTCTGTCCCCATATTTATTTCCCTTATCTTCTTGGGGGAAGGATGAGAGCCCCTAAATAAGAATGGGAAGGACCACCCACCATGCATTTCAATACTCTTAAATTATTCTAATTGATCAATGTCTTCTAAGTGACAGGACATACCACTGGGATCCTAGATCATTAATGTGGGGACGTTTTCTTTGTTCCTTAATCACTTAACAAAATGGGCCCTCACAGCTGAAATGAGGCTGAGCCAAGAACAGCTTTTCATTTCTTCCTGTGGTCCTCTTCCTCCTCTTTTCTTGTCCACTGTTACTCCATGTTTTATGCCAGCCAAGGCGTTCCCTCCTCTGCTCCTGGCCTGGCCCTGCCTGTGGTTTTCTCTCCGTCTCTCTTTGGGGGACAATAGTTTGGTCTCTTGTGATCCTTAAACGGTGTCTAGGACTCTCCCTGCTCCATGTATGTGGGGATCTCGGGGGCAGGCTTCCCCTCCCCCGCACGGGGGGCTCTTCTCTTCCCCTGGCCCTGGGGCTGTCACACCCACCTGCGTATCAGCTCTTTCACTTTGTCTCCATCTCAGAGGAAGGTAATGAAAATAATCGGGCTTCATTAATTCCAAGCCCTGTGAGATGATAGCCATTTGGAGCCTGTTTGCCAATTAGATGGTCTAAATTAGAAGTGACCTTGGTATACTGCCACTGCTTGCCTCTCGGGGTCTAATGAAGCTTTGCTTTCCAATTCATTCTTCCTCAGCTCTCTTGTCTGTGTGTGTACACATGCGCAAATATAACTGTTCATGTTTCTGGTCTCCCTACTGGCCCCTGTCATCAGTCTTTCTCATTCTGAGTTCTTAAACTCTGGTTCTGGTCTGTTTTTATTCTGGTCCACATAACTGTTAATGCAGCCTGCAGTTTTGTTTGTGTATGCATAAGTTTTAGGTATTACAAATAACAACTATATAAGCACACAGAAGCCATTTTAGAAAGGAAATGTGGGGGAGGAGGTCAAAGAATTAAAAATTAGAGGTGGGTACGAAGAGAGCATTTCAGTGTTCTGCTGCACAGTAGGCCAACTCCAGTCAACCACAGTGTATATTTCGAATATAAGAGAAGCTTTTTAATGTTTCATGAAAAAATGATAACAGTTGAAAAGATGAATATGCCACGGTCCTCATTTGCTCAGCACACAAGAATATACATGTTTTGAAACTTCACATTGAGCCCCACAAATTTGTATAATTAATATGTGCCAGTTAACAAAATGTTTGAAAGTCGGCCAGGTGGTGCACATCATTATCATCCCAGCACTCAGGCAGGAAGATCATGAGTTGGAGGCCTGCCTTGGATGATATGAGACTTTATGTTTTAAACAAAATGCAGTTTAGAAAGGATACTGATGATGCGGTACACAGACAGAGACAAGGTCTTGTAGAGACTGTGCTGCTCTGCCTTACCTGCAGATGGAAGTTGAGGAGTTGCGAGTGGGGTCTGCTAGGGTAGGAGGAGAGCAGGAGAAGGCAGCCTGGGGTCTGCTCCACCCCGCTCAACACTAGCTAGGCGTCAGCCCTGAAAGAGTTAAGTTTTCAGTTCATGCCTAGAGTTTTGAGACAAAACCAAGACATAAAGGGCGGCTACGTCCAAGCCAAGGGAGGTCTGTCCTAAGGCTTCCCGTCTCCTTCCGTCTGTCCTGGGTGATTCAACGTGTGGATTTCCACTGAAAAGTGAAGGCTTTAAGTCTTTCTTGGAAATCTAGGTCTTGGCATATCTGCCATTCGCCTGGTAGCCTTTTGGAAGGGTGCTCTCCTCAGTATACTGGCACCAGGCTTTCTGAGAAGGTATTTCTGCTGTCCAGCATATGGGAGGCATTGGTAAGCTGATCTTACCTAAGCCACCTTATCTCGAGGTAGGTTTGACAGACAAACTTGAAGAATCTCTATCATGGGGAATCAGTAGGGTATAACCCAAGCTAAACGTGGTATTGGATTTAGACCTTCCACATCTGTGATCCGGCGCCTGGAAGAGCAGGCTTGTTAACTGCAATTTCTCAGAAGAAGTGATGAATGCCCTTCAAACATCAGGGTGGGGACCAGAACTACCGAGACCCCAGAAGTAGAAGGTGCTGCTTTGGGATCCACTCATCACACAGAACCTTGAAAAGTGATTTATTTATAACTTAAAAACACTGAGGAAGCAGAAAGAGGTTAGAAGTGGGTATTCATGAACCCATGCCACTGTCTCTAGTTGACCATGGGAAATTCACTCGAGTCCATGGATTTCCCTCTGACGGGGAACCATTGATTCCTTGAAATTATGTGAATTATTCCGTGCTCAAAAACATTCTTCCTGGAGGCTGCCACTTTCATTGAACTTCTGAGGTGTTGCGTTCTCCCAGGCTCCTCTGCGTTGTGAGCTTCTTGGGAGCAGACACCCTGTCTTGCCACTGCACCTTACTGGCCTGAGCATGGGCACTGACGGGCCAGTATTAAGTAGAAGGCAAATGAGTAAATCGGTCACCCAAGGCCCTCCTTCCCTTTCCACAAAGGGCCCTCCTTCCCTTTCCACAAGGCCACTGCTTTGGGATTGCTTAAGCGGAAGCTTCTTAGCCTGGTGTGATCCTCTTTGGTTTCTGTTAGTACATGTGAGAATTGCTTAAACTAGAAGGAATTCATCCTCAGAGTAGAATGCTCCATACATTAAAGCTTCTGCTTCCAGATTTTTGGTACCCACTTCACAGCCCATGGTTCCTTCTGGCATTCCCTTCACCTCTGTACACTCTTGTAATGTCCTTGATTTTGCCTGAGGAGACAGGAGGAGAGCATCTTGGGTCATGGCCACTGCCTGTCTTGAGGGAACACTGGTCCTAATCAGCTGATTATTTTCTTTAACCAGAAGAACTCTGTCTTGATATTAAGTCTACTTAAATAGTCCTGGACAACTGATGTGGCTTGACACGTTTGGTGTTTATAGATGTGCAGGTATCATGGTTTCTCTGCCACTGTGATAAAATGCTGTGACCAAGAGCAACTTAAAAAAGGGGGGAGAATTGAATTTGATAAGTGGGTTCCAGAGGGCTAGGAGTCCATCATGGCAGGAAGACACAGTAGCAGGCACAGGAAGCAGAGAGAGAAAAAGAGAGACAGAGAGACAGAGAACTAGAAGTGGGGTTAAGAGAAAAATCCTCAAAGTCCATCCCTCGTGACATACTTCTCCCAGCAAGGCTGCACTTTCTCAGCCTCTAAATGGCACCCCCAACTAGAGACCCAGTGTTAAAGTATGTCTGCCTGCAAGGGTCACTTTTCTTATATAAACCACCACAAATGGTCACGAGAAAAGTCAGTCCCTGTGCCTGTAGGTGCCTGAGCTGATTGTGTATTGGCCATAGTTGGAGGTGTAGATGGGTCTGGAGGACAGGCACCTGAGGAGAAGAAGGTGTTACTTGCAGAAAAGCCAGTGGCAGGCCACAGTTATCTGAGGACCTCAGAGGTTAGGCCATGCTTAGAATGGCCATGATTGGATACGCAATGCTTTGATGCCCCTGCTGGAAGGGAAAGCCTTTCCAGATCTTCGCTCAGCACAGCTGAGTGACTGGCATACTAGGCCCGCTAGAGACTGTGGCTGTGAATTTCTGAACCTTCCAAGCAGTCCAGGAGCCAAATGTTTGGGAAACCATGACGGCCAAGGCGAGGAGCCAGTGCCTTCGGACCCCTCTCCTCACTGGGCTGGGCTCCTCTGTGAGCTGTTGGCATGGTGACATTTCTGGCCCTTTGGGACAAAGCTTGGAGTACAAAGATCTGGACACTGGTCGGAGGAAGAGGAGAGACGGGCCTGGAAACAGTAATGTTCGGGAACCGATGGGCCCCCACTGGTTATCAACACAGTGAGGCAGCTTCCCCATGAGCCTTCATTCAGACATATGCAGACCCCACTAAGTCCCTGGAGGGAACTTCCCTCTGCCTCCTGGGGATTTCTGGCCTGTTAACACTTCATATGCCAGCTCACTCCCTGCCTCCCTGGACAGGTTGGCACAGCGTAGCTGAGACAAGTCCTGCAGACATAAGTCCCTCCTTAAACACACATGGGGCAGGAGTGCCAGGTTCGGAGGCCAGATTAAGATGCAGGGGAGCATGTGAGGTTGATGATTATATTTCGGGGAGAGTTAATTGATGGAAGGTGAAGGCAGACAAAGAACCGCTGCTTACTGCCTTCTTGAATCCCAATCAGGAATTATGATTAAAGTCGCAGCGAGACAACACAGGGCTGATGAATTGGTGTCTTTTTTTTTTTCCTCCTTTTTTGCCGTCATTCACACTTGATTGACTTCAACCTTTCAAGTGCAAAAGTCTCTCTTTTCCATTATTATTCATAGCCATCTGAGGTTTTCTAATTAAAGTGTATGAAAACAATTACTGATCCGTCGTACTGAGTCTGTTGGAGGGGATGGCTGTCTTACTGTATGCCTGTAAAAAGCCCGTGGTTTTCTATAATGATGCACGGCAGAGGTGATAGATAATTTTATTCTTTTTTACTCTGTGGGGCTTTTTTTTCCTCATGATTCATTTTTCATAATTCCTAAAGATCCCCAAAAAGGACTGATCATGCAGCTACAACTGAGAAAAGAGGTTTTGAAGAGGGGGTCTTTTTTTTTCCATTCTCTTTCTCCCCCCTTTACCCCCAACCTCGTCCTTTCCCTCGGCTGAAGACTATAAATTAATCGGTGACCTTTCACTTCTTGGATTCCCGCTGGACTCCCCAACCACCCTGGTCAGAAATGCTTTCTATTAAAAAAGGAAAACAGACAGACTGAGTTTGGCAGTCTCCACCCTGTTCAGGACAATTCAACAGCTAGCTAGTTCTGTAAGCAGCTGCGGCAGGCTCTGTGTGCGGTGCAGCTGTCTGAGGGCGGGCACGTGCCTTTCTCGTTCACCTGCTCTTCCTAACATGGGGCTTCTTGGGACCTTCTCTATAGCGCCTGTTGCTTAAGTTTTGTGCCTATTGGCTTCTGGGGCTGGGGGAGGGGGAGGGAACCATGTCACACATCTAAATATGAACTCTCTCTTTGGTTAGTGGCTGGGCATGTTTGGGTGCCCGCTCCTTGTCGAGCCTGTTGTTGGTGACACTAGAGAACATGCCAGCAGCGCTTTGAGGAAGTCTGGGATCCTGCAGTCATTAAAATACCCTTAACGTATCAAGTGTGAACAAAACTCTCTAAGTGGAATTGTCGTCACACCGTAGTTTTGTCTGACCGGAACCTCAGGCCCCGGCTGTGTTGCCTCCCACTGCTCCTCTTGTCAAATTAAAGACAATTTCTGATTCCTTTAGAAATGTTATGGCTGCCAGTTTCTCCCTCCCCATGGCGGGCAAAGAGGGATGGCCGCTTTTCTCCTCCCTTCTAGTTTGAAGAACATCACACATGCACCTGAGACGTGACCATGGCTGCTCCCGGCACCATCCATGTGCCCCCTCCCAGACAAAGCAGATGGATGGTCTGCGGGTCCCGCCGCATACTGAGGAGTCACAGGCAGTGGGTAGTTGCGGGGAGAGGGAGATCATTTGGTTTTGAGGAGGTAGCCACCTGTGCGATGCTTCTCAGAGGGGGGGCCCTTGTTTCTTACTCTCCCTGCTGGAGGTTGCCCACCACCGGCACACAGCGCCTGCTGTAAGTTGTTGGGGCTAGCTCCTGGCCACACAGCAGGGAGGCAGAAAAGGCTGAGCATCTGACCTAAAATGTAGCTACTTAGTTCGGGGCTAAGTATGGAGATGCTCCCTGAGGGGCTGGGACCCCGGGCGCACGCTCCCTCTGATGCTGTGTCCCTCACGTGAAAAGGGCTCTGGACCAAACTGTGACTCCCTGTGAGTTACAAAAACCTCCTGTTTGTGCTTGATTATCAGCTTGGAAAGGGTTACCCGACGTCGCTTCCCGGAAGATGTGCCAGCGTGTCTGCGCGTCCTTGGCCTCCCCTTTGTTCTCCTCTCCCCGTCTGACCCTCTCCTTCACTCCAACTCCCCTCCTCTCCTTGCCTGAATACATTTCGAAAGCAGTGCTACAATGCTCCCTGCTTCAAGATTACCGTGTACTTTACCGGGTATGATTTAATTAGGGCCCTTATTATGTTTTCAGCAGCTTAAGGTGGGCCTTTCAACTTATCTAACCTAATTGGTTCAGCACAAGAAGTTTCACAGCCCATGACAAAACATTGTCAGTGATCAAAGTCAAAATTCTGCATAAAAGAAAAATATTAATAATAAGATCATTCTTCAAGTGTGCACTGCTAATTATGTCCAGAATGTAACCGTAGAAACACTTTTGACTGATGTGAGCTTTGTCTAATAAACATGAGTCTTCACTGAGCTATGAAAAGTGACACCTAGCTCTACACCGGTGAAGGCTAATTTTGCTCATTAAATCATTTTTGAACCTTTTCGTAGTCTGTGTCTGTTCCCCGTGCGGTCTGACTGTTCCCGTCCCCCCACTCTCCCCTCTCCTCAGGTGACCGCCCCTGAGACGGTGATGCCCAGCAGCATGTTTCTCCCCGCCGCCGTTCCGGACCGAGATGGGAATTCCAATTTGGAAGAGGCGGGAAAACAGCCTGGTTAGTGTCATCAATCTTTATCCTGCACACCGAAACAAGATGGCTTCTTGGGTCGAAATGTTCATGAGGCGAGAGGGCCTGGGGATGCTGTGTAACATACCCTGAGTGGACGGGGCCGCTGGCTTTCTTCACCAGAACACCGTATGCTGGCGGCCTCCGCCTGGATCCTGCATCGGTTTGTTCGCCTAGCTTTAAAGTCAAAGGCCTGGCATGAGAGCCGGTGGGATATGGGGTGGGCGTTTGTCCTCCTGGAGGTCTCCGTTGAGAACTAAGTTGCTAGAGACTTGCCATCCGGAGGTGTTAAGATCCCTTAGCTGTCATAGGATCCTCGGAGTCTTCTGGGACTCACTGTAAATACAGCACCAGCACGTATAAGGACCATTGTCACGGACCTTTGTGCTGCGGCTGTCATCACAGAGTGGCTGTTAGGCCTCTGCAAAGCTCTAACACAGACACTGCTACAGACATCTACAGCCCACACTGCTGCCACCTGAGCCTTCCTCCCTGTGATGTGTCGTATTAGAAGTGGGCAGATGACTTGGAACAAGCCAGGGCATTTTTATATATGATGAACTCATTGTTTAAAAAGAAAAAAAAAAAAAGTAATGAGTTTTAGTAATTGAGAATACTTACCTGCTAGCATGAGCAAGGACCTGGATTCAAGAAACAGCAATGCAAAAAAAATTAATAAAGATAAAGGAAAAGAAAAAAAAAACAAAAACGAGTCACATTAAACGTGAAGCTAAATGCCTGTAAGAGACCCCAAACACAAAAATGTATAACTTCCTCACAACTTAGGACAGCATTAGTGTAGGTGTCCTTTACAACAGATCTGGTGTACTATTTTTTTTAATATTTATTTATTTTTTTCTTTTTCTTTTTTTGGTCCCTTTTTTATTTCAGTTTATTCACTTTCCATCCCAAGGGTGCTCCTTCCCTCCTTTCTCTTCCCTTCCCCTTCTCCTTTCCCCCCAGAAAAGCAGACCTCCCCCATATCAGCCCTCCCCAGCACATCAGGTCACATCAGGACTGAGCATATCCTCATCACCTGAGGCCAGGCAAAGCAGCCCTGCCAGGGGAAAGTGATCCAAAAGCAGGCAATAGAGTCCATGTTAGAAACAACACCCCTCCACACACACTCACCAGGTGTCCCACATGAAGACCAAGCCACCCATCGGCTACATGTGTGCAGGGGGCCTAGCTACAGACCATGCCTGCTTATAGTCTCTGTAAGCCTCCATGGGACTGGGTTAGTTGTCTCTCTTGGTCTTCTTGTGAGGTTCCTGTCCCCTCCAGGTCCTTCCATCTTTTTCCCCCAAACCTGAACAGGACCCCTGAAGCTCTGGCCCAGGCTTGGCTGTAAGTCCCAGCACCTGTCTCCATCTGCTGTTAGCTGGAGCCTCCCAGATGACAGTCAGGTTAGGCTCCTGTCTGCAAGCACAGCAGAGTGTCATTATTAGTGTCGGGGGCTGTTATTTACTTTTTATGTGCTTTGGTGTTCTGCCTGCATGTATGTGTGTGAGGATGCCAAATCCCCTGGAACTGAGATCACAGACAGTTGTCAGCTGCCATGTGGTGCTGGGAATTGAACCTGGGTCCTTTGGAAGATCAGCCAGTGCTCTTAACTGCTGAGCCATCTTTCCAGTCCACATAATGTGCTAAGTTTTTTTATAACATAAAAGTGACCATAAATGGTACCATTAAGATCAGTAACCTTCACTGAGGGGTGGGGGGTGGGGGTGCAGTGCACCTTAATTCCCAGCACTTGGGAGGCAAAGGCAGGCAGATCTCTGTGAGTTCAAGGCTAGCCTGGTCTATATAATAGGAGTTCCAGAACGGCCAGGGCTACAGAGAAACTGTCTTGAAAAAACAAAAACAAACAAACAGTAACCTTCAAAGTACTTTTTATTGAGACCGAGGCTTCTGGGTCGGTTAACCACTATTTTAAAGACTGTTAGGTCTATATGTCACAGGTCCGTGATGAAGTAGACCCACTTAATATCCTCCTGTTCCTCTCTGTTGATGTGACCTTGCTCATGTGGGTATTCCCCTGGCCCTGTGGAGGGCCTCTGGCACTCAGCTGGGGGTTTCATAAAGCCTGGCTAGATAGTCAGCCCTGGTTGCCACCCTGGAGGCAAAGCCTTCTCTGTTTGTGGGCTTGACACATTTGTGTTTTCACAGAAACTTCGGAGGACCTGGGAAAGAACATCTTACCGCCTGCAAGCACAGAGCACAGTGGAGATTTGAAGCCCTCTTCCGTGGACCCCAGTTGCATGAGAGAAGACTCAGGCTTCCTGTGCTGGAAGAAGGGGTGCAACCAGGTTTTCAAAACCTCCGCCGCCCTTCAGACCCATTTCAACGAGGTGCACGCCAAGAGGCCTCAGCTGCCCGTGTCGGACCGCCACGTGTACAAGTACCGCTGCAATCAGTGCAGCCTGGCCTTCAAGACCATTGAAAAGCTGCAGCTCCATTCCCAGTACCACGTGATCCGAGCTGCCACCATGTGCTGTCTGTGTCAGCGCAGTTTCCGGACTTTCCAGGCTCTGAAAAAACACCTGGAGACCAGCCACCTGGAGTTGAGCGAGGCCGACATCCAGCAGCTTTATGGGGGGCTCCTAGCCAACGGGGACCTCCTGGCAATGGGGGACCCTACCCTGGCCGAAGACCACACCATAATTGTTGAAGAAGATAAGGAGGAGGAGAGTGACCTGGAAGATAAGCAGAGCCCCACCGGCAGCGACTCCGGGTCGGTGCAGGAAGACTCAGGCTCAGAGCCAAAAAGAGCTCTGCCTTTCAGGAAGGGCCCCAACTTCACCATGGAGAAGTTCCTCGATCCCTCTCGCCCCTACAAGTGTACTGTCTGCAAGGAATCTTTCACTCAAAAGAACATCCTGCTGGTGCACTACAACTCCGTCTCCCACCTGCATAAGTTAAAGAGAGCCCTTCAGGAGTCGGCGACCGGCCAGCCAGAGCCCACCAGCAGCCCGGACAACAAGCCGTTCAAGTGTAACACTTGCAACGTGGCATACAGCCAGAGCTCCACGCTGGAGATCCACATGAGGTCCGTGCTGCACCAGACCAAAGCCCGGGCAGCCAAGCTGGAAGCCGCGAGTGGCAGCAGCAGCAGCAGCAACGGGACAGGGAACAACGGTGGCGGCGCTGTGTCCCTCAGCTCCTCCACCCCAAGCCCCGTGAGCACCAGCGGCGCCAACACCTTTACCACCACCAACCCAAGCAGTGCTGCCATGGCCCCGAGCTCCAACTTGCTGAGCCAGGTGCCCACGGAGAGCATGGTGATGCCCCCGCTGGGGACTCCCATCGGCGCCAACATCACTTCCCCCGCGGAGCCCAAGGAGGCCAACCGGAAGAAGCTAGCAGATATGATCGCATCCCGGCAGCAGCAGCAACAGCAGCAGCAGCAGCAGCAGCAGCAGCAGCAGCAGGCACAGACACTGGCCCAGGCCCAGGCTCAAGTCCAGGCACACTTGCAGCAGGAGCTGCAGCAGCAGGCGGCCCTGATTCAGTCTCAGTTGTTCAACCCCACTCTCCTCCCCCACTTCCCCATGACCACAGAGACCCTGCTGCAGCTGCAGCAGCAGCAGCACCTCCTCTTCCCCTTCTACATCCCCAGCGCAGAGTTCCAGCTCAACCCCGAGGTGAGCCTGCCTGTGACCAGCGGGGCGCTGACGCTGACGGGGTCAGGCCCGGGCCTGCTGGAGGACCTGAAGGCTCAGGTCCAGATTCCACAGCAGAGCCACCAGCAGATTCTGCAGCAGCAGCAGCAGCAACAGCAGCAGCAGACTCAGCTCTCTCTTTCCCAGAGTCACTCAGCCCTCCTCCAGCCAAGCACGCACCCCGAGAAGAAAAACAAACTGGTCATCAAAGAAAAGGAGAAAGAAAGCCAGCGAGAGAGGGAGGGGCCGGAGGGGGCAGAAGGGAACACGGGACCAAAGGAATCACTGCCAGATGCCTTGAAGGCCAAAGAGAAGAAAGAGTTGGCACAAGGGGGTGGTTCTGAGGGCACCATGCTTCCTCCACGCATCGCTTCGGATGCCAGAGGGAACGCGACCAAGGCCTTGCTGGAGAACTTCGGCTTCGAGCTGGTCATCCAGTACAACGAGAACAAGCAGAAGGTCCAGAAGAAGAACGGGAAGACGGAGCAGGGCGAGAGCCTGGAGAAGCTAGAGTGCGACTCGTGCGGCAAGCTCTTTTCCAACATCCTGATCCTGAAGAGCCACCAGGAACACGTGCATCAGAACTATTTCCCCTTCAAGCAGCTGGAGAGGTTTGCCAAGCAGTACAGAGAGCACTACGATAAGCTGTACCCCCTGAGGCCGCAGACCCCTGAGCCGCCGCCGCCCCCACCGCCACCCCCTCCGCCGCCGCTCCCCGCGGCGCCCCCCCAGCCGGCCCCCACGCCGGCCATTCCCGCCTCGGCTCCGCCCATCACGTCGCCCACCATCGCCCCAGCCCAGCCCTCTGTGCCTCTCACCCAGCTCTCCATGCCCATGGAGCTGCCCATCTTCTCACCGCTGATGATGCAGACCCTGCCCCTGCAGACCCTGCCAGCCCAGCTGCCCCCCCAGCTGGGCCCCGTGGAGCCCCTGCCGGCCGACCTGGCGCAGCTGTACCAGCACCAGCTCAACCCGACCCTGCTCCAGCAGCAGAACAAGAGGCCCCGCACCAGGATCACAGACGACCAGCTCCGCGTGCTGCGGCAGTACTTCGACATCAACAACTCGCCCAGCGAGGAGCAGATCAAAGAGATGGCCGACAAGTCCGGCCTGCCCCAGAAGGTGATCAAGCACTGGTTCAGAAACACCCTCTTCAAGGAGCGGCAGCGCAACAAGGACTCCCCCTACAACTTCAGCAACCCTCCCATCACCAGTCTGGAGGAGCTCAAGATCGACTCCCGGCCCCCATCGCCGGAGCCGCAGAAGCAGGAGTACTGGGGAAGCAAGCGGTCGTCAAGAACGAGGTTCACCGACTACCAGCTCCGGGTCCTCCAGGACTTCTTCGATGCCAACGCCTACCCGAAGGACGATGA
Source organism: Pachyuromys duprasi (assembly GCA_028658305.1). Lineage (NCBI taxonomy): Eukaryota > Metazoa > Chordata > Mammalia > Rodentia > Muridae > Pachyuromys > Pachyuromys duprasi. Next base: position 44,549,549 of record CM053744.1, read on the forward strand.
ATTCGAGCAGCTTTCTAACTTATTGAACCTTCCAACGCGCGTCATAGTGGTGTGGTTCCAAAACGCGCGGCAGAAGGCCAGGAAAAATTACGAGAACCAGGGAGAGGGCAAGGACGGGGAGCGGCGCGAGCTCACGAACGACAGGTACATCCGGACGAGCAATCTCAACTACCAGTGCAAAAAGTGCAGCCTCGTGTTTCAGCGCATCTTCGACCTCATCAAGCACCAGAAGAAGCTGTGCTACAAGGATGAGGATGAGGAGGGCCAGGACGACAGCCAAAACGAGGACTCCATGGACGCCATGGAGATCCTCACCCCCACCAGCTCCTCCTGCAGCACCCCCATGCCCTCCCAGGCCTACAGCACGCCGGCGCCCTCGGCCAGTGCAGCTCCTTCCGCCTTCCTGCAGCTCTCGGCAGAGGCGGACGACCTGGCCACCTTCAATTCAAAAGCGGAGGCGGGCAGCGACGAGAAGCCAAAGCAGGCCGACCCCCCCAGTGCACAGCCGAACCAAACCCAAGAGAAGCAAGGACAGCCAAAGCCAGAGGCGCAACAGCCGGAGCAGCCGCCGGAGCAGAAGACCAATGCGCCCCAGCCCAAGCTCCCGCAGCTGGCCGCCCCCTCCTTGCCGCAGCCGCCTCCGCAGGCGCCCCCTCCGCAGTGCCCCCTCCCCCAGTCGAGCCCCAGCCCTTCTCAGCTCTCCCACCTGCCCCTCAAGCCCCTCCACACGTCCACCCCTCAGCAGCTGGCCAACCTACCTCCTCAGCTGATCCCCTACCAGTGTGACCAGTGCAAGTTGGCGTTCCCGTCCTTCGAGCACTGGCAGGAGCACCAGCAGCTCCACTTCCTGAGCGCGCAGAACCAGTTCATCCACCCCCAGTTTCTGGACAGGTCGCTGGATATGCCTTTCATGCTGTTCGACCCCAGCAACCCACTCCTGGCCAGCCAGCTGTTGTCGGGGGCCATCCCTCAGATCCCGGCGAGCTCCGCCACCTCCCCCTCGACGCCCACCTCCACCATGAACACGCTCAAGAGGAAGCTGGAGGAGAAAGCTAGCGCCAGCCCCGGCGAAAACGACAGCGGGACTGGGGGAGAGGAACCGCAGAGAGACAAGCGCCTGAGGACCACCATCACCCCGGAACAGCTGGAGATCCTCTACCAGAAGTACCTGCTGGACTCCAACCCGACCCGGAAGATGCTGGATCACATCGCGCACGAGGTGGGCCTCAAGAAGCGCGTGGTGCAAGTGTGGTTTCAGAACACCCGAGCTCGGGAAAGGAAAGGCCAGTTCCGGGCCGTGGGCCCGGCGCAGGCGCACCGGAGATGCCCTTTCTGCAGAGCGCTCTTCAAGGCCAAGACTGCCCTCGAGGCCCACATCCGGTCTCGGCACTGGCACGAAGCCAAGCGAGCTGGCTACAACCTGACTCTGTCCGCCATGCTCTTGGACTGTGACGGGGGGCTCCAGATGAAAGGGGATATCTTCGACGGAGCCAGCTTTTCCCACCTGCCCCCAAGCGGTAGTGATGGTCAGAGCGTGCCCCTGTCGCCGGTGAGTAAAACCATGGAGCTGTCCCCCAGAACCCTTCTCAGTCCTTCCTCCATCAAGGTGGAGGGGATCGAAGACTTCGAGAGCCCCTCCATGTCCTCTGTTAATCTGAACTTCGAGCAGACGAAGCTGGACGATGACTGCTCATCCGTCAACACCGCCATCACTGACACCACCACGGGGGACGAGGGCAACGCCGACAATGACAGCGCCACTGGGATAGCCACCGACACCAAATCCTCTGCGCCCAACGAGGGGCTGACCAAAGCAGCCATGATGGCGATGTCCGAGTACGAAGATCGACTCTCGTCCGGTCTGGTCAGCCCCGCCCCGAGCTTTTACAGCAAGGAGTACGACAATGAAGGTACAGTGGACTACAGCGAAACCTCAAGCCTCGCAGACCCCTGCTCCCCCAGCCCTGGGGCGAGCGGCTCTGCGGGCAAATCCGGTGACAGCGGGGATCGCCCCGGGCAGAAGCGTTTCCGCACTCAGATGACCAATCTGCAGCTGAAGGTCCTCAAGTCATGCTTTAATGACTATAGGACACCCACTATGCTAGAGTGTGAGGTCCTGGGCAATGACATCGGACTGCCAAAGAGAGTTGTTCAGGTCTGGTTCCAGAATGCCCGGGCAAAAGAGAAGAAGTCCAAGTTAAGCATGGCCAAGCATTTCGGTATAAACCAAACGAGTTACGAGGGACCCAAAACAGAGTGCACTTTGTGTGGCGTCAAGTACAGCGCGCGGCTGTCTGTACGTGACCATATCTTTTCCCAACAGCATATCTCCAAAGTCAAGGACACCATTGGAAGCCAGCTGGACAAGGAGAAGGAATATTTTGACCCAGCCACTGTCCGTCAGTTGATGGCTCAGCAGGAGCTGGACCGGATTAAAAAGGCGAATGAGGTCCTAGGACTGGCAGCCCAGCAGCAAGGGATGTTTGACAACGCCCCTCTCCAGGCTCTTAACCTTCCCACCACGTATCCCTCGCTCCAGGGCATTCCTCCCGTGTTGCTCCCCGGCCTCAACAGCCCCTCCCTGCCAGGCTTTACTCCATCCAACACAGGTGGGTCCTGCCCCAGCTGACGGTTTTCAGAGCTCGGGAGAAGTTGGTTTTCTAATTTGATTGCCAACACTGAGGGGTGGGCAAGCATGCAGCTTGCCCTTGTAGTCACCTAAAAGCAACAAGATTCCAGTTCAGTGCCAGGGGGTACCAGTGCGTACCTGGATTCCTTTGACTCTCCTGCGCAAGGATGGAAGTGGCCACTTCCAAGTATCTCCTGAGGTCACTTTGATGCTTGTCTGTTACTGAGAATCAACCTGCTAGACTAATTTCCAGGGAGTGGCAAACCGTGTGGTCATGTGATTTCACCTGTGTAATTGTTATAACTAGAAGACAATGGAATTCCCTAGCTAGCTTTGTTATATTGAATCCTGTAGCAACTGGCTGGGGAGGATTGAAATCAACCGTTTGCCCTCACACCTGCAGCCTCACCCACATTTCTGAGAGCAGGAGGTCGCTCTTAGGTGCTGGGTGCCTCCTCCGAGGGGTCTCTTGTCTTCAGAACAGTGATTAGTTCCTACAGGGACTTGGTTTGGATTCACCACCCAGGAACCTTGTACCGGGTGATGTAGTTGTTAGTTTAGACATGAACACATTTAATTGTTCAGATAAATGAGTAACGTGCATGCTGGGGATCTCATCTATCTTTCATTCTCCTTCCCCTCTCTCTTCCTCATCTGGAGTCACACACGCTTGCATGGCCTCTCTGAAAGATGGGAACATTTTGTAGTTCTGACAGATGATCCTTTGTCTCTCCTCACCTGTCTTCACCTGCCTTCTCTTGGATCCAGCCGTCCTTCTTAAGTTGGACCTTTCTCTCTAGCATCCTGTAAGGGTTAGGCACACACCAGCAAGTCCCGACTACAAAGGCATGTGCTCCCTAGTACACTCTAGCCCCTCACAGCGCCACCTCGTCTTCCCGAGGCTTGAAGCTCCAGTTGCTTGCTTTTCAGAGGAGTCCTGGTTAAATTAACATAGCAAGTTTGGTGGTGATTAAGAGAACAGGAGCTCTGAGTGCATTCTTGCACTCAGTTTCTTACCAATGGGACCTAGAAAAGAAAGCCTCAGGACAAGGGTTTTTGCATAAGTACACACAGACTGGTGCTGAAGCCAGCAAGGCATAAGCCAGAAAGCAAACTCTGAGGAGTGGCCAGGCATTTGAGCTCTCCTTGCAGCCCAGGACAGTGGCAGGAAGACCCAGCATATAATGATGTAAAAAAATGAGAGGATCGGGACCAGCAAGATGGCCCCTTGGGTAAAAGCACTTGCCATGCAAACCTGGTGACCAAGACCAGAGTCCACATAAAAATGTCAGTGCGTTGGCGCACATCTGTAATCCCAAGATTCCAGATGAGAAGTGGAAACAGGAGATTGACCCGGAAGCTCATGGGCCAGCTAACCTGGGTACAGCTGGGCAGACATGAGAGAGACCCTGCCTCCACAGGGCAGAAAATGAGAACTGATTCCCAAAAGATATCCTTTTGGCTTTCACAGTTCCACTATGTGTTATATGTGAGTCCACACACCCGCATGAAATAATAAACATTTCAAAGCAGAATTAGAATGTCTGCCGTACCCTTGTTTTACAGGTGAGAAATCTGAGGCTCAGAGAGGTCAAGACCATTCAGCAAGCTAGGGTAGGGGCCAGAGCTTCCAAGCCCAGGCCTCCAGGCTCCCAGTGCTGTGTGTCCTTACACAACACCTAATACGAGCCAGTCAGCCAGCTGGTATATGCACTGCCTAGGTTCTGACCACTTCTTAGAGTGGACTAGAGATAGAAAGTTGTGCTCTTTCTTCATCATCGGAGCAGCCAGATGTGCCAAAGTTACCAACCACCTCATCTGCTGCAGCTTGCAAAAAGCTCTGCATCTGGCATGGTAGGGAAGGAACCTGTGTTTATCAGTCAGTTACTATACGCCAGGCCTGAGGCTAAGCTCTCGCCACGCGGCCATTCATTTCATCCCTGCAAACCTTCCACTGTAGAAGGCTGAGGTTCTAAGAAGTAAAGCAAAGGTCACACATCTGATATAGCCCGCACAAGGTCAGTCTGACTGTACAGTGACTTGAGTTTCAGGGGGATGGAGTGCCTTGACCATTTCTGATCTTCCAGATCAGAAAGCCAGAGTCCCAGCCACAGCGTGAGAGCACGCTGAGCTGCTCTGGCGAGTGCGGCCAGTGCAGGGCTTGGTAAATGGCAGGGGTTCAGTTAAGTGTTCCTTAGAGTCGGAATCTCTTGGTAGTCCATCAGTTGAACACACACAGTCTCTGTGTAAGGCCTCCTGACCTGAACCTTTCTCTGAAGCCGTGGGCAAATCCACAGGTGTTCCTCCTAGACAGGCCCGCTGCCTACCGCCACACAGAAAGCCATGCCCGAAGCTTAGAGTTCGTCATCCCAACTCTGCCTCGCTTGTGCCAGTTTAACCAACAGGCCTTTGAACTTTCGTCAGTAGCCAGCCACATCCCAGTGTACGCTAAGTTGCCCACAGTGGCTCTTCTGGGCCTGTCAGCCCTGCTCTCTGCTTCTTTGATGTGGAGGTTTTGATACACTGTATCACTCAAGCTGGCACAGTCTTCATCCAACTCTGAAGTATTGGTGTGTTCTCCCCCCCCCCCATTTAGGCGGTGTCATGCTATACAACCTCTACTTCAGCTTTCTGGGAGAAGGTGGGCCTGGTGAAAATACTACGGAGCTATGAAGTGTCCTGTGGTAAATGTGGAGGTGGACCAAGGTCCATTGTCCACATCATCAGATGTCTGTGTCTTTTTGGAATTTTACACTTGTGAACCCTGCTCCTTCTTAGCACCACCCCCCATCTTATCACAGCTGGAGCTTGGTGCCCTGTCTGCCACAGTACTCCGTCCCATCACCCTGGGCACAGCTGTGAAGGCCAGAGGCTCTTAGGCCCCGGGGTGGGTAGAGTTTTGCATGTAGTGGTAGGTTAAGGTTGAGCAAGCTCAGAGATAGACAGGACTGTTTGATGTATGGTCTCAGGATTATCTAGTCAGTGATCACCGGGAAGCAAACACAGAGAAGTGGCGAGGACAGGCCCAGGTTCCTTGGGAATGAAGGGTGTTACTCCGAGTATTGTCTGTGAACCCACAGGCCATGTTATGTATTGTTTACACAGAGGCTGGGGGGGGGGGGGATTCTACCAAACCAGAACCAAGGCCCTGGAGCCATTTCTCTCCCCCCCCCCCCAGACTTGTTTTCTTCTTTCCCAGGCTCTTCCTCCATCTTCTCGTACATCTTCTCGCTCATCTTCTCGCTCATCTTCTCTCCCATCTTCTCTCCGTTCTCCTAAACCGTCCACTCAGATGCAATGGTGCAGATGTTGAGGCCATGTGTCAAAGCTGTTGTGAATGTTCCTGGGGCCTTGGGGCCCTGCTAGGAGTCCTGCTTGGGTTGTCTCCTTTGGCCTTACTATTTCTTTAGCACTTTGACAACAGCTTTGGTTTACATGAGTCCCGGTTGCCCGGGACTATACCGGGCAAAATGAATGGAAATACATGACAAGGAAAAGGTGGGCTAGTGAGTGTTGCTATTGGGTCGAGAAAGGCTCCAAGTGTTCCTAAGTGGAGAAGTATGGAAGCCGACCCAGATCTGTGTCTTGATTTAAAAAAATACGTGGTCAGCCAACCCTGGTCGTGGCAGGGTAGTCTTCAGCCAACACTGGCTTTGAGAGGGCCCTTCAGGTGTAAACATCCGCGTCAGCGCCAAAGGCATGGAGTGCCACACCTCGAGCTTGTGACTTACTGCCCCTATAGACTGACCCTTGATTTTTTTTTCTTTCTGTCTCCATTCCCTTTAGCTTTAACGTCTCCTAAACCGAACCTGATGGGTCTGCCCAGCACAACAGTTCCTTCCCCTGGCCTCCCCACGTCTGGATTACCAAATAAACCATCCTCGGCCTCGCTGAGTTCCCCGACCCCAGCACAAGCCACCATGGCGATGGCCCCTCAGCAGCCCCCACAACCCCAGCAACCGCAGGTGCAGCAGCCTCCGCCGCCACCAGCAGCCCAGCCGATACCCACGCCGCAGCTCCCCCTGCAGCAGCCACGCAAGGACAAAGATGGAGAGAAAGGAAAGGAGAAGGAGAAGGTGCACAAAGGGAAAGGGGAGCCCCTACCTGTCCCCAAGAAGGAGAAAGGGGAGGCCCCTACAGCGGCTACGGCTACCATCTCAGCCCCACTGCCCGCCATGGAGTACGCGGTGGACCCAGCTCAGCTGCAGGCCCTGCAGGCCGCCTTGACTTCAGACCCCACCGCCCTGCTCACGAGCCAGTTCCTCCCTTACTTCGTACCTGGCTTTTCTCCTTACTATGCCCCCCAGATCCCTGGCGCCCTGCAGAGCGGGTACCTGCAGCCTATGTATGGCATGGAAGGCCTGTTCCCCTACAGCCCTGCCCTGTCGCAGGCCCTGATGGGGCTGTCTCCAGGTTCACTACTGCAGCAGTACCAGCAGTACCAGCAGAGTCTGCAGGAGGCTATCCAGCAGCAGCAGCAACAGCAGCGGCAACTTCAGCAGCAGCAACAGCAGCAGCAACAACAACAAAAAGTGCAGCAGCAGCAGCAGCCCAAAGCAAGCCAAACCCCAGTCCCCCCGGGGGCTGCTTCCCCAGACAAAGACCCTGCCAAAGAATCCCCCAAACCAGAAGAGCAGAAAAACGTCCCCCGTGAGGTGTCCCCCCTCCTGCCGAAACCCCCCGAAGAGCCAGAAGCAGAAAGCAAAAGTGCGGACTCCCTCTGTGACCCCTTCATTGTTCCAAAGGTGCAGTACAAGTTGGTCTGCCGCAAGTGCCAGGCGGGCTTCGGCGACGAGGAGGCGGCGAGGAGCCACCTGAAGTCCCTCTGCTTCTTCGGCCAGTCTGTGGTGAACCTGCAAGAGATGGTGCTTCACGTGCCCACCGGCGGCGGCGGCGGCGGCGGCGGCGGCGGCTCGTACCACTGCCTGGCGTGCGAGAGCGCGCTCTGCGGGGAGGAAGCGCTGAGTCAGCATCTCGAGTCGGCCTTGCACAAACACAGAACAATCACGAGAGCAGCAAGAAACGCCAAAGAGCACCCTAGTTTATTACCTCACTCCGCCTGCTTCCCCGATCCTAGCACCGCATCTACCTCGCAGTCTGCCGCTCACTCAAACGACAGCCCCCCTCCCCCGTCGGCCACCCCGTCCTCCTCGTCCGCTTCCCCCCACGCCCCCAGGAAGTCTTGGCCGCCAGTGGGCTCCCGGGCTTCGGCCGCGAAGCCCCCTTCTTTCCCTCCTCTCTCCTCATCTTCAACGGTTACCTCAAGTTCATGCAGCACCTCAGGGGTTCAGCCCTCGATGCCAACAGACGACTATTCGGAGGAGTCTGACACGGATCTCAGCCAAAAGTCCGACGGACCGGCGAGCCCGGTGGAGGGTCCCAAAGACCCCAGCTGCCCCAAGGACAGTGGTCTGACCAGTGTAGGAACGGACACCTTCAGATTGTAAGCTTTGAAGATGAACAGTTACAAATGAATTTAAATAAAAAAAATTAATAACAAACCAATTTCAAAAAAAAAAATAGACTAACTGCAATTCCAAAGCTTCTAACCAAAAAAACAAAAAAACAAAAAAACAAAAAACAAAAAAAAAGGAAAAAAAAAAAGAAAAAGAAAAAGCGTGGGTTGTTTTCCCATATACCTATCTATGCCGGTGATTTTACATTCTTGTCTTTTTTTTTTTTTCTTTTAATATATAAAAAAGAAAACACAAACCCTCACCCTATTACATTGTGCCCTTTTAAAGGTACTATTGGTCTGGGAAACTGAAGTCCACAGGGCCGGCCTATTGTCGTTGGAGCTTACACCCTTGTATATTTGCCCCCTTTGAGAACTCCCCCACCTGATAGCACAGAGGAGCCCAGCCCGGCATGCACTGTATGGGAAAGCACTCCACCTCGTTACAGTTTTCAATTTCTTGCTATCTTAGCATTCAGATACCAATGGCTTGCTAAAAGAAAAAAGGAAAAAAAAAATGTAATGTCTTTTTATTCTCAGGTCAATCGCTCACACTTTGTTCTGTTTTCAGAATCATTGTTTTATATGTTTGTTTTTTTTCTCTCTCTTTCGTTCCAGAAAAGATTTGTTTTGTTTTGTTTTGTTAATTTAAAAAATGGGCAGAAAGTATTCAAGAAAAACAATGTGAACTGCTTTAGCTTTCTGGGGATTTTTAAGAATAGCTTTTCTGCTGAAGCCAATTTCAAGGGGAAAAGTTAAGCACTCCCACTTTCAGAAGAAAAAAAAAACCCACACACAAAGAGTGTTGAGGACTTGTTGCTTAAAAAAATAAGTTTAAAAAACTGACTTTCTGTATTTATGGTAGGTATGACCATTTTTGGTGTTGAGTAGATTGCTGCATTGGAAATGAGCTGAAGCAGTAGACTTAATCCCTTTGTACATTTAGCTTTTGTGTGGTCCAGCAACAGCTCCTGATTTGATGTTGTCTTGTTCATCCCTAGTGGATAGGTTGCAATCTGTTGCTTCACCCACCCTTTGTCCCTTAATTCAACTTTGTCTCTCTTCCCTCCTCCCATTTTCTAATCTCCCACTTAAAGTGGCTGCCTTCATTTCTGGGAGGGTGGCTATTATTTTATAAAACCTAAAGAGAGCATTTCAAGAGGATTCTAGGGATAATCAGGATCCTCACAGATTATTTTTGGTTGGGGAGTTGAGATTTTTTGGAAGGCATTTAATTCTAGTTACCTGTGTCTGGTAGCCCAGAGCATTGACTTTTATTTATCCTTCCTTTGCTTTTTATTTGTGCTCCTCCTCCTCCTCCCTCTCTCTTCTCTCTCTGTCTCTCTCTTTCCCTCTCCCTCTCCTCTTGATCTGTGGACACTTCAAATATTCTTTTCTTGAACTAAAACATTCGTTTCAATATGTGTAATTGGGGCTGTGTGCTTTTCTTTCTAAGACGTTTTTGGCTAGAGATTTGGTCTTGGTTTTTGTGTTTGTGTCTTTTCTTTCCTCTCTCAGAAAAAAGAAATTTCATGCTTTAAAAAAAAAAAAATCCAAAGACACACCCTTTCACTGCTGATGCAGAAAAGGGGGAAAGGGTTCTTGTTACTTGAGAATTTGTTTCTGATTTAAACAAACAAGACTTAGTTTAATAAAAGAAAGAGTAACACAAAAGAGTTCCCAGGTTGTTAGGCGCTTCTTCTGTAAGCAGAGAGGCAGTTGTTAATGACAATTCCAGGTACCAAAAGACACATTTTTTACTTCAAAGTTTTGTCCCTGTGTTAGGCAGTCTGAGCGGCGAGTGATCCAGAGTGCAGCCAACAAAGCAGATAGCAATGTAGAGAGAGAGAGAGAGAGAGAAAAAAAAAAAAAAAAAGAAACACGTGCGTGAGGCACTTGTGTTAATACTCACATCCCCGTGTCACAGCACAATGCAACACACACCCCTTTTCATCTTTAAAAAAAAAAAAAAAAACCGGTCCGAACTTTGAAAGGAAAACTTAGTGCTGCTAAAACATAAGTTTTGAAGACACATAGATGCTTTGCTTTTTCACGTTCACAGCCAAACACCAACAGACACAATGTCCCTTGTCCCCAAAGTGTGAAGTCCCTCGCCCTCACTCTCTTCCTTATGTTTCAAAGGGAACTTTGAAGACTGTGAATCTAGGTTCCGTTCCGTTGGCCACCTTCCAGGCTTCTCCTCCGAGCTGAAGCCACTCAGCAACTTTGCAGAGGACTGGAGCATTCCAAGATCTGAAAATTGTCATTTTTCTTTTTCTTTTTTTTTTTTCTCTTTTTGTAGCCGGGACTATTTTTATGAATTTGTTTTTAGTTAAAGAAAGAGTAGATCCTGAACTGTTGTACATATTTCTAACTAGGCTGATGCACAGTGCAAATTCCTTTTTTTTTTAATTTTTTAAAAGTAGAAATACTAAAAGGATACCATCTTAACTATTCATATCAGTATCCAGTTGTAGCATAAGGTGTCAAAAACAAGTACGCAAAACACTTAACTGTTTTAAATAGCTATTTCCTTTTAACAAGAATTCTTGTATTTCTCCCTGTGTTTTGAGACGAACACTTTTAAATTTTAAAGTTGTACAGTTTTTTTTGTTTTCCTTTATTTTATCTTGTTTGTAACTCTATGAAATATATATATATATTTTTTGCCATTTAACTGTTGTATGTTACTGTGTCTGTATCTATAGAAAAATGTTTGTTTTGGTTCTCTGTGTGATACCAGTTAACAGTTTTAACACTAGCTTTACCTGTCAAATTCTGCTTGGTCTTCTCTGAAAACTGTTATTTTTTAAACGATATTGCTTGGTAATAGTGCAATTTCTACCCTCCCCACTCCCCAACCTCAAGTTTCTTTGTAACTCTGCCAGCCCTTGCCCAGTAATTTTGTTTGTTCTGTTTCAAGCTACTATCATCCTCCCTCTGTGAGGCGGAGAGGGCGTCACTGTTTCACTGTACCATGCCTTGACCTGTGGGTGTGTTTGGCAACAGTAAGGCGGGTTGAGGTAGGACTGCTCAGCGTGCTTCTTACCCACCCGTAACCCTCAAACGAGGTGTGTGACTGTTTCAGCCTGGAGTGGGTTTCCTCTCCAGTTGCACCACCCACATGTATGTTCCGTCAAAGAAGAACCCCTCAGCACCAGCCCAGAGATAGCAAAGCAGTCAGTGATGGTGAAAATCAGAGGGCAGGCAAGAGCTGGTCATGGCTGTGTGGCCGCAATGGCCACTATATCTGTGCCACGGCAGTGCAGAGCATAAACTTACTACCGTGCTCAGCCGTTTAAACTGATCTCCCTTGGAGAGTTCATTCCTGTCTGCTGTTGGAGTGGGTAGTTGAGTAGACCGTCTCGACCCACTTTTAAAACTAGTTCGTAACTTGTTGGCACTTCTTTTTTTAGTTGAGGGCAGGAATTCCCCCGACCCCACCCCACCCCACCCCACCCAGTTCATGATGTGGCTCGATGCTTAGACACTATTTGGCATACAGCACCAGGATACCTGTCAGAATCAGAGTTATTTCATGCATCCTTTCTCTATCCCTCCCTAAAGAAATGTAAGAAGGAACACCACACACATATACAGACACACACTTAGTGCATCTTGGAAGGTTTTGTTTTTTGTTTTTTGTTTTTAATAATTAAAGGCTATTTAAAAAAAGATGAATGTGGCCAAAGTTTTACACAATTGAAAATAAAGTAAAACAGGCGGCACGTGTTG
>CM053744.1:44561467-44614009 GCA_028658305.1 Pachyuromys duprasi
AAGAAAGCATAAATGAACGTGACCCTGAGGTAAAGAGGTATATGAACAGCCTTTGCAATGTACAAAAAAAAACAACAAAAAAACACAAAAAAACAAACAAAAACAAAAAAAAACAAACAAAAAAATAGAGCAAGTGAAACCAAAAATGATGTTCTTGGTGTTTTTCTATAATGTAGTCTTGTTAGCTTTTTTGTTACTGTAAACGACGCTGATCCCTGAACTGTACCAAAATACATGGAGACTAACAGAACCACAAGGAACTCTCAACCTGAAAAAGAAATTTGTCACAAAAACTTCGTTGTCATAGTTAAGTTGATTGTAGATGGTAATTGAATATACTCCTTTGAAAATATTTCATCAAGTATGTTTCCTGCTCATTGTGATACATTAAAAAAAATATGAGCAAAAAGTCCTTGTCTGTTACCAGATTTGTGTGCATGTACGGGAACATGCATGAAAGAGGTGCCCGAAGCTGGGGAGAGTGTAGACTACATCGATGTCCTAAGGCCATGTGTGCCAAGTGTACTTAGCCCAAGGTGCGTGAGGAGGTACACAGGCCACAAATACTCTCCCGTGTCTTTGTCCTGGGGTATGTTTGGGCCAGGAGTCTAGCTTAGTGGACTGCCCAGAGTAATCTGATGCCTTGGAGGGATCGTGCTCCAGAGAACCCTTGCAGTTAACCTAGTTCCCTAATTGAGATTACAACTGCAGGCAAAGCCAATTTGCTGATGGTCAGGAGAGAGAGCGAGGTTCAGTGTTCCTGAAGTGGGAACTGGAGCTAGTGTTTACGGCAGAAGGAAGCGAGCGGTAAGCTGAACTAAGTGGCCAGGCAGTTTACTTGTCCTAGCAAAGGGCTTGTCGCAGCTTCTGGTAAGAGGATTTGAGGCAGCCGTGCTCGAGTGTGTGGGACTCAGACATGACCAAAGCTCCTTATGGAAGCCTTCCACTTTGCAGGGGAATTCTGGAGAGTTGCTAATAAGGAGCATATCCATGATTGAGCCCAAAGGCCTTTAATTCATCTCTAATTTATCAGCTACTGCTGATAAATAATTTAGAGAGCTCCAGCAGTGGGGCCTGGGTGCCACTGCAAGCTGGCTGTGTCCCCGCAGGGCTACAGAACCAGCCCTTGGCCAACTGGAATCTCTTCTTCCAGGATGTTAAGCTAAAGAACCCTGTTCCGTCGGCTCAGGCTGCCATTGTTCCCGTTCCCCACCACCACCACCACACCACACACACACACACCTTGGTCTGTGCAGCAGCGTTCAAGAGGCAGTAGTGACCCTATTAGTTCAAGATCTCAGTCTGCAAGGATCACAGGCATTTCTTGGACACTAAGAAAGCTGTTTCTACACCAGTGCTCCGAGCTCTGTGGCAGACAAGTACTGTCACTGCCGATGAAGAAACCCGGCTGTTTCTCCCGGCACTGGACGTGTTGGTGTTGCTGAAAAAGCAGATGGCTGCACAGCTGTGCCACTGATCTCTTGTCTCAACCCATGAAAACCATGCCCTACGATAAGACTTGCTGAGAGCCTAAACCATCATCTCTGCCTTTCCATGCCACAGCTGGGGAGATGAGTTGTTTTAAATAAAGTTGTTTTGTATAGACTACCAATTCTTCCACAGGTAAAACTTTACCCAGAAAATTGGTAGAGTTGGGTTAGAAACCAGAATCAATCTCTCTTTCTCAACCTATCTCTATCTCTCTCTGACTCTGGAAAGCTCCCAACCCCAAAGGCAATATGACTTCAGGATAAAGCTCACATGGATATTAATTTCCTCCCCACCCGCAGAAAATGAGAAATGGCAATATCCTAAAATGAGCAGTATGTATTGAGTAGCTGTTTCTAATTTGCTTTAAAGAAATGTCTGTACCTAGACTAATGACTAATGTGCTGTAGACTAATGACTTTCTCACTTTGAGCGAGTTTAGAATTTAAGCTACAAGAGTCAAGCTAAAGGGCGAGAAGGTTGTGCTTGCTGCTCCACAGCCTTTGTTCTATCAAGACAAACATGCTCACTCAGCATGGTTGCTGGGGAGGAGCAGATGAAACGTGCACAGAAACCAGTACTCTCGAGACTGAAATTAGAGGCCAAGTTCCATTGTTCTCTATTTCATGCTAAGAGTGGGTATTTGTGCATGTCGTTGGATTTCTGAGATGGGGGTCTCACAATATAGCCCTGATTTGCTGAGAATTTTCTATACAGACCAGGCTGGCCTTGGATTCACAGAGATCTGCTTGCCTCTACCTCCCAGGTGCTAGCATTAAAGCAACATTTTAAAGATGCTTTAGCCAGTTGGGTTGATTTCCTCTGACCCTTTTAGGGTTTTAAATTACAGGCAACAAAAATAAATGTGGGGTTAAGCCTGACTATGGCCATGAACCTAACTCTTGAGTCCTCTACCTGAGAATGAAAGCTCCCCAGTGAACCATGCTTGTCTTGGGTCAAGATCCTTTGGCCACAGAAGCAACTAGGAAAAGTCACAAGTGAGAGACCTGCTTTGGTGGCCATTCTCAGGCTTATTGCTTTGGGACACTCATTCTTCCCAAAGTTCTCACTCACAATCAACTACTCTCCTTTTAGACTTCACCACTTTTTCTATTGCCGCCTTATTTGTATGGCATTAAAAAAATATTCTGTAAAGTTACAACTTTTGTTTTTTGTTTTGTTTGTTTGTTTATGTAGGGATTATACCAGGGTCTCAAACCATCAACAGCCAAGAACTTTACCACCAGACTGCACAGCCACTCTCAAATTACATATCTCTTTGCTTATTCCTCAAATGGCCCACGAGATAGTGGGGTGACATTTATCCCAGAATTCAGGATAGGTAAAGAGTGGGGACCAACTAGCTATGAGAAGGGTGAGTAGAGCATGAGTTCAAGTCAGGTCCCTTGGGTCAAATTCTGGCTCCACCACATTGATCATAATTGAGTTGTTTAACCCTACTACAACTAGAATAGTTGTAGAAGTACCTACCTCACATAGTTGTTAGGACAATAGGGATAGAAGTACCTACCTCACATAGTTGTTAGGACAATACTGCCTGGTGCATCCCAGGTGCTCAACATGGATTTGCTACAACTGTTCACCAAACATGGATTTGCTTCTTTATGTGGCCCAGCTTTCTAACTCGTTCTTTTCTTCCCAGAGGGTTTGTGGAGTGAATGGTAGGTCCCGTCAAGCCTGCTCCCTATGTGCAGGTCTGATATTTTGCTTGCCTGTACCTGTATCAGATGCTGTCTGGCGCTTCCAGCAGGTTTTTGTGTACAAGTTCTTCAAGAGGCTTCACTGTTTTACTGACCAACCTCTAGTGATGAATTTGTCATGAAGAAAGGAGGATGGTTTGTGGCTGGCTTTGGTGTGCCAGAGTAGTGTTATAGATTTGCTTCATTATGCCTTGAAGGGCTGAACAACTATTTTGAAGTGGGCCTGATGCGCAAGTTCAGAGCTCTAGAATCAGAAATGAGGCTTTAAGAATGAGTAGGTTATAGGTGCAACACAAGTGGAAAGGGCTACACAAAGGAGTAGACGAGAAGATCTCATTACTTCCAACACAGGGAGAAAGTCTGTGATTCTAGCTAGCTGCAAAACAAATATGGAAGGCGCATGGCAAAGAGGGCACAGAGGAAAGGTTTGAGTAGAGTTTATAGGCTAGCCTTTGATCTCAATGACGGAGTTTTTCAGAGCAGGTAGTCCTACCAATGACTTTATATTTTGTGTCTGTTTTTACAGAGGCAATGATGAACTTGGCAATAAAGTTGCAGGTACTGGCCTCATAGGGCTGGTAAACGGTACACAGACTGGCTTTTGGGTGGGTTTTCTTTTCCCTGAGGATAGCAATCCTTCAATGTAGCTTTGCCATACTGCCAGAGTCCGTTTCAAGCTCTAAGCTTGAAACTGAGTAGCAATGAAAGCCTAATTTTGTTTTCATTAAAAGTCTAAAATGGCTCCTTTTCTATGGCCTTGTGTACAATAGCTGATCTGATTTCATACTTATTTGCTACAAAGTTTTTACTTGTGTAGAATTGCCCCGTTCTTCATTCGATTCATCACATCTCAGTTTCATTATGACACACTCTCACATAGTTTTAGTCATGGTTTGTTGGCCTCTTAGATCTGTAGAATTCCACTTTGTATCAAAATGGGAAGATTTTTATCCATGTCTTTTCTTCCAGTCACCCTAACGACTCCCAGTTATTTTAGAATCAGTACACTGAGGTGAACTCATAGTTTGCCATTCTTCTAGATTTTTCCATCTGCTTATGTGGTTTTGGTATCTTGAGGTTGTTTTCATTGTTTGCGGAATGCTTTATTTTTGAACAGTGCATGATTCCATGTCTCCAGGTCCACATGTCTTTTCTTTAATCTGGAATTAATCCTAATCAATGTATTTTTTTTTCACCTCAGACACTAAATTCTTCATTTCTGGAAGCTTAATGTGTATTTCATTTGACTTTTGAATGCAAACATATAAAAAACCAGTATTAAGATCTGTTTTTCCCAGGCATGATTATTCTTGCGTGTTTAATTCCAGCTGAGGCTGGAGGGTCATGTGAGGACAGACTGAGCTGTCTTACCTCAAAAAAAAAAAAAAAAACACAAAAACAAAAACAGAAACAGGTTAACAAAACCAAAAAGTATCTGCTTTTCTCTTACCATCTGCTAAGTTATCTGCATAAATTCTGGTTTTATTGATTCCTCTTACTAATTATGAGCTCTGTTCTCCTGTCTCTTTGCATGCTTCACTGATTTCTAGTTAGATGTCAGTGTAGATGTCAGTTCCTTGATGGGAACTGGGCATTTTGTATTCTTAGAAACTCACTTAAACTTCTTGTGGGATGTGCTGTGTTACTTGTGTTACTTGGATCCTGAAGGTTAAGTTCTTGAGAGCAGGACTACCACACTCAGTAGTCTGTTCCCTACTACTGAAGAATGTTTCTTCTGAGAACTGTTCTACCTTGAAAGCATCAGCTATGGTACTTTTTATCCCCGGAGTGGTTCTTTTCTGGGCCTCCAAAAGTTCCTCTCTGATGCTTGTTTGTATCCTGAGTGTTTCAGCTGCTTCATCTTTATCTCCTCGATGGAGAGGTTTGCTGGGCTTCAGTTGGGTCTCTCACCTGTGTTGTGACAAGGAGACTCCCAGGACAGGAGAGTGTGATCATCCGCAGGCTTGCTGCTTCTTTCTTTCAGGGGTCATGTCCTTTCTCCTGTGATACCCAGGGCTCCAAAGCCAATTTTTCATATATTTTCTTGTGTAACATTAGCTTTGTTCAAGTGGGTCCTTATTATTCTATCTCAGCTGGAAGCAGAAGTCAAATCTATTGTTGTAATATATGTTAAAAGTCCTACAGACTTTTCAAAGTGCTGCCAGCACTTCTGAAGGTCCTAATCAGCACAGAGGCCCGATCCCAACAGACTTCTCTGGCTATGGTATGGTCTAATTGACCTTGTAAAACTGCAACTAATTCATCTGTGTGCTTATAATGATCAGAAGTGGGGGAAAATAGGTAAGCGAATTATTATTCCAGTCTCCTTTCTGCCTTGCCACAATGTCACATAAGAGTGATGAAGCCACTTCTTAGGTTTAAAAGTTTGGAGGCAAGCCTGTGGAAGGCTGTGGGACAAGAGTTTTCTCTATTCATAAAGCTATTCAAGCTTTTTCACTGAAAAGATTTCATTCCAATGTCTTCCTTCACAATGATGATTTTTCAGGCTAACCTCACTGTAATAAAAATCCATTGATTTTAGAACATAGCTGTTGGACGTAAATTCACTCCACTAAGTAATAAAGGAGAACAACAAAGCAAACCTAATGGGCATTAGTCATTTTTGCTAAACCTAAATTATGACTTCCGGTTGTCTTTGTTTTAGTAAAACTTCATTCCTACTCACTCTGGAGAAGAACAGATGAGTTTGAAAATGAACATACTGGAAAATAGCCCACTGGTGCCAGCCAGCGCAAGCTGAGACAGCTCCTGTGAGAGCTGAATATAGGAGTGGTCACACATGTTCCAACAGTGGTGCCAGAGGGCTGGTGAGCAAGGCCAGGGCTCTCCAGGGAAAGGGCTGAAAGGTTGGAAAGAGGTGGAACTGAAGTTACCTTTTTAGGACAAAACTCCTTTAAGAAGAAATTTCAGGCAAGAGAATTCAAAATTGATCAAGACTGGGATAATTAGGGACTGAAGAAAAAGACAGATGTTTGTTTGTTTGGTTGTTTGTTTGTTTGTTTGTTTGGTTGGTTGTTTTATCTCAGATAAAATAGAGTATGGAACAAAAAGCTTCCGTGGATAGGACTGTATTTTTGAGCACTTCACAGAAGCAACACGAAGCTAACTCATCAATTCTTAAAAGTTTAGGGAAGCTATATTTATGAGTAAATTAGTCACAGGAAAGGACTGTGGTCAAATTACACTGAAGAATATAGTCTGAAATTATAATTTCAGGCTGGTGAGGTGCTCAGTGGGTAAAGGTACCTGCTGCCAGACTGGATTGCCTGGGCTCCATCCCTGGAACCACAACGTGGGAGGAGAGAACTTCCAAAACGTGTCCTCTGACTTCCATTTGTGCACAGGGCACACACACAGTCACACACAAAAACTGAGTAAAGAGCAAACCGCTATTCCTACAGCTAGTGAGTGCAAAGTCATGACGTAGATATGTGGTTTATAACCTAATAGTTCAAAATAAGACAGAATGAAAAAAAAAGTCCTTAAAGAAACGTGAGAGAACGGCACTAGAAAAATTACAAAATAATGTTTCTTGAATCTGCTGAGAGTTGAAATTAGATAGCTACCTTTTTAAAAAGAAACAAGCCTTTCAAAGGAGAACGGACTTGGAGTGTCTCCCTTTTTGGAGAGCACAGGAGAAAAAGATAGCCCCATAAAAGCCTGGAAGAGGAGATAAACAGAGACGGTGGAGATGCTTGCCTTCCCGACAACTGGAGTCCACGTGAGAAAAGCCAGACTTGGTTACATACATTAATAAGCTCAACACTGGGACACTGGAAACAGGTGGGTCCTCAGAGCTCCATGGCCAGCTGGCCTAGCCTAGTCGGCAAGCTCCCGGCCAGTGAGAAACCCTGTCTGAAAGAACAAAATAGACATGCTTTTCTCTCTGAAAAAAAAAATCTCTATAGAGAGATGGATGGATGGATGGATGGATGGATGGATGGATGGATGGATGGACAGACAGATAGATGATTGCTAGATGATAGACAGCCAGTTGCTCATGGTCCATTTATGGAAAAGACAATAAATCCTACAATGAATTACCTTAACATCCTTGGCAAAAATCAATTGTCTATGATTTTGCATCTCATCCCTGTATCTGGCCAAGCTGACACACGCAGGCTCATTACCAGGGTGTTTTGAAAGTCCTGATTACCCTAAGTCCTCTAACTCTGCTCTTTTTCAAAATCATCAACTTCCTCCAATTGGGGGTATAATATTCAATATCACACCAATCAAATGCTCAACAAGCTAATTCTAAAGGACGTACTAAAACAAAGAGATTAAGAAGAATCATAGTGTTCTCAAAGAAGAAATGAGGCAGAATCCAGTTTTCTGCAAGGTCTGTTGTAGAGGTATGAGAGAATCATGTGAATAAGTGCACACAGGGCCAGGAGAACAAACAGATGGATTAGACAGTCCCCAATCAGTCCCGCACATAAATGGGTACTTAATTTATTACAAAGGCTGTAGTTCAAAGAGGCAATGGGGGGGGGGGAATGAGGGGAAATGGTCCTTTCATTAAAATGTGCTGGAAAACTTGAGTATCCCTGTGTTTGAAAAGATATAAAACAGGACCCTTATGTAGAGGTGGTTCATTAACCTAAGATACCTTCCAGAAAAATAATAATAGTCCTTAGAAGATAATATTAAAAAAACATTTTCATGACTCTAAGAAAAGAGATTTTTCAAAAATCTTTCATGAGAAAAGGAATAGCTGCTAATGTGGACTATACTAAGACAATATAGGCTCTCCAGGTCAAAACACAAATCGAGGTTCCATATATAAGAGAGAGCATGCCATGTTTATGACTCTTGAACCTAGGCTGCTTCACTTATTGTAATTTTTTTTCATGTATTTACTTTTACTTTCAAATTTTATTTTTCTTTACAGCTGAACAAAATCCCATGATGTGCATGTACCTTATTTTAATTTCCTGTCATCAGCTGATGAACATGTAGGCTGATCCTACTTCTTGGCCACTGTGACTGGAGCACCAGTGAACATGTTTTCTCAACAGTAGGATTTAGAGGCCTTTAGGCATATGTCCAGGGTGGCATAACTGGGCCGCGTGTTAATTCCTTTTCTTTTGGGGGAGCTTCTAAAGTGATTTCCATAATGTCTACACCAGTGTACACTCTCATTTGATTTCTTGATAATAGCCATTGTAGTTGAGGTGAATTGTAAAGAATTTAAAAGTAGTTTTGATCTGAATTTCTTTAATGGCTAAAGATGCGAATACTTCTTAAAATGTTTATTAGCCATTTGTGTTTTCTTCTTTTAAGAATTCTCTGTTCTGATCACTGCCCTCCCCTTCCACGTTTCTTGATTGAGCTGTTTGCTTATTTGATGTTTAGGTTTTTTTTTTAATTTCTTTGCACATTCTGAATATTAATCCTCTGTCAGAGGTATCGATGGCAAAGGTTTTTTAAACTTTTTTTCTACTCTGTGGCATCCTCATTTGACTGTTGGTTCCCTTTGCTGTGCAGAATGCTTTTGGCGTCACAAGATCTTATTGGGGTCATATTTCCTTCACTACCAAATTCCCTATTGGAAAGTCTTTGCCTATGCCTATTAGTTGGAGTGTACTCTGAACCATTCCCTACCAAATTTCAGTATCCACTCTATACAAGTAAAGAGACTAGAAGAGGACTGTTTGACCGGATGTTTTAAGGGAGGGAGATAGCAGAACCTACATAACAAAAGGGGGAGGACATTTCGAGGGTACAATGTTTAAGCAAGGATGAGTGTAGAGGGACTGGGGGAAAATGGGGAAGGAGGAAGAGTTAACCCAAGCTAATAAGATGTGGAAAAGCCATTTGGAAATTTACTACTTTGTAGTCCAATTAAAAATATTCATTATGAAAGCTGAAACCCTGTGTGCCTGGATAATGCTGCTCTTAAAAGCTGAAGGTTACTAAATGAAGTCCTAGTGCTGTGGATTGGATACCTTGTTATGAGCTCTTGGTCAGGGGCGGGCCTCAGAGACCCCCAAAACAGTGTAGGGTCTCGCCACTCTTCTTGGTTGTCTACCAGTTGATGGGATCCTTTCTGAGACACCCCACCCCTTGATTACAAGGTGTAGAGAAATCAAGCTAGGACAGTAATAGAAACTGAAGAGCTTTCATAGCACCAGAAGGCGCCACACAGGCTGCTGGGAGAGAAAAAGCATCTGCAGTCTGACCCACCTGTGATGACCGTAAACCACAATACCAACCTGCTAGGGGAGCTGCGCTTTCTGGTACAATAATGGCACAGCTGTTATGGGGCTAACCAACTGCTCACTGGTTAGATCTACAGTCTGCTCACAGGAGGGAATTCACGTCTGGTACTAGAAACCTAGTCACACACTCACGGCTAAGAGGGTCCCAGTCCCTAGCAGGGAACTTACTACTCTTGTTTAGGCTAAACTCTCATAATGTCAAGCTGAGTTCTAAATATGTTGATACTTGGGACACTACTTTCAACCTTAAATCAGAGAAGCTTCCTTCTGCATTGAAATCTATGGCTTTCTTAGGTGCTGAGAATAAGTAATGACTGAGTGCTCAGCCATAAATAGGGCACTTATGGCACTCTGTCTAAGGCTTGGGGCCATCACAAAGGAGGGAACAAAGTGAATGGTTAAGAGCCAAAAGAAGCTGAATTATAAAGCAAGAGTCAAACAATAAGGAGAAGAGCTATGAAGTGCTACCTTATGCACATAGCACAGCCAATGCCATCATGGCTTCACAGAGATTATGGCTGCCTACATTAGACCTACATAAGACTGTGCCTGTCAAGGGTCAATCATGGATGGAGAGGAAGTCACTGGGCCCTACCCCTTCCTGCTAAACAACTGGCTAATAACGGATTCTGGAGGATGAGATAGTCATTGTCTTCAGTTGTGTACCCATTGAGAAGCCCATCAAGCTCCAATGGAGATTTCCAAAGCTACGTTCATGGTGATGATCCTTCTTAAAACTCAGTGGATGTCAAACAAACAAATCAAAAATTGATATAAATGTGGGAAACAGACTTTTGGTGAGGAGGGTGGGTTTTGCGGGGTGGGGTCGGAGGCAGTAGGAAAGTGAAAGTAATCAGAATGTGCTTTGTAAGTTACTGAAACCGTCAAGGAATAAATTCAATGAAAGTTACCTTCAAAAAGACAGTAGATAGAATGTAAATTGCAACTGGCAGGAAAGGTGCCTGCTGTTTCTAAAACTAGCAGAGTACTAGTATTGGGGAATTAGAAAACAAGCAAGCAAACAAAAGCCAAAGAAAAGCAACAAGCAAGCAAGTCCTCCAAAGAGTCATTGAAGCACCTGAACCTGGAGGTGTGGTTTAGTGGTAGAGTATGTGCTGAGCATGTTGGAGGACCTGGGATTAGTTCCCTCACATACAGATGTCAAAAGGACAAGCATGTAAGTGTGTGGGAGGGACCACTACCACCACCAAAAAGCCTGAGAAAATATGTCAGGAGAGACAAGTTTAAAAAGAACAAGAAGCAACTTGGTAATCTCCTCAGCAAGCAGGAAAATGTAGTTTACAAGCACAATTGGACCGTATACATAGCCAGAAAGAACCCACCAAGGTAGCTCGGTAATGACAGGTATTTGATGTATATCCTTCAGTTAGACCCCGTGTTTAAGTTTAAACCTTTTGTTCTGAGGCTGGAGAGATGGTTCAGATGGCACTTGTTTTTTTCCTTCAAAAGACCCAAGATCAGGTCCTAAAACCACCTATAATTCCAGTTACAGGGGCTCCACCCTTTGCCAGCCTCTGGCAGATTTGTAAGTAAGAGTGGATGCTTTTGAGATACTGAGCAGCTGGAATAACAGAAAGGCTCAATTTTCATCATTTTTTTTTTTACTGTCTGAACTCTACACCAAGCATATTACTATATTTTTTATGAAGCATGACTTAATTTTTAAAACTTGATAAATATATAGGTTATATTAGATGAGCCTAATATTACAGTGCCCCCCCCCAAAGAAAACCACTCCACCTCAGGGAAGAAGAGGTGTGGGTAGATACATGTTGCTTCCAGAAGCCACAGCTCTTTCCTTAGGCCAAGTTTTGCAACAGGCCACTTCTGTGGTTTTGACAGTTTTGCTACAGTGTCACCACAGTTAACTTGCAGACGCCAATGATAAAAAAAAATGTCAATCTGGCTCTAGAAGCAACAAGATGATTAAGACTTAAAAGTATGTCACTGACCTACTTTGCCTTTGACTTTGAGGCTTACTGGAGACAGACGCTTTCTCCCACAAACCTGGAGATTCGTGTCTGTTGATTCACTCAGATTAACTCCAAGGTAAATTCACTCAAGCGCATGTTTAGAATCACGAGATGCCTGACACGCTTGTATGCCTTATAGAGCCCTAAGATTTTTCTTTGAAAAGCTATTTTTGTTGACGCTGTATGTGAACTACCGTAGGGTTTTAAGTACTCACAACACCCTTCTCGATGGCTGTTTGGAGGAAGAGATGAGGACAATTCCTAGCTAGTAAGGTATTTAATAAGTTGATGAGAGAAGAATCCTATGCAGCAGCTACAACTAACTCATCCAAGAACACTCCCTCACTCCCTTGCCCTAATGCACCACCATGCACAGCCTTTGTTCCTTCCCCTCATTCGGACCTGTTCCCTTGCTTCATCCTTCATCCCCTCATCCTCAGCTCGAATGAGGACTACATGTGTAACCTCTTTAGCTTGCTGGCTTTTCTTCTTTTCTGTTTCCCTTTTTCCCTCGTGTGTGTGTGTGTGTTGTAAAATTCTACTAGCAATGACTACCTATAAAAATCCTTCCTTACAAGACATTGAGATTACCAGATAGACCTCTTTCCCTCTTCTGGACTTTTCATGGTCAAAGTTCAAGCAGGTTCATCGTGCAGCTGTGGCCTATTTTTATGTTGACCTTGCTGAAATGATCTTTGGGTATAATATACCAGAACAAGATGTGCTGAGTGGAAGAATGTTATTTGAAGAAAATGAAACATTTTCTGAAACCTCGCTTGATTTTGTTTTTAAGAATAATGTTAGATTTTCATTTAAATTTCGAAGTCTATTAGATATAAAGGCTGGCTATATTTGGACATATTAGACATCATAGAAAATGTGATTTACCAGCAAGAATTTATAAATTATCTCCTAAAGTTTGTCACTTAACTAAAGCCACTACGTATAATATTGATGTGGGTAGGAGATCAGGTCAAAGCATGCCAGTAGGTTTGATTTTAGGTTTGGACTCAGTACTTTAAAGCCATATTCTTTTTCTTTTTACTGAATGTCAACAAGGGATGAATCACTGTGTTCTTGGCTGGTGTAGCTGTGAATGGCATCGGTGGCTTTTCTCTCTTTAGAGACAAGCAAGTTAGAAAAGCCAAGTAAGCAACCACTGTGATTCTTCTACTGTAACTGTGAGAAGTTATGAACTGTCTCATTCCAGAAAAAGGTTATTCTTGAATTGCCAAAGAAGAACAGAGTGTTAACCCTGGCTCTAAAATGAGATGCAGCTGATTGTAAGGCAAGGTGTTCTTCAGGGCTCTGGGACAGACAGCAGATGTCCAAAGGAATATTGAATGTAAGGGGCTCTAGCATATCTAGGACCTCCCTCTGCATTGCTGTGGTGCTCTCACGCAGCAGGGAGGACCAGTATGCCAAGAGGAATGGGGTGCCATGTCTACACAGGAACCCTGCTAACAAGGTCTCCCTCTCTTCAAGTCTGGAAAGTCTCGAGTTCTTCCTGGGCATTGACTGACCCTGCTGCAAGAGCTTGGGAACAATGTCTTCCTTGATTATTAGTAGCAAAATACTTTAAAGGATGCCAGATACAAGCAGAAAATGATGAGCCTAGACTGTGGGTGCCCTTTAGTTGTCTGTTGGTGCATAACTGGACCTTTAGAAAGAGAAGAACTGTTTAGGCCCTTCCTATCTGTGTGGCCTCGAGAGCTAGCAACGGAAGCAGAGGAGGTGCATACGACATTCTGGTTTTCAGGAATGGGGGTGATAAATAATAAAGCACCTGTGCCTGCCTTGCCTCATTAAGCACAGGGATCTAAATTCAACCCCAGAGCCTAAAAACAATACTGGTTAAGTGGCATGTGCCAAGCACTTGTTAGCCCAGTTCTAAGGAGGAAGGGGTCCAAGTTCTCTTAGGAGTCACTGCTCAGGAAGCCTACTCTGTAACTGAGCTAGTGGTGGGCTACAGTAGACAACACCCAAAGAACACTGTCAGAGGCTGTTCTTCGGCCTGTGAGTGGACACTCATATGCAACCATGCACAAAATCTGCCTTTGCAGCCATACACATGTACATATGCAGGTTTTCATGTGTGGGTGGATCTGGGTCTCCGTGCTTGTATTTTTAGGAAATCTGAATTTCTGAGGGAGTAAAATTTGAAAAGGAGTTTACATTTTATGCTTGAAGTTCCCAAAGGTGACATTTAGCACAAATGACGGTTCTCTAGCTGGCTATCATATTCAGAACCTTTGTAGACTGGCCCTGGATATGGGCAACCTAACAATATTTAGATATTTTGATACTCTGTCTGGGAATGTTTTGTCAGCCACACAGAACCCAAGTTATTCTGGAATATGATGGAGTAAATCCTAAAACATTTCTCCTGTTTATCAGGCAGAGCAAAATGACACTGCTCCCTTCAAATCTGCTTTCTTTCTTCTTGACCTAACTAGCTTTCCAACCTGGGGCTGGAACTGATTGGGATTCTAAATGCTTTGTTACCGTCTGTTCTTTTCTCTAACAAGCACAATGGTTTACTCCCTTTTAAGGCAGGGGCTCTGTGTAATGAGTCAATGCTTCTGTTAACTCCAAGAACCCTTAATTATTTCCACCATTTTCTCCATGTGTTTCATCTGCCGACCGTGTGAAGTAGAGGCAGGCTGCTGGTCGTCAGGGACTGGAGAAGTCACTGGCCTTCGTCACTGGCAGGGTACCACATTCTGCATCATCTGGATTCATGGGTGAAGTAGCCTGTCTCAGAGTTTGCACAGTACCTTCTGTTTTCAGTTTACTGGTGAACGGGGCACATCACAAGAACTTGGAGTGCAGCTAAAGCCAAATCAGACTTGACAGAAAATTATTAGCAGGGTACAGAGGGAAAAAGATCCCCCTTCCTTTCTGTAATCAGGTTAATATGTGCATGGAATGCTTCACTTAAAAAGGTAGTGTGTTTTGGCAAAGCCGGTTTCTTAAGTAGAATTTCAGTTCCCATTATGCGAGGCTATCCCTTGCTGCTCTGGCAGGCTCTTTGATCAGTGAACTCGGTGGGGGAGAAGGGCACAGGCATATTAATAACTTCAACATGTGGCCCTTCGGCCCAGCTGTACCCTTGTCTTGGAAATAGGCCAACTGGAAGGAGTTTTCTTAACACAAACCTATATATGCATATTTGGGGAAAGGGGAGAGGCAAGGTGAGGGTTCAAAGGAGGAAACACTAGGGTTTTGGCAGTAGTTCTATTTCCCTTGTTACCTACTTGAAGCATTCTGCTACTGCATATTTGGGTCCTATGGACTCAGGTTCCACCCTTAACTTTTACTATTGTTTCTGATATCATGTTATGAAGATTAAAGATGTTGGCAGCTCAGGACAAGATTGGAGAGAAGGCAGGGGGCACCGTAAGAGTCTATGGTGATGAGAGACTAATGGGAACCAGGTGCCTGAAATAGGAGCCTGGGTCCATTTTGCCAGGGCTCTATCTCTTGCCCTCTCCCTCTTCTGCATTGGTATTATGACTTGCATTTTAACAACCACTGGCTTTGGCCCTCATCACATCACTGCGTAGTCTAGCGCCAAGTCTGCGCCTTCAGTGTGTTAGCTTGCATGGCTCATTAGCTCCCTTCCACATTCTTTTCTTCTGTGATGTCTGAAAGAATGGCTGGTTGACTCTACGTCCTGGTCCTAGAGCAGGCTGTGTTTTCATCACAAATTACAATGGTGAATTTGCAAAAAGAGACATTTTTTTTAAGTCACCTTCCTGACCTCAAGAATGCATGCTTCTCATCTGCTTCTCCATTTGCCTGCCACCGACTTCTCACAAAGCATCAGTAGGGAACGATCCCAGAGGAGGCTGGGGTGTGACACCAGTGGGGACTCCGCAAGCTGGGATATAGGCTTGTTAACAAAGGTCAGGGTAATGATGGTTTAAACAGGACAGCGGTTGATTCAAACAGTCACATGGAGTTGCAAAGATGGCCCCAGCACTTTGGGGAACTTGATTCCCTTTCTCGTGTCCTTTCTTTTTTCCACCAGGCCATACTTAGGCTTGCCTCTTCAGCTCCTACAGCCACACTTTTCACGTGAAGCTGAAAGTGAAGGGGGGAGGGGGATGCTCCTTCTATTTAAATGTTGTCAAGCTGTACTTTCTGCTTCTCATATCCCAGAATCTAATTACAAGAGCACACTTATGTGCCAGGAAGCCTGGGCCATGAATTCTTTAGATACTGGTTTCCTAGGCCACAGAGACTTACTTAGAATTTTGTCTCACTCAACTATGGGGATTGTGATATTGCAAAATACTCATAAAATTGAATTCACGAAGTCACTTTCTTCTAGAAAAGGTCAAGAATGGAAAGAATCAAACTCCCAATAGAGTGGAGGCTGTGTTTTCTTTTTGTTTTTGAACCAGTGTTCTCTGAACACTTTTCATTCAATAACTGAACATGTAGGTACTGTTCCAGGCTCTGGGCCTAGAAAAAACACTTCCAGAACAGCCCCTGCTATCTTCCCACAGCCACGAGAAAGGAGACAGAAATGCAGGTGTGTGTCAACGTGTAAGTCGAGAACTATGAGACTCCATTAGACTCTGAAAGCAGAGTTTTCAGAGTAGATTAAAAAGATAGATAAGAATGAGGTGATAGGAAAGTGTTATATGCTAGGAAGGAGAGTCACATTTATCCATAAATGTCATTAAGAAGATACCAAAGGTATATTAGCAGAAAATACATAGATTTTTATTTTAGTGGTATGATTTCTTCCCTCCCTCTAAAAAAGATACTTGATCAATTTCACTACATGAATATGAAGGGGAAACGTCTGCTTGGCACAAACATCATGAATAGAATCAAAATATGAATGAAAAAATGAGAGAAGTATCTACACATATGGTAGCTATTGGTTTGCTTTGCCACAAGGAACTTACTCAGCATTTTGTCTCACACAACTATGGGGATTATGATAGGCTAAATTTCTCATGTACAATAAAGCCAAAAGATCAGGTCACTAACACAAAAGTATCCTCAAAAAATAACTAATGACTTCCAAAACTGGAAATTAAGCTCAAAATTGTTTAAAAAAACTTAAATTCATCCCTTAGGTGAGGGGGCTATAGCAAACTGGTACCTAGGGCAACAAATGGTTTGTTCAAAAGAAAAACAGTATTTTCAAAAAAACAAAAGATACACCCCATTGTTGTACGCAGTCTCTGAAGTAACCCCCCTCAAACTCATTTCATAGTTGTTTTGGCTAGTTTTATGTCAACTTGTCATAAGCTAAAGTTGAAGAGGAAGTAACCTCAACTGGAAAAAAAAAAGCCCCCATAGGATTCAGCTGTAAGGCATTTTCTTAATTAGTGTTTGATGGAGAGTCCTCGGCCATTGTGGGTGGGACCATCCCTTTGCCTGGTGAGCCTGGGTTCTATAAGAAAGTCAGCTAAGCAAGTCATGGGGAGCAAGTCAGTCAGCAGTACTCCTCCATGGCCTGTGCATCAGCCCCTGCCTCCAGGTTCCTGCCCTGACATCCTTCAATGGTGAATAGTGATATGGAAGTGTAAGCTAAATAAACCCATTCCTCCCCAAGATGCTTTGGTCATGGTGTTTCATTACAGCAATAGTGACTGTAAGTAGGACACGAGCATTGACATCTCTGTATGCTCCCTTCTCCTTAGGTGAAGGAGGGACCTACTGACTCTTTTCTAGTGAAAGAATATGTAACCATAATGTAAGAATAGTTTCCAGACAAAGCTGTGAAAAGATTCTGATTTCTATCTTTGTCATTCTCCCACTCTTGCCTTCTCCTTTGTCATTCTAAAGAATTCCAAGTGCCCCATTTTATGTGGTCAGTGCACAGACGGTGAGAAAAAGCTGGGATCCCAGGCAACAGCCAATGAGGACCTGAAGCCTGCCAACATCTAGGTAGCCGGGTAAGCTTGAAGTCTTCAGTCGAGACTGAAGGTAACTAAAGGCTCAGCCCCATCTAACACCTCCACAGATTTGTAAGACTGAGCCCATGGCTCCAGCCCAGCAAGGCCTTGATTCGCAAACACATGGGCTAACACCAGTTATTTTAGCTCAGTTGTTTGCTTATCTGCATGATGTCACTAAGCTTTGGAACAATCTGTCATGCAGCATTAGAAAAGTAATAAAGATTGGATGGCGGGAAAGAGGAGGATGTCTTGGTTTTAGACCTGGGTAGTAAGCAGAGGTTGAAGGAGTTTGAATATCAGGTTACAAATATGGACTGTTAGTAGTAATTTCAACTTCGATGACACTGTCAATAAGTAAGTGGGCCATCTACTGCTGTAAAGTGACAGAAAGGGACCCTTGTTACATAGTGGTAGAAAGCCTGACAACATTATTGCATCTAGTGACATGGAAAGGGGAATACGTAGAAGAACCACATGGCCAGCCTGATGTTAAAAAAGGGCTGCTGCTGCTACTTACCTTGTTCTTATTCTGTAGAGTCTCTCATTTCCACAACTACAAGCTTCAAACATGTACAATTTTATAAACACACACATATACACGGGGCAGGAATGAGAAAGTACATAGCATTTGAAGAAAACTTTAGTCAATAGAAGCTGTCCTTAAGAAGGACCAGGTGCTGGGATGACAAAAGATTTTAAAATAATAGCCTTGTGGATGCTCAAAACAACTAATTAAAGATAAAAAGAAAAAAATTGTAGGATAAAGTATACGTAACAAAAATTTTATAAATCTGTTAGAGTGCTTAAAGGCAAATTTGAAGACAAGAGAAAGAAACAGAACATTTGAAGAAAAGATAGATGAAATTAGAATCTGAGAAACAGAAAGGATAGAAGAAAAGTGAACATAGCCCAAGGGACACAAGCAGATAAACTTGCATTATGGTCATCCCAAAAGGGGAAGAGGAAATAAAGGGGACAGAGAATATTTTTTAAAAATAGCAGCAGAAAACTACTGGAAATCATGACACAGACAATTCAATAAGCTGAACAAACTCTCACAAGATAAAGTCAAGGAAGCCCGTACAAAGCACATTATAGAATCATGGTAGCATTCCACCATAAAAAATCTGGCACAGGGGTCCTTTATGAGACTGGAGATAACCTAGAACCCCTGCTCAGATGTAGCCCATGGCAGCTCAGCCTCCAAGTGGGTTGTCTAGTAAGGGGAATAGGGACTGTCTCTGACATGTACTCAGGGGCTAGCTCTTTGATCACCTACCCCGGAGAGGGGAGCAGCCTTGCCAGGCCACAGAGGAAGACAATGCAGCCAATCCTGATGAGACCTGATATACTAGGGTCAGATGGAAGGGGAGGAGGACCTCCCCTATCAGTGGATTGGAAGAGAGGCATAGGAGAAGAAGAGGGAGGATGGGTAGGGTTGAGAGGAGGTAGGGGAGGAGGCTACAGCTGGGATACAAAGTGAACAAACTGTAATAAACAGATAAATAAATATTAAAAATAAAATAAATTTAAAAAAGAATTCCAATAGTTTCTCACAAGCAGTTTTGTAGTCCAGCATGCAAGTGGGCTGATACACTAAAAGCACTAAAATTTACAACAAAAATCAGCCAAGAATCTTATACCCAGCTGAACTGACCTTTAAATATGAAGAAGGACGACATTTGCCCATAAATCAGAACTGAGTGATTCTGTTAGTACATAGACCTGTCCTTCAAAAATGTCCTTCAGAGGCTGAATGTGATGGCCAGTCCTTTAATCCAGGCCCTTGGGAGGCAGAGGCAAACAGATCTCTGTGAGTTATAGGCCAGATTGTTCTACAGCAGTGGTTCTCAACCTTCCTAATGATGCAACCCTTTAATACATACAGTTCTTCATGTTGTAGTGACCCCTAACCATAAAATAATTTTTTGCTACTTCATAATTGCAATTTTTCTACTTCTATGAATCATAATGTCAATATCTCTGTTTTCCGGTGGTCTTAGGTGACCCCTGTGAAAGGGTCGTTAGACCCCCAAAGGGGTTAGTGCCCACAGGTTGAGAGCCAGGAGTCTACAAAGTGAATGTGGGACCAGTCAGGGCAACACAGTAAGAGTTTGTCTCAACAACAGCAACAACAAGCTGAAATGAAAGGACACTAGAGAAACTTAAAACCATGTGAAGAAAACAAGTATCTCAACAAATAAAAGCATGAGCAATTACAAAAATTAGTTTAACTTTTGTTTGAAACTCTACCTTCTATGTCATAACAGCCTAATAATTTTGAAGCTATTAGTTCAAAATCTAGTGTTATTATAGTTTGCTTTGCAGCTCCACTTTTGCTTTCTGTATGTTTTAAGAAACTAATTCAAAAAAAGCAATTACTAGTTAATGCCTTTGGATACACAATACATACTATTGTGACGTCAATAGCAGAAAGCAATTAGGTAAAAAGCTGAACTGAAGCAATGCCTTTTTCTGTTTTTGTTTTTCATATAAATTCAAATTTGAGTGTTATAACTTGGAGATAGTAAATGTTAATCATAAGAAAATAGTGACAAGATACATATAAAAAATAAAAAGCAATTAAAATATTTCACTATTAAGGCCACCGATATGTTAGTCTAATTTCCTGCTACTGTGATAAGAATACCCAGGGGGGAAAAAAGCTACTAAATGGAGAAAAGGTTGAGCTGGCTCACAGCCCCTCACTGTGGGAAGGCAAGGCAGCAGGAACTTGAAGGAGCAAGTGGCATTCTATCCACAGTCAAGAGCAGAGAATGGTGGAATAATGCATGAATGCTAGTACTCAGCTCCTCTGCTCCCTCCCCCTTCATTCAGTCTAAGATCCAACTCATGATGTGGTGCGGCCCACAGTCACCATGGATCTTCTCCCTTCCATTCATTCACTTAAGACAGTTCCATACTAGTATGCCCACAGGTAAATGTAACCTAGACAGTTCTTCTGAGGAAGTGAGACTCCCTTCCCAGGGAGTCTAGATTTGTTCAAGACACTCGCTATCTTTCCAAAGACACAAATAAGCTATGAAAGGATGAAAACGTCCGTTATGCATTGGATGACATAGCTCATTGGTAGAGCCTTTGCAGAACAGGGTATGGAGCACTGAGTCCAATCTCTAGCACTTCTCCTGCACACACCAAGGGAGGAGAAAATGATTTATTCTATACAAATGGTAACCAAGAGGAAATAGGAAAGCTATACTAACATGACAAAATGGACTTTAAATTTCAAGTGTGAGATAAGACAAAGCAGAAAGTTTCAATATAGCAAGAAATAATAACAATTATTCTTATGCTTGTATTTTGTTGTCAAAATATAGGAAGCAAATAACAGAATTGAAGATATAAATGGCTCTAAGCAAGTTCTAAATAGCTGGAGACCTTAATACACCACTCTCAATAACACACACACATACATAGAGAGAGAGAGAACACAAGAGAAGAAAATGAGATGTGAACAACACACAAACCAACAAGATCTAACAGACATGTATGAATAGTCAAAAGCAGAATTCACATGGCTTTTATGTGCATGTGAGACCTTCCTTAAGATAGATCATTTTTTAGGTTATAAATTAAAACTCAATAAATTTGAAAAGTGATTTCATGTAAAAATATGCTCATACCACAAGATGATGATGACATTAGGAGTTGTTAGCAGAAGGCAAACCAAAAAGTTCATACATTTAGACACCATACTTTTGAATGACCAATGCACCACAGGAAAAAAAATTACAAACGAAGTTAGGAAATACTTGAATAGCCATACAGTGAACACTTTCATTAAAAACAAAACAAAACAAAAACAGAGAGATACAGAGGGCTATCAAGATGGCTTGTGGGGAAAGTACTTGTCCTATGAGCCTAACAACCCCTGCTTAATCCCCAGAGCCTTTGTTGGAAGGACAGAACCTGCTCCCCAAAGTTGTCCTCTTGACTTATACATCCATGTGCCTGAAGTCAAATACACACCATACACACACACAACAAAAATGTTATCAAGAACAAAAACCCGAAACCAACAAACTGACCGTACCTACACAACTACAAGACTAAATTAAAAGGAAATATTTTTTAAAAATCAGAAGAGATTTAAAAAAACACAACTCAACAATCAAAAATTAGTTCTTTAAACTTTAGCTACACGTACCAAAAAAAAAACCCCAAAACCAAAAACAACAACAACAAACAAACAAAAAAACAAAGAGTCCAGAGCTGCTGGCTTCAGTGTGCATTCTACCAAACATTTAAAGCGTCACAAATCCATTTCCTACTTTTTACCGTGTTGCAAAGAGAGGAGCATTTCCTCACAGTTTGAGAGACCCACTGTCCCAACACAAAGACACATACAGTTATTACAAGGAAGCTACAGACTAATAACCCTTAGGAGCCTTGACAAGAGAAGCCACACTGAATTACTGCCAAACTGAACTCAGTTGTATATAGAAAGACTCCATACACCTTCTTAACCAGCTGGGACTTACTCCTAGAATGTGAAGATGGTCTAACATACAAAGACAAACTAAAGTAACACACTGTGCTGGTAGGATCAATAGAAAATATGACATCATCTAGACTGATGCAGAAAGATCACTGAATAACACCCAGTCTCCTTTCATAATTAAAGCACTCAACTGGCTAATTATCTGAAGATCCTGCTACAGTTTGGATTTGAAGCACTCCTTCCAAAACTCAAGCACCAGATGATGGGTTTGGAAGAAGGGACTGGATCATGAGACATGACTCAGTCAGTGAATTAATCCAATGAAGGATTCATAACTGGACGACACTATTGGGAAGCTGCGGAAACCGTGGGGCTAACCTAGCTGAAGGAAGCAGATCGTTACAAACGTGCCTTTAGTGGGTTTGTCTCATCTCTGGTACCTTTTTTAAATGATTCTTTTTGTTGTTGTTATTTCTTGCCTGTCAGAAGGTAAGCAGCACTCCTACTATACAATTCCATGATAGTCAGTTTCACCTCAGACCTAAGCTATAGATCCATGTGACCTTGGACTGAAATCACCACCATTAAGTTGTGAAGAAATAAGAACTTTTTCTCTAAGATTAAGGAGACAGCCAACAGAATGTCTGGTTTTGCCACTTCTATTTAAAATACTTCTAGAAGTTCAACATAGAGTAACTATGCAAGAGAATGAAATCAAAGTCACTTACATTCAAAAGAGGTAAAATTATCTGCTCACAGAAGACATTATTTTATATAGACAAAGCTCTCAAACGTCTATCCTATTAGCTATAGAAATTTCTCCGCGATAACAGAATAACAAAATCAAAACATCCCCCCAAATTGGTTCCATATGTTAGCAATGAACAATAAAAATAAAGGAGAAAATTCTATTTGTAATAGCATTAGAAAAAACTTATTAATTAGTCAAGGAAATAGAAGACATCTATAATAAAAACTAATGAAATTTTAAAAAGACATAAAAAAATCACATGTTCATTGTTGAAGTACTTAGATTTATTAAGAATGTTACTGTTACCCAAAATTATGTACAAAGTCAATGTAATTGCTGCCAAAATCTCTAGAATGTTTTTGCATGTATAGAAGATAACAAATCCTTAAAAAAACAAAACAAAACCCTACTTAATCCTAAGGAACCCCAAATAGCCAAAATGATACTAAAAAGAGAACAGTTTAAAGACTCAGATTTCTTGGCTACAGTAGTCAAAACA
The DNA here is from genome assembly GCA_028658305.1 of Pachyuromys duprasi. NCBI lineage: Eukaryota > Metazoa > Chordata > Mammalia > Rodentia > Muridae > Pachyuromys > Pachyuromys duprasi. The sequence goes on from CM053744.1 coordinate 44,584,552, forward strand.
GTGTGAGAGGCTAGGGAGATAGCTCAGTTTGTAGATTGCTTGTTGCACAAATATAAGGACCTGGGTTCTGATCAACGAGCTGGGTATGCCATCATGCGCCTATAACCTCAGCACTGGGGCTTGCCAGTCTATCTGAACTGATGAGCTCCAAGATCTTGAGAAACTCTGTCTCATAAAGGAAGGTGGAAATCAATACAGAAATGTAACCAGTGTTTACTTCTGGCTTTAGATGCACACACACACACCCCAGGCATGCATACATGCATACACACATGCACATATAATATGCAAACAGTGTGATGTAGGCATACAGACAGATACAAAAGCAAAATGGAAATGAAGAGACAGTTGATAAATCAACTCTTGCATATAGTTGCTATGTCCTAAACAGTACCCTACTCCCTGTATTCACCTGTGGAAGCCTTGGCCGCTCCTGGGTGCCTATTAGAGATAAGAGCTGTGAGGAGAAGGTGAACATTCAAGGAGGGTGAAGCCTTAAGCCAACAGAACTAGTTTCCTTGTGAGAAGAGGAAGAAATAGGAGAGCCCTCTACCCTGTGAGGACTTACAGAGACAGATACATGGATGGCAAGCTCCAACCATCCTGGCACTCCGACTTGGGACTTCAAAAGTGAATTTCTACTGTTTCAGGCATTCTGTCAAGTCATACTATATTAACTCATTCAATGGCCAAGTGACAATTTTTCTCAAGGAAGAAAAGTGTACTTAATGGGGAAAGGACAATCTTTCCAAGAAATAATGATGGGAAAACTGGCTATTCAAATGCAACATAGCGAAGCTACACCATTATCTACTAGTATACAAAATTTGAACACCATTTGAAGACTTCCGTTATAAAAGGGCTATGACATTGGATTTGGCAATGACTTTTTGGATATAACAATGAAGGCTTTTTGGATATAACAAATTAAGTCAGATGTTATAAAACTTTAAACTTAAATATATAAAAGGATATTTTAACTAGAGCAACTTCTGGTATGAGAGAAAATATTTTCAAATAATTCATCCAGTGGGTTTGGGCATCTAGGATGTACAGAAAACCTCTAAAACTCAACAATAACAACAAATCATGAAAGCAGAGGCCTTGAGCAGACATTTCTCCAAAGAACATTTACAAATAGCAAATAATGCAGATGAAAAGGTTCTTAGCTTAGTGGTTATTAAGGGACTATAAGCAGACACTAAACCAAGGCACCAGCTCATGCCCGGTAGGATGGCTTCTGTTAAAAAGAAAAACAGAAGGTAAGAAAGGACGAGAAGAGCTCCAAGGAAGCAGAACACTGTATTTTTTGGTGAGTGTGTAAAATGGTACCTCTGACATTAGTATGGTGGTTCCCTCCAAAATTAAAATTGCAATTACAATATGATTCAGAGATTCAATTTCTGGGTACACATACCAAATAACTGATTGAAGAGTACTGAAGAAAGACTTTTACATTCATGTTTGTAACTGCATTATTCACAGTCTGCCAAAAGGTAGAAACAACTTAAGTATTCATCAACAGATAAATGACAAGCAAAATGTATCTCTCTCTCACTCAACTTTTTTAAAAAAGAAATTGTGACATGCTACAGGATGGATGAAGATGCCTCTAGGAGATAACATTGTATTATTCTATTTAGATGAAGTTCCTACTTTTTTTTCCAAAAAAAAAAATTAAGACCCAGGACTTGATAGTTTAAAATTTTTCCCAACCCCAGAGCTAGAGAAATAGTTCAGGGGTTAAGAGCAGTTGCTATTCTTGCAGGGGATCTGTTCCCACATGTTCCCAGAATATGGTGGTTCGCATCTGCCTGTAACTCTAGTTTCAGAGGACACAACACCCTCTTTTGACTTCCACAGCACCAGGCATACATGTGGTGTACATACATGTCGGCAAAACCACAGAGTTATGAAATAAAAATAAAATTTAAAAACTTCTGGTGTCTCCAGATTTAAAAGGTAAAATATTGAGAAATGGCATCTGAGAAAACTTCGTATTGTGTCCATTGCCTAGAGAACCTTGGCCTAAAGGCTGTGCCAAGGATGTGATAGGAAGAGGTTTTTACAGATCAAGAATGATGAAAGACAGTACTTCAGCTACCTGCTGAGTCACAGAGGCAGAGTGTGCTTGCTCCATCAAACGGGCCTTCTGGGGAACTTAAAAGCTCGGTCCCTTACACTTCTAAACATGGAGCTAAGGGGCAGAAGAGCCTTTCTGGAAGAGCTCTGTCCTGACTTTTGTGTAATTGAATCAACACTAATGAGACTCACAACAAGCCCACAATGTCTTTACAGAAATCCTGCCAGCCTGAACAGAAAAGGACAGGATGGAACATACAGTGCGCAATTAAAACGGGCCGCACGGAATCCCCCAATTCTACTGACAGGAAAAGCAGGCCCAATGTAACTGTATCACTCCCTCCCTTTCTGAATAAGAAGAGTGACTCAAGGTGAATCTGGAAGCCCAGACTACAGAGACAAATCCCACAGACATGGTCCTGGGCCTTGAGAGCTAACCAAAGAACTTCCAATATTAGAGCAACTGAATTTCACAACTCCAGAGTACTGGGATTCCTTTATGCCTACTATTTTCCATGTTTGTAAACAAAAATATCCAGCTCCCATCTCTCTACTACACAGAGTGTACAGGTAGGGAAGATTTCATAGATTGAGAAGAGCTGATAGAACCAAAGTGGCAGGCATTATGAAGACCGTACATTCACAGGGATGTGAGATGCAGAGTGTATTTGGCCTAGGTGGAGGATGTGAATCACAGGGGGTGGGTGCACAGAAGACTATGCTTGGCAGCCTCTGAAGTGACCTCCAATAACCCCTTATTCCCATCACATAGCAGTATCTTCTTGCAGTCTTCTTCCCTTGCACCTTACAGGACCTAGAGACTTAGTATGTGTGAGAAGAGAGGGTTGTGTGCAGGCATAAGGGCAGAGGTAAATGTTGGGTCTTGCTCCTCCGAAGCCAACCTCGTTTTTGAGCCAGAATCTCTGGGACCTGGTGCTTGCTTATTAGGTTAAGCCTGGTCAGTAAGCCCCAGGGATTCGCTTCTCTCGGCCTCCTCAGAGCAGGGATATAAACATGGACTACCATGTCTAACTCTTATGCGGTGCTAGGGATCAAAATTCAAAATCAGGTCTTCATGTTTGCATTGTGTCCTGGCTAGTTTTATGTCAATTTGGCACAGGCTAGAACCATCTAAAAGGAGGGAACATCAGTTGAGAAATTGCCTTCCTAAGATCCAACTGTAAGGCATTTTTTCAATCAGTAATAAATGGGGGAGGACTATCTTTCTATCCCTGGGCTGATGGTCCTGGTTCTATAAGGAAGCAACCTGAACAATCTATGGAGGGCAAGCCAGTAAGCAGCACCCTCCATGGCCTCTGCATCAGCTCCTGCCTCCAGGTTCCTGCTATGTTTGAGGTCCTGTCCTGACTTCCTTGAATGATGAACAGTGATGTGGAAGTGTAAGCCCAGTAAACCCTTTCTTCCCCAGGTTGCTTTGGTCATGGTGTTTCATCACAGCAATTGAAACCCTGACTAAGACACATGGCAAGCATGTTATCAAACTGAACCATCTCCCCAGCCCCTGCTGGTGACTCTATATAAAGCAAAATGAGATGCCAGTTCCCAGGTTAAGTTACAAAAAGATTGTGGGATCCATCTTTCTACTCTCTTCCTTTTTGCCCTCACTCATTCTGTTACACTGTAAGCTGTCCTGAGTGAGGACAGTAACAATTTAAGGCTGGCCAGCAGCCACTAGACAACCTTGCAGGCATTGCTCAACAGACAGCTGAGCCTTAAGATGACAATACCGTAACTACAGCTTTGTGAGAGATTCTTATCCAGAGAATATAACTAACTTGAGCCTGAACTCTCAGTGCAAAACCAACCAACCAACTAACCAACCAGACACCCCTATGAAATAATGAATAAATGATATTTTATGTTAGTAAGATGGGTTAATCTGTTATATAGCAATAGAACTAATACAACTACCATGAATATTTAACTCTTTGTATTCATTGCCAGTATGCATATAACATTACATATTTGTTATATATGTACACAATATATTGTCTCCTATAACATCTCTGACCATTCATAAAGTCTAATTCTACATGATTAGCCTAAAAATTGTTATAAATTTCAAAGAGCACTGGTTCAGATAAAATCTTCTCATCAAACAGAGAAGGTGCCCCAGCAACAGTAACTGGCAACAATTTCTTTTTGGTTTTTGTTTGTTTGTTTTGTTTTTTGAGGCAAGATCTCACTATGTAGCCCTGGCTGTCTTGAAACTCACTATGTAGATCAGACTGGCTTTGAATTCACAGAGATCTTCCTGCTTCTGCCTGGGATTGAAGGTATGTGCTACCATGCTTGGCTCTGGTGGTAATGATGTTTTTTTAAATAACTTTCTTCACAACACTAAAACAAAGGAAATCAAAACCCAAGTTATATAAATCTAAAAACTGCTACCAATAAAAAGCATGCATTATACCCTATGAGATAACCACAGAGAATTATATGTGATCATCTGTATTAATTTAGAAGTTACTTGTGTGAAAATGAAAGTTTAACTTTTCAATTTGAGAAATTATGTGGTACCAACAGAATGTTTAGCTGAAAAGTCTAAAAAGGGGTAGGAAATATAAATTAATAAATGGAAAGACTAGAATAGGGGAAATAACAAAATTAAGAAGGAAGTAACACTGGCTAAGGGTTTACTCTGCCCAGCTCCACATACTCAAAAGCATTATTGGAGTGTATCTGTTAAAGGATTTTAGATTTATTTATTTTCTGTGTCTGGGTGTTTTGTTTGTATGTGTGCATTTGCACCATGTGAATACCCAATGCACGCAGAGGCTGGAAGAGGGTACTGAGTCCCCTTGAACTAGAGTTACATGCAATTACAAATCACCATGTAAGTGCTGGGACTAGAACTCAGTTCTTCTGTCAGTGCAGCAATGCTCCCAACCAAAAGACATCTCTCACGCTCCCAGAATGCAAATATATTTTAAGAAACTACAAATTCATCTGTACGGGTATGGTGCCATATGCCTGTAAACACCAGCACCAACTCTGGGGTATGGGGGACAGGACTAGAGACAGGTAGGTTTCTGAAGCTTGTTGGCTGGCAAGCCAGTTGAATAATTGAAGTTCAGATTCAGTGAGAAACCCTGATTCAAAATATAAAGGTAGAGACCAGTTGAGGAAAGACATTTAAAGTCTACCACTGTCCTCCACATGCATTCTATATGCACACCTACGCTAATAAAGTACACATATAGCATAACACTGAAGATACACAAGAAGAAACAGCAAATTCAAATGAAAATTGCGAACAGAAAACATTTTTTAGCACCGAAGATCTACTCTTTCCCCTCGGAATGCATCAAGCCAAGAAGGTTTTTTCGTAGTTCACATTTCATCACTATCCAGCACTGTTACAGAGGGAGTAGCTGATGAAGTTCTGGAAAAGAAAGACGAATAAGGTGCTAAGTCGGAAAGAAAAAGGCAACACTTTCAGGATCTGCGGGGGCCCCGTGGTTAGGAGGCCTATTGAAGTTCCAGAGGGCACACATTTCACAACTAATACTGATCTGGTCCATGTGGCAGGGAACAGAGGACACTGTCAGCTTGGAGCAGGGCCAGGGACAGAGAAGAGCACGGTATAGAAGGCTGTGTTTCAAGGCTGCTGTGCAAATGGTCTGGCCATGTGATGCATAGTATTCTAGTAGACCCTATGGTGTTTGCGGTATCAGCTGTGATAAAATATGCAGTATGTTTGCGACACTTTACAGGAAGAAGCACAACATGAAATCTGGGGTCCTGGAGCAAGGCCAGAACATCTGAAGCATGAAATTACATGACTTCTTAACAACAGTTACTGACAACGCTCTGGGGGGACCTGGTGGAGACAGAATATTTGCCCAGTGAACATGTACTTTCCAGGACTGCTAAACTCACTAAGTCACAGATCTAGTTTGCTTGCGGTCTGTTTTTACCTGTAAGGCAGAGATACTGCAGAGAGAATAAGGATGCTTTAGACCAGAGAGCCCAAGTAGGCTCCATGAAGAGACCCCATATTGTCCACCACAGTTTCCCAGGACTCTTCCTATGGAAAACACATGTGTGAACCAAACATCCTATGTGCAGCCTCCTGTGAGACGTGGATAAAGCCTGGGTGCTGAGACAATGCCCTAAAGTCGAGTCAAAAAGGATGGCAGCTGCACAGCAGCCTCATCCAGAGGTGGTCTTAGGAAAAGGCAGACAGAAAAATCCTCCTATTAGACACCTATTCAGGCAGAGGTCATCCATATTGAGTGAAAGGGAAGTAGCTTGTGACTATACATATGGATTCGTGGGTGATGACGAGGCACTTGCCATACTGACAGAGATAAAGATGACAGAAAGATAGAACAAGGAGTTGAGGCTTAGAGGCATAGACCCACAATGAGCAGGCAGGGACATGAAGATGTCTGTATCATGGATGCTGACCAGGAATCTGACATGGACAGAGCATGAAGCAATCAAATGCTTTTGTGAGCTAATGTCAGCCAGTTTTCACCACTGGGCAGCCTAGCACCGTAGCCATGAATGAAGTGACCAGAGAGATAGAGAGTTGTTACCCTGTCTCAGTGGCGTGGGCTTTCATTAGCCAAAGATGATTGTCTCTAACAACCTAGCTTGCCAGCACGCAGATGCCAAAGCTGAGGCTCCAACATAGTACCTGGCTATTAGGTGGGAGTTTAATTACATTGAGCCTGTTTTATGTAGGACTATTCAGAATGAGCCAGCTGACTGTTTTTGAGACAGACTACCATGTACCCTGGGCTGCTTTTAAACTCCTGACGTAGCCAAGGATGATAAAGTTTTGATCCTCCTGCTTCTACTTCTTGAGGGCTGGGATTATAGGCATGTGCCACTGTGTTCTGTTCTCATGGTGCTACGGGTCTAACTTAGGTTTTCACGTATGTTATAAGCAAGCATCCTACTCAGGGAGATATATTCTCAAATCTTTTTTTTTTTTTAACCACAGTTTTTCCTTTCCTTTCCTAATGATACCAGCCTGCAGCACAGCACATATAGGAGCTCAATAATTCCTGACATGTAGGCGTGGAAGTCTGGCCTGCTTTATAGTATTCTTACTGTGTGTGTGTTTCATCCTTTCATTAGGATTCAATTTCATTAGAATTCAACATCTTTCATTAGGATTCAAACTAAGAGTCTGCCCAGGTAGTTTTGTTTTCCTTCGGCCTAATCCTGAGCCCCTAAAATAAAATGAGGTATGACTGTGGTATATCTGGATCCCTGTGCTAGGCTGGTATCGGAGACGACCCCAGTGCTGTCACAAAGCTCACCAGCAGCTCTGTTCTCTTCTGATTATGAAAATGTATCCTCCTTCAACATACCCTGAAGTTACCGGAAAGTCACGGTCCAGTGAGATCTCTAAAACTTTATCCCCAGCATGCTTTGATGGAGAAAGCCCCCACCCCCAACACCTGGGTTTTGAGTCTTGTGTTGTAATGGAGATTTATGCCTACGATTCATATGGAGCATTTTATTCTTTATCTCAGAAGATTTAAACCTGCACAGACATTACCCTCCTAACTTCAGTCCCACGAAACAGAAGATCATCGACTCCATCTCTGTTCATCATCTTCTTCTATCTATCCACAGAGATACTATTTATGAGCTTATAACTCTTAGGGTCTTGATACTTTACTGAGTGGTTAGAATGTTTTGTTGTCATAAAAAGTCGTTGTGACTGAAAATCCACTAAAACTGGCATTGTGTGTGTGTGTGTTCACCAAACAATATCATCAACAGTGAAAGGAAAAGCATAGAGTGGGAGAATGCATTTGCAATACATGCACCATTACAAGGCTCCCAGCCTAGAACACATAAGATCCATAAGATAGACAAAAAAGAAATGTAATAAAGTTCCCCCATTTTAAGAACCAGTGAGAATCATGGGTTTGGTGTCAGTGACTCTAATGCCAGCTCAGGGAGGGTGAGGCAGAAGAATGCCAGTCTGAGCTACAGAGCAGGACCCTGCCTCACAAAACAACCGACCAACCAAACAAACAAAGGCCAAAGAAAGTATGAAGGGCACTTCATAAAGTATTATCTCTACGAGTCCAAGAAACATAGGAAAAAAGGGTTACATACAATTTGTCATCAGGACAACAAAGATTAGCATTGCAACAAGAAAGTGCTCCACCGTGGCTAGCCTCTGGAGACACTGGCATGCTTTACAAAGAATAAAATTTTTTAACATTTTTATTTTATATTAATCACAGGTTATGTACTTTGTATCCCAGCCATAGCCCCCTCCCGCATTCCCTCCCTCTCCCCCCCATCCTTCCCTCATCTCCTCCCTGCCCCTTTCCAAGTCTGCTGATAGGGGAGGTCCTCCTCCCCTTCCATCTGACCCTAGCTTATCATGTCTCTTCAGGACTGGCTGCAATGTCCTCTTCTGTGGCATAGTAAGGCTGCTCCTCCCTTGGGGAGTGGGCGGGGGGTGGGTAGAAGAGCCAGCCATTGAGTTCATGACAGAAACAGTCCCTGTTCCCCTTACTAGGGTACCCACCTGGATATTGAACTACCATTTGCTACATTCAAGCAGGGGTTTTAGGTTATATCCATACATGGTCCTTGGTTGGAGAAACAGTCTCATACAAGACTTTAAAAAGGCAACAAGAACATAAAATGGTAAAGTCACTGCTAAAGCTAATCCATTCAAGTAACTTTCAAAGGTCAGATAGGGTAAGTCATTTATGCCCGTCTACAGGAAGATGGTCATTCAGGTCCTATAGAAGCACATCACTGCTGTACATTGACCATGCGTCCCAGTATGTTCAGTGCTGTTTGCAGTTTTAAAAGTAGAATAGCTTGCCATAGACTAGCTCCTGGTTGACTTTGGGGATTAAAATGTAAAGACAGCTAAGACTAAATACTGAATCAGGATGACCACCAGCATCAACCTGCTAGGTTGTTGTTTTTCTGACTTCAGTTTCAATAAAGTGCTCTTCAAAAAACATCTGCATGCAGGGAGGTGACTCCATAGTTAGGTGCTTGTCCCATAAACCTAGATCAGAGTTCAGATCCCAGAATCCACAGAATTGCCAGGAGGCCCTGGTGGCAGTCTGCAGTTCCAGCCCTAGAAGGCAAAGATGGAGGCAAGCTGTCTAGAAAGAACAGGCACACCAGTGAGCTCTGGTTTGATTGAGAGATCCTGCCTCAATGGATAAAGTGGAAGAGGGATCAAGTGTGATTCTAGACATACATCAATTGTGGGCTTCCACATGCATGCACACACAGAGAAACACGCACAAACACATGCACATGAAAGTGGAAAAAGAAAAAAAGATATTAACAATGTTTTAAAACTCATTTGCTTTGTGAATAGTTCTCTTGGTTGAAATCCTTAGTGTTCAAAATGTGGCTCTCATTTCCTGATTGCAATCAGGTTTCATGGCCATGGTCTTGCTTGGTATTTATTTTGTTTCTGATGCCATCTATCCATCATCTTTGAGCCCTGCTGAGCTTCATGTTTGTAAATTTACTAAATCTGCTATTTTATTATATATTATCTCCTCTGCAATGACTGCCTGGGATTTACTACAGGTTTTTTTTTTTTCTACAGAAAATGCTTTTCATTTCTGTTGTTCCCCGAGACAGAGCAAACCTGTATCAGGGGAGTCAATGGTAAGATCTCTGTGGTTAAAACATCTGAAAGCCTTTCCAAATCCTCTTTGGGGTGATACTAAGTTGTTGCTTCTACAGTCAGTCCACGGCTGTCTGAGCATGCAGAACCATTGAAGCTGGACAGCTATTTAGACCCTTAAGACTGCCACACTAATGAGTTAACAGACCTTGACAATACCCTATAGGAGACTATAGTAGACATTCATTGGATGATCCATTTAAAAGCAGCAGATTAAAAGTCATGGAAGGTCAGTTTTTGTCACATAATAATATTAATCACTATTGGAGGTCCCTCACCAATTACCAGGCTCTTCAAAAACAGTGAAACTTTTTAGTACCAGAGAGAGAGAGAGAGAGAGAGAGAGAGAGAGAGTCAAGTTTCAATTTCATAAAAAAGAAGAAAAGAAAACTTAAATATTTCAAACAGTTTTCTGGAACAAAGAGAAACAAAGAAATCTCCCCAGATGTCAACCTTTTCCCCAGAGATCAAGAGGCCTGGGCATGGACAGGAGTACAGCAGAGTATACTTCTGAGCTGTGAATCTGCAGGAGAGCTTTCTCTTGATTGATTAAAGCAGCAAAAAAAAAAAAAAAAAAAAAGGCTGAATTAAAGCAATCTGGCCAAATGAGGATACAGGTTGGTAAATGGCTTTTTCCTCCTTCTTAAGAGCTTGCAGGACGAGTACATACATGTGGGACTGTGTGGTCTTCAGCGCACTTTTCACATCAGACTTTGACATGGTGAAAAGTTTTTCCACATGAACAAGCAACAAAGTGAATGCAGTATTTAGGTAAGTCACAAATCGTGTCAAATCTATAACAATCTGAGTACTGTATAAATATGCACATAACAGGTGACTTTTGATCAGGGCTTGGTGCATATCTGTTACATGGCCCACTGCTCACATTTATTTGTTTATTTTTAAAGATGAGCCAGTTTCCTTGGTTCCTCTTTTAATTAAAATTGTCACATGGCCTAACTTTCTTGCATTTCCTGTACTTGGTCTCCTTTAGGGCTCTTCAGCTCCCTTGCAGTCAGAATTCATTTCCAGCCTCAGGTAACTGAAAAATCTCCTACAAGTGGCCTTTTTTTTTTTTGCAGTTCCCCAAAGATAACTACTATTTCTGGTTATAATTCTGGTGACCATGTGGCCTGCCATCCAATCAGGGCATTCTAAAGAGTCCAAAACACGGTTATCAGCAATGTGTAGGTCTACTTGGAACAAAAAAGCTACCTGTAGGCAAACAGAACATATGGCTGTCCTGTGGATCACTGTCTTCCTTTCTACCTGCTTCCAATGCTCAAGAGAAAATTTTCACACCATGCGTTCTATGTATATAAAATGTCCAATTAATTCAATATTTTGGTACCTACAGCTTCACAGCCGTTGCCCCAGGAATCCCTATCATTTCATCATTCCCAAACGAGACTACACTCCCCTCAGTAGTCACCCCAGCTCCCCCACACCCCTCCATCAATCTTTTATTTAACCACTTACCTATTTTGCCTCTATGGGTCTGCCAATTCTTGAAGTTTCTGAGAAATCTAATCATTCGATAAGCAGTCTTTTGTAATGGTTAAATCATGTTGCAGCATGAGTTGGCACTGTGTTTCTTTTATTTCCAGATAGTGTTCCATTCTAAGGCTATATCAAGTTACTTTTATCCATTCATCATATTTTTTTTCTACCTTTTGGTTACTCTGAGTAACGCTGCTACAAACATTTGTGCGGAAGTGTTTGTGTAGACATATGTTTGCTTTCCTTGGAGGGGTGTTTATCTACCTGTGCCCTTTCCCTTTTGCTACCCTGTGTGACACATTTACCTTGCAAAATTCTAACAGAGGGTTTTCACACACCAGGCAGGAAAGCAACAAGGAAGAACATTGTGTTACAGAGGCCACTGAAGTGAGTAGTTTTGTTTAAAAAATGTGTCTGCGCCTTTTCTAGTGTTTACTGAAGAATGCGTTAGCAGACTAGACTGGTTGAGAAAAAGACTTAGGGAAGGTGGGAGAGAGGGAGGAAGAGAATCAACCTTCAGAGTCAGAAGAAATTCCTGCCGGGCTACCAAGGGCTCTAGCTTCATAGGTTACAATCACTTACCTAAGACCAGATGGACTAACATAGCAAAGCTGATCTAACACTCGCAAAAGCTCCAGGGCCTTTGCTCTTCGAGCTAATATTTACATTCTGTGTCTTGAATAAAAAGTTTTAATTTCTCCTGTTAATAGTTTACTCAGTGATGACTTCTTTAATTTGGTCTTTCTCTTTAAAATACAGGACACAGCCAAGCTATGTTTTCAGGGAATGTGTTTAACCTTATGAAGATCTACACGTAGGTAATAGTCTTATGTGGGGAGATATGGCGAAACTAGAGGTGTTAAGGTAAAATCAATACCCACTGAAGAGAAAATTAGAAAGGGAAGTCACTGATATTTTTCTTCCTGCTTCTTTTTCTCCCTCCCTCCTTCCTTCCTCTCTCTCTCTTTCTCTCTCTCTTTCCTGTCACTAGACTGGGCAAGTTGGGAACGCTTAGGAATCATTATGTATAAAACTCTCCAGGTTTCCATTCTAATGGGTTCCAGGTTTTTCAGCTATGGAGATGAGACTAGCAGGCTTAGTAAATCCTTATTTATTCGTCCCAAAGGCCAGGCTGTACTCTCTTTTCCCCGGTGCTGGTTTCAATTCATTCACTGTCTCTTCTCGGGGTCTTTTGCTGCCCATCATTAATCTTTCAAGCTACAGCTGGGTGGGTTCAGAACAAAACTATCAGAAGAACTGAGAAATGAAATATTTACCCATACCAATGGGGGAAAAGGTCTATCAGCATTAACCATTCAAATGCAATCACATTTTTTCTTTCTATTCCATTCTATTCTTTACTCTCATGATAGAAAGTATGATAAATATATATATATACAAATACCACGTTTACATATATACACATACATATATACATTTATTACAATCTTACTCCCATTTGTAATGAGGCATAATATATAGAGCTCAGTTAGTTGCCATGGAGACACCGGTCCTGTTTCTTATCACAGAGCCACACTATCGTTTGGTGTCAGCCAAGGAGGGATGACAAAGGCCTCCCCAAGAGCCTAGTTCTGCAATTACTGAGCAATCAAGCACCTCTTTTAATAGCGCACATCCAGGTAGACACGCTCCTCGCTCAGTGCTGTCTTCTTTTCTTCCCTTTTAAAGTCATACACAGTAGGTAGAATGCAGTTACCAAGTACAGACATCTTCTGTTGGATGGCCTGCTTACACAGGACTGCAGTGACATTCCTCGGTTTATATTACAGAGCTCATTAGCTACCATCCTCTTAACCCTCCCCCTTAAGCTTTAACAAGTCTTTTCTTCGGAGGATATACAGCGACATTCCTTTTATGTATTAACTGTTTTATCGTTTGTCATTAACTAACAAAGTGAGGTAGATACATAAAAACCACAGTCTCTACATTTCCTCTTTGTCATGAGGCTTCCCTGTTTCTCTAACCACACTGCTAAAGCGACCAAAAGAAAGACAAAAAGCAGAGAAGAGAAACAGGATGACCGGCATTAATTGCATCTGGTGGTGCTGTCTAAACTAACAGAGTACACGACACGAGAAACTGAAGGCCTGGTTCCCCTTTAAGGACTTTTATTCTTAGGGAAGACTGGCTGTTTCCAAGATTTCCCTTGGATGCTGAGGCAGACATGTTAAATTCGCATGGAAATTTGGGGTGAATTAGAGGATGAACTGAGGCATTCAAATTAGTCTGATTATAGATAAGCTTCTTATACTGATCTTCGCCCTCTGCAGTGTCTGTAATTTCATAAATTACATAGTCATCTTTGATTTAACTCTGTAGTCCTAAGATGTTGAGACACCGTCATCCCTGAGGAAAGCAGGGTGCTTAGTTTTTAAAAAGTGCAAATACTGTTGGGATTGTGAGATGCGGAAACAGTGTGGGGAAGTCTACGGCACAATCGGTTCTCTGAATATACCTTAAATCTAATGAGGGTGACAGCCTTTAAAATCTATGTCAGTAATGATCAATATGAATCAAACAGCAAAAACTCTACAACAACCGAAATGTTGGTGAGGGACATCACTAGCTCCAGAGTCCATGCTATGGTTTGAATGTGTCCCTAGGGTTTTTATATTACAAATACAAACCCCAAAGGAACAGAATTGAGAGGTGGGACTTGGAAAGAGTGGTCACATTACCATGGAAGTGAATGGAGAAAACAAAAGGCAAGTTCGACTCCCTCACATCCCTTTCTCCATCTCTTCATCTCTGGGTACCTGCTCCTCCACATTACCGGAGCTTGTTCTTTTGGTACTTCAGGACAGTGCAGCATGAAGTACCTCATCAGACATAGCCATTCTACCTCAGACTTTCTGGCCTCCAACAACAAAAAGAGCAAATCAACATCCGTTTATTAAAAGTTGACTAGCCTGGTATTATTACAGAAGCACAAAGAAGGCTGAGACTTTTTGGCAAGAGGGGGAAGAAGTCTTTAGGAAATACAAGGAAGGAAAGGGGAAGAGGAAAAGGCATCTCAGAAAAGAAAGACAGTAGAGGTGTACTGGCTGGGCTGGTCATGGTCTCCTCAGGGACTGTGATCATGGTGGATCACCAAAGCAAATCACTCTTCAGTTCCAAGAAAAACTGCAGACTCAGTTCAGGTGATGGAACAGTTTCCTCCTCTCTAGACAAACCCCAAAAGTGTTTCCCTTCTCATTTGACTAGACAAATAGGGGGAGGATAGGAAAGAAGAAAGAAGAAGAGGGAAGTAGGGAGAACAAATACATTCAAAATGACTCAGAAAAGAAAAGCAAGCAGTGTGTGGACACATTCTGTGGCACACGACCCCCGTGTGCCAGGAATGTCATTAATTAGAGAAGAAATGAATGACTGGAGATTTGCCAAGAGCAGCTCAGAAGATCAAGGGCTGTGCACTCATCTGTTTTCACCTATGGGCTGGGATCTTTGGGAGAGCTGCACAGTATGTATTAGGCTTTGACAAGGGCCTGATTAATGCTGCCTTTTTAATGGACAACTGACTCCTGGCATTTTTGCTGCCAAAAGATGGCCTCATAAATATAGTGTCTTGGAGCTGAACCGCGGGGAAACACTTGACCAGTGTCATGAGCTGGAGGGAAACCATATGAAAACTCACTAAGGCTGTTCAAAAAAGTGTATAGAGAAGTTTCCCTAGGTGGTGAGCAGAACGAATGAAGAACCTCACGATACCACAACATTAAGTGCTCCAGTGAAGCCCGGGTGTTCCACAAGCCCAGCCCTTTACTCAGTACTCCACGTACCTGGTTTTATGTGATCTCATCAGATCTCCATACACTGGAGAAGAAACCCCAAGTTCAAGAAAAGCTGCCTGAACTTAAAGTAGTGTGTCCCCAGTGTAACTCAGTAACTTCACTCTAGGCTAAACAAAGAGAATAAGTATGCCTCAAAATGTATGGCTGTTAATAATGATTTTTTTTCAGTGTTTTCCTTCCTGTTTCCTTTGATAAGGCATCACAGTAATTGGTATCTTCTCTGTAAATGTTGTCAAGAAAGGGAATGAAAATTGGAGAGAATATTTCTACGTATTTTGCTCATTTATGTATGATATTTTATTCATGGACAGTCTTATTCATTGTTATATTTTTAAGTCTTAGAGGAGTACCTGACATACAGTAAAAAGCTTAGCAAATTCCTGTTGCGTGAATAGTCACAATGGTATCAGTCAATGTGAGTGGATACACTCTGTAGTACTTTACAATTTATGAAGTATTGACATCTATTTAACAGTCAATATCTCACAGGGGCTAATCTGCACAAAAACTAATACATCAATACTAAAGTCAGGGACTTTTACTTGCTGTCACAAAGAGACTTATTTCCATGAAAGCCTTCAGCTCAGTTCAAATTCTTGACTGCCAGGGAGATGCTCTGTAGGTAAAGGCATGTATTGTCAATCTTGCTAACCTAGTTTGGGTTCAATTTTCCTGCAACTCACATGGTGGAAGAAGAGAAGCCACTCCTGCAAGTGCACGTGTGTACATATGTTTACACATGCGTGCACACTAAATAAATAAATGTAAAAAAATTAGCATAGTTGTGTGCCAGATTACTATCCGAACTCCTTTCAAAGTCTTGATAAGAACTTAGTAGAATGAAGAGCAGCAAAAATTACCTTATTCCCATGAATTTTAAAGTTCTGTTGCCATTTCCAGTAGACAATAAAGTCCCTACTTTATTGAGGGAACATGCAAAAAATGCCCTTGTGAACACTTGGGGCTTTCTTTCTATTTTGTTTTGCTTTCTGACTGTTCAAGTTATGCTTCTCTGAGCATCTAGATAAGAACAGAAGACAGGATTAGCTAATCAAAAACAGCTGGCCGCACCAGGGAACTTGTTTATAACTCAAAGTTTTAAGATGTTCTGGGCACTTGGGAAAAAGATGACACTTAGGGGTGGAAAATTCAACCCCCCTTACACGACCTTATGTTTTCTTTGCTGATTTTCCCTGGGATTAGGACTATGTCCTTTATGAGAGTTATCCCATACCGGCTCCGCTGGCCTGCCGCCACACCTATAGGCACATGAATTCATCCTCCCGCAGTCTCCACAGTGTGGCTTGACAAGGGTCAGCACTTATCAGGGTAGGGAAAGACACACAGGTGGCAGGCTGTTAACTCTAGGTGAAGACCTGGAAGTGCTTCCTTACTGCTGTCCCCACCACCAAATGGTTTGGTTGCCACGACAGTCTGCAGAAGGAAGCTCAGCTAACAAACATCATTGAAAGGGCATGTCAAACTTGAGAGAGAGAGAGAGAGAGAGAGAGAGAGAGAGAGAGAGAGAGAGAGAGAGAGAGAGACTGAGGTCCTCTTCACTCTCTTTGATGAGCATCCTGACCTTCCTTTGGCTGAAGCGATGGCTGTAGGCTCTTCCTACTGTCTTTTCTTTCTGGAAAAAGGCACGAGACTAAAGTTCTCATTGATTGCCATCCAGATTTCTGCTCTTTATTCACCACAGGGTTCTGTTCATTTTCATGACATTACACATAGTTCCTTCTCCCCTTTCCTCTGAAAAGTAAGAACAGATAGCTATGTTCCTTGGGCCTACGTGGTGGAAAAGTCAGTTCCTTCATCTCAGTAGGCCTTAATAACTGACTTACACTACTCATTCTCTTTTGTAATGTTTGGGTACAAACGTATATGACATTATGCATTCATCAATTAATGATATAGGTTTATACCCACAAACATGCTGATTTGGAAACACTTCTATGCATTTCACCTTAAAACTTGGGATGTAGTTCACTTGCCTAGAAAGGGGATGTTTTAAGTAAAACACAGTGTTCAGTGAGTCACTGGGGATATTTGTTTTTTAAGGGTAGGCTCTTGGCTTGTCACTACAGCAGAGCAGGTGGAAGGTGGTTTAAAAAAGAAGCAACAGATCAGGGGCCAGTGAGAAGGCTTCCTATGCAAGCCTGACAAACGGGATTCAGTTCCTAGAGCCCATATAAAGCTAGGAGAGAGCTACCTGCACAAATTTTCAATCTGACCTACACACACACACATGCAGACACACACATACTATACAATCATAGTTATCTGGGCATGGGTACACAGTATGGTACATATATTCGTAGGACACTCCCTCACAGTATCAGGAGGTGGTCGGAGACTATGGAAGGTAGGAGTGCAAGCATTTACCCTTGAAACACTGTGTAAAACCCGAGGCCGGCCACATAAACATGAAGCCCTCCCCTTGCTTTAACAGTGCTGAATGTTAATCAGGCCCAGGCTTTGCTCCGTTCCCTTCCCTTTTTCCTTAAAAAAAAAAGCATGGTTTTAAAATATAGGGAATACAAATATTTGTAGATATCAGTATGCAAATACTAATAGGAACAAAGAGAACCAACAAGAGTTATGGCAGCATCTAAGAGATGAAATGAATACATTCTGGTCCCTATTCTTTACATGGACTTGATCTCCACTTTAGAAGCATACAGTCAAGGAACTCTCGCTGTATAATAGTGACTTACTTTTTACTTCATTTTTTTTTTCATTAACGAGGTAGTGAAACACGTCTGGAACGTTACTGGCGATTACCTGAGTATGATAACATGGAGCCACGCAGCAGTATCCTGGGGGATTATACATCTATTTATTCATAACTATGCCTTTTACATTTTTAGCAATGTCTTTTTGATTGCCTTTAGCGTCAGCTTAATAAGCAATACATAGAACAAAATTTGATTTGTTTTCATTAAAAGATCAATTTTTTCTATTTCTTTCTGTTGTTGTTGCTGTTTTTGGTTTGGTTTGGTTTTTATGAACTCCCCCCTCCCACACATTGGTCAGTACACTTATTTCCAAATATTTTTATTTCTTTTAAAGACACCTTCAGCCCCTGAACTCAAAAGATGAGTGTGTGTATGTCAGAGTGCCTGCCTATTGTTTGTAAATCTTTAGCAGCTTCCAGTATAACAGGAAACAATGTTAGAGATTCTCCAGTCCTGTTCATTCATTCATTTATATCCCTGTACTCTCTCTGCAATACGTGTGTACGCATGTGTGTATGCATGCAAAATAAAAGGAAGAATATACATTTAAAGTAGATGATATTATATACAATAAGATAAAAATATATGTAAGAGTATATTTTTCCTTTCATAATGGTATATAATATGAGGCAGGTGCAACATCAACCTCATTTTACAGAGGAAAAACCAAGATGCAAAGTGCAAATCCATCAACCATTTGACAAATTCCCACTCTGAGACTGGTACACAGGAATTCTGGCTTTCCAGTTCTCTCTCACTGCCTCTTTTCCTAACTCCCCTCTACTGTTCACCATTCTCTTACAGCACCAACCATCTTCCTGCTTCCGAGTCTTGGTTTACAGTTTTTTTTTCCCTCTGCCTGCCATGTGTTTCTCTCCCTCTTCCATGAACCCAGTCAGGAACATGTCTATTCCACTGCCTATTTCTCTTACAACATTTGTATTTTGTACTATATTACTTTGCCTATACATTCTAAGACTATAACTCTTATGAAGTGGGGTAATTTATTATCTCACTGTCCCTTTTCTTCCCAAAGAAAGAAAGACCGGCAGGCAACTGCAATGAAAAAAAAAAGATCAATCTACTACTGTGGGTGAAATTGTTATATTAAAAATATACACTATAGGCATTCAGTAAATATTAATTAATATAAGGAGATTATCCATACCTGAAATCACCCCCAGAACAATATAGGCTATCTTCATTGCTCTTGTGTGTCCAACAAAATGTGATAGAAAGACTTTATTGCTAAATACACCATACACATTGGCCATAGGGCATACAGAAATCAAGTGGTGCTGAGAAAGCTTCCTCCCTTTTGGTTAGCTCTCAAAATACTAGAAGATGCTATGTAGGAATAAAGATGCTGCTGTAGGAATAAAATCATTAGCAGTCTTACCCAGCTGTGACCTCTGTGAATTATAATAGTGACCAGCCTGGCAAAGTATGCCTAAGGGTCCAATATAATGGCATAAATTTTATGGGAGTATCCAACTGTTTTCTGATTCGATTTAAAGCCTTCTCCACAGAAGGAACACATACCTGGTACTGCAAATCTGACCAATAACCCATGGTTTGAGATCTCACAGCCCTAAAAATGAACCTACTATTACTCTGCTAAATGGACATAGCATCAAACTGCTTTTTAAGTTCATATTTCTATATCCACAGGTCAGTTCTTGGACCTCATCAGAAGAGTTTCTTTGTGCACTGATGGTGACTAAAGTAAAATTGACCACTGGTCAAAGTATACAGGATAAGTGACTATGATGTGCTAGCCACAAATAGGATGCTTATATTATACTTCCTCTTTGAGGATCAGGTCATCACTAAGGAATGAGCAGAAAAACTAAAGGAGCCAGAAGGTCAAGGGGACCAGAGTAAAACAGTGTATCCTGGACACGACAGAACAGCTGTCCTTGTACACTCACAAGTAGCCATGATTGCCTGAATAAGATCTATATAAGATCAAGCCAGTCAATGTGGAATGAGAAGGGGTTCGTGAATCCCTACCCCTGAGGAGCTATGAACAGTTAATGGCTTCTGGAGGGCAGTGAGTTAGTTTCTCTAAGGGTATGGATCCTTGCAGGTCACTCACATTTCAGCAAATGGCCCCACGCCCAGAAGTATGTGAGTAGCACCTGTTGGAACCAATGAGTTATTCAGTAATATTTGGGGGGCTAGAGGAATGGGCCTGAGAGGAATTAAGGTAAGGAGTTGGAGGTGAATATGATCAGAATACATTGTATGAAGTTCTCAAAGAGTTAATAATTTAAATCTTTTAAAGGGGGTTATATTCAAAAGACTGTACACAAGTTCTGTGGTAAATTTCCCTGGTCATGGTGGCATGTGTCTATAATATCACTACTTAGAAAGCTGAGGCAGGCGTGTTGAAAATCAAACGTTATCCTGGGCTATATAGAGAGAGTTAAAGCCTAGAGCGAGCTACACAGTAATACCCTGTCTCAGAAAACTAAGAAAAATAAAGCAAATAACAGAAAAGATAAAGAGGCTTTTATGGCTTCAGCTATTATTTACTTACTACATATAAGCATTTACTACATAGTAAGCATAAATAATGAAAAGTCAAAGATAAGAATGAAAGTTAATGAACAACAAGAACAACATCTCATCATGCATTTCAGAAAAGAAGTCTAAAGAGAAAGGAAGGGAAATTTCCTCCCAGAGTACACAAGTCTCTAAAGACCACAGGTATCCTGCCAGTGGGGATGATCAGGAAGACTGCAAGGAGGAAGTCTCAATGTGAAGCAGAAACGATGCAGGCATACTGGGAAACATGCAGGAAGAAAGTCTTATGTGTAAATCGCTGTCATGTCCCACGTCCTCGGTCACAGCACTTAGGGGGTAAGAACAGGGAGCACAGGAGTTCAAGGTCACCTTGACAGACAACAGTGAACTCAAGCTCAGCATCAAGTTAACATGCAATAAGTGTGTGTGGAACCAGAGGGCACTGAGGTTCAGGGGTGGGGTAGATGATGTCATACTAGTTCAAAGAGTGAGTAGAAGACATAGTTTCGTCTCAGAGCTTCAGTGTCTCTATTAAGGGATGTATTTGAAGATGTTTTATTTCCTGATCTGCTTAATGATAATACCTCTAAAAGAAACTCTAGCTGATTTTCTTTTTTTTAGAACAGCTGATTTGTCTGTCACATAAGGTGAACTCACTCGGGCTGGTTATTTCCTCTGGGTTACAAAAGAAAGTCTGAGCTACCCATGTTACTGTGCGTCACTGTAAAGAGAAATAGTTTAGAAGTCTACACATACTAGGTGGCTGTGCCGAACCACAGTCTAATACCGAAGAGTTTATACAGCGCACCTGCCATTATGAAACCAGGAAGGAGAAGATGACAACAGACAATCATGGTATTTAGAGTTAAAATATTTGGGGCTAACACAGGGAGAATCATGGGGCTAAGAAGGACAGCATTATACTTTTCCTTGCCTGGAGAAACAGGCACACATTCATTCCAAACAAAGAAAATCATCTGTTTTGTTTTTTGTTGTTGTTGCTTTTTGCCTCTTACAGTTAGAGGTTGTGCCTCTTTTGTCATCCATGCTCACAGAGAAGGGACAGCTGCTTGCTCAGAAGGAAGAGCCATTCTTTGCCTGGATGTTTAATCTGACTTACTCATCTCCAGAATAGAAACAGGTCTAAAGGGCCATGAGAGCACAGAGTTTTATAGTGACTCCCAGGCAACACTCAAAGTACTTAGGGAAGAGGGGAATATGGTGGTTTGAAGGAGAACAGCCCCCATAGGCTCATAATTTTGAACGCATGGTTTCCAGTTGGTGGACGCTTTAGGAAAGATTAAGAGGTGTGGCCTCATCAAGGAAGGCGTGTCACTGGAGGTGGGCTTTGAGACTCCGAAAGTTCATGCCAGGTCTAGTCTCTCTCTGCCTCCAACCTGAAGATAAGATGTCAGCTCTCGGCCACTGCTCCAGCATCATCGGCCTGCTGCCTTGATCCCAACACGATGACAATGGATTCACCCTAAAGCAAGCCCCAATTAAATGCGTCCTTTGATAAGTTGCCTTGGTCACAGTGTCTTTTCACACCAGCAGAACACTGGCGAGACAGTGAAGGAGGAGAAAGAAAGCAGACCAGGTAGAATGGGAGTTAATGGGTAAAGAGGAACAACAGTAGAGAACAGATTCACGATAGGTTATAAGGGAGGGTGTGTTTGCTCCTGGTATGGAAGGTACAACACTGCTTCGTGACACTTTCATGTACTCGGTGCTTCCTACAAAGCAGACATCATGATTTCTGCTACACAGATGAGAACACGGAGGTAACAGATTAAGTACCCTGTTAGCTTAACTGGCTAGTAACAAAACTGGGACCTAAACCCACAACTGAGTCCCACTTACATTTTTGATGCCGTATGAGTGTATATTAACATACTTGATCTTCTAAAAATCACATGAGCATGAATACCACCATTATTTCTGTTTCACAGAGGAAGAAACAGAGGCACAGAGGTACCTGGGGTTGTTTGGCTGCTACTGGGGAAATTAGGACTAGAACCCAGGAAGCAGATTCGGGGCCACACACTTAAGCTAACACCACACTGCCTCTTTTCCTCTTAAAAGGTAAACTTTCATCCAAGACACTGAAAGCAGAGAAGGGTCTTACAGCGGAACACACTGCCAGCCCCTAGGAAACGCTTCTGTGGGACACTGCTGTGCCATCCGGATCCGCGTCAGGAACAAAGGCTTGCTTCTCTAGCTAAAGCAGTGCTGCAAGAACGCTCCCCTCTCACTTTTGCTGTCTGCTCTCAGCCAGAAGGAAACCTGCCTGTCTAGTTGGCCAAGGACGTTGTTGAGAAAGCATTGCAACTCATCGTCTAGGGGTGTTGATTCTCAGGCTGAACCCTGATTAACACCTTGGTTGCTAGAGGTGGTGGCACACACTATGTAGCAACAACAACAAAAAGAGGAGACAATGCCCCCCCCCCCCCATTATCCATCTCTGCTTCTCTGCCTCAGGGCCCACTTACCTAAAAAAACCTACCTCTGACAGTTCACGACACCATGTCACTTAACTCACCCAGTGCTTCGTACCAGGTGCTATTATCCTCACACGATCATGTTTGTAAATGAAAGTACAAAGGCTTAACTTGGCCAAAGATGGAGCTGGTCATGGATGGACCCAGAACTGGAGTTGACATAGTCTAATCTGGAACTTCTGATATTTTTGCCTCTACTTTCCAAGGGCCTGGGTTCTAGGTATGTACCACCATACCATACCTGGTTTATATGATGTTGGGCATCAAAGTCAGGGCTCTGGTGCCTGGTCAAGCGCTCTACCAACTGAGCAACTGTCTAATTCTAGAGTGCATATGTGCATGTGTGTTCTCAATGTCTGTGTGATTGTATGGTTTCACCAATTGAGACTTACTAGGTCAGCATGGGTTTAATTTTGAGGAAGAAAAAAGGACATTTGAAAAAAATTCTAGTCATGAGATAAAATCTTAACAGTAGAGCACATTCAAGAATAATAGCAGTAGCTGAAATGGCCTGAAATGTAAACAGGACAGCCTGAAATAATTTTCTTCCAAGTCTTCTACAACTCATTTCTTGGGAAGACAGAACTGAAATAGCAAAGGGGAAACGTTCAATTAAATATACACGTGTATGTTAAATTAGCTTAAACTCAGAGAGAAAAGGTTTCGTACTCCAAGATGAGATGTTTATCATTTAATACATCTGTCTAGTATCTTTCCTCACACAAGGAGAGTTAAAAACATAAA
Source organism: Pachyuromys duprasi (assembly GCA_028658305.1). Classification (NCBI taxonomy): domain Eukaryota; kingdom Metazoa; phylum Chordata; class Mammalia; order Rodentia; family Muridae; genus Pachyuromys; species Pachyuromys duprasi. The sequence continues at coordinate 44,608,121 of CM053744.1, forward strand.
ATGCCAGTAGATGGCCTTGACTTTAATGAGAAGTTACAAGGTCTGAGATCTGTCAGCAATATCCTTAGAGATATGGAGCAGTGTTAAAAGATGGGACGGAGGAAGGGAGCTGAGGTAACACAGGATCATAGCTTCGGCCTGAGTTATAGTCCATGACTATATACTTTATCCAACGCTATAAATTTGCAGGTACTTTTATCCATCTAAATTCTGCCACTGTTTCCAGTACAGATATATTCAAGACAAAAACAAATTTCACGATTCCTTTGTCAGCTTAAATCATGTGGAATCCATTTTTTAATTACACTTAAAAGTATTTCTAATGGAGGCAACTGAAAGGAATTCAAATATTAAATTTATCTCTGATCCTAGTTTGTCTTGGGTATACCTCTATTTCACTTAAAACCTAAAGTAAATCTAAAATATACCAGAACACAAGAAGACTGAGAAATCAAACTCTGAGAAAATGGGATTCAGTTAGCAAGGATTACATGCATCAGCGAACTGTACTAAAGTGAACACTTGCAAATGCCAGAGGTTCTCTCTCTGAAACTGGGGGGTTTGAAAGAAAAATCAATCATGCTGGAGAAGGTAACTCCTCTTCACCCATTTCTAATTAGTCAAGCACAACCAGGTGGATTTCCTATCACAGCCGGATCAAACTTGCAAAATTGGTTTTGATCCAAGATTCACTGGTACATCTTCTAGAGGAAGCCTCCCTCTAGTCAAATCCTACTCCCCCACCAGCGCTGATCCTAAGGGATGTTTCTGTTTTGTTTTGCTCTCTCCCCCCGCCCCCCCCATCCTACACTTTGTTTACTGTGTCTTATGTTGACTATACTGTGCTCAGAGCGTCTTGCAGTGACCACTCCAAGTTCTCCCTGGAACTACCCTGTAGGAGAGCTCAGGTTGCAAGAACAGGCAAAGGTCCTTCAATCTGGCTGCGTTCAAGTTTGGCCTGAGCCTTCAGAACATAACCTGTAATCCCAGCACTTGGGAAGCTGGTGCAAGTGTTGGACTTCTGGGCTGCACAGTAAGACCCTGTCTCTCAAAGAGAGCAAGAGGAAAAAACCCCCACTATATTATTAAGTGAAAGCAGGCATAAAAGAGGCAATTCTTCAGATCTTTTATTTTTAATAAATCAAATAATATTGGCCATATTGTTTTTATTAGGGCAAAACCCCTTTTGTAAAGTCACTGCTCAAGTCTAATAATGGAGTAGGTAAAGGGTTTCTGTGTTTTTCTGAATAATCAATACCAAAGCTGCTGATGTAAATTTATTTGAACTCTAGGGAACACAACCTTTGAAGTTCTGGGAAAATTTTAAATATAGTGTGCAAATCAATAATCGGACAAAAACATCACTGTCGATGTATTCATTTTTATTTGGAGAGAAAATATGCCCTTAAATGTAATGGCTGGCTCACTCCCTTTCTGAACCTTTTCCTAAAATGCTCATTTTTTTTTTAAACAGAAGAAACTCGTGACAATCTCTGAACATGAAACATTCTTTTGGTCTATAATTAGAAATGGTGCAGGAGGTCATCTCTCAACAGGGCGACTCCTCAAGCCCTGAAGAGTCCTCCTCTTCCTACCCCCTTGTACTGAAAAAAATGTATATATATATTCCTTTACTCATTAATTCATATTCAAGTCTGGAGCTGCGCTAACTGGAATGGCCTGAGAGTATTTTATGGAGGGAATCTACTGGCCTACTTTGGTGGTACGTCTCATTTTGAACGGAATGCAGCTAGGAGATTTTAAAAAAATATTTTTCATTACTGACTATTTTCACAGTCCACTAAGCAAAAATACAAAGCGATTTTTTTTCCTTACCCCCATTTTCCTTTTTTTCCCTTCCTTCTCTTTCTTCCCCTGCAGAGTTCAAATTAAAGAAAGGTGAAAATTGAAGCTGTTGTACGCAAGGCGATTGCAACATGCATATTTGATTTTTATGATGGATCTAAATTGCTGAATAAGGCCATGGAACAAAGGGAGACTGCAGCTTCCTGCCCATCATAGGCAGCCACTGAATGCAGAACAAAAGCTTCGGCCATTAGGGGCTCAGCAGGGAGACACATTATATAAATGACTTTGTCTTCTTTCCTCCCTCCCCCTACTGGGTGCACTGGACAGGGATAGGTGCGTGTGTGTGTGTGTGTGTGTGTGTGTGTGTGTGTGTGTGTGTGTCGCGCACGTGTGTGTGTGTGTGTGTGTGTGTGTATGTGTGTGTGTGTGTGTTCCTTCGATGATTTAGTAGAGCAAGAGATAAGAAATGCTGGGAGAAAAATGAATAGTTGCATTATGATTCAAAGGGGCTATGTTTTACTCACTGGTCAGGGTTAGAGCACCTAGTACTGTTCCCTAGAGGAATACAGTATGCTTCCAGAGAAATCTTCAGCTTCTCTTTATACTATTTTGTTTCTTCATTAAGAATTATGAAGCAGAGGGAAAATGCAGAGGAAAAATGATAACATTCTAAATATTCTAAGTTAATTGCCAAATATACTCAAAGACTAAATCTACCCATGATTCACTATGGTCCTGGCTTTCTAGGAAAATGCAACAATGCCACCTTCCAGACTGAAGGAAAGAAAATAGGTATTGATAAGAACTCAAGCTATATGACACAGTGCAGTCAACCTACTTTAGCTAGCCCTGTGTGTTACCTGTAGGCTTCCAGCGCCATTGTTTTGTAGAAGAATTTTTAAAAATAATAAAAAAAAAGAACTTCACAAAGGTGAATTGCTTCTAAAGTCACCTGAAGGAAGGGTTTTGGGAAATTTCCTATGCAGAATCTCAGCAGAGTTAGGTCTAAGTTCCAGGCCACCCACTTCCCTCTCCGTTGAGACTCTACACTCATATGAGGAAATACCTCGTGGCAAGTTTCCATTTCAGAGACTGTTCTTAGATGCCCTGACTCTTTGCTGACTCTTCCAACACAGTGAGGAACTCTGTCCCTTGAGGACCCAGTAACAGGAGGTCTTACCCCTTGTTGGCTGTGACAGTAGACCTGAAGTTCTTAGAGAGAACGGACCCCAGATATAAACTTAGCATGCCTGGTATTGTCACCTCATGGCAACTGGATGGTACAGCTGGCTCCAGGGAAGTACCACATAGAAACTGCTGTTTATTCTCAGTCACTACCATCTCAAACCAGCCGTTAATCTGAAGCAGAGACAAACCTTATCAGAGGTCATAAGGGACCATGGTACATTGTCATTGTCTTAGACTGGTAACCAAGCTACTTTCTGGCCAGCACTTCGGGTTCTCCCTTTAAGGTGGTTAATATTAATTAAAAATACTATGCATCTGTTTTTTATTGGGTGGTAAAAGTTCTCTTCAAAGACTGCTTAATGGACACAGGTGAGTGGTGATACTTAGGTTTATCAACAGCTGGGGTGAAACAGGTGAGGAAGGGGCATCCCTAAGCCTTGTCTCCAGAGGTGAGTGACAGTTGACAGAGCAGGAGGCTAGCGCAAGTACGAAAGTTAGACACACAGCACCTCAGGCACACCAGCTACTTTTGGAGCGCTTGGTTTGAGATGAGCAACAACCCACTTTTACTCTTTTCTCTTGCCATGCCGCTCAGTCCCTGCCACCTCTGCTTGTGAGCATCACATACAGCTTGGCTCCTACTTTCTCCAGCCCAACCTGTACCACAGTCCCCGGGTAACTGCCTGCGCTTTAGCCATGCAGCCATTCTCTTCCGCCCTGTTCTGAGAGCCATGCTCACACCCCTCCAGGCCCCTGGACAGCTCCTCCTTCTCTGCTTTCCCTGCATTTCAAACACCAGCTCACTTATGACATCACTGGAGAAAGCCTGCTCTGGTTAGGCCAGATCCTCCTACCCAGACTCACATTCCTTTCTCACATACCATTTATTACAGTGGCAGACTTACATTTACTTGTGCCATTTTTGGTACAAATCATCCCCTTCAAGTCCACTGAATGCTCCTTGAGGGCAGGGACCATGTCTAGTTTTGATAATTGTTACACTCTCACAAGGTGGCCGAACGCCAGGAACAAAGCAGGAGTTTTGCAAACATGTTTTGACCGAGTTAAGAATGAGTGGTTAAGTAACCAGTGGTGCGCTGGAAGATGCACTGCTGCTTCAATGTTTGCCGAGCACCAAGATTCAAAAGTGAGGGCAGAGAAATGCAACGGCTGCTCAAGGGTGACGTGCCTGTTTCCGGTCCATAAAAATAATGCCCCTCCAAATAAAAACACCTACCTGAGTACAGCAGAATTTATGGGTATTATTTGCAATCTTTTTCTTTGTCTGGATTTTCTACTGCTTCTCCATAATTATGTAATAAGAGTATTAACTTTTTACTTCAAAACTAAGGGGGAAAAAAACAAACCCTGCCCTCAATCAGCCAAAGGACAAAATCTCTATGAGTAACAGGAGCTAAGATGTTTTCTCCCATTTCAGCTGGGCCAGAGTTGAATTTCTTGGTTCTGCGTTTTGCTAACTCCATAGCCTTTGGCATGCTGCCCCGCTACTCGGAAGCACACAAACTGACCAGAAATAATAACGTTGTCCAGCACGGAAGGTAGGTGGGGAGGACAAATGTGATGCTGAGTATCGACCATTCGGTAAACACGCACTGCATGGGATGAAATAGCCACACAGGAAGTAATCTGGCTCTCACAGGCTTCAAGTTGTTTTGTTTCTCATATATAACTTTGCAAATATAATTTTAGTTAGGAAATTCTAACTGTGGCTTCTCTTTTGTTGCTCTCCATTCCATTACTATTGGTGGCGTGGGGGGGGGGCAGTGTGTGCATGTGACATGTGGCCCAGGTTGGTGTCACTCACTATGTAGCCAAGGATGGTTGTGAGCTTCTGATTGTCCTTGAGTCTACTCCCTGAGTGCTAGGATTACAGGCATACCGAGTGTCAGGGCTTAAACATGCTGGCCAAGCACACCGCCACATCCCCAACCTCTAACTGATGCTAGATTTCCTCCCAAGATGCTGTTTCTTTTCTCTTAAACATGCTTAGTCCATGTACCCTAGTAACTGAGATCAGTTCTGAAGACTAGACCCAGCTAAGATTTTTTTTGTATGTGTGTGTTTGCTCTGTACATCAGGCACTGGATTAGGGATAATGTAGTTAGCAAAACCTGTACTGAAACAATTCTTTCAGCCTTTAATAACATGAGTGATTCCTGGGCATGCATAAAGTTACTATGTGTCACATACTTCATTATACTGGTATTATAATATCTTTAATAAATGACTTTTAGTGTTTACAGTTGTATGAAAATAATTTTATAAAGATTAGCATTGATTACGCTACTTAAAATGTGTCTAACAATGGTTTGTTACACAAGTGTTAATATATCCATATAATGGAATAATGCAGAGCTATCACAAACAGAGTTGCAGAGGTATATTTAATGGTATGGGAAAATGTTCACATTATTTTGGTAAAATCAAAAGACAAAACCTTGTGTTTAGTAAGAATCTTTTTTATCTAGATCTCTTCTGTTTACCTATCTCTTTATATCTCTATATAAATTGCAGACTATGTCTGTAGAAGCAAAAAAGACTGAAAGGACATCAAAATATGATTTTCTGTTATTAGTGAGTGGTCTAAACTACTCTTCACAATAAAATCAAAGCAGACTTTTCTTTTTTTAATTTTTCAGTTCTGGAGATCAAACATAGGGACTCTTACATGCTAGGCAGAAGCCACTGAGCCACACCTCAGGCACCATTTTTTATAAATTTGTTTATTTTTATATCAATCACAGGTTAGGTTTTTTGCATCCCATACATAGCCCCCTCCCTCATCTCCTCCCCGCCCCCTCCAAGTCCACCAACTGGGGAGGATCTCCTCCCCTTCCATCTGACCCCAGATCATCTTGTCTCCTCAGGGCT